>AP028162.1:31982848-33182848 GCA_014132275.2 Samia ricini
AAAAATCAACTCTTTCAATGTAATGATATCAATGTAAATGAATCTTTATGGGATAAAATATCATTTAAAAAGTTACTATTTGCTAGATACGTGTATGAAAGAGTTATTGCCATACTGTTTACTACAAAGCAGCAAATGTTAGCACTGCATTCCGGTTCATAAGGTGCAGTTGGCAACACACAGGATTTACCTTTTTATCTTTAAAATTAGTCTTACTTGTGATTGGTCTCTCTTTTGACTACACTACTGTATGATATTCGATTATGTTTCAGTTGATTCATTTATTTCCTTCACTTAAATGTAAATTTAACGACTAAAAATCGTGTAAGACATTAGTTAAAGAAGTCATTTTAGAAAAAAAAAGTCGATGTCAGTATATTACTCCTTGGATAATTTTCACGTCAATCTTCCATCGTTGATGTTTTGGCATCGTGACCAGGCCACTTGTTCCACTTGCGCTGTTTAATATGACAGTTCATTTGTTTCGCCTGTATCCCCTAATTGATAATTACAATATTATTTACGCGATATTTTGTTGTGTAAGGTGAATTTAATTTGTATAACAGTTTAGTTATAGTGAACCGGGCCCTGCGTAACTTTATGTGGAGCCAGAATGTGTCTAAAAAGGCACGTTTGGCTGTGCATCGGGGTGTGTTAGTCCCTACACTTATGTATTGTAGTGAGTGCTAGACCAGGCAGGAGAAACATGAAAATAAGATTAATGTAGTAGAGATGATAAAATATAAGAGATAATAAAAGCTTTGTAGGTAATACTATTCGGTTTTCCAATAAGATCCCAAGTAACATTACCGATTTACCTGACAATAAGTTCAAGTATTATGTCAAGCAAGTTTTAATCTCAAAAGGTTATTACAGGGTGGATCATTACGTGAACGATAGTGATGTCTGGAAATAACCCTCATCTCTGTGCTTCCACTAAAAACTACGATTTGTATAGTTTTTTATATGACAAAAAAAATGATATATATTATATTTATGAAAAAAAAAAGAACCAGATCGAGTTTCTCGCCTGCGCTCTTCTCGACTGGGTTGTTTTCCGAACCGGTGGTAGTGTTTTAGACGTTCATAAACGCCTTCTTAGGGCCTAAATTGAATAAATAAATTTTGATTTTGATTTTGATTGATGAGAAGTCTAAGAAGTATAGCTGGCATAAGAATAATAGATAAAGTAAGGAATAGTGTGCTAAGGGAACATTGCGGTGTGGCAGAGGATGTTAGGACAAGGATAAAGAAAAAGGGATGCTTAATTGGTTTTGACATGTAAAGAGGATGGGTGCAAGAAGATTGACGAAACAAATTTATAAGGCGAGTGTGAATGGGTAAGCTGGTAAGGGTTATCCTAGGTGAAGGTATATTGCCTCCGCAGAATACATGTATAATGTGCCTCCGGAGGCCCTGTCATCTTTGCGCCGGTTAGGGACGTGGAGTGTTTAGTCAGTTGGTCTCAATAGGAGGCCAACCTGGCACGCGGGTCACCACCACGAGAGGGGCCTTGTCTGTCCAGAGGATTAACGTATGTAAAAACCGCGGTTCGTGCATACGTCCGAGCGTTCAAGGAACAGATTTAAACCAAGTAAAAAAAAAAAAGGTGAAGGTATCTCGACCAGATTGAGAACGTTCTGGAAAAAGGCCAGGTTAAAAGTACCCGTAACCGAAGAGCATGTATGAAGGTGCTTCTAAAAGTAGATGAAGCTAAAAACGTGTTTCAGGATCCGTAGCAAGTGTAAGGACGTAGTCTCTGCCTACCTTTATGGGAGAGAGGTGTGACGTTATTTGTGTATGAAATTCGGATATTGTCAGTAAATGTTAATTTTAGTTACGTATTGCAATTGGATACATATCAAAATTTCACAAAGAACAATCACATTTCATTGTATTAAGTTCACAAGTTTTTTCTTCATTCTTAAAACTTGATGATTTTGACATTGCAATAATCTTGCTATTTCCTATAGAATTTGTAATATAATTGTTGTAATATAAGAAAATCATGAAGGCAAAATAAATATTGTGAACAAGGCAATGTAGGGGATACCATTGTATACATTAAATTAAATGCAACGTAGCGTTATGCATGATAGTATTGCGATTAATTGCTGGTCCTGATAACTATCATATTTACAGGATCAATTTTAAACTGCAGATTTTTTATTTAAAGTCGTTTTCTAACAGTGTCAGATGGGTATGCACGAACGAACGGCGCCACAAGTCCTGCTGCTGCAAGGCCATCTGTCGACTCGCTCCTTGATCAGCTCAGCACCGACATTCCCAATGGGTGAGTAATTCATAAAATAAGATAAATAAAAAAAAAACACATTTCGCTTTTTCTTGAATGAGCCTAATATTCTTTGAGAGGCTTGTGTAGCATAAGTTGCTAAAGCGCATTATCATTATTGAAAAGTTGATTTAAAAAAAAAAACCCTTTTTTTTTGACGGGAGGAAATGCATTGCAATGCGGGGGGCGATACGGGGTTGTAATGGCATGTCGCCGCGTCGCCCCCTGCGGCAAACCCACCAGGCCCGACTGTGCAATGGCCCAGCGGGGATGGGGGAGAATTTCTCTACCCCACCTCTTCGCCCGCCTCTGAAAGAGGCATTACCTTCCGGAGGGAAGAGGAGTGATCACTGCGACCGCAGTAATCACCTCTCCCCCCCCCCCAAAGGTGGGCTTTCGCCCAGCCGCCCAGTCAGACTATTAGCCGGCAGTCAGAAGGACTGCCGTTGCCCAGGGTACACCACGAGGAGGGTGTCTGACACCGCACCCCCAATTTAAAAAAGAAAAAAAAAAACCTAACCGTTTCCAATTTTTTATTGATAACACTATAGCTTGTTATTAGCCACCAAACATGCATTTAGCAGGCCAGCATGACAGCGGTGACTGGCAGTGAATTCTGTTCAGTGTCAGTCGCCGCTGTTTTGGATTGTACTGTACTTAAAACATCAGGTCCAGTGCAGTTACTTTACTGCGCAATGTAAAAAAAACATCGGTGGATGAATAAGGGAGATATGTATGTGTCCTGAACTGATTTATGTTTGCCTATTTATATAATATGAACAATCAATGTAAAGATTTCATTAAAACTTTATGTCCTGAACTGTGATACGGACTTAGCAACTATGTCTATCTATCATGAATAAGGTTGGCGACGTATTTTTTTATCTACCTATATAATTTGACGGTAAAACAAATGTGTTACTTTGTAATGTTGAGTTGATTTCATGTTCAAAATATGTAATAAAATATGTAATTTATTACAATAATTCTTTGAAAACGTATGAAATGGACGTAAAATAATTCACGTTCCCACTTCAATGTATGTTGACGTACAAGTGGATAGGAAATAAATAGCAGATTTCATGCATATCGTTTTTGCATCACAATGCTTTTTAGAATTGAATATTATATTTTTAGTAGAACGCATTAAGTAACACGAACAGAAATAAATGGACGAAAATAAATAAAAAAAAGCATTGTTGAAACCAAAGATTACAATTTTGTTGCATTTACACCGTTAAATATTATATCGAAGTTCTTACCATCTTGGTGCCCTTGGGCTAGCTACCATTAACAGCTGGGTGCCTTATGGGTTAACCTCAAAATCCGGTTAAGCTGTCCAAAATATTATTAACCAGATAATTTATAAGTTTGCCTATTATTAAAATAGTTGAATGCCTTTCATGCATGTTATTTAGATTTTAAATGAACTCATTGATGGCCAACTGATTGAAATTATCGTCATATGTTAAAACCATTAATTATCTCATACAGTTCCATATATTAACTCCTTCTGTTCCTTTGTACAATTCAGTCTGCAGGGATTTTGGCGAACGGGTATTGGGTAGACTGAAAAATCTATTAGAAAAGTTAATATTCTGGAAAAAGTAACTATAAAAGCAACGTGGAAACTGTCACGGAAATTATTTCTAGAACTATTACTTCGTATATAATGAATTAGGTGGGAAAGACCAGCGCTCACTATTTCGCAGAAGAATTACTAGATAAAGGAATGCAATTGTTATTATTACAACTGAGTAATCGTATTATGAATAAAGCGCAAAAATAGTAATTGAATGTTTGAGTCTTGTTTTTTTTTATTATCTTTATTTTATAGAGAGTTCGTTCATACTGAACATGCCACCCTCAAATCATAAATCGATTTGGCTTCTTTCGATATTGGCTGAGCCAAGAATACATTGCACAAACCAACATCATAATTAATTCCAAAAATTAGACGTCTTTGAGACTCATTCTGGGTACATTCCATAATTATATGATATATATCATCCTGCACATTACAAATACTACAATTCGGAGATTCGCTTTTATTCATTAAAAAATTGAATTTATTTAATGGAATATGTCCAGAACGAATTCTTAATGCCAGTACAATCGTGTACCTGCTCATATCGGACTCTTCAAACCAAGGGACAGAACCTAAAGATGGTTGAATGGTCTTGTACCAGATTGAGTCTCGTTGGACTAAATACTTTGAAGGTTTAAACAATATCCAAATTAAGCGCACCCTGTATCTACTATCATAGTGATCATTCGCAACGAGTTGATGAACTTGTATATAACATATGTATTTGGCACATTAATGATAACAAATTTATTGGCATCTTGACAAGATAACCAGAATGACATCCGGAAGAGAACTCTACAAGCGGCGTGTCGTTATTCGCCCATCTCTAACCAGAGCTCTGGTATAATAGTGACGTCAGTAACCTTGTAACTGGAGTTGGTTTTGACAGATGAACCAGCAAAAATATACGTACAATGGAAACGACACCCAAACCCGCATAAGCTTTTATAAGGGTATAAGGGGGTATAATATCATCTTAGTTACCCCAACTGCCAACCGCACCTGCCCGTGGTGTACCCTGCTAAGCAACAAACGCGGCTCTGGCGACCGATCTGATGGCGGTATAACCATCTGTTATAGTTATCCCCCTGAAATATAAGCAAGCCCCTTTTGACACAGAAGGCTAACCTTCCAGTGTCTATGGCAACCTTGCAGGGCATTGTGAGATGCCTAAAATGGCGCCAAATGGGGACAATAAATGGATGGCGGCCAACTCACTGCATCCTGACTATCACCGGTCGTACCGGGTAACCGGTCCATCGGACTACGATAGTTCTGGACGAGAGAGTGGGTTTGTACCAGCGCAACTGCTTACCCACTTTAAATTACTCACGCGCAGATGAACCTTGTACTGATTCTGGATTCCGAGCAAAATAAAGCCCTATGGCGATGGAGGTATGGTGGTGGGATCTCGGTTCACGGTGTATCCGAATCTTAGCTGTTACTCTGCACATAGGCGGTTAGATGAGAGTGGTCGTTTCTGCAATCGATTGAGATGGGACTTCGGATTCGGCAGCACATCTGACGACTAAGCAGCCCTATTTAGGATCGCTCTGCTTACCTCTGCATAGGGGAGAGGCCTAGAAAAGGTGGCCTAAACATAGTCCATCTCACTTTACACCCGGATGGTTAACCGCGATCATCGGGCACCGATTTTGCGGTCGAAAAAACACAGAAATATAAAAATGTATCTAAAATATGCCTTAATTTTGCGACATGGAACGTTCGAACGCTTTTGGATAATCCTACTAATTTATGCCCCGAGCGAAAAACTGCTCTCATAGCTAGGGAACTATTTAAATATAAAATTGACATAGCAGCCTTAAGCGAAACTCACTTGGCTGACAGCGGTGAGCTTTGCGAGGATCGCGGTGGCTATACATACTATTGGATTGGAAAACCCGCTGGAGAGAGAGCGAGCGGCGGTGTAGGGTTTGCCATCAAAAATAGTATAGCTAAAACACTTGTAGAAAAACCTAGAGGGATCAATGACAGAATAATGACTCTTAAACTTCATGTCAACGGCAAGCAACAATTTTACGATGATCTTCGAAATGTCCTGCGAAATATACCCGCGAGTGATAAAATTATTCTCATGGGGGACTTCAACGCACGCGTTGGCTCTGATAATAATATTTGGAAACAGGTTTTGGGTCAACACGGAGTCGGTAATTGTAACTCTAACGGCGAGCTGCTTTTATCCATCTGCTCAGAATTTGGCCTCTCTATTACAAATACCTTTTTCCGTTTGGCTAACAAATTTAAAACATCTTGGATACATCCACGCTCTAAGCATTGGCATCTTATTGATTATGTGATTGTACGCAGGGCTGACCTCAGAGATATATTTGTTACGCGAGCAATGCGGGGAGCCGAAGGTTGGACTGATCACCGACTGATAAGATCTAAAGTTCGAGTTTGTTATAAACCTGCTCGTCGAGCAATACACAAACTACCATCTAGGCTGGCGTTCACAAGACTTGTTAACTCAGACCACATTCAGCGGCAACTAAACTCTGAATTCGGCACGGTCTCGTTTGATACAACGTCTCCGATTAATGAACATTGGCGTTCCTTAGCGAACTCGCTTTATGAAGTTGCTGGACGTGTTGTTGGAAGGCCTGAAAAGAAAAATCAAGATTGGTTTGACGATTCCGACACAGAGATCATGAAGCTTGTTGGTGATTTCAGACGCGTGCTGATGGATTCTTCGAGTGCCTCACAAAAAAGAGCCATTCAACGTGGACTTAAAACAAAAGTACGAGAACTTAAAAACCGTTGGTGGATGACGAAAGCGATGGAGCTACAACATTTTGCTGACAGGAAGCAGACCGGAAAGTTCTATGAAGCTCTTAGGATTATTTTGCCGAGGCACAAAAAAACCACGCCAGTCTTTACCAAAGACAAATCAAGGCGATTAACCGAACATGCCGAGGTTTTGAATCGCTGGGCTGAGCACTTTAACGATGTTCTAAATCCGATCACTCACTACGTGGATCTGGACCATATTAACTCTCTCCAAGCTCTCCCCACATCTACTGAGCTTGATAACCCACCGTCTTTTGAAGAATTTCTGGGAGCTATTAAACGGCTTAAAAATGGAAAGGCTTCGGGTTCAGACACTTTACCTTCTGAGATTTTTAAATGTGGTGGTCCTAATATTCAAAATAGCCTCTTTGGTCTTATTTTGATGATATGGGAACATGAAGATATCCCCCAAGACTGGAAGGACGCTTCTATTTGTAAGCTATATAAGGGCAAGGGCGATTACTCAGATTGTGGATCATATAGAGGTATAGCTCTACTTAGTGCAGCAGGAAAGGTCTTGGCTCATATTTTAAACCACAGGTTGCGCAAGTTATCTGAAAATATTCTGCCAGAGAGTCAATACGGCTTTCGGCCGAATAGAGGTACGGTCGACGCTATCTTTATTGTTAAACAACTACAAGAGAAAAGCATAGAACAACAATGTGGTCTATACATGTGTTTTGTAGATCTAGAAAAAAAGCATTTGATCGTATTCCAAGAGTTGCCCTTTGGTCTGTACTTGAGAAAACTGGATGCCCAGTGAAGTTTCTGAATCTTATACGCCAATTCCACGATGGAATGATGGCTAGAGTACAACATGACAACGACTTCACGGACCGTTTTCCTGTTACCAGTGGCGTAAAGCAAGGGTGCGTTATGGCACCCACTCTTTTTGCCATATATTTTGCAGCCGTACTAAAGGACTCATATGAGAGATGCACTGGTCAGATTATCCTTAATGTGAGAACAGACAAGAGTGTTTTTGAGTTATCCCGTTTTAGAACCAAGCATATGGTTCATGATGTGTCCATCTTAGATGTCCTTTATGCGGATGATGATGTTTGTTTGTTGGCTAAAGATCTTAAAAGCTTACAACTATATTTGGATAATCTCCATGACTCTTGTAGAAAATTCGGTCTGGTTATTAGTGCGCCAAAAAAACCCAGGTATTAAAGCAACCATCACGTGACGACATGGAAGATGCAACATCGATAACATTAGACAACAAGTGTCTCAAGGAAGTACCAGGGTTCCGATATCTAGGTAGTTTCATTCGCAGTGATAATCGTTTGGAGACTGAGATCTCTTCGAGAATATCAAAAGCAGCTTGGTCCTTCGGAATACTACGAACTAGAGTTTGGGATTCACATGACTTGAAGCTGCACACTAAGATCGCTGTATACAAAGCAATTGTTCTTCCGATATTGCTCTATGCTGCCGAGACATGGTGCCTCTATAAGCATGATATTAGGCGACTTAATGTCTTTCACATGAAATGTCTAAGATCAATTCTACATGTGAAATGGCAGGACCATATCACAAATTCAGAGATTTTCCGGCGGACCAAGTTGAGTGGCATAGAATCCTTACTTATTAAGAACCAACTGAGATGGTGCGGTCATATTGTACGTATGAGTGATTCCAGACTGCCTAAATCTGTATTTTATTCACAATTATCGCATGGAAAGCGCAAGCCTGGTGGTCAATTTTTGCGTTACAGGGATGTAATTAAACGTCATCTTACCGCGTGTAACATACCTTCAGCTGAGTGGGAAGTGCTTGCGAAACAGAGACTAGAGTGGCGCAACTCTGTTAAAGAGGCAGTACAAATATTTGAGGAACATCGAATTAAAGATCTTGATGCAAAACGCCTTCTTAAAAAGAACCGTCCTAAGCCTTCCTATGTGTACACATACAACACTCTCGGTCAGTTACATTGTGCGCCATGTAACCGCACCTTCAAGACAAAGTTTGGTTTCGCGAGTCACATTCGCTCACATTATCGAAGATGACAGGGTTCGCCGTTGACGGATACGTCAAGGAGGACATCATCATCATCATCATAAAACCAACCGTACATAGTTCTGATATTCTAATAAAATAGTAATAACATCGTTTTGTTTTTACAAAACGCCTGTAAGCCCACCCTATTTTAATGTTTTCTAGTTTGGTCTCGGTAGGACATGATATTATTTCATTTTCTACAAGCTTGTTCTCATTTGTGACTGGATCTTTTTAGATTCGTATATTATTCAGTCCGTAACGTGTTGCCGCAAATAAAATAGTAAATAAAAAAATATGTAGTCACTTTGTTAATGCTCAATGTGAAAAATGACTTTCTTAGTTTGTTTTAATTCCCACGCTTTATACTGAACTAGAAATAGAGCGCTTGTAAACACATTAATTACTTTTTAGTTACGCCTTTTGTTCCAGGTTCCAAATGTTAGAATGTTAGTCAGTTAGTAGGTTGATAAATACTCGTCTAAATTTATTCCATTTTAAGTCTGAATCTAATTTCCTATATAGATAACTAACTACACGCTCGTATACTTCGTCAGACAAGATTATTTGATATTATATCTGATACACCAATTCTTTATGAGAAGCATTTTCTTAACAATATCGAATTATGAAGGTTTAAATAAGAAAAAAAAGAAACATTACCAGTGTCCATAGCGTATTCGTATATGTGTATCAGACACTGTTGATAGTTAAAATGGGTTTACACTTTCCATTACCATAAAGTTAGCGTACTGGAAGGAGCTGTCTTAAACTAAGATTGCTTATCGCGAAGAAAATAATTATCTGCCACTGAAGAGAGCACTTGTTTATGTTATAAATTTTAACGTTGAGAAAAGTGCGGAAATATGTATGACATAAATCATGGTTGGGCGCCATCTTTACGCGACTGTGTTAGCCACAAGGTTCGGGGCCGTGTGAACTGTGTAAAAACTACGGAGTATTTTGTGGCGTGCTTGAAAATAACTCTTACCCGTGACGTCACTGTGTTTTGTTATTGCAAATTGTAATCACCACAATGCGGTTACCACATAATTTCATATTTTGTGTACACATGTCGTCTAGAGTGCATCATAACTAACCGATTTTTAATTAACTCTGGTGTAAATTCTTTTTTAACGCTAATTGAAAAATAAATGAACTATTAATCAGGTATAATAAATAATATTTGTTAACATCTTCACCACCCTAAGGGTGACTGGGAGAAAATGCCTTAAGGCATTTAGTCCGCCTTTGTACATAATTGTGTGCAAAAGGACTAAAGGAAGGGACAGAGTTAAAGATAAAAATAATTCTGTTAATTAATGTGCTTTTACAAGGGAGTAAAATATTAACATTTTGTTAAACACTTATCATTGTTTCTTTTGGAATATTTAGTTATTTAAAACAAAAGTAATGCTTGTTCGAAATAAAAACATTCAATTTTTTTTTTAAATGTATACGAAAGATCTATTACGACTATGTCCACCCAACGGGTAGACATTTCAATTCGGAAGAGTAATATTTCATTATCGAAATTCTGGCAAGACTCCATTATATCCGTTTATAAATGGACTCTATTTATACTTTTATATCAAAATATAATAGTTTCTTAGCGGTAAATAAATTTTATATAGTTTCTTTCTGGGTAGTAAATTTTAAATTGCGTCATAGGTTGCATAAGTACCTAGTACCTACGTACCTACTCTCTGATTTGTTTTATTTGGAAAAAGATTTTAAAATAAAATCACACTTTCATTTCTTGTTCAACTATTTTTCTTCTAGTGTAATCATAAAAAAATTCTGGAAGAAGTGAGGTTGTTTATTAGAAAAAATAAATGCTAACTCTTAAGAACATAACAAGGTTTTTTTTTTTTAATATACATGTAGAATTTTGTTGGTTCTTTTATTTGTAAAAGACATCTCGTATGTTAAATATTAAAAACATGTTATATTGCCCATAATAACTGACCAAAATTTTGCTAACGCATTTGATGGGACACTAATATTCGTCATTAAACGTGTATTAAAAACAAAAACGTCATATTTTCAAGAAAACTTCATACAAAAATGTAATAAAAGAACGAAGAAACAAAGAGAATATATTTTACCATATTTAAAATAAACGTAAAAATTAACAGGTAAAGTATAATTATATAAAGAAAAAAACATGATAATGTAAAAAATGTACGTTTGTAAATCTTTTAGGTATTTTATTTACGCTTTATAATTGTCATGTTTTATGCAGAGGATAACAAGGGAAGGATATGTTTAATTTTTTTCACTTGGTAACGTGGTACACTATTCATGGATCTAACGATCGTATGTCTTAATAAATTTTCACGCAGAATTTATTATGCGTGTGGGCTTCTTCGTAATGTTACCGGTTCGCCATTTAATGTAATGACGTACGCATATTGTTATTTCCTGAACTATATTCAGTATCGATTGCTAAATATTTATTGCTATATTTATTAAAATTTTCATTTTTATAATTAGATTTATAAATAAAAAAACAACAGTTACCTTGTACTCTGAATTGAACTTCTAATTTTGATTTCAATTTGAAAATTGTCAATTAAGTGGTTTTCATTGACATAATCCAAACCTTAATTATCAATGAAAAACATTGGTTTAATAAACATTTATGTCGGTCATAATACTTCAGTCAAATGTGAATTTTTATTGTTCCAACCGGAATCGAACTCGCTGCCTACGTTACGTATTTTTAAGTCACCTTGGCCGCTAGACAACAACGCCAACGGTCATCGACACAGTGACTATAACGCTTAAATAATTGTTATGTAAATAAATAAATCGAAACGTGTATTATTATTTTATTTGAAAAAAAAAAAAATGGATTATATTTTATTCACATAATTTTTTTTTTTCTAAACGCCATCAACATTGTAATATTATGGGTAGCTACAACGTGTAATAATTGTTGGCTGACTTCGGGGTTTCAGTTTGCACACGTTTCCCAACGCTAATTATGCTCCACGTTTTAGAGTGCGATGTCACCTGTCCAAACATGTTATCTCAAAACATATACGTATATTCTATATATATGTAGACTACCTGGCGCCCGCGGCTCCGCCCGCGTTTCATATTTTCTTTAGGTGTGAGTAAAAAAAAGTGCATATGACATTTAATTTATACCTAACGTAAAGAAACAAATGAATGTAAAAATATATGTAAATAAATGTAGGTACATAAGAATAAATTGAAAAAAAGAAAGGGTTAATGGAATCCCAAAAAATAATCTATAACCATCTACAAAATATCCGCATCGAATGGTAGTAGTCCCATAGCGATATGTTCAGTAGTTTTGAGGTGATGGTGCCTAAAAGTAATCCCCCTATATATATATATATATATATATATAATAGATAGGCAAAAGTAAAACGTTAAAAAAAAAATACAGATACAGATTTCTTTTCCTTCAAATTTTCAGTAATAATTATGCCCTAATTTTGACTACCCAACGAACACTAGTACGTTAATTATTGTTCAATAAATAATTTATATTATACTTTTAGCTTATCTGATATAAATAAATAAAAATAAAAAAAGCCTTTTATTTCTTGCTTATACATTATACACAAGTGATCTTATATCTAAGTACAATTTAATACGAGTTTTTTCTATTTATTTCTTGCACGATTAACAGCAAGAACCCCAGGTTGGGTAAAGGCCTCCTCCAAAGATGCCCATTTTTTCTGTCTTGTGCTACTAGAATTCAATTTGAGCCGGCGGTTCTTTTAATGTCGTCTTCCCATCATGTTGGTGGTCTTACCCGACTTCTTTTCCCTTGCGGGCCTTTCCATATAGTTGTTTTTATAGTCCATCTCTGATCTGTTAGCCTCGCTACATGACCTGCCCATTTCCATTTAAGCTTTTGTGCTAATTACAAAGCATCTGTGGGTTTTGTTATTGACCTTATTTTTGTATGTCTTATAAAAAAGTATAAATTAAATTATTTAAAATTTACTACTTCTTAATATTCAACTTAAAAGGTGAAAAGAAATTCGCATTTTAATGTGAATAGTAAATAGTAAGAACATGAGATAAATTAGTACGCAAAATTTGGTCCTAAATTTGGCTTCAACATTGCCTATATATAAGCTATGGTTTAAATCTGTCTTATTGTTTTATCGCAGATATATTAATTAAGCTATAAATCACGGTCTAGGACGCAAAGTTACGACGCCTATTAGTTAGATCAAAGCCGATGTAATCTTTTGAAAGGATAGGATCTATTTCGGGGTTTGAGACGTATAAGTACAGAGTTATTACAGAATTATTATAAGCCAAGAACTAAACGTTATAATGGTAAATATTAACTAAGAAACTTTTAATTGAAATCAATTTTTCATATTTTAGTAAATCGTTTTTCGCACTTTATTTGCTGATTTGAGTCATCGAGAAATGCTAATATAAATCTTAAATTCAAAAATGCTAGAATACCTGTTGATTTTATTAATTAACTAAAATTGAGAGGGATATCTATTTAGATACTTATCACCAAGCCATATAACTGTTACCGCAGATAGAAAGAATAAACTGCCAATTATGAGTAACACGCAAGATGCCTATAGCAAAGTTTTTAAAATTGTCTGTTTGGGTGGCTAGTGTTACATTTCCGTATGCACCATTATACTTTAGAGGTAATTAGAAATATATGTTTTGTGACTGACAATAAAGACATGATAAAACACTACAAGACCAGGTTAATTATTTTGGGACGTAAAGATTCCAAAACATGTCGATTTCTAATTTAATTATCTTCTATAACGTCGTACATTTTTACATTACTTAACACAAACACTCCCAATTGCTTTTGCTAATATGATTCTCCAAATCGATCTCGATATGTATTCTCCAAACCTAGGTTCTCAACGTTGGCAATAATGCCACCTTGCGGGATTTGAGACTTTATTGGGCAGTAGAAGACCCAGAAAAAAATTAAGGGGCATTAAGGTAGCGCAGAGAGGGTGTCGGCAGGTTAAAAAAATAGTCTAAAAAAGGTAAAAAAATTTGGATGCAGAGGACTCTAGAAAATAACGTATTCTCAAAGTGGTTGGTGGCAAAAAAGGATGAGGAACTGTGGTTAAAGGAAATTGTTGGACTCCTAAGATCTAAGCAATAAAAGATTATTTTTTTATCTTCCGCAGTCGTCAATCTATATCGCCCGTACCACCGCCTTCGACTGGAGGTACCCTCCCGCGGCCCGGTACGAAACAAGTCACCGTCACTGTTCAAGAGACGGTCGTCGAGCCGGCGATGGCTCAACAGCAACCACCGCCGACAGCCGCCGTCGTCCGCCATCATCACCACGCGTCCAGTGCTACCAAGGAACTGGACGACCTCATGGCGTCACTCTCAGACTTCAAGGTATTTTTTATTTCGATTTTAAATCTATATTCCATTCTTAAGCTTAATGAATAAGTTTCTTATAAACATTTATAATTATAAATCATTAATAGTCTTTCGCATAATTTTGCTGCGTATCATCTACTTTAATAAATTAAGGAATGGTTCCTTACTTTATGCCACATCGGCATTTTTATTCCAATTTTTACCTAAGATGCACTTTTATAAATTTACAAATTCGCAATTCTACATAACTTTTAACCATATATTAATTAAAATTTAAAGAATTTTTTACGTGAATGTAATCAAATATCTAAAGTGCATTTCGGCTGGTAAACAATACAGCTAGCTTATACGAGCCATTGTAGTTAGTAATCACCGAAATTAAAAACAGTGTAACCAAATATATGTGTTCATTTAATAGCATATCGTATTGCCAAAAGCAAACCAGCGCGTCTAGGTAAACCGCGGCGGCTACTTGTTACTGAATCTGCGGAGTTATCTTACAGAGACATATTACCATGGTTTTGGCTAACGATTCCCTTTGGTTGAGATTGACCAATGAATGAATCTTATAACAATTTAGAGTTACATATTCGAAAGATATAATAGCTTTCGTAGCCAGTTTAATGTGTATTTATTATTTCTGAGATTTGTAAACTATGTTTAATTTTATTCGCATTTCGCGGGCAAAAAATTTCAGGACTTATTATTTCTTTGAGTTTTAGTCGAAACTCGTTTAAAGAATCGGAAAACAACTCCTTGTTATATCGTCGTCGAACTATAATTCTCTTTTGATCTTCGACATTTATCATTGGAATCGGAAACCTCAATTTCACTTTAGCTTCTAAATACAATTAAATAATCTTGAGTTTTACAGAGACACTTAAATATTGTTTCTCAGAGATTATATCGAATTTAATGGATTTGTATTATTTAATGAAAACGTTTCGCCGAATGATATGAAATATATTTATTTGTGTGAATGCATTTGTAGCACAAGGTTACATTTGATATATACGTCAGCTGTTGAGATTCGTTGCCGAAATAAACCTGCCAAGACGACACTCGACCTGGCGCTTTCGAGAAAGCTTGTAGTATTTTCATTGTCTATTTTTTTATGTAATGTATAGTACATTTTTATAATCTAAATTCATATAATGAAACTAAACTATCTTTCTATTACTAGAAAAATTCCAGCTATTTTAAAACAACGTTTATTTACAATTGTAGAGTGATTACGATTTGTGTTTTCATTCATGCGTCCTCAATTAACTGAATAAACCGTGTTTATAATTCGAATGTTTATTCAATGGATCGGAAGATTTGATGTGATATATTGATATGGGTGGCTGAGTCATGGATATAGTAAGGTCCAGTATCGGGCGGCAGCTGTCACGGCCACCTCGGCACACTGCACTACAGCAAACTCTTTCCCGTTTATTATAATATTTACAACTCGCCTTTCTTGGTCGACGGCTATTTCCAGCCTCACCAGAGTCAGTCGCTCCAGCAATACAGCTGTCCCCCTCTAGCTCGACGCACCAGCCCCGATCTAAAGATAGTCCCGAGCGTTACATCACGGCCGTGGAGGGGGCCACCTAGCTTATAATATTAGAGTACACAGAAAAACATTTCACACGGACGGCAATCGTTCCGAATCACAGCGACCGGACGGTCACCATCTGTACGTTGAGCGAACGCGCAAACTTACGATCTATTATTTGGTTTCACTATCTGTGTAATCCAAGTTTCAGATTGGAGTTTTTTTTTTAATTTATAATACGATTTAAGCGCAACATCTTTCTCCTTGGTTCTCCAGGTAAGCGGTCCAGGAGGTGAAGGCGGTACCCACGTGCACCGTGAGAAACGCGCGTGGCAGGAACACTACCGCAGCAACCCGCGCCAACCCGAATCCGCCTCTCTGGAGCATATGCTCGGTTCCCTCCGAGCAGACATGAGCCGCCAAGGAGTACAGACGCCCCAGAAGGGATGCTGCAACGCATGCGAGAAACCAATCGTCGGACAGGTGGATAATACACCTGCTGTAACAACCTGATAGGCTGTGGCTGTGTTCATGTGGAAATACGAACTGTTTTGTGCTCTCCAGGTGATAACAGCGTTGGGTCGGACGTGGCACCCTGAACACTTCACCTGTGCCCACTGCAACCAGGAGTTGGGTACGAGGAACTTCTTCGAGCGTGACGGCAGACCGTACTGCGAGCCCGATTACCACAATCTGTTCTCGCCGAGATGCGCTTACTGCAACGGTCCCATCCTTGACGTTAGTCCTCTATAACCTCTTTCGTACGAATTGGAAACTTGTCTACTAATATTCAAAGGTTGAATTCGTTTGCAGAAATGCGTGACGGCGTTGGAGAAGACGTGGCACACGGAACACTTCTTCTGCGCTCAATGCGGGCAGCAGTTCGGCGAGGATGGGTTCCATGAAAGAGATGGGAAACCCTACTGCCGCGCCGATTATTTCGATATGTTCGCGCCCAAATGCGGCGGATGTAACAAACCCATAATGGAGAACTATATCTCAGCGCTCAACACACAATGGCATCCGGACTGCTTCGTTTGCAAGGTTCGTATACGATTCCTCAGGTTTTATCCATCTGGTTCAAAGGTTTGTTTCGAGCGCTCTTTATATAAATGTCAAAAAACGCCAGGTCGAGTATGATATAATATAACAGAAAAATTTCGATCACACAGGACTGTCAAAATCCGGTTAAAGGGAAATCGTTCTATGCTATGGAAGGGAAACCGGTATGCCCACAGTGCGTCGGTGTCGATGAAGACGAATAAACTATGATGAATATGATGCTACTCCCCCTCCCCCCCCCCCCCTAAACGAATGCTCTCCCCCATTTTTTTTACAGCTATGCTCGTCGAATGATACTATGAAAATTATTTGTACACACCGACACAGTAAACACATATGTTACAAACACAACAGAATGAACTCAATCTAGTCTAGCGTACTCATCTAATTAGGGAAACTTATTAATGTTAATATATCTATTTTTATAATATTAATATTGTAATTCTAAGATGTATAAAGATAAATAAAGAGAAAGAAAAAAAATTAAAACAAAAAAAAAAAAAAAAAAACATCAAAAAAAAATTTAAACTATTTTGAAAATACAACTGCATCATGCGTTTATGGCATGTCAGAAAGGTCGCGCAAGGTCACGTGCGTGCACGCGCGCGCGCGCGCCAATGACCTTTCGATATAATTTCATTGTTATGTACAAAACGAAGGACGGCGAGTGAAAAATACGACAAAATTGTAAATGGGGTCAAGTGTTAGGCGTATAGGGTTTCCCGTTCGCATCGCTAACTAGGCCGGGCTATAAATAGGTGTATGTGTGACGTCACACGGCGTCTAGTGCGCAGCCATACCGGCTGCCGGGTAACCTGGACGCGATGTTTGCCTACACCTTCATAAAAAAAAAATCTTTAATCCATATTTACATGGTGGTTGCTAAGGTATTATTTTAACGTACTCACCGCAAAAAAAACCGATGTCGTTTGTATTCAATATACGATGATTGACTACAATATTATCTGTGTTTATAGTTTCGAGCTTTATTAAGAACTTCGATATTACACATTTATAGAGATATAAAACATTTCCTTTATAACTAATACCGTTTTATAACTCTTAAATCTGACTGAAATATTCATACCGTTTTTCAACTTACTTTGGGGTAAATTTAAAAAAAATGTATTCTATATGTTTTTTTTTTTCTCTAACTACCTAACTCTAACTAAATATTATTTTCTTACATTTATTCAACATAACACAAGTGCGCGATTGAAAAAAAAAGCTTTAATCAGTTAACTGTCAATTATTTTAGGATGCCCCTATACACAATATGAACAGTACTCTAATTAGGAGGCTTCTTAGGAATTCAATAAATATATGATCTTAAAGAATTCACTGTTTTGACATACATATGTTGGTACTAAAGAAGTCAACGTTGACTTTTCAAAAACCTTTTTTTTACATACAGTAAGATATATTAACGATTTCTATAAAAATTGAGAATAATAAAAGCAAACATTGTTAGCGTTTTATTTTATTTCAAATTCGTATAATTAGTATATATCTTACTTATGCTTAGCTTATGAAAACTTAAAAAAATCCCGCGGAGTTTTTTACACGCAGATAACGGCCAAACCGAGTTTCGTAACACTTTGGTAACCCTTATGTTAGTTACCTTTTTTGCGGTTGAGTGAAGCCACGGGGAAGCTGTAATAGCCCTTCCGTTCAAGAACATTAGCTAATTAGAAAAAAAGTCCTGATTGGTGAATACTCAAGCAAAACTTATTAGTTTTGATTTTTTTTTCTTCAAAACTATACCAATGCTTACGTAAACATGCGGTGGGGGAGCTCGGTTTGGTTTGCTCACTAATAGGGGGGAGATGGTTGTAAAAATATCCAAAAAAATTTCTTATCTAATACTTGAAAGAGGTTTTTGCGTTCAAGTGGGAATCCAATTAGAATGCCTACATTGATATATTATGCTTGGGCTAGCATATTAAAAATTTATATGAATGCGACGACTGCCTACAATTATCATTTTCTAGATTTCTACATACTTTTGTCTTATTAATTAGTTAATTTTTTTATTTATTTATTTATTGGAAGACCAACAACTATATCTTACATTAGTTAGTTAACAGCCACATTAGAAACAAAAAGCCATTTACAGGTCCTCGCCGTTAAGTAACAAATTAAAAAATCAAGTGGTTTGCTATTACATTACAACATATTACTACATGAACCTAAAATTAAAAACTAAAAAAAAAAATAATAATAAAAAACTGAAAGATTATAATTAATTACAACTACTTACAACCGCCACCATTAAAGAAGAGGCTACTTAAGGACGTTGACGCCGTATTTGTAGTGGTATTAAATAAATCTAAATCACTAATCTCACTCAGACTATTGAAGGAGTGACTAGATCGCCATAAAAATGAATTTTGTCGGTAATTAGTAGGAACTGTGGGAAGCGATAGGGGGACATTCGTACGTAAATACTTGGTTGAAACGGTTAACCGTAAGTTGGAAAGTAGTTCGGGACAATCAACGTTATTGGACGCAATTTTGAGCAGACATTTAATGTCAGCAATCTCTCGTCGTTTGACAAGAGGCAATAAATGATGTTTCCTACAAAGTTCATTGTAACAATTAGGATCATAGGAATCGTGTAAGCGCTAACAGAGATATTTAAGGAATTTTCTTTGGATACTTTCTAATCGATTTATGTATAAATTATATCTTTATTATCTTGTACAGTCACTTTTATAATATAAAAGAGAATGAGCGAAAAGTGTATGGTAGCCATACAGGTGGTTAATATATGGGAGATGTATATTTTGGTTACAGGAATGCCGGGAACCTTTCCACGGAGGATCGTTCTTCGAACACGAGGGGCAGCCGTACTGCGAGACGCATTACCATGGGAAACGAGGGTCCCTGTGCGCCGGCTGCCACAAACCTATAGCCGGGAGGTGCATCACGGCCATGTTCAGGAAATTCCATCCCGAGCACTTCGTCTGCGCGTTCTGTCTCAGGCAATTAAATAAAGGCACGTTCAAGGAGCAGAACGACAAACCCTACTGCCACGTTTGCTTCGAAAAACTCTTCGGTTGAACTCGATAGATGGCGTTGATCCGTTTAAGAACACGTTATCGATATTTGACGACGTGTTATTTTATTTTAAATATAAAGCATATAACACATCGATAACCAATCAATATAGAGACCTCGACGTCATAAACATAATATGTAAAATATATTTTCTCATTATTGCTGCTTTTTTTACATTATAATTTATTGCTTACGACGTCGATGCTATTGGAAACTTTGATTGGAATGATTTTTTTTTTTCTGCAATGAACGAACTGTTAAAAGCTTTCTGTATAATGTCATTTTTGAAAATGTAAAGATTGTTTTAAAATACTGATCAAGTATCAAGAGTTTGTTAAAATACGGTTATTATGATCAATAACAATCGGCTAAAATACGTATCGTATTCAGAAGATTCCGACAGTAATATATTTATTTTTTTAATTCATGCTTACTTACAATTACTTTTCTTTGGCGGTAATCTAAATAAATCAAAATCACATAGTGACTCTTGGTTAGCACGTAACTTCAGAACGCACGTATCGGTGTTTTTGTTTACTCAAATTTTCTATGTAAAACAAAACATCATCCAAATCGATACAGCCATTTCCGAGAAACAACACAAATATAAATTATACATCTATGAACGGCTCACTTCAAAGTGTTAATTTTTCCTTAAATATAAAAACAGCAAATAATTTAGTTAAAACTATATATCATTAGAAGCTTACATTAACTATGTCATATGGGGTCGTTCGTTAATCACGCGATGTTTTTAACGATTTTTAATACCACCCCCCTTCCATGGCGATGCGTGATGAGTCTTTGGACCCCCTACTTGAAATCACGTAAATTTTTGGTAACAAAGAATCTTAAAAAAATCAGAATTTTATCTGTAAATGTAATCTAATTTAATTTTGGAAATCTTTGACTGACAACGGCAATTCAAAGTTCGAAAAAATAAATACACGTTATATCTTATTGCACCCCCCCCCCCTCTCTTCTATTTGGCTATTTTTTACTAAAACCGCTCACCAATATAATCCTCACGTGATTAATGGACGACCCCTATATCAAAACAGATGCTCTTTCTAGTTATGACATAATCATCGATATTTCTAAATGACATCTTTGACGGAACACTTCACATGCGAGTGATGTCTCTACATATCTATAACATCGGTAAGATTATAAAAAAAGACAAGGCGTTTCGTATCGTTTTACTATTAATAATAATCGGATAAAACTGATAAAAAAACTTTTGATGATGTTGATAAGTATGACAGTGTAAGACCCTAATCATAATTATTTATCAATGATACGACTTATGCTTTTTTATTAATATTACACCTACAGTTCTAGTTGCAATCTGATCAAAATAGAGAACATATATTTTAATTTTGGTCATAAGAGAACATACTGTAATAAGATATGAGATCATACTTTACGTGTTTCAGTTCTATATTGGTACTCGTTTTGCGGGAAAGGGATAGAGAATCACCATTAGATCCAAATCGAAAGCTTTATAATGCTTTGGTATCAGGAATGTATTAAAATGATGTTTTTTGTTCTGTACTTTTCAATAAACAAATGACCAATCAAATACCGCATTTATTGGGAAAACACAAAAGTTTATTTTTACGTTTACGCCGATTAGAGATGGACGTTTTCGGTAATTTTCGTTATCGCATCGTTACTAATTTTATATAATATAAAGAAGTAATAACTTTTAGTTATGAGTCATGAATGTTTTGCACATACAGATATGACGAATGTTGTGTTGTATTTGTTTTTCTACACACTAACTGCGCCAATATATGACAATAATTTAATATATTCCTTACAATTATTCACTGAATGATATCAATTTAAGTATCGCAGATAGAAAATGTCGGTGGTTTTTTTTTTTTTTATATGTGGATTTTATTCACTATTTTTTCTCAGAATTTGTTATTTGATATAATAAAATGTAAACTACAATATGGTCGACAAAAAACATATATAAATGTCAAAAAGAATTATATTTACTGTTTTATCGATTCTCAAGTTCTCAGGTCATTTAACTGAAAGAGTCTTTACGTTTAATAATTTAACTTAAAAGGTATGAAATTTAAAACTAAAAATTAACAAGTACATTTAAGTAGACTGTAGTGTATGTGATGACTAATTATATAGTATTTATATTACAATACTAAAAAAACAATAAATTTCTACAGCTAGATAGGTTAATGTGTATCCGCTAGATGTCGTTTAATGTATGTCACAGACAGATTGTTGATTTAGTAATAGATAGATATATGTATGATATATATATAGGGCTATCAAGTGAGGCGTTGAATTATTTCCATATCGATAATTCTTATTTTATCGATATGGACGTGAGACGAATATGTATTCGTTTTTTGACGATATTTTTTGTTCATGAAACTGGGAGTATTTGACATTTATGGATTATTATTTTAAAAATAAAATACAATTACTTATTATAGAGAAAAGTAACTTATTTTTTGCTAATGTTTATTACAATGTTTTTCTTCTTCAAATTATTATAATTAATTACAAACAGCCATATTTATATAATTGTAATGCATTTTATAATCGCAGTTATCGACTCGATCATTATTATTTTATTATATCGTAAGTTTCTAAATATATCTTCCATTAGTGTATAAATTTATCGATAACGCTTTAAAATTTATTTAATTATTATCGTTATTATTCGCCAAGTTATATTTTATTCGTGCGATTCAATTAACGTTATCGTTTTGTGTTTGTTTTAATTTCGAGCGCGTAACTTATCGTTGAGTCGGACACGTGTTATTTGTAAGCACAGATATGGAGTTAGAAATAAAAAAATATATAATATTTTGTGTTTTTTAGACTACAATAGGCGCTGAGTGTTTTGACTACAATCTCACTTGATGTTAAGTGACGTTCTTACCGAAATGATACCAAGCTAAGCCTTAGAGTAAATGGTTCTCGACTGATGCTGCTGGAATATTGCTTACAAAATTCACATAAGGCTTATCAGTTATCACATCAGTTAGATAAGGTATTCTATCAAAAGGGCACATAATTTACTTTTTTACTATGCATCTCAAAATCACTCGAAACCTAAAAAATGGGTTTAAAAAAATGCGATTGTCGACACAAAAAAATATACATCCTTTTCTCATCTGGCACGCGATATATTTAAATGTGCTTGTGTTTGTGATGGGATTAGCGTCCATTAGGCCTTGGAAACCTTTACCTTTTACCTTTACCTGTACCTTTCTTTAACCCGAACGTTTTACCATCTTAGCTGAACTCCTCACTTAACCAATTGAGATTGTGGTCAAAGGTAAAAAAAAAAACAGATATTTTTTTGAAATAGTACTTGTAATTTATACAAAGTAAGTAATAAATAATGATCTTGCTATCATTTTATAGACTATAGAACATTACATCACAGAAGTTCCAAAGTCTAAATATACATTGGGAATTTTACATTTTATCTCGCGAAATGTTGATAACGTATCTACCACCAATTCGAGCGAGGTAATTTTAAGAGCGATAATTTTTTCCAATTATTTCAAACTATTATTCAGACATCACTGTTTAAGAGGACATGCAGTCGGAAAAGTGGGTATTTCAGATATCTATTGTTATCGCGTTGCGCCCCAATGAAATAATTATAAAACACGAAAGGGTTGTCCCTGTACAGCTCGGGCTGATTTTACCTACGCAAAATAGACGAAAACATCACTCCGTAGTATCCTGTTACCTCCTCCAAAACTGACACCGATTTTTAATTTTCTTCCGATTATAGAATAAGAAATACTTGCTATGTACCCCTACGTTTTTAATTTTTATATTCATCAAATTTGTTTAACGAACGTCTGAAAATGATAGTACAAATCGAGCATTTTTTTCATAATAACTGATTTATGTAAAAAACAAAACGTACAGGCATGCCATGCCGGTGGAGAGTATATATTATTTGGTTAAAAATATTTACCATAATACTATTATCCAGGAAGGAAACAATGGACTACGTTTGCATGGAATAAATGCCACTAGGAATCCTCTTAAATTTTAATGCGATTTTGTAATTAATTTTATCGCATTATATGTTATGTAGCGTATTTGATATACCGTTATTATAAAACAGTATATAATTTGCACAAACGATGAAATGACTCGATGACGGCTCTAATATTATAAATACGATAATCTAAATGATACGATTTTATTGAATCTGTAATATTTTAACAAATATATTTAATGTTTTTTTATATCACTTGTTTTATTATTTTCTATAATTCCTAATTATAATTATTTTAACAGCAATTTCTTACATCCCTATTCTGTGTTCCTTGGAGTCTTCTATATTAGATTACTTTCATAGCGAAATGAAGTCAACTGCAAAGAAGGTAATGGCTACCTAATTACTAAGGAGGGAGGACGAATACTTAATAGGGCATTACTATAACAAGTATGCCACAGGATATATTTAAAATTGTAAAGAAAAAAATATGTAATTTTGATTACGTCGACAATCAAGATGACTGTATTTTTAAGTGTGAAATATTACTTTAATCATAAATACCGCATATATTTTTCAAGTTTTCTGATCTCTTTTCATCTAAAAATATATTATAATGACCTCAAAGATCAACGAAAAAAATTACAAAAAATACAGTAACGACATTTGTATATTAAACGTGCATAAATTAAGGTGGCTGAATAAAAAATTGATAACCTTCGAAATAACACTTGATCAACAGATATTTACACAAATGCTACTTATTATATAGGTATTACTGTGACTTTGAAATAAGACGACAAGCCGTAATCACGTTATATTACGATATTTTCAAATTGCATTTTTATGATAATTGTCGGGAATTCTAATAGTGATTAAATATGCCAATATTATCTACTATAATGAAGTGATAAGTTTTACGATAAATTCTAGAAAAACTACATTTAAAAATTCTGTTGCTGATATGATAATTACGCGTAAGGTTTTATTATTATTCTAATGCACAATGTAAATCTCGCACAATAGGAACGTACACGATTGAGCAATTTATTATATAGACTTCACTCGCGTGGAAGCTTTAAGCTTTCCGTCCCGTCAAACAAACACAAACAATTATTTTTAAACTATCAGATTATCTATGTGCTTATAAGTAAAATGGTCACCTACGAATAATCGTTAAAAATACATATATAATTTGTTTACGTAATCACTATTCATTACACTTATCATGAAAAACCATACCATCAACCAACCATATCTTCAAAAATAAACAAAACATGAACCATCCAATTATAGTTACAACGAAATAATATTATGTTCCGCCCCATATTTATATCTATTGATATCATAATTGAAAATCAGTTTACTTATTTTATATTATGTCATTTGTTCAATTTCAATCAATAAATAAACTTTTTGTTCTCGAATACGACTAAAACGCCAACCAACTCTTCTTTCATACTAAAGTCGCCGCGTGTCGTTCAGATTACTATAACTTTTGATTGAGAGGACCAATTTTAGTGAAATAAAGTGTTGATGTTACTCCGAAATATGAAATTATTGAACAACGGGGGTTTTACGTTTCGGCTGGATTTCACCAACCGTGGTCAGGGGCTGACTCATAGATAAAACATTATGCTTCGAAACTGACTGGCGATACACGGCGTCGCCTGCAGCGTTTAGGGGTATTTTGATGAACTACGAAATATTCTTTATACAATCAGTACTTTGTCATTGATACCAGCACAAACAAACAGACATTTCTAAAAACATAAAAAATGTGTTTAATTACCTGTTTTTAGTTCTTTGCAATAACTCTATTCACAAAAATGGGAAATAAACAAACATGTGAAATTTACAATTTTATTATTAGTATAGATTTAATCATATAACCCTAACGAATTATGCCCTACTTAAGAAGTTGAAAAACGAATAGGTAATTTTTTTTATTATCTATTTTTAAATAATTAAGTAATATTCGAATAATTGTTTTTGTCATGCGTATGGTATCTTTTAGTTTGCCATTTACCTTCTATCTCAGTTCATACGTCAAACGTGAGAAAACATCATTCTGCCTTTTATCAATATTCAATTATATTTTAATCTACTACCTATATAAGATCACAAAATATTCCAACTTCATAAATTTTTGTTTCGAATGCGTAGATGATGAAATACTTAGAACGCATCGACAAACTATCAATAGAAATTCCATATTTCTTTGTTATGTTCGTTTTTTACGTATTATGAACTTTTAAAATGACTAATTTTTAATATTACGCGGAATGAATAATGTGTTTTATGATTCAGATAGCAACTAAATCACGGACGTAAGTATTATTGTTGTAGGTCAAAGAAGACGCCAACATCATCAACCCACTGTAGCAAACTAACCTTTACTTATTTACCTATTGATATTTACGATTTCAAAACACAACTTGGTTTAGCACATCTGGCTGATGCAATATTATTTGTTTATTTCATATCACTATATTCTTTGTTCGTAAATTTGTTTCGTTATATTAGACGAAAATCCTAGAAAACGGTTACTTCAAAAAAATGATAATCAGGAAGGAATCCTTATTTGAATACACCCAAGATTTATTGCAATTATTAAAACATAGGCAAGCTTTTAGTTACTTGAAAGGTGACTAAAATAAACTTAGGGACATGAGCCAATATTAATAATTTATTATTTATTAAATTATTTATTATTACAAATATTAGGCTGAACACTAATTAATACCAGATGGTAAGATAAGGTAAGATTCTACAGAGAGAAAGGCCATTAAAACTAATGAGGTCGTTGTTTACGCTATAATTAACAAATGGTATAATAAAACAATAATGCAAAAACGGTAATTGTTCGCGATTATAAAACAATGATCAATTGATTTACAAATTTAATATCGAGGAAAATATGTTCATATTGGAGTACTACTAAAAATAAGTATTATAAAATTTAGGTTATATCGAGTTACATTAATGCCGTCTGAGCAGAGAATATGTCACTGTGTCAAGTAAATTATGTGGTTATAGAATTATTATATGATATTCCTACCTAAGTATACAAGTAAGCGTTCATATCATTTTCGCTGATTATGAAAATTACATGTTCAAAGATTTGATAACACCAAGGTCATTTCTACTTCTAAAACAATTAGACAGTTATGTTTCATGAAGTCGTTGATAATTTTAATCAAAGGTGATAAAACAACGGACACTGTAAATTAATCATAGTTTCATTTCATAATCAGTCGAATTAGGCTGCTTAGCAACTACTACAAGGCTTGACCAAAATCTTGATGTTAAGTGACGATATGGTCCATGGTCATAAACAGACTAAGCCTAGTGGAACTGGCTCTCAATTGATACTGCAAGAACGTATTTATTTTTTTCAAACGTGAGGGTGCCCTACCACCTGCTATGGTTTCCTAGCGATGTTTTTCTTCACCGAAAGCTCAAACTCATTATAGAGATGGATAACTTGGTTCGTACCTGCGTCCATCGACACGAAATCCGGATCACACAACTGCGTCATCACCGCTTCATTTGCATGAATGTTCTTTTTTTAGTTCCCGGATAGAAATGAATGAAAACGAAATATTGATTTCCAGAAAAAACACTGTTTATTTACAACACTTATATGTACATCCCTTAACTTCTTTTAAATTATATAAAAAAAACAAACAATATAATTAAATTAACATAGCTGAAAGCGTGTGAATAAAATCTAAATTTGTCATTTTTATTTGCAACTTAAATAATAGATTCGACAACTTAACAACTAATCAGTCTTTGGTGGTTAAAATACGCAGAATTATCATAACGCCGGGAATTTATTTATTACGCTAAACCCGGGAATAATTCTGAGAATGAATCGCACCAAAAATCTGATAAGTCCATAGAATCGGATTCGCTGAGCGGTGAGGAGAGCGACTCGTAGCCTAAATCTGAACTGAGGTTTGTATGCGAGGGAGATAGAAGTAAATTGTCTTCAACTGGTTTAGGGGAGAGACCCAAAGGCGATAGCATTTTCATATCGCACTCCAGTGATAAATCGTTATCTGTGAGAGTGTTAAAATCCATATCGATCTCAACTGGCTTCACATCATCAGCGACATGTTCCTCGGAGGGCACTTCGATGGTGATGCAGTCGTTCGCTTCATCACAACTAGCGTAGAATATATCCCCTTTATCATTATTTGTCTCTTCTTTTATTTGTACTGTATCCTCGATGAGGCTCGTGTAGGGATGCGCGTATGAGTGTTGCGACAGTATCCTGTCGACATCGTGCTTCATGTCTACGACAACACCTTCATCGGATTCCAATTGCTCTGCTGTGGTCCCCACCACTTTAGATCCTTTAGAACACTCTCGAGTGTTCCCGACTGGGACCTGTGGACAATTGGAAACAAATTATAACTAATAATTTAAAATCTTTCGTGGAATAAGGTCCTGATTGAAATGGAAAAATCAATCCTGAACATATTCGCAAACTTCCCGGGAACATAAAATACAAATTAAAAACAAAATCCAAACAAATGCAGGATGAAAATAAATATGGTAAATTTTTCTGCAAATTAAAAAAAATAAGAAAATGACGTAAAATTGGTTAATAGTGCATTTTATTTTTAAGTGGGCAAAAAAAGGTAATGAAACTTCCTGAAAAGAATGATGCAAACTAGCTATTTCAAATGCAAATGCAATTTGAAATTTATATTAGTACAAGCGAAATCAGCTAGTCGATAAAAATTACTATTACGGTATATCAAACAAGTAATTTAAACAGGTTTAACTGTAACTAAACTAGAATGTCTTCATTTTATAACAAAAACAATACCTTAAAGTATGAATATACTGTGATGATGCAATAATAAAAACCAGTTGAATCAGTAATTTTGCTTACACAAATATAGGCTGAGTTTTCCTGATTTGCGTTATTTTTGGACGTTGGTGATAAACTATAATGGTGTGTAAATATGTATTTCGTAACACTTTATCATACAAATGAGGGCAGTGATGGGCGTTAACATGCAATGGCGGATCCAAGTATATAGTCATGACTATAGCCTTTCTATAATTATCATCAAAGATACAATAAATAATATTAAATAAATAAAAAACATCAGAAATTGTCCAAAACACATGGACACATTTGGACTTGCTAGTTCGTCAAATTAAGTATGGTTTGTGGATTTGATGACCATATCTTTCTCTGGAAGTTTAGATTCACACTAGTTCATGTAATTCAGAAATTAATGTCTGTTAATGTACTTACATTTTCAGTCTTTCCTGTAGTACTTGCATCAATCTCTTGGAGGAGGGAGTCTGCAAGTTGATTGAGGGTATCGAGGTACTCTTCAGAATCGAAGTGTGCGAGGAGGTCTGCGAGAGGAGACACATCACCAGCAGTATGCGAGCCGCGCGAACCGCCTCCGGGTGCCCTTCCTTCTGCCGAGGAGTAGACTCTGCTGGTCTTTGGGCCTCCGGGACGCTTCGCGCCGCCGCCTCACTGCGCAGCGCTGCGTTCTCACTCAACAAACGTTCGTTTAAAAAGCCCTTCAGGCTTTCCACTTCGCTCAAGAGCCGCTCGTTCATCTCTTTAAAGGTCTTTATTTGGCTATCCATATCGTCCATTTTTGCTTTCTTCCTGTCACGCGACGTTTGCGCCGCTACGCGATTCTTCAACTTTCTGGTAATGAAAATTTTGCTATTAGAAATTGGGAAAATTGTATTGATTAACTTTAGAAGTTCTCTAGACAGTTTTCTACAATAAAAATGGTAATTCAAACCTTGATAACTTGAGACTTAATAAGCGATTGTTGAGTATAAGACAATTTAGACTTGTACAAATGTAGTCATGTCCATTTAGTGGATGCAAGTTCAAAATTGTGATTCATACAAGACAAATAATTAACAATTATGTAAACATATTATTTCTACATGTCTTAAGCCAAAAATTTGTAATAATTTCTTTAAAATACTTTGAAGGATGCAGAATGCAACTTCTGCACATCTATAATTGTTGTTATACTAGAAATGTACCTTTTTAATTATTTTATAAAATAAGGCGATCTGCAAGGTATAGGCATTTAATGTTTTAAATTTAAGAATCTTTGATTATTTATATGTTACAAAAAATATATACTTGCTAAAAAATGATGATCTCAATCTGTTAATTAATTTCATTCGAGTAAATAGGATAATATTATATAAAAATACTAAATGAAACAAATGGATTTAATCTGATATAATATTTCATAATGCGAAATAAATAGGCTTTTCCGATTAGTTTTATTTCATGTTGTAATTAAACAGGTTATTCTAGAACCTCGACTACTGACCTTCGGAAAACTGGTTTAGTAAATTATCGGATGTCTACAATTCTTCATATCGATTTGTATCATCACAGACCAGTAACTAAATTACCGTAATTGGAAAGTAAACTGCCATTTACCTTCTAGGCATGTTACGTTATTTGTACGACTGTGTAAATTATTAGCACTAACAAAAAGGTGAAAATTGCCGACATAACTGCACATAACGGTATGAGAGGTCAATGAAATCAATGTGCGCGTTAAACGAAAAAGTACAATGTTAAAAAAATAATACATTCTATGTCCAGTTTTATTTCATCATTTATAAAGTATATAAATAAACATTTGCCAACTCGACCGGGAAATTACCATGAGATAACGATCATGACTGTACCTAATGAAGTTATTATTTTTTTATTTCACACGCAAATAAATAACGTTTGTTTTGCATTGTAATGTAAATGAAAACACTTACTTTCTTTGCATTTTTTCTTCCCATGATAAATGATCTAAACGGCGTTTTCTCGATGGAGCCGGCGACGTGACGTCGACAACAACCTTTGTGTCTCCGTCATCCATTATGTAGTTCTTCGGCACCGTTATTATGATTGGAGCACTCATGTTGACTTATAATTACACCACACTTAACCACAATATAACTGCTTTATTACCATGCTATATAGAACTTTCTATGATTGTTTAACTAAAGTGTTTTTATTCGATATTTCTTCACGCGTGCACAACAATCGATTGCGTCGTTCATATTCGACCTCCAGGTGATTAATAAAACACTTTGCAGCCTTCTCAAAAGCGAGTATGTGGTCGTTTCTGATTGGTTTAGCGTTATCAGTAGGCGGTACAACTCCATTGATTGTACGCGAGACCGAAATATAAATATGAATCTTGTTTATTAAAGAGAGATGGATGCATGACGTCAGAAGTAGTTATTGATTGAAACAAATATATAATAAACACACAAGTGCGAAAGAGGTATAACATTCAATTATGATTCACATCTTGAGAGGGAAAGTTAATAATTTTGAATTTCAATCAATATCTACCTACAAGACCTAGTCAGACACCGTTACAGTACAGATAAATATTTTTTTTCAGAGATTATTCATTAATTCTTCCGACATAAGCTCTCAGGTGGAAAGATAATTTATCTGATGCAACAAATTTAAAATGATAAATGAGTGATGTGAGTCATTTACTATTTACACTATTCATGTTAATTGTGTACAATACGTAGTACATATCAGTATCATAGATTTTTTGTACTAAGCTTATTTTTATGTTTCCTCGTAATCTTTTATTATAAACCTATTGCATAAGTGAGCGTGATGAAATCCATGCTTTCTCTTAGAACTTTGGAAAGTACACTGTTTGAAACACACTTTTTGTGACACAGAAGTATATGATGCTACATTTTATTATTTATCTCTGATGCCACATTTTTATAAAACTAATGTTACGTTATGCAAAATGTTATCATGTTAAGAAATTTAGATTATTCCGATTTTTAGTAATTTCAAATTTGTACAAAAATAATCATGTCACTACAGCCGCTACAGGGGTGTATGTGATTCCCTGACTCCCATTGATTATTATTTTCTTAACACGACTTTGGTTTTTTACTCAATTTGATTATTGTGCACAAGTGATGTGCGGGACAGCCTGGGATGTTATTTAGGCAGTCCGCTAGAACACACCGTTGTTGCTGGATTGCGAGAGATGTAGTAAATAATGCCAGATGCCAGAGTTTCAACAATATATTTATTCATACATTACAGGGGTATGACACGGTTTACACAACACAGAATTACACGTTATAATACAGACACACTATAGAAATAATATAGAAACACGCACAATAGTACAGAGACGACACAATTACAATAGAAACAAGATAGACAGAGACAACACAATATAGAAACAGTAGACACAGATATTAAACAGGATATAAAGCATGCACAAGATTAACACGACATATAGCAAGATACGATTCACAGTTAGACAATATAAAAACACACAATAGTCCTCACTATAGTCCCTATACTAGTACTTACACTAGTACTCACAGTTGTCCTTACACTAAGACTCACACTCGTACTCACACCCGTGTGCGAGTTTACGCGCACGATATGTCTCGAATTACGCGGAATTCGAGACCCACTATAGTTCGATACGCGGTTCACTGGTTCGGTTCGCGGATCGCGTAGGTTCGGAAAACGCGGATCACTGTGGCTCGGGGACGCGGAATCACGGTCAGGTCGGAGCGCGGTTCTCGTACTCGGGGACGCGGATTCACGGTCAGGTCGGAGCGCGGATCACTATGGTTCAAGACGCGGATCCTTGAACGCAGTGCACTGTTGCTTGATGACTTCTTGAGGACTACTTGCTGAATGTTTGACTACTGCTTCTGTCTCAGAGTTTAGTTCTTAGTTGTTTCTTCTTCGGAGAGCGATCGATGACTGCACAACTGGCACCGTCCCGGGCGGATATTTAAGCTCCCGGCCTGTGTGTGACCCCGTTGCTACGGATCGAGGTAGGCCGGTCGCGTTCGGCGAATCAGAGCACGCCGCCCGGCGGTGCCGCGAGGTGTGTTGTCTCGCTCTCACAAAGACGCTATGTTCTCGACGCGTGCGTTCAACGTAATATTCCTTTCAATTACGTATAGATTCCGTAAACTATTCTATTATTTCCTAAATATATGCGGGATCTTATCTAATAATTACGCGCCGTCTATCTAGATAATATGCATAATTTATCTAGCTAATATGCGCCCTCTATCTAGAGGGCGCTGTCCTGCACATTACTCCCGCCGTGCGTCGTCCGCGATCAGCGGCGGCGCATATACATGTGGTGCAGGACCCGTGTGCGATACAGGAACCGCAACATTCTCTACGACGACGATCTTCTTCGGCATGTTCGTGCAGGACTTCCTCTGCTTCTCGCGCCACCTCGACGGAGCGCACCATATGCTCCCATGAGTGGAGCTCCTGACGGGACGAGTCGCCAGTCTATGTACTTCTTTGAGGCTTCGACCGCCGTGCCGTCTTCGTAAACGGCGCGTCGAAGCTCCTCGCTTGCCCCGTGGAAGTTCATGCCAATGTTCAGAGGCGCGACCGTGTCTGTCGCTCCTCGCTCCCGCCGGTCTAGAGATCTGTACCGGGATCTCACATGTCCTGGGATGGCCGCTGTGGTTCTTGTCGTGGAACCTCGGGCGGAAACACAGGCGATACTTCTTCGCCAAATCCCGCCTCGCGTCGACCGATGAGTTCTGTAGCTGATAACTAGCAACTACTGCGTGTCCCTGTCGATAGTTCAAGTGACACTCGTTCGGTCGATCCTCGACGACAGTGCGAACTCGATGACGTCTTGCCTGGGGTTCGGTGCTCTGCTGGCGATGCTGCGCGGCTTGCACTGGATACGGCAGCTCGCGTAGGTCCGCCCTCGATCGCTGGGCGGTGACGGCCCGCGGCTGGTACCCCGGACTCCACCAGGGTGCTGCGGCGGCGGCTGTCGGAGGGTGCGGTGCTCCCGAATGCCAGGACTCGGCTGTGGTCACTGGCTGCGGCACGCTATGTTTCCTCCTCGGTTTGATCGTTCGTGTCGGTTCCTCTTGCAGCGGCGGGTGTGCGGCAGTGACGCCCGCTGGCTGGGTCGTAGCGCTCCAGGATGCGGCAGTATCACTGGGGGTGCGGCGGCTGTCTGTGTCGGCGGTTCTCGCCGTTCCGGCAGCGGCTGTGCGTAGGTGACGCCCGCTGGCTGGGTCGTAGCGTCCCAGGATGCGACATCGCTCACTGGGACCTCGGCTGACTGCGACGGCGGTTCTCGCCGTTGTTCCGGCAGCGGGTGTGGGGCGTTGACGCCCGCTGACTCGGCCGTAGCGCTCCGCGATGCGGCTGTGATCGCTGGAGCCTCGGCTGACTGCGACGGCGGTTCTCGCCGTTGTTCCGACAGCGGGTGTGCGTCGATGACGCCCGCTGGCTGCCCCGTAGCGCCCCAGGATGCGACAGCGCTCACTGGGACCTCGGCAGACTGTGACGGCGGTTCTCGCCGTTGTTGTGCCGACAGCGGGTGTGCGGCGGTGACGCCCGCTGGCTCGGCCGTAGCGCCCCAGGATGCGGAAGCGCTCACTGGGACCTCGGCGGACTGCGACGGCGGTTCTCGCCGTTGTTCGGGCAGCGGGGTGTGCGTCGATGACGCCCGCTGGCTGCGCCGCCGCAGCGCCCCAGGATGCGTCAGTGATCACTGGGCGTGCGGCGGACTGTGACGGCGGTTCTCGCCGTTGTTCCGGCAGCGGGTGTGCGGCAGTGACGCCCGCTGGCTCGGCCGTAGCGCTCCGCGATGCGGCTGTGATCGCTGGGGGTGCGGCGACTGACTGTGACGGCGGCCGCCGTGGTTCCGGTAGCGGGGGGGGGGCGGTGCGGCGGTGACGCCCGCTAACTGGGCCGCAGCGTCCCAGGATGCAACATAGCTCACTGGGACCTCGGCTGACTGCGACGGCGGTTCTCGCCGTCGTTCGGGCAGCGGGTGTGCGGTGGTGACGCCCGCTGACTCGGCCGTAGCGCTCCGCGATGCGGCTGTGATCGCCGGAGCCTCGGCTGGCTGTGACGGCGGTTCTCGCCGTTGTTCCGGCAGCGGGTGTGCGGCAGTGACGCCCGCTGACTGCGCCGCAGCTCCCCAGGATGCGGAAGCGCTCACTGGGACCTCGGCAGACTGTGACGGCCGTTGCCGTCGCGCTCCGGCAGCGGGTGTGCGGCGGTGACGCCCGCTGGCTCGGCCGTAGCGCCCCAGGATGCGGCAGCGCTCACTGGGACCTCGGCAGGCTGTAACGGCGGTTCTCGCCGTTGATCGGGCAGCGGGTATGCGGCGGTGACGCCCGCTGGTTCGGCCGTAGCGCTCCGCGATGCGCCTGTGCTCGCGGGAGCCTCGGCTAACTGTGACGGCGGTTCTCGCCGTTGTTCCGACAGCGGGTGTGCGGCGGTGACGCCCGCTGTATGGGCCGTAGCGCTCCGCGATGCGGCTGTGATCGCTGGAGCCTCGGCTGACTGCGACGGCGGTTCTCGCCGTCGTTCCGGCAGCGGGTGTGCGGCGGTGACGCCCGCTGACTGGGCCGTAGCGCTCCGCGATGCGGCTGTGATCGCCGGAGCCTCGGCTGACTGTGACGGCGGTTCTCGCCGTTGTTCCGACAGCGGGTGTGCGGCGGTGACGCCCGCTGGCTCGGCCGTAGCGCCCCAGGATGCGGCAGCGCTCACTGGGACCTCGGCAGACTGTGACGGCGGTTCTCGCCGTTGTTCCTGCAGCGGGTGTGCGGCGGTGACGCCCGCTGGCTCGGCCGTAGCGCCCCAGGATGCGGCAGCGCTCACTGGGACCTCGGCAGACTGTGACGGCGGTTCTCGCCGTTGTTCCTGCAGCGGGTGTGCGGCGGTGACGCCCGCTGACTGGGCCGTAGCGCTCCGCGATGCGGCTGTGATCGCCGGAGCCTCGGCTGACTGTGACGGCGGTTCTCGCCGTTGTTCCGACAGCGGGTGTGCGTCGATGACGCCCGCTGGCTGCCCCGTAGCGCCCCAGGATGCGACAGCGCTCACTGGGACCTCGGCAGACTTCGGTAGCTGTGCGGCGGTGGCTCCCGCCGATGCTGTCATCATGTTACCCCAGGATGCGGCTCTACTCACTGAGGATTTGGCTGACTGCGGCGGATGTGCGGCAGTAGCTTCCGCTGATGCTGTCACTCTCTGTTACCCCAGGATGCGGCAGTGATCACTGGGGATTCGGCGGACAGCGGCGGCTGTGCGGCGGTGGCTCCCGCCGATGCGGTCATCTTACCCCAGGATACGGTAATCACTGAGGGTTTGGCTTGCTGCGGCAGATGTGCGGCAGTAGCTTCCGCTGATGCAGTCGCCATGTTACCCCAGGATGCGTCAGTGATCACTGGGAACTCGGCCGACTGCGGCGGCTGTGCGGCGGTGGCTCCCGCCGATGCGGTCATTTTACCCCAGGATACGTCACTGATCACTGGGGACTCGGCTGACTGCAATGGTTCGGTGGCGGTGGCTCCCGCCGATGCGCTTACCTTACCCCAGGCTACGGCTCTGCTCGCTGGGGGCTCAGGTGGTGCTGTATCCGTCGCCTTCGTTCTGCTGGTCGGAGGACGCGGCGCTCTCGACTGCCAGGACTCGGCTGTGGTCACTGGCGGCGGCACACTCTGTTCCATCCTCGACTCGACCATTGGCGGCGGCAGGCAGCGGCGGCAGCGGGTGTACGGCGATGACGCCCGCTGGCTGAGGCGCAGCGTCCCAGGATGCGGCGGTGATCACTGGGACTTCGGCTGGCTGTGGAGGCGGATGTGCGGCGGTGGCTCCCGCCGGTGTAGACGCTGTGATGTCCCAGGATGCGGCTAGGAGTTGAGGTCGCTGCAGCGACGGCTGTGCGGCGGTGGATCCCGCCGATGTTATCACCATGTCGTCCCAGGATACGTCACTGATCACTGGGCATGATGATCCTATATCCGTCGCCTCGGGTCTGAACGTTCGTTCTGCTATTGCGACCAACTCCGTCGTGGTCGTATCCAACCACGTGTGGACATGCTGCGTCTTGTCGGATCTGGAAGTATACCCGACATACCTACTCTGTTCCGCCTCGTATTCGGCTGCAGCCAGTTCCAATTTCAGTCTGGCTATTCTGGCTGCAGCCTCGGCTAGACGTTCGGCCTTTGAACGCCTGCTCGTCCGTGACGCAGCTCGACGCTCTCCGTGCTCTGCGCTGGCGGCGTCGGACTTCGTGACCGCCTGCTGCTGCTGTGTGACTTCTGTGACGGCTCGCTGTTCAGTTGCGGCCGTTGACTGGTTCCTTTTCACCGTTGCCGTGACGCACGTCGTAGTGCCCGTGTCAAATTCGGACCCCATCACGGTGACTGCCGATAGTGAAGTCTGTGTCTCCCCGTGCCTTCCTGTAGATCTGGTGGCTGGCATTCTGTTCGCTATATTTACTACACTCTCGTAGATCCGGCTCGAAGGACCATGCAATGTGCGGGACAGCCTGGGATGTTATTTAGGCAGTCCGCTAGAACACACCGTTGTTGCTGGATTGCGAGAGATGTAGTAAATAATGCCAGATGCCAGAGTTTCAACAATATATTTATTCATACATTACAGGGGTATGACACGGTTTACACAACACAGAATTACACGTTATAATACAGACACACTATAGAAATAATATAGAAACACGCACAATAGTACAGAGAGACGACACAATTACAATAGAAACAAGATAGACAGAGACAACACAATATAGAAACAGTAGACACAGATATTAAACAGGATATAAAGCATGCACAAGATTAACACGACATATAGCAAGATACGATTCACAGTTAGACAATATAAAAACACACAATAGTCCTCACTATAGTCCCTATACTAGTACTTACACTAGTACTCACAGTTGTCCTTACACTAAGACTCACACTCGTACTCACACCCGTGTGCGAGTTTACGCGCACGATATGTCTCGAATTACGCGGAATTCGAGACCCACTATAGTTCGATACGCGGTTCACTGGTTCGGTTCGCGGATCGCGTAGGTTCGGAACGCGGATCACTGTGGCTCGGGGACGCGGAATCACGGTCAGGTCGGAGCGCGGTTCTCGTACTCGGGGACGCGGATTCACGGTCAGGTCGGAGCGCGGATCACTATGGTTCAAGACGCGGATCCTTGAACGCAGTGCACTGTTGCTTGATGACTTCTTGAGGACTACTTGCTGAATGTTTGACTACTGCTTCTGTCTCAGAGTTTAGTTCTTAGTTGTTTCTTCTTCGGAGAGCGATCGATGACTGCACAACTGGCACCGTCCCGGGCGGATATTTAAGCTCCCGGCCTGTGTGTGACCCCGTTGCTACGGATCGAGGTAGGCCGGTCGCGTTCGGCGAATCAGAGCACGCCGCCCGGCGGTGCCGCGAGGTGTGTTGTCTCGCTCTCACAAAGACGCTATGTTCTCGACGCGTGCGTTCAACGTAATATTCCTTTCAATTACGTATAGATTCCGTAAACTATTCTATTATTTCCTAAATATATGCGGGATCTTATCTAATAATTACGCGCCGTCTATCTAGATAATATGCATAATTTATCTAGCTAATATGCGCCCTCTATCTAGAGGGCGCTGTCCTGCACAAGTGAATTGAAAACAATCACAAGGAACATGAATTTTGATATTTTACAGCAACTCCCTAAAACAAATAAAGTTAAATTTACTTTCACAAATAGGTTATATACATATATTATACTATAAAATATACAACTTAGCGAATTAAAAAATAACTGCCATATTACTTAAACTTAGATCCCCCCAAAAACTTTATCAAAATCTCATTTAGTCATATATTTTTGTGTATGTATTATTTATAAACTTCCAGTATTTGTTATCGTAACACAATTTATTTATGAGGACAAGTAATGTGTTATAAATATAATAACATAGATCGAACAGTCTGAGATGTTGGAAAAACTCACTAGAGAGTTTTAACAAAAGAATAGAATAAAGTTGGGTTAAAAAAACTTGTCATCAAGGCTGTAAATATCAACAACAACAATAACAGTCACAGTGTCATGACCAGTAGTGATGTGCCGATTTGATTCCTTTAGCAATTGATTTATCGATTATACATCAAATAAAAATCGACTATTAATCGATTCTCAATCGATGGTGCTTATTTTTTATATTTGGCAGTGTAATGATCATTAGATAACTATGATAAACTCGCTTAAAAACGTTTGAGCTATCCTCATAGGTATAGGATAGGATAGGTGTAAGATTCTAAAGAATCTAAATTTAAATAACCGTAGCACCTATAGCCGCACAGCGCTTGGTGAGGATAGAGTAAACAATGTATTTTGTACTGTCTGGATAAAGAAAATACTTTTAAATGAAGTTATTACATTATAATTTACATAATAAAACTGCTACTTATAATATTAAATAATTAATACATAAAACGGAATAGGTTTATTGTGTCCTAGACTCAATAGTCATGATGTTATTAGTGTGTAGAAAGAAAAATTACATCAACGGGTAATTTTTTTAAACATTTCACTAAGGTTTAGAGTATAGGTATACTAAAAATAATTACATACATTATATACCTACCATTTATTACTGTACAGTCTACAGTCAATACTCATATGCAGTGATTAAGAAAGCAATTTTGTCTGATAATATAAGAGAATGTATACCTATAAGTACTTATTATCACATATTTTATAGAATAAAATGTAGTGTCGTGGGACACCAGGTAGGAACGAAGTTCCTTCGGCTAATGTAGAATCGGCACAATTTGCAAAAAAAAATCGTGCTCAATTTTATGTAGGTTTTCTTGATTTTTCTCTTAAATTTTGCTGATTAGTTTTTTTTTAAGTACAGGAAAGTATTTAGGAAATTCAGTATTTTAGGAAATAATGAATCGTAATTCAAATTGTCAATTATAATAACAAAATATGTCTCTTTATTTTTGTTTAACAACATAAAATTACATAGAAGAAAAAAAAAGTTTATTATTATTACGAAAAGAAAGAAGGAGAAAGAGAAAGGTATCATACACTACTCGCTTGTGTATACGACTGTCGCACCTGCGCACGTCTCATTTAACGGACTTTTTCTAAAGGTTTTACTATCACATTTTTTTCAGTTCAGTTGCGCAGCAAAGTCCCTATCTCCTCCAAGCCTGCCGTACGGAACTTCGTTCCAAAAACTTGGAAATCGCGATATTTTTTCGTAATTTCGGATGTTTTCTAAAATTAACAATTAATTCTACTTCGTTATATTTTTCTGTAGATTCTTATCTAACTTCCTGAATTGTTTCAGATTTTTTAGGCCGTAAACTTCAGAGATAATGTAGGGGATATGGTCACATTTCACTTTTTTATATCAAAATTGAAATAAAAATAGTTTTGAAATACTAAATCAAGACCTTTCGAATACCCCACATGACCATATCGAGAAGGTTTATTTTTTTTTGTATCCCCTTCCAGACCCCATTTTCATTAAAAGGCATTGTATTTCTGATAATTTTTTTTTCTACGCTTTGTAACCACTAACTTTATCTAGATCTGTGCCAAATTCAAGTCGGTAGCTTTTATAGTTCCTAAAATAATTGGGTGTGACATAGAAACGGACGGATGGACGGACAGAAAGACAGACAGATATTGGAATCTCGACATATGTTCCTTTTACCATTATGGTATGAAACCCTAAAAAAGGGGAAAAAAAGTAGATGCTTATGTATTATTTGTGATAATCGATTATCATCGATATATTACAAAATTAATTTTTGGTAATCGATTGAGCTCATCATTAATTACTAGAGATGAATGTCATCACTGTCAAACCACAGACGTTAAAACTCAGATCAATTATCGCCATTTGTTGATTTTTCTTTTTAATCGTATAAAACGCGAACAGGAGTTTCAATCATTTTAGGAGTTTCAAAAAGTCGACTAAGTAATATTAACCTTTTTACTTTAATTAATTTAACAGCACAATGGCATCAACAAGTGCTGATTCACAGTCAAATATTGCTCAAAAAACCTGGGTAATGGCAAATAATATGGAAATAGTGTCCAATGTGGACGATATATACAGATATGACAAGAAGCAACAACAAGATATCCTTGCTGCGAAGCCATGGGAGAAAGAGTAAGTATTCTTATACTAGATTGTAATCAGAAGTCATTGGGTAAAGTAGAATTTACATTTTGTTTTATTTGTTCTTTGCAGTCCACATTTTTTCAAAGATATCAAAATCTCGGCTCTCGCACTTTTGAAGATGGTAATGCACGCCCGCTCTGGTGGAACTTTAGAAGTTATGGGATTGCTCCTGGGTAAGAATAAAAAACCCCAAAAAAATTAATATTGTTATTTTTACATTTCTTTAATATTCTATATATTAATGGTTAATTTTAAATTGTTTATTAAAATTAACACGAAACCTTCAAACAAATCTAAATATGTCCATATAATAACTCAATTGTTATTTTGGAAGTCATAAACATCATGTAAACTGTTTATGTTTTCTCACAAATTTAACTGTTTGATAACTATTGATTCTAGTTTCTAATTGTATTTTATTCCTTGTAATATTATTACTCAAATTATCAGTTAGCACCTGTGTGGTACTTAGATTTATCTTATAATACCAAGGAAATGAATATGCAAAAATAGATGGTAACACACTTTATCATTGTCTAAAGTCAAGTTATAAGGTGGTAATGTACATGTATATATCATATTATTATCTCATAGATTTATTTGACCAAAGCAAAGTAATAGGGATTTTATATTTACAGGTAAAGTTGACGCAAACACTATGATTGTTATGGACTCGTTTGCTCTCCCTGTAGAAGGTACTGAAACTCGTGTCAATGCACAAGCTCAAGCTTACGAATATATGACAGCATATATTGAAGCAGCAAAACAGGTACACAGTCAATGTATTCATCGCTTTATATATTTGTAGTGTTTTTGTGAAATAGGAAATTTTTGTTTAATATCATGTTACTTTTAGGTAGGCCGTCATGAGAATGCCATTGGTTGGTATCACAGTCACCCTGGGTACGGATGTTGGCTTTCTGGTATAGATGTCTCTACACAGATGCTTAATCAGAATTTCCAGGAACCATTTGTGGCTATTGTCATTGACCCTGTCAGAACTATTTCAGCTGGAAAAGTCTGCCTTGGTGCATTCAGGACGTATCCAAAGGTTTCATAAATCATTTATTATCTAATTTCTTAAACATTATACCATAGAAAATTAAGAATTATTTTTTTGATTTTCTCAGGGTTACAAACCTGCTAATGAAGAACCATCTGAATATCAAACGATTCCACTTAACAAAATAGAAGATTTCGGTGTACACTGCAAACAATATTATTCTCTTGAAGTTTCTTATTTTAAATCCTCATTAGATAGGAGGTTACTGGATTCATTGTGGAACAAATATTGGGTGAACACATTGAGCAGTTCAAGCTTGATCACAAACGCTGATTACACAACAGGACAAATATTCGACTTATCTGACAAGTTGGAGCAAAGCGAAGTGTCTTTAGGTGAGTCATTTTTGTAAAAGTTGGTCTGTTGTTATTTATTGTGCTTCTTATACAAGGTGTAGAAATATTTTGTATAAATTGAAATAACTATAATTTAAAAAATATTCTATATTTGATGGTTAAAATGTGTAAAGAATTTTACTTGATAACTTTTATTTACTTGATTTACTGTATAACTCTGTTTTTGGTATTTTATTTTAAAGATATTTTGTTATGAAGTTGTGTTTCTTCATCACACCAACAAGATTTAACCAGAATACCAGCGCAGCTGACACTTTTGTAGTTTCAGTACAGCAATCAAGCTGAGGGTGGAACTTTGTTTGCATAGGGCAACATGTTTTATGTTATAATAATATATATTTTCTGTTTGTTTAAATTTATGTTGTGTCATGTACAAATTAAAAAGTATTCTATTCTAAGTAACAGCTACGGCTGAAATGGCATAATGCCTAGACTAGAGTGACTATCAAGTGATACTGCTTGGTCACACTTGTGTTTTTTTGTGGCTGATTTCTACTCTAGTAGCTAACCATATGAGTTACAAAATTCTTTTGCAAAGCTGCAAAGTTTGCTTTTACTTTACCAGAAAGCTCAGTCTCTTGTAATTAATACATATCACGGTTATGTTTTTACTTCGTAAGGTCTTAAAAAATAATTTTATAGTGTTATAAAAACCTAGTAAAAATGAGATTCTCAGTTAGCATTTACTAATTAAATTTCAAAACCCAGCTATGTTATATTTCTAGTTTAGTTCCTACCTTAATGTTTATGATTTTTATCAGGCAGGTTTGGTTATAATTTTTTATGGTTTTGTTGAGAATATGAAAGTTGAACCCTAACAGTTATGCACTATAGTTAATGTTGTTTGAACAGGTCGCGGCGGTTTAATAATCGCGGGCGCGGATCCCCACGAGAAACGTACTGAAGATAAGCTTGGGAAGGCGACGAAGGACGCCTGCAAAACTACTATAGAAGTGATCCACGGCCTCATGGCCCAAATGATAAAGGACAGGCTCTTCAACAGTGTCAGCGGTCGGCCCGCTCCACCGACACCCGATGATTGAATAGATTATCTTTTTTAGCTTTTAGTCCCTGTGTAACATTGTTTTGCTTTTACGTAAAAAATAAACGTTTTTTAAATACACAACAGTGCCTTATTGATTAGTAACAATGACAGCTGTCAAACTAACGTAACTGTTGGTGCTGTGAAATCACTTATAAAACCTAAATTCGAATTTAGGCTTGTGTATTTGTGTTTCCAATTTAGTGATTCATTTGTTATCTCACCGTTTGACTTTTCTCTCACATCAATCTGTTCACAAAATGAAAACTGAAAATATCGCGTTATTTAAGGAAACGAGTTCTGGCCGTGGCATAGGCGTTCCAGGAACAGCTCCAAGGATTAATCACGTATACGAGGAAAGTACTGTAAAAGAAATCTTGATACTTTTTTGGCTCCAATGTTTTCGTTTTGGAAATTTTGACCTACGGTACAAACCCCGTTGATACCCGGAAAGCCTAATTGACAATGAATAAACAGAGGTGATCGGATTCATCGCAAACTTTACTATTAACTTGAAACAAAGTGAAAGAGCTCGAGAAATGGAAATAAAACAAAAACGTGACACACAAGAATAAAAAAAAACAACGAAACTAATTGATTATATAAACATTTTCAAATATTTATTATTAACCAATTTACATAAAATCATTATAATCGTTATTTACAAATCTTTAACATATAGCTTTCAGTTATACACAAAAACCATAAAATCACACAATGTGGAGGGCCTTCTATATAATCAGATACTGTAAAACTAAGCACCAAAGTACTATTATAAAAATCTTTAGCCAAGCTCTCTTTATACAGTGAAAACTCAATAATATATATACGCTCCATGATATTACAATTGCTTTATAGTGAAAAAAAAAAAAAAAAACAGCAAGAGCATGTGCGGCTTCCTACACTTTATGTGTTTCATTTAAAATTCTACGTCACATACATTTTTAAATAACTTTAACTAACATTACATTACATTAAAAGTGTCGGTTAGTTGTAATAACATAAAATAAGGTTTTAAAATTAAACTAATGTCTAAAGGTTAAAAAAAGACCCAAAACAATCTCTCAATAAGGGGGAAGTGTTAAATTCCTATAATAGTGAATAAATTGTTTGACTACTAACTATATAATAAAATATTTACATCGTTTCTGAATTCGTAAAATAATCGGTTCGATAAAGCGCTCCTAATATTATCTCTGTCAGCACTTGACAGATTGAAGCAATTGACAAATTACAATTATTAAAAGAGGAAACCATAGATAACAAAATGCATAGGGAATAAAATACGTTAAAAAATGAATACGTTCTTACCGTTCGATTTTTAAAAATTAACATTTTTAATTATGCTCTATTATACGAAATATCTTACTTATATTCACATTTTTTTAGATAGTTTTTTTTAATAATTATTGTTGCTGTTATTATTATATTATGGTTTATTAATGTCGTGCTTCTTTATAATTTAACAATCGAAATTAATCAAATATTTTACCACAACCTATAAATATGTCCCAAAGAGATGCGCGTTGGGACGTATTCTTGATATTTCGGTCGACTGTGCCGTTCATTTCCTAGGTTTTTTTTTTTTTAAACTTCTTATCACATTAATGTTATAATTAATATTATAAATATTTAAGTGAATAAATACTTTTTAGTTGATAGACCTTCGCTGATTCTGCTCCAAAATGATTTTCATCTGTTAATTCTTTCGAAAGCCGTTCTAGAAATATTTTAGTCGGACAGCTTTCAAAAACAATATAATTATGAAGCGTAATTAGTAAGGTAATATATCAATCAAAATATTTACAAAGGATTTCTCCAAAGTAACGCCTTCATCGATCATATATATATATATATATATATATATATATGTTTTAATTTTAATTTAATTAAGTACATTCCGTAGAGCCCTCCAAATTCACAGCGACTTACAATAATCCATATATGTTACAGTTCAGTAATCTCATTAAAATATTTACAAAAGACCAGAGCGTTGCATTTAAATTATACCAATTATTATTTTTAAAGTAAACTTTATAGAAACAATTTAATATGATGAAATGTAATTTACTGCAATTGTATCCATAATTTATGTTATACGTTTTATAATTATATTTATTTAAGTATGTGATGTAATTTTAATATATTTTCTTGATAAAATATGTAATAACTATTTTTAAGTTTTTTTTTATTTCACAGAATTATTAATACAATACGGAATATTATATTAAATTAGATGTTTTATGAGATTATCATAATACTGATGCACTAATAACAGGAATATAATAAAAAAGAATATTTAAATAAATAAATGTAATGCAATATATATCATTTAATATAATATTAGAAAGTTTAGAAAAACTGCAATATATCACATATTACATGATATAATAAATATTAATATAAAAAAAAAGATTCTTAGCAAATGTAGAAGTAAGAATATTTTTTTTTTTTTTGTGTCTTTGAAAGATTTTTATATTGTTTTTTATACATGGTCCTTAAAATATCAGCCTGAATTACATATTATTTATAATAATGGAATGTCTCGAAATTATATAAAATAATAATAAGCTAAAATCAATTTCATTAACACTCTATTTGTCAATGGCTGAAAAGGTTATTTGAATTGATGATCAAACTTTTTAGGATTAAGAAAAAGTAATAAAAAATTGTCGAATAAGCTGCCATCGTCGAAATAGAGACGTGCAAATATTAAAGTAAATTTTATTGAATTAAAAAAATACTTCAATGAATTAATTTAGATGACGATTTTCGATATACCTTAATATGTATCTATGACAAAAAAAGAAGTCGAATTTTGTTTTTCAGTAATCAATTCTTTTAAACATTACGTCACTCCAGATTTTATCATACCCATTTTTTTTTTTTTCAGTTATATTCACTTGTTTTTTTCTCTTATCCTAACATCACAAAGCATTCGCCATTGTCAATGTTTTAGACGTACGTGATATTTAATTATTCCAAAATTACAATGAACGGTTACCGATTAAGTTATTTATTGACAGAATTAAAACCAAATAAGTATCAAAACTACACCACCATAATCGTGTACAGGGGCAGATTATAAAACACTAGTAGACAAATATTTGGAAACACATTGTATAGAGTACACTTGTTTTTACGAGTCCATTTATTCCTTTTTAAGGGACAGGTAAAGGTACTACTTTACCATGCAGCCAAGTCTGACGTTAGGAACACTTATACAAAACTCTAACAAAATGGCGGTCCTTTGTTAAAGCTGTCATTCCAAGGGAGTTTTTGGATGATTTCAGAATTCACGTTTCGTGTGATAATCACCAATACACTTAACTTTTGGACAATAACCAAACTATATCACGTAAAACGCGACCAAAAATTTCATAATATAGACACCAGTCAAATACCTCAGATTAATGAATTAAAAATTACCACATGACGCTCGCTGAGATCCCACAAAAAAACCCCTATATACAGACTGTTGTACCGAGTACAGTGTAAATGTTTATAGGGACAGATTATAAAACACTAGTAAACTGATATTCGGATACAGTTGTACAGAACACAGTTCCTATCGTTTATATAGGGACAGATAATAAAACACGTGTAGATTGATTTATTCGATATAGTTCACTTGTCGTCCGATAGATGTCGTTTCGCGTCGGCGAATCGCTAGAGGCAGTAGCCGGGCGGATTCGCCACGCGTCAGTTGAACAGCTCCGGCGGGAAGCTGTTCACCTCCGTCTGCTCCAGCACGGGGTTACCGTCCACGTTGTACGACACGCGTATCCGTAATCGTAGTGGACTCTGGATTTATATATTTTTAAATCACGCATGGAAAAACAACACGCCATAATGAGACGGCCTCGAGTTCGAAAACCTGTCGCCGAATACCGAAAGGCGGCAAAATAGATTTCGGCAGCGTCACTCGAGAACCTGTACCTAGGTTTAGTGCGTTTACCATCGTGGAACACATCGCCACTTAACATCAGGTGAGATTGTGGACAAAGGATTGGAAATCAAGGACGTTCGGGAATCAGCCAGTGTGGTCCTTCTCTTTACTTCCTCCGACTCTTTCATATTCTTCTTTTTATCTCACTCTCTCTTTCTCCCGCGTGCTCTCTTCGCATACTTTACTCCACGCTGGCAGTTTTAAAATGGAATGATTAAGGGAAGATGAAGATCGTAGCCCGACTCACCATCAGGTCGGTCCTCCCACCGGGGTTGGCTGCCCCCGGGATAGTGGTGGACGTTCTATTGGGTATTTCTGACACTTAACGCCAGGGGAGAGAGAGCCCCCCAAATTAAAGGTTGACCGATCCCACACATTTAAAAAAAAAGGGATAGAGTCCAACTGGATTACAACAATGTAGTTCAGCATCATGAAACTGACTTCTAAACAACTATTAAATGCAATTAGTACTCAACCAGGTTTTATTTTAATAACCTACGTTATTTTATTATATACAAATATAAAAAATTGAGTCAGTAGGTTTATTATTTTCAATAATATAAACCGGAAACATCTGACCTTTTATTGGCCATCTATCTCAATACAATATATACGGGATCTCTAAATAAAATTAAAATAAAAAAAAAAAAAACATAAAAAGAATATGTTTATAATGAAATTAATTTAGAAATCACATATGTATTAATTTAAATATATTTCAACTGAATGATACAATAATACTCACTCTGGATGGGTTAGTGATTCTGAGGACCTGCGTGATCTCACCCTGTGCTGGCAACACTGTTCCTGACGGAGACATCATGTCCAACTGGAGTGTCTGTAAATTATATATATATATATATAGTAGTGTAGTGTAGTGTAGTATAGCTAAATTAATTACCATACAGTTAAATTTATTAAAATCATATATACCTTGTCACGTGACTAAAAAATACAGCTAACAAAACAAGATAGTCACTTGACTTTATGAATTCTTAAATAGTACCAGTAATCTGTATCTATATATATATATATAAGCAAAGTTTGTTTTCTTGTCCGAGGTAAACTCGAAAACTACTGGACCGATCAGCGTGAAACCGCAACCATTCGACGCGGAATTAATCGTATATGGTTATAGGCTATATATTTTTTTTAAATTCTATGAGCCCTTCGCCATGTTCTCTCAATTTGTTTGTTTATTATTCCTTTGACGCACCATCACCTCAAAACTACTGAACATATCGGGATAGGACTAATACCTTTCATCGCAGTATTTTTCGTAGACAGGTATTTTTTGGATTCCACCGATCCTCTCTCATTTTGTTTTTCGATTTACTCTTTTGTACATTTTCCACTTCAATTTACGCTTATATACATTTTTTCCGCTAATAAAAACAATATACTCTTACTTTTATTCATTCATTTGTTTTTTTTTTTAATTAGCTATAAATGAAACGTCATATGCACAGAACATATGAAACGCAGGCACCAGCTAGTACTATATATATGTATATATGGTAATTAATTTAGCTATACTCCCGAAACACATAAATATTAGTATATATAGCTCAAAAGGAACATTGTGAAAGGGGAAAAATAGCCTATCAACACATCTGCTAATAGTGGAACCGTTTACTGTTAAAACCTAAAGGGAAATATTAATTGTAACAAACATTATTAAGAAGTTTTAACGGTGACATAACTGCTGCATTACAACCCGAGATCCTGGTGAAAGAGTCCCAGCTAAGTCACTTTGCACATAAATTAACAGGTGAACATAAGTTTGAGAAAGTAAGGTTACCCTGGGAACGGCTGCCTGGAACAGGAAGTCTGTGAGTGCGGAGACAGCCGAGGTGGCTCGCATAGTGAGAGTGACAGTATCACCGCCTCGCTCTATACCGAACACGATGCGAACACCGTTCTTGTCCAGAGCGGTCACCGATGGTAACTCTGCACACACCGACCACCATATTATACACACAGCACGCACTATCAGCCTTACTTATAAACGATGATTAAATTTTAAGTAATACAGTAACACCCCGCTTAGCGCGACCCCGTTACGCGCTGTTTCACTATAACGCGAATTTGAAATTTCGCGCTCAAATGCCTCGCATTACGCGAAAGAGTGCGTATAAACATAATGTAAAGACAATAGATATATTTTACCGTAAAAAAATAAGAGTATGTATTGCATAAAGTGTTTTTAGAATTAAAGTGATTGATAAAAATGATTTGTATTTTTTTTGTATTAAATTTTGACTATGTTTAATCATAAACCTCGATATACGCGAATTTCAGTTAACGCGTTTTTTTTTCGGAGCGTATTGCTCGCGTAAAGCGGGGTATTACTGTAGTTAAAATAGTTACTTAAGAAAATTTCTTACTCATAAACGTTGTGACTAACGTTAATCGGTTGTTTAGTGGTGTATTAAATGGCTGTCAAATTAAACCTTTGTTTAGCGCATGCTTAACGTTAAATAACAAGATGGCGGTTGTATATCAGCTGATATCTCACCATCTGCGGTCAGTATTTGTCACTTTGTTATGTTTTGTTGAGCGAATTATTTATTATTATTATTAGATTATATTTTAAATAACAATTAATGGAAAGTAAATAATATAAATTATTATAAATGCTGAACTTTATTTTGTCAATAAACTCTATTGTATTAATTTGAAATAGTTCACGTTATTAATACTATTGTACTAACAGCTCCACCTACACTTTTGGCAACATAACTTTTTAGTGTTTATGAATGATCGTCATAATTTTAATATTAGAAGTAAAGACAAGTTGTCCGGAACCACGCTTTAGATTAAGTAAGTGTAATAAAAGCTTTATAGGTAATAGTATTCGGTTTTACAATAAGATCCCAAGTAACATTACCGATTTACCTGACAATAAGTTCAAGTATTATGTCGAGCAAGTTTTAATCTCAAAAGGTTATTACAGGGTGGATCATTACGTGATCGATAGTGATGTCTGGAATTAACCCACATCTCTGTGCTTCCACTAACTTTATTAAAACTACGATTTATACAGTTTTTTATATGACAAAAAAAAATGATATAAATTATATTTATAAAAAAAAATGAACCAGATCGAGTTTCTCGCCTGCGCTCTTCTCGACTGGGTTGTTTTCCGAACCGGTGGTGTAGTGTTTTAGACGTTCGTAAGCGCCTTCTTAGGGCCTAAATTGAATAAATAAATTTTGATTTTGAGTGTTGCCATTTTTGTTAAAAAATTTCGCCAAAATTATTCAATGCTATCAACACGAGGCAGTTTTAACAAAGTGTGGAAAGAGTAAAATATTTTTTTGGTTATTAACCATATATTAACTAAGTTGCGCTCAAGTAACCTTTATAAGTACAAAACATTTAATCATTGTTTAAGTCCTTAAGCAATACTTAGTTAATTGATTGTTAAGCATATGATTCGATGATTTTTCTATACTAATTAATAAAATCGAAGTGTCCGTTTATTATGTCAAAATTAATATTTTTTTTACTAAATAGACATGAATGTATACACGATACATATACCAAAAATCCAATGTTTAAAATTTATGTCTGTTTGTGTGTAATCTCCGGAATGGCTGGACCGATTTTGATTGGACGTTTTTTGGTAAATAAATGAAGTTACTATTTTTAATTTTCGAAAATAATTAGCCCATGAAAAATTGAATTAAATCCGATTCAATGCACAGTTTTACGGACAAGTGATTGAATTTAATAGAAATATATTTACTTGATCTTAGTACTAATTTTTTTTTAGGAAAATAATTAGGGTTCCGTATAAGTAAATTAAAACGCAGTGAAGAACATATAAAACACAGGCGCACAGCTAGTTTTATTAATAAAATTAGACTATAAATGAGGCTGACCTTAGAAAAAAAAATGAAAACCGGATTACAAATAACCATTTTGTAAGGCTGTTTAAATTTTATCTTAGGGTGTACTATACTAAGTTGACATTAAGTTTTTCCACACTTCCTACTCTTTTCGATTACACAAAAAAAAAACTTTAAAACGCTTAAATTACTTTAAATTTTATAACACATGATTATTTTTTCAATTTGGAATAATATCATTTGTTTAAACAAAAACTTTAAGGTTATATATTGCATTCGAATGTTCTAGTAATATCATTTTTTTTACCATCTAAATACACTGTGTGTAAAAACCCCTTCTGTGGAATAGTTTAATGGTTTAGAGAAAAAAATCATGTAAAAACCGTTAAAATTAATTAATCTATATTTAATTATCTTATTTTTTTTATTAGTACTAATTTTTCTAAACTGCTATTTTATTTGTCTGGGAATATAATACATATGTTTTTGTGATTTTTCTTCTGAACTGTACTTACAAGTCAATTGGTAGTTTTGCCTATGTAATAGAATAGAGGGGAAAAAAAGATACCTTGCGGTGTAATTGTAGGCAGGTGGTTGCCCTGTGGGAAGAGCCCGTCTAGCAGTAATGACGCCGGCGCGTTGTTGTTCAGCCCGACGCCTGAACTGATCGGAAGCGAAGCCGGGACCGAGGGCATTGTGCTCGGTGTTAATTCCAAACCGCTCAAGAGATCCAGTATATCCTGTCAATATCACAATAAACAGACATAAAAATTTTGCATCCAAATTTACGAGCAATAATTATCAGATTTTTCTTTTAATATTCTCAAGTTTGACCTAACTTTTTTCATATTTAATTGATGTTTTAATTCTTTTAGACATTTTTTATTCAGTAGAGAATTAAGAGAAAATTAGTGATATTATGAAAAATTTTACAGTCCGATACAAATTGATCGATTTACAAATTTAAAAGTTCGATTTTTTTTTATTATAGGGCCCTAGATGATTTACGAAGGGAAAAAAACTTACATTAGTGCTCGAATTATTATTGGTAGATGCAGGCTGCTCTGACTTATGCTCAATGTCACCGTTCGTCAAAGTATCAGATCCGATGATCAGGTCCAATAGAGCATCCTGTAGTAAAAAAAATATTCATTCTATTTTTTATCTGTCAATTACTCAATGTAATAAGATCCATTATGTCTGTTAAATATGAATACTAACACAAAAAAAAGATTATCAGCATCTAGCGGTTAAAAGTGCCATTATAAAGATACAAGGCTTTATCGAAAAGAAAGAAAGAAAGAAAAAAAATTGTTTATTTCCACCATATACACAGTACATATTTTATTAGTTTATATATACATTATAACCATAATTTTAACTGCAAGTGCTGTACTACGCTGGAAAAAAGACCCCAGAGTCAGCTAATTGCTCCCGCAACGAAGGTTGCAAAAGCGCTGGTTTTCAGACTGGGCTTGTAAATGATCCATCATCATTATGTCACGGAGTGTGATAAGTCATATATGGATTATTATTACAGATCACACAATAGTACATACATTTAGATGTAGGGGATAAATATTAAAAATTAAAACACGAATGTACATATATATACGTATAAATACATACATATAAACACATAGCTAAAAAGAAAAGTTGTTTATATGAAGTATTTTGTGTGTAAAAACACATGAATGAGTAAATAAATAATAGTAGGCTATTTATATAAGAGAGAGAGATCCCTGTCAATATCGCTAAATTTTCGTTGTGAATCCAAAAGAAATATTCGCAGTCGTGTTCTGAAAGTAGCTATTGTGTTTAGCTACAAAGGACAATAGTACCAAAGGATCAGAATGAAATGCAATATTGAGGATTATATGACAAACTTTAAATCTAAAAACACTTATAGAAAACGAGAAAGGGACATGTATATGTTACAACAACTGTCAGTTACGAATTGAATTCGACCAATCAGTTACGAGAACGCTCGAACATTGGTGCTCGCTGCAGCATACGTTACACCACTCATACGCCTATATATAAGAGTCCCTATACACTTCAGAAAGAACCTTTATTTATATTTATTATTAATGAAATATGTAGGATTTAGCTACGAATAAAATTCCGCAGAATTTCCATACTCAGGCCGGGGTTCGTATCACTTTAGCGCCCTTGTGCTCATTACTTTTTCCCAAACATGCATGGAATTATTCTCATTATTGTCGAAAAAAAAAAAAAAAAAAATGTATCGAATTTACGGACAAAGAAAATAAAATCCATTGTAGGAGCGTTTTTTTTTAATTTGTAACATTAAACGCTCCAGCAATGTTATATGAAACGACGTGCTGGAGTTATTAACCATTTTTATGGGTACTCGACACATTAAATACTCTTTGATTGGATCTCTTTTATCTTTCTTGCCATACCAAAGTAAGCCTCTTTGCTTAGTCTCTTTAATTGCGTTCAAGTGGTTGCATTTCGGCACAGATGATAAAAAGAAAATTGGCGCCAAAGCTGAAAATTCGTCTTGATTTGTTATTTACATTCTTAATAAATATAAATGTAATAATTGAAATGAATTCCAACGGTTCAGAGAGTTTTATGGAGATTGATTGTACTCCACCAGATTTACGATGAGAAAAAAAAAATTGGCAATGAAAAACCTGCTTCCAGCAAAGTCAAAAGAAAAATATATCCATAGTATATGGAAATTTTATGAGTTGGAAAAAACGAGAAAAAAGTGAACATTTTCTCCGAAACCAGTATATTTGGCGTATTTTAATGAGATTGCAACAAACATAAATGTACCGGGGAAAGCAATAACAATTTCGTTTTAGTAATTGCCCCAATATGACTAATGTAACTTTTAATTCCCCTGCATTCTTTTGAGAAAAGCACTATATATGCCTCGGTAGAAATGGCAATTGCCTGTCTCGTATTAGTGAAGGCCGAGCCGTGAATACTAGGACCTTTTTGTTTTTTTTTTTAGACGAAGAGAATGCATTTACGCACTACCCTTACCTATTGCATTAGTGAGGCCGGAGTCCCCCAATGCAATAGGTAAGGGGGCACGGAGGAACGTCTCCGTACCAGTGTGGGACTCGTGAATACTTGACCTGCAATTGTCTATTTCACAGCCTTTGCAATAATGTACTATTTTCGGCCTTTAGTGCTTTTAGCAACATTTAGTATTTACGTTGGAAGTTCAGGTGACATTAATAACTTCATCTCCAGTATATCTAAATTTAAGTTTACACGGTAATGTAATATAAAGATGGAGAAGACTTATAATGTACTAGCTGGTGCCCGCGGCTCCGCCCGCGTTTCATATGTTCTGTGCATATGACGTTTCATTTATAGCTAATTTAAAAAACAAAAAAAAAAAAAATGAATGAATAAAAGTAAGAGTATTTTGTTTTTATTAGCGGAAAAAATTTATATAAGCGTAAATGTACAAAAGAGTAAATCGAAAAAAAAATGAGAGAGGATCGGTGGAATCCAGAAAATACCTGTCTACGAATCATACTGCGTTGAAAGGTATTAGTCCTATCCCGTTATGTTCAGGAGTTTTGAGGTGATGGTGCGTCAAAGGAATAATAAACAAACAAATTAAGAAAACATGTTAAAGGGCTCATAGAATTTGAAAAATATACAGCCTATAACCATCTACGATTAATTCCGCGTCGAATGGTTGCGGTTTCACGCTGATCGGTTCAGTAGTTTTCGAGTTTACCTCGGACAAGAAAACAAACTTTGCTTATATATAAGAATATACCTGATCGGGTTTGTGTTCGGGTGTAGCGTCGGATAACGGTCCGTGTGTGGTCGATGTCGAGCGCGTCCGGACGCTCTTCGGCTTCGGCTGCGCTCTCCATCGGCGGCATCCGTTCGAGCAGAGCGGGCCGAAGGTGCGCGTACTGCCTAAAATATCATACGCAAAAATTGGATTTTTCTTATTATTATGTACTAGCTGTGCCCGCGGCTTCGTCCGCGTGAAATTGTGTCTTTCCTTAGCATTATTAATTATTTAACAAATAACGACACATACGTATGAATATTACTTTAACGAGCTATCCCCCCACGCGGCCGCACTGCGCTTATTGTATACGTCGCTCGCCAAGTTTCCTGCTCGCGTTAACTTCAGTTTCACATTTTGTAATGACTCCGTAAATATTACATCAGTTCTAATATTTTGTCTCTTGTCGCAAATTTAAAAACATTCACATAAACCTCACATATTTCCATACAACCTTTCATCCCCTATTCCCTACTGTTATTTTACGCCCTTGAGGGTAAAACTTTTACAAGCTTTAAATGTCATATTATTTATATCGATTCAACAGCCTAAAAAAATAAATTTCAAGCTTCTAGCTCTAAAAATGACGATACTTCCATACAACTTTTCACCCCCCCCCCCCCTTTCAACCATTTTTTCGAATTAAAAGTAGCTCATGTCTTTTCTCAGTCTGTAGACAATTCGTGTATCAAATTTCATTTAAATCGGTTCAGTAGTTTTGCCGTGAAAACGCGACAGACATACAAACATTGTTACTTTCGCATTTATAATATTAGTAAGGATGGTTAACCCGAATTAATGACGACGGTCGCGAGATCGGCTCCCAATCGACGGTCACGTTTTTATAGATCAAGTTATCGGAAGAATAATAATAGATAGATTCCATAAATGAATTTGATATTCATCGTTCCGCCTCGGTGGCGCAGTTGCATTACGATGCGACTGCCGTTCTGAGGTCTCGGGTTCGATACCCGGGTCGGGTCAAGTGGTAATTTGTGCCCGATATGGCGACAGGCTCGCCCCCTGTCACATCCGTGACGGAACTAAACTCGGCGGAATGCGAGTGGTGTAGTTCGCTACATCACCTCTGTCAAACCCTTCGAGGATAACAGGCGTGAGCTAATGTATGTTGTATGTATTATGTATATTAATATAATAATATAATAGTAATATGTATATGTATATTAATGCGCTCTTAAAATATATTTCAGTTAGCACAAGCCTTGCATATTAATTTATCCAATTTTTTTTTTTTTTAATGTCTAACTGTCAAAGTCTAAATAAATTAAATCGAAGCTAATATTAAGCCCTCACAGTAGGTGTATAATTTATGTTAATCTATTTGTAATTTATTGCATTAGTCAATTATGCCATATTGTTTTTTTTTTTTAATTTACATACATATGCTCACGCCTGTTATCCTCGAAGGGTTAGGCAGAGGTGAAGTAGCGAACTACACCACCCATATTTCGCCGAGTTTAGTTCCGTCCCAGATGTGACAGGGGGCGAGCCTGTCGCCATATCGGGCATAAATTCCAAACTCCGGGATGATACTGAGTAGAAAAAAACCCAATATCACTTGACCCGACCCGGGGATCGAACCCGAGACCTCAGAACGGCAGTCGTATGTAATACAACTGCGCTACCGAGGCAGTTACATGTTCTTTAATTAACTGTTTGGAATATAAATGGAAACCATATCATCAGGAATAAAACAAAAAAACCATAGATGTAGTACTAAATGGAAATGGGCAGGGCACACAATAAGGGACGCGGTGCTTGCGAAAGCCACCCCGTGTCGCCCCCATCCCAAATGCGGTGAACTGCCCCAGGGGGTTTAGTGGGTATTTCCGGGCGCTTCACGTCCGGGCGAGTCCCACACTGGCGCGGAGTCGTCCCTCCGCGCCCCCTTACCTATTGCATTGGGGGACTCCGGTCTCACTAATGTAATAGGTAAGGGTAGTGCGTAAATGCATTCCCCTCGTCAAAAAAAAAAAAAAAAAAAAAAGGACACACAATAAGGGGTCAGGACGAATGGAGTAAGAAGGTGACCGATCATGTGGTATCCCAAAGAGAGAGAGAGAGAGTAAAAGGGAAAAAGGCAGACCGCAAAAAAGGTGGGATGATGATATCAAAGAAGTGGCAGGAGTGATGTGGAACAGAATGGCTCAAGAAAGAAGAGAATGGAAAAGGTTGGAGAAGGCCTTTGCCGATTGGCAAAACAGATCTGCTGAAAATAAAAAAACAACAAATACTAGGATAGAATTAAGTTTATATTTGTTTTAGAATATCCTTTGTGTATTATTATTAGGTTAAGTTGATCTGAATAAAGGCTATTATTATTATTGGAATATAAATGACAAACATCCAGAATGGTGTGATTTCTAGAATATTCCTTTCCATTTAGTTGATACAGCTCTTAAAAATATTATACGTTTATAAAACTTGACTTGACTTGTTGTCGAAGCTTCTAGAAGAAGTATGCAACCATAATATAAAAAAAGAAAACAAAATCTGTACAATTCACACGTGGTAGAAGTGCAAACATTAAAAAAAAAAAAAAGAAAAGGAAATGTGTTACCCACCCTGGGTTCGAACCTCCGACCTTTCAGTCGTACTGACACGCGTATTAGTCCACCGGGGTAAACACGATTAGAAAAATTTGATAAACAAATCCGACCTCCATCAGAAACGTACTGTCGCTTTTTCGTTTCATCGATTTTCAAATCACAACGACGCTAAAGAAGTTTTCACTTCAATAAAATTATATGTTTTACCTATAGAGTTGCGAGAGTTCGACGCCGCGTTGCTGCAGTTCAATGTGGATGTGAGATCCGAACGTGTCTATTATTACACGGATTTTACTGAAAAAAAAATGAAATTGTAATTATACTTTTATATCATAGATATATATTAAAAAAAAACAGGATACCGAAAAAAAGTACATCGATATAGAATTTTGAAATAATTTATCTTTGTAGACTAAATTGACACGTGAAAAATAAAAAAAAATACAAAAGAAATTAAACGAGCAAATCTCAATGGACTTGTAAATAAATAGTTATTTTTTTATATTATCAAATACAAGAAAACTAAATAGTGTCTAACTTATTAAAGTTCTTATAAATTATTAAAATAGCAACACTTTTCAAATAAAAAAACTATGGATAATAATTTCGTATATAGACTTACTCTTGACTCGGTTGTGTAGTGAACCTTGTAGATAGTTTAGCCAGTGAAAGCAGGAGGTATTCCTTAGTCGTGATCGACAGCTGCGTCGACCAGAGCAGCTTCTGGTAGATATCGATCACGTACTCCTCCGATGGTCGCGTGAAATCATCTAAATATAATCAAACCGTATATTATCAAAACTGTGACTGTTTGTTTGTATGTTTATTTGTTCTTCGATAGTTCCGTAATTTTGGGACAGATTTAAACGAAATTTAGCAGAGAGGTACATGCTGTCGAGTGGATAAACATAGGGTGTGTTTTATAACTCTGAATAGCTCCAACAAGTTACAAAATTATCGAGTAAATACAAATCAACATTTTGATGTATATAATAACTAGTGTGAACGATAGTCGAAGTTCAACTGTAATCTTTACTGAAATTTGGAGGTTTTTTTTTTATTGATAACTAACATTAAAGTTCATTAATAACCTTGAAAAAAGGAAACCTGTTAAAAAACATATGAAAAAGATATCTTAAACTGTTTTATCTTGCGTATTTATTTACCATACAACACAAACATACAAGATGAAATCACTACAAACTATTTTTGTATTACATACTTTATTTTTCATTGTAATCATTGTCTTCACTAATATTATAAATGCGAAAGTAAATCTGTCTGTCTATTTGTCTGTCGTACTTTCACGCCAAAACTACTGAACCAATTTAAATGAAATTTGGTACACAAATAGTCTAGAGGCTGATAAAGGACATAGGTTACTTTTTAATGCGAAAAAAAAAAATGGTTGAAAGAGGGGGGATGAAAAGTTGTATCGTCATTTTTAAAGCTAGAAGCTTGAAACTTATTTTTTAGGCTGCTGTTCGATGTAAAAAAATATGACATTCAAAGTACATAATAGTTTTACCCTCAAGGGCGTAAAATAACAATAGAGAATAGGGGATGAAAGTTTGTATGGAAATATGTAAGGTTTATGTGAATGTTTTATAAGTTTGCGACAAGAGACAAAATATTAGAACTATTCTGATGTAATATTTACGGAGTCATTACAGAATGTGAAACTGAAGTTAACGCGGGTAGGAAACTTGGCGAGCGCCGTACACAATGAGCGCAGTGCGGCCGCGCGGAGGGGGGGGGGCGGGATAGCTCGTTAAAGTATTATTCATACGTATGTGTCGTTATTTGTAAGATAATTAATATTGCTACCGAAAGACAATTTCATGCGGACGAAGCCGCGGGCACAGCACAATAAATTAATAATACTAACCGACTCCATCTTCATCGACCATTGAAATGGCATTGCTCGCCTCCGATACTAGTAAATCACCGTACTCGCCTATAGTCCAAGCCGCTACCTGGTAAGTATGAAATACATCGTATCTATAAGCTGAAATTGTTCACGTATTTATCGCAAAATCAACTTATTAATTTACATTTTTTCTTTTTTGAAATTATTGATATACAATCTAGTTAAAATTAGGCAATACAAAACCACCATGGCGTCGTCACAATAAAAATGACCCAACTCAAAAAAATTAAGTTATGACGAAATGCCGATTAAAGTTTGAGTTTATTCGTCAGTAGTTTCTTATAGACTCATAAAAATGACCCAACTCAAAAAATTAAATTATGACGAAATGCCGATTAAAGTTTGAGTTTATTCGTCAGTAGTTTCTTATAGACTCATAAAAATGACCCAACTCAAAAAATTAAATTATGACGAAATGCCGATTAAAGTTTGAGTTTATTCGTCAGTAGTTTCTTATAGACTCATAAAAATGACCCAACTCAAAAAATTAAATTATGACGAAATGCCGATTAAAGTTTGAGTTTATTCGTCAGTAGTTTCTTATAGACGCATAAATAAAAATGAGCCAACTCAAAAAATTAAATTATGACGAAATGCCGATTAAAGTTTGAGTTTATTCGTCAGTAGTTTCTTATAGACTCATAAAAATGACCCAACTCAAAAAAATTAAATTATGACGAAATGCCGATTAAAGTTTGAGTTTATTCGTCAGTAGTTTCTTATAGACTCATAAAAATGACCCAACTCAAAAAATTAAATTATGACGAAATGCCGATTAAAGTTTGAGTTTATTCGTCAGTAGTTTCTTAGACTCATAAAAATGACCCAACTCAAAAAATTAAATTATGACGAAATGCCGATTAAAGTTTGAGTTTATTCGTCAGTAGTTTCTTATAGACTCATAAAAATGACCCAACTCAAAAAATTAAATTATGACGAAATGCCGATTAAAGTTTGAGTTTATTCGTCAGTAGTTTCTTATAGACGCATAAAAATGAGCCAACTCAAAAAATTAAATTATGACGAAATGCCGATTAAAGTTTGAGTTTTTTCGTCAGTAGTTTCTTATAGACGCATAAAAATGAGCCAACTCAAAAAATTAAATTATGACGAAATGCCGATTAAAGTTTGAGTTTATTCGTCAGTAGTTTCTTATAGACTCATAAAAATTACCCATCTCAAAAAATTAAATTATGACGAAATGGCGATTAAAATTTGAGTTTATTCATCAATACTTTCTTATAGACTGATAATTTTTTTTAATTAAGTTGATTTCACATAGTTTAAATATTTCATTTAAGAGTTACTTCACGACTCGTAACTCAGTATCTCAATTTCAAACTCGAGCCAGTTTCATTGTGAAGGCGATATAGAAAAAAATAATAAGGGAAATTAAAACGACAAAAAAAATGCCTGCCAACGTGTTATCTTGTAATAATTTACCTAAACCATTGAACAGTTAAGAGATATAATGCAAATAATAAGTCATTCAATATGGAGTATCTTAATTTTTTTTTTAATTTTTTTTTAATCGACATCTGGGTATCGATTTCGGTATCTGTATACACCACTACTATCGATAATATATCACTAAGAGTATCGATGATGTCTCCAACTGATTTGGTTCTTTTACAAACATATCCGATTATAAAGTTTCCATCAATAACTCGTTATAAATAAAAATGGTTTTTTTTTTCACCTGAATGAGTGGCTGTTTCTCTGTAGCGTCGCCCGAGATCGCAGAACGTTCTAGAGAGCTCCAGAGACGCATCGCGGCGTACGCCTGTCGCTCCGTGGGCGCGCTCGACACTATCTGTAGCGTGTTCGAGACCGTGTCGTCACGCAAGTAGTTACCCGCCTGGGGAAACGTAATGACACATTGTAATAAAAACCAGACGATTCTCTATTCAAACCCTATTTAATTATCGTCCCAGTATATCAAGTATTCGTTTGAGTAAAAATAAATATATGAAACATATCAAATCACGTGTGACTCTTCACTCTGGAAAGCCCTTTCAGGAGTTAATAAAAAAAGATACTAATCGTAAATAGCTAATATTATTAATCTATATATATATATATATATATATAAGCAAAGTTTGTTTTCTTTGTCCGAGGTAAACTCGAAAACTACTGGACCGATCAGCGTGAAATCACAACCATTTGGCGTGGAATTAATCGTAGATGGTTATAGCTTTTTCAAATTCTATAAGCCCTTTGCCATGTTATCTCAATTTGTTTGTTTATTATTCCTTTGACTCACCATCACCTCAAAACTACTGAACATATTGGGATAGGACTAATACCCTTCAACGCGGTATTTTTCGTAGACAAGTATTTTTTGGATTCCACCGATCCTCTTTAATTTTTTTTTCGACTTACTCTTTTGTACATTTTCCACTTCCATTTAAGCTTATATACATTTTTTCCGCTAATAAAAACAAAATACTCTTACTTTTATTAATTCATTTGTTTTTTTTTTTTAATTAGCTATAAATGTAACGTCATATGCACAGAACATATGAAACGCGGGCGGAGCCGCGGGCACCAGCTAGTTCAGTATATAAATATATATCTAACTGTGGCAAGGATAGAAGCAGCTGTAAGATATTTTTATCCACTGTTAGAATTTCTTTAATTTTTTTGTTTATTTAATTTGTTTATCGGCCCTGGTGTTCAGGCAACACCATGTAATCTGTGCCCGGTGGTTTTCGGTGTTTCGACGCTTGGTGGCGCCCCCCTCTCGCCAACGGTTTTTCAATCACTCGACACGGTCTCCTCGGAACATTTTATAATCAAATCGACTTGGCTATTATTTTGGCTTATTTTAAGCTCAAAACGTGTTCAACGTTTGTGCGTGCTTGGATATTAAAAGTAGCTATAATGAAATTGGTTACGGAAAAGAGCGGCCGCTCAACATCAAGAAGACACAGTGGACGGAGCTGTGCATCATAGCAGGGCGAAGTATCTGCATCGGCACACCGGGTAAGTCGACACTGTTACTACTGGGTGCGGTTATTTGGTGAGCCAGAACAAGTGATAAGGAGTAGGAAGCCCTAGGATCGGCGACAAAGCTATCGAATTAATTCAAGGTCCTTCGATTCGGTAATCACACCCCCCACCTGGGTTCAAGCCCTTTTGATACTAGTTACTGGTTCTTTGGACAAGTTTTTGTGTATACAATAATAAAAAAAAGTTTAATATATATACACATTTCCCTATGCAGTCTCGAACAGATGCGTCGCGTTTATTACTGCGCATCACCTTTACGGGTGAAAATATTTCAAATCGTTATAAGATTTTTACTTTTTCACTAACTTTTAAACTATTACAAACATTGAATATCATAACGGCAGATATTTTTTTTATTGAAAATAATCAACCAGATGTTATTTTATATAAACAAAAAAAAACATGATGTCCGCGAATACTATCATATGATTATCGTAGCCAGTACTAAATATGATACCTTTTGTAATTAATTGTGGTCATAAGATTAGCGTAGAGGTAATTGGGAATAAAGTCCGTTTTACTGAACTCAACAATGGCGTATCTTTTATATATATGTACATTTATAAATGAGTCTAAAATTAATTTGTAAGACATGAATAATAGACCAAATAAAAGATGGTTAGACTGTGTGAAAGATTATATGCTTAGGAAAGGAGTGAATGCGGAGATGACAACAAATGGAGAGGAATGGAAGAGGAAGACATGTTGCGCCGACCACAAATAAAAATGGGAAAAGGGTAAGGGGGATGATGATGATGATGAATGAATAAGTAACGAGTAACAGTTTACCTTGAGTAGTACTCTGAAGAGGGTGTCTAGATGCCATTTGTTCGAGGGCGCGTATCGCTCGGCAGCGAGGACCATAGCGCTCGAACAGTGCGCTTTGAACTCGGCATCGGAACGTTCGAGGAACGTGAGCAGTTCCTTCATCATACTCCGTATGTTCTGACCGTTGATCAGAGCGAACGATAGTTCCATGGCGCGACGGCGAATCGACACGTCCGGGTCCTTGGATTAACAATATTAAAACTATACAGTAAAGAATGAGTTCGCGTTTAAACGATAATTTATTTATTTATTTATTCAAAGAGTCCCACGCTTTAGGTTAAGTAAGTGTAATAAAAGCTTTATAGGTAATAGTATTCGGTTTTACAATAAGATCCCAAGTAACATTACCGATTTACTTGACAATAAGTTCAAGTATTATGTCGAGCAAGTTTTAATCTCAAAAGGTTATTACAGGGTGGATCATTACGGGAACGATAGTGATGTCTGGAATTTACCCACATCTCTGTGCTTCCACTAACATTATTAAAACTACGATTTGTATAGTTTTTTATATGACAAAAAAATGATATATTATATTTATGAAAAAAAAGAACCAGATCGAGTTTCTTGCCTGCGCTCTTCTCGAGTGGGTTGTTTTCCGAACCGGTGGTAGTGTTTTAGACGTTCATAAGCGCCTTCTTAGGGCCTAAATTGAATAAATAAATTTTGATTTGATTTGATTTGAAAGAGAGAAAACAACAGCATTTTTGAGTGGATAAAAACAGTTTACACAATACTATATATAGCCAGTTACAGTTTTCTACTACATGTAATTTATAAAATAACAGGTTTGTATATGCGTTGTTTATGTATGCTTGTGAATGTATGTGTTTTTGCGTGCGTGTGTGTTTATGTCTGTGTGTATGTTAACTGTTATGACATGTGATGCAAAGACGTGGTTAGGATTTTGATTATGTTATTTGTAAACTTTTTTTTTTATTTTTATTTTTTATTCAATTTAGACCCTAAGAAGGCGCTTATGAACGTCTAAAACACTACCACCGGTTCGGAAAACAACCCAGTCGAGAAGAGCGCAGGCAAGAAACGATCCTATATGTAGATGAAATATGTCAATCTGTGAGTATTTATTGTTATATATATATGTGATATTCTATTAATAATAGAGTTGTTTGCGTAACAAGTACGGGTGTGAGGTACGTGGAACAATCGCGTGGCCGTAATAATACAAAAGGCATGCCAATGTTGCCAAATCTAAAATATCTTTACCATAAACGCCCGAATGAAATTGTCCGTATCGAAATTGTTACTACTAAATTATAATTCCGTTGATTTTCTAAATGAATTACTCAAACTCTGACTGTCTGTTTTCTAATGTTCTAACGTAACATAAGCTCACGCCTGTTATCGCCGAAGGTTTAGGCAGAGGTGAAGTAGCGAACTACACCACTCACATTCCGCCGAGCTTAGTTCCGTCACGGATGTGACAGGGGGCGAGCCTGTCGCCATATCGGGGCACAAATTCCAAACTCCGGGTTGATACTGAGTAGAAAAACCCAATACCACTTGACCCGACCCGGGGATCGAACCCGAGGCCTCAGAACGGCAGTCGCACCGTAATACAACTGCGCCACCGAGGCAGTTTTAATGTTCTCTCTGTTCTAAAGTTTGAAAACCTGTCGCCAAATACCGATAGGCTTAATTTGTTTACTATTCTTTACCATATCGTCACTTAATATCAGGTGAGATAGTGTATTACTAACTTCGTTTTTTAAAATAGTTTTCTATAAATAGAAAATCTAAGACTAATTTATAAATATAAATTAATTACTACAAGTCACACCAAAAAGTACAGTCGTCGGTAAAATTGTTACCGACAACCATTTATACATACACGAATATTAACGCTATCAACAATAACAAACATGATAATAAATAATAGTAGGAAATAAATAAGGCACACATGTTTAGGGAGAGCATTAAAAATATAGTTATCATATTCGGGGAACTTTTCGGCAAAGAGAACTATCGAAATCGGTTCATTTTTTTGCCACACGTAAATTTATACTTGACGCGCTCGTAATATCCACCAAACTGAAAATTACATATGGATTAGATTTTTACATAATCTAGAAATTGTATCGATTTTGATGAAGTTTTCTATTTTGGGTAGTCATTTTTTTCACAACGATCATCGGGCTATAACAACATTTAATTTATATTTAATTAATTCAACCATTTAAATATAGATGGGATTGTGTCAATTTTACTCCCTACCTTCAAACACTCCAAGATCGTGGTCCGGTGACGCTGGACAGCCGACGTATCGACATGCACTGTCCTTAGAAGCGTATTCAGAGCGACGTAACGTATGTTCTTATCATTGTTCAAGAGGAACCGTCCGAGTATGTTAACAGCCAACACTCGCAAACTGCTCTCGGATTTAATATCCATTATGGATAGAACAGTCTCGTAGAGTATCGTATTGCCGACGTTTTTACTCGTTTCAGTATTCGTCGCTACTTGAGCGAGTATATCGTTCATGGCTTCCGATGATTCGCCATCGTTCTTACCTAATATTCTTAGAAGGCGTAGTATTTTCACCTAGAAATCGTTAAGGGAGAGTCAAATTAAAAAACTCCATATCACGGACCTATAATTCTGGGATCTTGACGCGATTTCGGTCTGTTTTTTTTTTTTGACTCTATATTATGTAAGTTTTAAGGTATTTTATGTCTTATGCCTATGTTTTATGGTGATATATTGTGCACGAGTCAATCAAAATAAAAGTCACAATAATGACACGGAGCGTGAATTCTGAAATCACTCTATAACTTTCGCCACTTTGTTGGGCATAGAGGGTTAGTAAAATAATTAGTTGGGCCTAAAAAAATTGTTTTCAAAACCATAATATATTATAATCGTAAACAACTACTATATAAATGAAAATATGGAGGGCTTCGACAAATTGAGCTAGCGATTCGTCATATAAATATTTTTCCTTGTTTACTGACGGAACTGAAATTGCTAAATATTTATATAAGTGACGTATGGAATTACATAACATAACATAAGTTCACGCCTGTTATCCCCGAAGGGTTAGGCAGAGGTGAAATAGCGAACTACACTACCCACATTTCGCCGAGCTTAGTTCCGACCCAGATGTGACAGGAGCGAGCCTGTCGCCATATCGGGGCACAAATTCCAGACTCCGGGATGATACTGAGTAGAAAAAACCCAATACCACTTGACCCGACCCGGGGATCGAACCCGAGACCTCAGTACCGCAGTCACACCTTAACACAACTGCGCCACCGAGATTACATTGAGAATTTACAATGAGTTAAAATTATCAATGAATAACATACACATAAAAATTTTATTGTCAGGTTAATATTACCCATATCATATTACTTATGCAGGTTAAAATATGTTCTAAATTACTCTTTTAAAAACACAATAAATGATCATACTAAATATTTTATTGAATAAAGTTATTAGGTAAATAATTCGTTTTACTTCTTTATTTCACAGTACGTTATCTGAAATTAATTATAATATCACCTCACCTGTAGGAATGGATCGGAAACGCCGCTGACATCATGCTCCGGTGAATAACCGGCCAAAATTAAATTCTTCAATATTCTCACCAAATTTGGCACAATCTATACGAGTAATTAAAAATAAACATTTGTAAATGTATAATATTATTATAATCGTGAATCGCCCAAAATGCACAAAGATAGTAAGAAATATGCAAAGCATAAAATACAATTAAAAACTTTGCAAGACGACTGTACCAGGCAACAACGTTTAAATAATCAGAGTATACTTTATAATAAAAACGTCAATCAAAATACACATTTTTTTTATAATTAATAACATGAACTGCAAGGCAATTTACGTACACAATGACAACAGCAAAGATAAATAGATCTGGGCGATACATTATAAGGGGAAAAAAGCTATAAAATTTAGTTGTATAAGAAACCCAATAGTATTTTGTTATGTATTAGTCACTTTTTGTGCACAATTCAAACTTGTGCCTTTATCCCTTAAGTTAGTAGGTTGTTTTAAAAGATTAAATCCCAAATGACTAATGTAAGGAATATTATGAAGAAAATGGCGGAAGGAATCTATGGTCCAAATTATGCACAATTTATTTGTATATGACATGAAAATTGAACTCTAATTACCTAATTATTTTATTGTGTGAAGGGTGAAATATCTTTGAGATCATTTCCGTCATCACTTTAGCAATTAATGATAATAATCTGAAGTAATGAAATTACCATTCTACGTTAGATAAATTAGGAATAAACTTAAGATACGAAGAGAAGTTTTAAACCCTATATATTTGTATAAAATATGGTGTTTTCAGATTGATCATACTTTTACATTTTCAGACTACACTCTTTTTTTTTTAAACCTCATAAAATAAATACTTGATAAGCCTTGAAAAAGAAGCATTTAAAGCCTTAAATAATACTCGATGGTATATCCCTTGGAAACCCTTTAGAAAAAGACACTACATAAGGCTTTCAAAAGACCTATTGATATTACATTATATATAGTACGGTTATATAACCAACACAAAATTACATTCATGCTTTTATTATAATCTGTTGATACTGTATTATCGTTTGAAATGTAAAAAAAATATCCATACTTGAGACTAGTGTGATTAGATTCAACTTACATAAAATAACATATACAGTATTACCCCGCTTAGCGCGACCCCGTTACGCGCGGTTTCACTATAACGCGAATGTCAAATTTCGCGCTCAAATGCCTCGCATTATGCGAAAGAGTGCGTATAAACATAATGTAAAGACAATAGATGTATTTTTCCGTAAAAAATAAGAGTATGTATTGCATAAAGTGTTCTTAGAATTAAAGTGATTGATTAAAATGATTTGTATTAAATTTTGACTATGTTTAATCATAAACCTCGATATACGCGAATTTCAGTTAACGCGATTTTTTTCGGAACGTATCCCTCGCGTAAAGCGGGGTATTACTGTAAATCGGACGCATAAAGAAATTTAAAATATACGCTCTTAAATTTTGAAAACAAGCACGCATTTGCGTACGCGCCCGTAACGATACGGGCAAAATTTACGTGTCAATTAAATTACATTTACAATATCATCAGATAATATTTATGCATATGAAAGTGCAAGGATCAACGTTTGACGTTACCTCGCGCTGTCCGCTCTCCTACAGGACAATAACACAAACAAATTATTAATAACTTCAATATATATATATTTCTTGTTAAATAAAAACAATACTTATAACAAATGGACATACAATTAAACATTATTATGTATGTTAAGTTATTGAGATAATTAATATGAATTGATTTAGTAATATACTATGAAGTAAAGTTTATTTTTTTTTATTTTTATATGTAACATTGGGTTTTATTACCTTTTAAAACTTTATATTATTTTACATCGATAACCAGTACAAATTTCTCATATAATTTTTACTTCATAATGTCATTGTTATATGAAATCTATAGAAAACACAAATGCACGAATCAAATTCTGTCCTATATTTGTTAATTTATGCCCAAATATTATGGATTTTAAATGTTAAATGACAACAAATTTTCAGACGACATATCTCATGATGGTAAAGTCCTCTCTTGTCATTATTTTAACAAAAAAAAAAAAAGTTTGTTTGGTTACTTTCGAATGAAGTTTGTTTCTGTCTTTAAACAGCTTTTATTAAGGAGTATAATGCACTATATTATGTGTTTCGAGAGCATAATATGACTAATGATAAATACCCTTTCGCCTTTTGCCATATCATTGCTTTAACTTCAGTCGTTATTAGATCATATGTAAATTCATCGGCGATTCTCATGCAATTTAAATTAAGAATGAAACTAACATTTTATCTACATTAGGAATACTTTCAAAGTTGATAGAAACTCATGACGAACCGTATTGTTTAGTGCGTTTCTTATAAAACAACGACTGATAACAACATATTATTCTTATACGTGCTAATATTTGCTCTATGCTATAAATATAATTTCTTACTGTACGGTGATTAGGTTGTAATGTTTTTTACATGATAAGCAGGTATCTATTAAATGACTAGAGTATTTTTTGAAAGTTGTTATTTCGTAGCCAACCTCACTATTTAGTCTACTCATCCATATTCCATCCATATCCATCCATCCATATTCTAGAAGGATTAAAGGGTTCTAATGGTGTTTTTTTTTATAAATATATATCTCCTCCCTACCATAAAGGCTACGTTGAAATTTGAATATAAAACAAAGGAGAATTACGTAGTTACTACGCGAATAAATACTAGAAATTTTTTTTCAGTCTATTTTACAAAAATTAAATGTAATTTAATTATTGATAAAGTACTTTACAGAGATCTAGTATGCATTAATCGATAAACTATTGTAAAATTAAATTGTCGAACGAGATTTCGCCACAAGTCTATTAAAATAAGCGAAAGAAAATTATTTATTTTGAGTCATCTGCAATTAATAACGTTTTTAAATGTACGGCCTGGCCCGAGATGGCCTGATACGGCAAAATTTTTGTAACTACCGAAAGGACCCCCCACGAAACTAGTTTTAAATGTCACCACGAGATAATGTTACAAATGAAACACATTCGAGACTAATTTATATGCGGGTTATCGAAATATGGGTAATAATGTTGCGATAAAAAACAAATACTTTCGATTAATACTAATGAGGAAACATCTTCTAATAGTAACAATTTATTAAAGTTTAAAAAGTGTTCCTATTTTATACATCTTTGGTATATATAAATGTTTTTTTGCTGAAACCACTATAATGAAAACTTCATAACGACTGATCCTTCGTATCTATATTGGGCAAGTACCGAGAAACTGTCAACTTTTACAAAATAACGGAAGTCCGGCGACCACGGGCTCTTAGCCTATTGATATCTATCACTTCAATAGAGTTACGAAATTAAATTAAATTAAATTAAAAAAAAAAAAACAATGTTTTAACTGACCTTCTTAAAGTGATTGAGCGTATCGGGGCTGTTTTTCACACACATCTCTGTGATGAGCGTTACCCCGGTGATGAGAACGCCTGCGGTTAGGGAGAAAAGTTTTTTTTGTATACCAAAATATTAAGAATAAAAGAATTATTTCAAGTTAAAACAACGAATGCGTAGTAAACACATATAGTTTAAATCAGTAAAAGCACACATTAAAAATAAACGCACGCACGCACGCACACGCATATACGGCAAACGCACACCATGTTGTATTTTCACATTATAGTTGTTCTGTCAACGACACTAGTTGATATTATTTACGTCATCAAACTCAAATTTTATTTTTACTCATTTTTACTATCAGAGCTTTTGTCCAACTAAGATATGTACCATTTTTTTTTTCGATTCACGTAGCTTAAATAGAATCATTTTCGGTTATCGGTTAAAGGAAAAACTAGAAAACTAAGCACAGTGGAACTGGAAAATTCCGTACATTTCTCGACATTCCTGAAGATGATTGACAAAGTCAGGAATAGTATGATAAGGGAACGCTGTGGTGTGGTAGAGGATGTGGTGACCAAAATAGAGAAAGGTATGCTTAGTTGGTTTGGGCGTGTAGAGAGGATTAACGAAACGAATTTATAAGGCGAGGGTGAGAGGGCAAGTCGGTAAGGGTCGACCTAGGCGAACATATCTAGACCAAATCGATCACATGTTAAATAAAGACCAGGTGAAAAGTACTCATAACCGACGAGCATGTATGAAAGCGCTCATGAAAGTAAAGGAAGCGAAAGAGGTGTGTCAAGATCTTAGCAAGTGGAAGAACGTAATCTCTGCCTACCCCCACGGGAGAAAGGCGTGATTATATATATGTATGTATTTCTCGACGTGTATTATCACTAATAAACCGTCGACCGGCGTGGTTACTAAACCTTGCCTATTTTTCAGGATTTTCTATTGTATGTGAATTTGTTATTGTATGATTTGAGAAATAGATTTTTCCTATTGAAATTATAAGTTGCTATTAGTTTTATCCCTTACATTGTATAACTGGGCAACGTTTCGTTTTTCTGTCTGTTATATCATAGATAACTTTTGTTTTTGTATTACGAGTTTAATTAGCTGTGTCCCCGCGGCTGCGCCCGCGTTTCATATATACTTCACTGCATTTTTTTTATACAGAACCCTAATTTTTTTAGTACTAAGATAAAGAAAAAATATTTCTCATAAATTGTACTTATCCGTAAAATTCGGCTTGAATCGGATATTATTCAAATTGTTATGAGATTTCATATTTTTACGCGGAACCTTAGTTATTTTCGAAAATTAAAACTTCCCTAAGTTATCCGAAGTAACTTCAGCTATTTACCAAAAACAGTCCCGTCACAATCCGTCCAGCCGTTCCGAAGATCAACCGAAACTAAAAGGTAGACAGACAGACAATAAAAAATTTGAAAAATTGTACTCTTGGAATAGGTATCAAAATCAAGAACATCTTTATTCAATTTAGGCCCTAAGAAGGCGCTTATGAACGTCTAAAACACTACCACCGGTTCGGAAAACAACCCAGTCGAGAAGAGCGCAAGCAAGAAACTCGATCTGGTTCTTTTTTTTAACAAATATAATACATATCATTTTTTTTTCATATAAAAATCTATACAAATCATAGTCTTAATAGTGTTAGCGGAAGCACAGAGATGTGGGTTAATCGTATATGGGTCATTCCACCAAATGAGATCATTTTTACGGGGCGACCCTCGCGGATTATGTTTAAAATCCCAAAAATTGTGACGAAACAAAAAATATGCACATCGGCAAAACGCTATATTTTGTGTAAAAAACTCTCAGCTTTTAGAAAAAAAAAAATCAAATTTGAAGAATTTTGGGCTGCACACAGAAAAAAAATCAATTCTTCCACTTTAATTCGATTTTTAAGGGTCTTCTGATGAGTTTATGAAAAAATAGAATTTTTCCTACAAAATACAATGTTTGCCAATTTTGTTTAAAAATGTTTTTCATATCAGAAAAATTAACGAAAAAGTTGAAAATTTTCAAAAAAATCATAACTTCAAAACCGCTGCGTATTAAGAGCTAAAACTCTCAGGGAATTTTTGTCTTATGATAGAGAGCACCTCCATAAATTTTAAACATAATCCGCGAGGGTCGTCCCGTAAAAATATTCTTATTTGGTGGAATGACCCATATACATTCATATCTATTTAGTAAAAAATAATAATTTAAACATACCAACAAACACACACTTCAATTTTATTTATTAGTATAGTAATAACTTCATATGGAAATTTTTGTGAGAATAATTATGACAAATAAAAAAGTAAAAACTGAAAATAATTCGTCGACCTGTATATAATTCGTTGACTTAAACCTTTGAGTATTCTAAGAAATATAATGGAGTTTAGTTGCTAAACTTATAAACAACTCACCGTGATTTTTCTCAGTCAACAAACTCCTGGTCGCCGGTAAGAACATCTCCATTAAATCAGGCACACGCCGAATGATGCGGAACGCACAGAGCGCCGCTTTCTTCTTTATATAGGCGTTCGGTGATTTTATTAATCTCTCCACTTCCGAGGCCAAGTCTCTCGCCATCTCCGGCGAGGCTATGGCCCCGAGAGTGCATAAGGCTAAACCGACTACGAACTGAGTGTTGCTGTTAAGATCGCTGTAAGAACGAACAAAAAATACCTATCATCGAAGTGAAACTGTAATGTGCGATATACGTCAGAATATCAGCGTTATGATTTCGAACCTTAAAAGGAAACGGGGTAATATATATTCCATACAAACGTATTCTCTCGTTTTCACGGCAATTACCTTCATATTAATTTTTGAAGTTATACTTCTTTAGGCGCGTTATGAAAAAATGATGAGAGTGAAATTTTAAGATGCGCGCGCATCTGTGACACAAAATTAACAGTATGAAGTTGTCTGCTTAACCGCTCATTAAGTCTCGAAAAAAAAGCTACCAACAAAATAGAAATTGAACCTCGATATTAGTCGCGCATGTTGGTACGCTCGTCACCTCTGATCACTGTTTCAATTTTTTTTCTATAAATTAATCATTATAGAAATTAATTAGTAGTAGTCATAAAAAATGAGAAAAAAATTCCCTGGTTTTACAGTCGTTTTCATACGTCCGACGCATAGCTAAAGTCTATCTTGCGAGAATGCCATTCGTTTTTCACTTCTATACATTTTATAAATATTTTTACATAAAACTTCTTATTGGAAGTTTTGATAATGTATTTGAGCAATCTTTTTGTCAATTTTTTTTTATCAGTTTTCGTTTACGTGTAGAGGTGAATGGCACCATTACGTTTTCGTGACTTTGATAAGGTGTGCCGCTGAATAAGTAGCGGTATTCTCAAGTGAAAACTGTTTAATCATAATAAATTATGTAAAATATATAATTACGGTACCGTATAACGATAACCTTTTGTTGTCGATTAACACCAATTCCCTACATAAAAACTGATCTAAATAATAAAGTTTTTCATGGATTTCCTAACGCTGTTGGCTTGTAGGACCTTGATAGCTTCACCGGAGTATTGAAAAGAGATCTTTGGGCACTCAGCCGGAAAATAGCACAAAGGCACCAAAATGGTACGAACTTCGGCTTTGGGAGTTACCAGCACGCACCACTGGATATACGCAACGTTGCGTTACGGATCGTACAAATATTACGTAAGAAAAATTTAGGACATTTCTTTGCAAAGTTCATTACCCCCCATTATCTAAGCATTGGCATAATTTTTGAAACGATAATGGCGCAGTTAATTGTGTGGTCGGATTTCGCGTCAATGGATGCGGATTTCGCACGTACATATCTTGTACACTTGGCAACTTTGAAAACCTGTCGCCAAATATCATTAGGTGAGGTCCAGTACCTCTAGGCTTAATAGTGTGTTTACCATCCTGGACCACATCATCACTTAACATCTGATGGGATTGTGATAAAAGCACTGAGCCTATAACATGTAAAAACGTGTAAATATTGGTTACGTAATCACCATTCACAATCCCACCGACCCCCATGATATCAAAAATAAACAAAGCAACAACTTTTGATGCTTACACGGGACTGAGTTTAAATAATAACAATTTAGTGGTCGTATGATAAGACACTGCTTCGATCGACATAGTCAAAAACTTTCCTACAACGAGCCTAGGTTTCAACAAAGGAAAACATTATGATGAAACCTATAGATACGATAATAAGCTATTTCCTAATACCAGCCTAACCAGATACCAATCTAAGTTGAAGATCGGTCTCCAAACACCTAGAGATGTGTTCCGATGGCATGACTTGACAGCCAGTTCCTTCATGTTTAGCACGTTACCAACATGTTATAATATTAGATGAGAAGTGTAATAGTTTTAAAATAACTTTAATAATACTTACAAAATACATATATTAAAAAAGAATTATTTAACATATAGTCTTAGTTTAGATATAAAATATAAGTCGATTTAAGCTCGTTTAATTAGTTATGAAAGAAGATAACTGCATAGCTGCATGAAATATTATAGACAATTTTTTTTCTGACGCAAGTCGAATTAAACCTCCAACATAAAAAAGGTGTGAAGCCAGAGTCCGCAGAATATGTTTTATTTTATTTAAAAAATATATATATCAGATGAGATCGTGATTATACGCTTATCTTATACAGTAGGGGTCTCCAAACAAATGTTTGAAGGTACTACGAATCCGACCCGCATTAGCGGGCCCTGAGATTCACGATATGGCGTTTAATTTATTACAAAAGAGTTACCATAGATTAATTATGGCATCATACATAAATATTCACTGGCCATTGCCGAAATGGAAATATGCCCGAAATTCAATACTTACTAATAGTATGAAAATTAAATAAGCTAGCTATTGGAACTCAGGATTTCATGACGCCTTAAAAAGTTTGGAGAATCCCGTCATACAATAAAAAAAGGTCACAATGAGCGGGATATGAAAATATTTTCGATTCAATCAATAACCTACGTTTTGATATTATGGTAACAGGGAGTTTAAGGGAGGTGAGTTCACAGTTCGAGGTTGTGAAATAAAAATCGATGCCGAAACGTGGGGCTCACACGAAAAGCGCAAAATGTCATTGACACGTAAGTAATTATAGCGAACAAGCGATAAAAATGGTAAGTATTATGTTGCTTTATCAGATAATTTATGTTAATTGCCGTATAACAAACGTGAGATGTGCAATTTATTTAGTCCATTTAGAAGTAAGAACGGGACAGTAAATTATAACTCATATATTTGTTTATTTACCGTAATTTTGCAACACTAAAGATTAGAAAAATAATATAAAGTTGATAAATTATAATCAAGAGGGTAGCCATATAAAAACAAACCAACTAAAGAAGTAAAACTAATGTAGAAAAGAGAAGAAGTATTTTTTAATTTAAAATCGTTATATCATCTATATATATCGTAGTACGTAAATGTATTTAACTTATTAAGCGTTCATTGAACTACATAATCCGATGTTTCCTGTTACATCAGAAGCTTCGACCGACATATATTCGTAAATACATTTTAAAATGTAAAAGGATAAAAACAGTAATAATTTATATGAATAGTCGCGTCGTATGCGAAATGCTCATAAACATTGCTTTGTTTACCAACGAATAATAATTAAAAAAGTAACGACATAAAGTTTTTTTTCTAAAATCAGAATAAAGTCAAAACGAGTCTTTACTAAAATATTCCTTATTAATTTACTGTAACTATTAAACAGCTTGAAGTAGACTGACTGTTCTTTTTAATATTATAAATAAGTGCATCAGAAGTGGGATATTTGACCTCAATAGATGATGAATTATTACCGAAATAAAGTGACCTTTGTATAGCAGGAATATTAATATTACTCACTTTTTCAAACAATTCGTAATTAAGAGGTGGACATCTTGACGTTCGTCGAGCAGTAACATGGCGCCCAAGTATCCGACACGTTTGTCCGTAAATCTTGGGCTCGCGATGAGTTTTAGACATTCCAACTGGCCAAAATGTGCCGGATAGCCCAGCATGTGGATGTAAAGGAGCTTTGCGATGTTCCGACATCTGTATGAAAAATATCAAAAAAAAAAAAAAAAAATATCCCAAATTCAAAATTTTATGAACATGAAAGATAATTAACTATACGAAATGATTAATTAATACCAAAATAGATAAAAGTAATATATTGACTGTGGTTCAAGCACTTTATTCTATTTCACAAGTACACTGGTTTTATGAAGCTTATATTCTTGTAATCGATTTTATCTGATAGCGAATTGTAAACACCGTTATTGCATTTCTCATACATTGTAGTCTTTCATAAATAGATTGTTAATGAAACGGAAATAGTTTAGTTTTTTTTTTTTAATTTATTTATTTCTATTTGAAATTTGATAGTCTTGTGGTCCTCGTATCTCAAAACTTAACAAGGTTTATAGTTTAAGTTTAAGATTCTTCGTTTGTAAATTGACAATTTTTGTAATTATTTACTTTATTAAATTTATAACTCGTTCGTTTAATTAAATATTGCAATGACTACAATGTCGGATAATTTTGTGTCAATTTCATAAACCAAACATAAACATAAAACCAATTTTAAAAACAATAATGTTTAGTATACTACAGTTTATTAATTCTGGAGTTATAACAGACAGAGAGACCTCGCTTTTTGTATGTGTATTAGTTTATTTGGCAATTCTTTATAAAAACATGTCTGTAACATTAAATCTACTCCAGAAATAAATGACATGTGTTGGATAGATGGACATGATAGACGCATATCTCTGTGTAGATTGTTTATAGTAAAGTTTAAATAACAAAAACATGTGAAAATCAATATGCCTCGAGAGCAAAAACACTCAGTGGCGTTTTCGTTCAGCTAACAAAGCGGCATCGGCCATTTTAATTAACACTTCTTTTGTTCACGAACACAACACAAGCCTGGATATATCTATGTACTATACAATCAATCTAACATAACAGGCGGTATTAATAAAATGATTCCCGCTACCTGACAGGATTAATAATGCGTTCTGACGAATCCGCTTACGTTTTTTTATAATATATACCTGCTCTATCGTCAGACTTTATTTCTGTGAACTGATTAGTAGATATTGATAGTGTCACACTTATAAATTACGAAAACATTCGTTTTTATTATCGTCTTGTCCGCAATTCATTACAACTTTGAATTGTAACTACAGTAATACCCCGCTTTACGCGAGGGATACGTTCCGAAGAAAATCGCGTTAACTGAAATTCGCTTATATCGAGGTTCATGATTAAACATAGTGAAAATTTAATACAAAAAAAATACAAATCATTGTAATCAATCACTTTAATTCTAAGAACACTTTATGCAATACATACTCTCATTTTTTATGGAAAAATACATCTATTGTCTTTACATTATGTTTATACGCACTCTTTCGTGTAATGCGAGGCATTTGAGCGCGAAATTCGACATTCGCGTTATAGTGAAACCGCGCGTAACGGGGTCGCGCTAAGCGGGGTATTACTGTACCCAATTCGAATCATTCAGTGTCAACCTGCAGTGTTCCCTGGTTTAAAGAAGCCAATATTACCCGAAACTCTCGTCATTTACAGCATTAAGGTCCGAAGTAAATCTCATGAAGAAAATTTGGATATCTCATGTAATTTACAGATTCACCATTAAACGTGATAAACGTGATAAGATTGATGATGTCATTTTTATTGATGGGATGTTACAGTAACCACAACACTTACAGTACAGTTACTGGTGACTATGATTGAAATTAATATTTGGGATGTTGGTATCACACACAGGAATTACATTGTTTTGGCAGATCAATCATGGGAGTCGGCCAGAATGATGTGTAGTTATTTGAAACATACTTAGTTTAATTTCAATTATTTCTTTTTTTGTATTTTAGGTCATTTATTTTTGTATTTAGACTGTATTAATATTTTTTATGATGGGACTGGCATGCCTTATAAGATAAAAAAGAAAAAGAGGACTCGGTTCATTGCATCCATTTCACGGAAATTATCATAGTGGATTTTTTTTATAGCAGCTCATCCTAAATTTATTTATGTTCTTAAAAATCATGTTTAAATGTGTTCCTTTTTTATTTGAGGTCGGGAAAATGATTGTACTTGATCTTACGTTAAAAAAAAGGACAATCCTAGATCGATGACAACCAGCGGTAGATGAGGAACTATTGATTGTTGTTATCATCATACTGGTCAACAATTTTATCTAGCTAAAGACTCTAGATAGCTTTGGACATAGAGTTACAACGGAAAGAGTGATAGTTTCATACAAAACCTACCTTAACATTAAAGCCAAATGTGTGTGCCATTTGTGTGTGTATGGAATTACGTAACCACCGGCACGTAACGAAAGACCTATGTAGACTTTTAATACCAACTTGACATTGCTTTACTACGCTTACGACTACTGCCGTTCTGAGTGTTTTAATTCTATGACTCTGGATATACTCTTCCGGATTCCGAAACACGACGCGCTTTCCCATGTTATTATGATAAGATTTTTACAAGTGTACGGTGATCGCGAACCAACATTAAAATGACGTGCTGATAAATTCGTAACTACCCACGGAAAAAGAGATTACTAGTATTACGGCACTTCACATATTTAAATTTATTAGTCGACTACTTTTAATTAATTGAAAATGTCCATGAAACGTGTTAAATATCGTTTTTCAAGTAAAAACTTCAAGAGCAATATATCTCTATAACAAATTAACCATATCCTCATATCAGATTAGATTGCACAATCAATGTTCAGAGAATATGTAAACGTGTTTATTATAAGCATTGTGATAACAGTAACAAATCAGAACTGGCTCTTTTTCAATACGTACACATTTATATCGTAGCAAATTTTTTTTAATTCTAACAATGTGATTATAATAAGCGGTTCAACTAAGGAGTGAGTGAAATTTTGGGCATTTTTAAACTCCCTCTGGTGATCAATAATAAGCAAAGATTACCCCATCAATAAAGCTAAGAAATAAGTAAAAACTGTTTACGTAATCGCAACTCGGGTCTCTCATCCGTCTATGTCATCAAAAATAAACAAAGCATAGCACGCTAGCGCCTATTCATGCTTATTTATGTCATACTCATAATTCAACGGGCCCTAACAAGACAAGCTTACGAGGGCACTGGCTCAAAAAATACTAACTGCATAACATGCTTCACCACATATTATTAATTGGAAGATGATAAGATACTTAAGAAAATCTACCAAAACTATGCTATGGTTTCATCAACAACCAACCACGCTAATGTGACATGACCAATTCATCATGTATGTCGGCGTAACAAGAATTTAGTTAATATCATTCTATTATTAAACTGTATCTAGGTGCAGTCTATTAGTCACTCCTTGATACGTCAATGGTTTCGCCACATAGCAGGCGGATCGGGACGCCAGCGTGATGTTTCTATAGAAGACATCGCGACGACAGATGCTGTGCGCGACCTCTTCTATAGTGAAAGCGCGCCAAAGCGGGCGTCCCTTTTTTTTTTTTTTTTTGACGGGGGAAATGCATTTACGCACTACCCTTACCTATTGTATTGGTGAGACCGAAGTCCCCCAATACAATAGGTAAGGGGGCACGGAGTGACGAGTTCCGTGCCAGTGTGGGTCTCACCCGGGCGTGAAGCGCCCGGAAATACCCACTAAAACCCCCCGGGGCCGTCCGCTGCATTTGGGATAGGGGCGACACGGGGTGGATTTCGCAAGCACCGCGTCGCCCCCTGCAGCGAACCCACCGGGCCTCGTCGTGCAATGGCCCAGCGGGGATGGGGGAGTATACACACTTCTCAAGCCCACCTCTTCGCCCACCTCTCGAAAGAGGTAAGACCGAGTATGGTCTACAATCCAGGGGGCGAGATATACTCCTCGCCAAAGCGGGCGTCCCTACCCGCACGCTGTGTGGCGAAACGATTATACTTTTCTAACATGTTTCGAAATTTTGAGGTATTGTGAGGTATTTAGTATATCATAAAGTCTATAATTGAGATTGCAATAAATTATGTAAATTATAAATTATATCACTCGAAGGACATCGTCTGTGTTCTATCTATAGACGCAATGGAATGTGCACAGCGCGAAGAATATTGATTCTTTTGTCATCTTTAGCAAACGTCGTAAATAACAGCGTATTATATATATACGACCTAGGATATACTATGTATGTTTAGATTGTAGACAACAGCTATACGATTGTGGTTGCATGTGTGGTTTGAAAGTCCTTCAATATATATATCTGTAACGTTTACTCCTTAGACAACAGTTTATTTTACAGATCGTAAATAACGAATAAAACATCAACTGGAAATGGACGACGTAACATCAAGGTGACTTTTATTACCATTAATAGATTATTTTTAACAAAAGATTGATCGATAAAAGAATGACGAAATTATATTGAACAACCATAAAAAGATACAGTTTGCTTTTTAGTCGTTTTGGCGTTCATCAATATCAAAGTTTTCAAATATCATTAAGAGCTAAAAGATTTAACCTTTGCGAGAAAAATTATATTAGTTAACTGTGTTATTACGTATTACATTTAAATATGCATAAATAAAGATAATATTTACATATTATGTAAAACTATAAGAAGTAGAGATTCGCTTTGAGTTTTAGAGTTTAGGATTGAAGTTTGATTTTGTCGTATTGGAATGAAACGATATCTGTTATGCTCTTCATAATAATTGCTGTCTAAACGCCTAAGTTGTCGAAATCATCATCATCATTCTCCTGCCTTTTCCCAACTCACTTGGGGTCGGCGCAGTATGTTTTTCTTCTTCCATACGTCCCTATCAGCCGTCATCTCTTCATTCACTCCTTTTTCTTTCATATCATTTCTTACACACTCCATCCACACTTTCTTTGGCCTTCCTCTACTTTTCCATCCTTCCACATTCATATTCATTACTATTTTACATACATGCGCTTCCTCTCTTCTTATAACATGTCCATACCACGACAAACGGGAATCTTTCAACTTTTTGTCGAAACTTTCAACAAGTTGTCGAAATCATTTTTTTTTAATTCAATTTAGGCTCTTAGTATGCGCTTATGAACGTCAAAATACTACCACCAGTTTGGAAATTTTGTATACAACTATAAAGTGTTTTGATATTTAAACTATACCCATAAAAGTTAATAGCCGAACTACAAGATTGGGGTGTTATTTGTGTTTGGGGATGTTCTTATCTAAAATTAAAATATTTTGTGTATAAAAAAAATATGATATGTTCATATAAACCTCAACTCACCTCCAAACGCTGTCTTCTTCCCTAAAGGTCGAACGTATGTAGGCGCATTCCTTGTTAACGACGCTTCGTTCTTCGGCGGCGGTTCTAGCAGCCCTGATCTGCCTGATAAGGTCCCGCAGGCGGGTCGGCGTGGGCATCCGCACTGAAACCGGCGCGACTGTTACGGACGACACACACACATAGAAAGCATCGATCAGTGCATTTGTTAAGAGTGCGTTGTTAACTTACCAACTAAGCGTCGATGAGTTTAATGTCGAAAAGCATTTGTTAAAGGTGCAATTAAAGATTAATAATACCAGTTTATGAAAATAGGATGAAGTAAACGTCGAAGCAATGAATCGGAGTATCCGAACATGCGGTAACAGACCATGATAATCGTAGTACCTCTCTATTTCAAAACAGCATTTACTAAAGCTAGGTTTTTTCGAAGTGACTAAATACTGTTGACCAGAAGGGCTTTGACCAATTCACCAAACTTTTAGAACGAGCGCTTAGCTAGGAGTGGCAGCTCGCACACAATGACAAAATAGTATGGACCTCGACTAAACGTACTACAGTGGTTAAAGGAAACCATGAATATCAAGGTCCTTTATAGAAATTATGAAGGGATGTGAAGAGTACTGTAATGTATTTTGCTTGTGCATGAAAGTGTCACTGTATCGCGCTGGCCCAGTTGGGGATCAGAGCATATCGTAGACGAGTCAAAACCAGAGATATGCTGGTAGAAAAGTATAAGACTAGAAGGTTCCTTATGAAGCAAGTATAACTTAGATCGTAATAGTATTTCTAGCGATATCTCCTTCGCGACAATAGCTCCTCGAACCGATAAAAAGTTTAGTCAATATAAGAATAGGTACGAAGAAAAATAATTAATTTCATATACTGAAAGAATAGTTGGGACACTACCTACACTGGTTCCGTAATTATCGCCTATATCAGCGAAACACGCATGCCTTAGGTCGTTCATATCTAGCAACAGCTTCCAATTAATTGTATAATTGATTCCTAATTTTGCATCGATAGATATTGTTGCATGACACGAAACTGCAAGATTTTGTTTCGACAAAAAACATCATCGTCCCTATATTAGTAACTAAAAGCGAAGCTAATGGTTAAAGTACGCTTAAGCTTAACTATTTACTATTATGTTATTTTTCGGAACAACACAATGGCAAACTTAAAGCTAACTTAAGTTAAACAATTGTTAATTGAACTCCATTCATGAAAATGCTGTTAATAAAAATAATCTATTAAAACAAATTATCAGACATATTACATAAGTGCTAATTACATTGCATTGTGTTATGTTAGATGCAAAATATGTTTCATTATTTCTGTTAATTGCATTCGTTAATTTTAATTAATCATTCCAAATTTCAATTGGGCAATTTAGTTACAACTTTCTTTCTATTCGAATTTTATATTAATTGACCGATTATTTCCGTACAGATTACTTCAAGATATCTTTGATAAAACTACGCAGTAGAGTTTTCGCATAAATCATTTTATATTTTAAACATCGGAACGTAAAATAAGAATCTACGATAATAGAAAAAAGGTCTTCACTATAAAATATTACTCATAAAAGTATACTGTGCAAAGTAAACGTATTGCAAACGTGTAACGAAATAACACATACCTACAGTTTACGTTCTGTTTACCGGATAAGATAATTAGAAGAGTGATGTGTACTCACCTCTTTCTATAGCCTCGTTTACCACTTGCTTAATGGTGGCTATATTAAAAGCCGGGTTGAACCTGCAAACAAAGATCATTCACTTTATATTCAGACATAATTAACCTACACTTACGTAAAACGTATATCAGTAACTAGTCACATTGGAAGTTGATATTTTAATTTGAAAAGTAACATTAATTTATTACGTCACTATGCACCAGACAAGCAACAGCAGAGAGATTATTATTAATGGTGTGGCACTTGGCATTAAAGTTTACTCTATATTTTAAAACTATGCTGAGTGCTTTTTTTTACTACAAAAGTGACAAAACAGGTATACTATCCACCTGATGATGAGCGGTTACCGTAGCATACGTACGTCTGTGTATTAAAAAATTTTTCACATCCCTCTTGAAGAACCCCATAATGTATTCGCGGGGAAACACGCCATCAGAGAGCTCATTCCCTCCATGTCGATGGCGAGCCCTCCCATGGTAGAAAGTAGGTGTCGACATTATGTCAAACAATTCATCAGAATACAACCCATATAACAAAAGGTAGAACACATCAAATAAGACATTTTTTTAATTCAATAAATCATCATGAGCCAGTAATGTAATAAGTCTTTTGATTTCTTTAATTTATAAAAAGCTAGTTTTAGCTATTAATTTCTATTTCCTGTTAAATTGTGAATTTACCACATTACCAGAATTATTTGTAGGTCACAAATTAAAATTGTAGGTATTGTTATCCTAATTGCTAGGAGTCTCATCTTGAGTAGATAGGATATTATTAACCCCTTGAGCACTTACCTGGCGTTTACGCCAGATTTCCATTGTTTTCCTATTGTCTTATTTTAATGGGTTTTCGACACATTAATTAGTAGCTACATACTATGATATTTCTACATATTGAATGATGCTCAATGTGAAGTTATTAATGCTCTTGAATAGATGAAGTCAATATGGTCAATTAGGATCAATTACCAATAACCATGATTAGACATCAATTTGCATAACAAATTTGGTTTAAGCAATGTGTGACATTTAACATGTCTTTAACCAACTTCATTTTGGTCATGGCACACATAAACTGTACATTGTCAAAGACTATTATATGTTGACCAATGCTTATTGTGTTAATTTAAAATAACTAGTACTTACCTGTGCTCGAAATTCGACCATAATTCATAAAAACTCTAACAATTTTGTTTGCTTTTCATTGTCAATTGCTTAAAGTAAAACCTTCTCAAAAGTCAATATTCTGTCTATTGTATACGGTAAATAAATGGCAAGTCTGACATTGACATGCGATTGATAATCATAAAGGATATAATGATAGATGTGTGTCTGTGTCAAACTAATAATAATAATGACCTATAAGTGTGTGATATTTCATACTCCTAGTCTGCGAAATTTTCATAAAAAGGGGTACAACGTTTTTGCTTCAAATATTAATATTATAATGATGATGATACCATAGTATATAATTTTTTTTGTTTAACAATTCGATTGATAGAAATATCTTTCAATATATATTTCATTCTACATATTATGCTTTACTATAGAAATGATTCCACTCAACAACATCAAGTTACTTATGACTAGTTTATTCTCATGTCAATGTAGTTTTTGCAATCCATTTGGGATCAAAATGTATATGCATATGCAAAATTGCATAATGCTTTGATGAGTAGTTATGGCTTGAAATTATAACAAACAAACTCATATACACATTTTAAATTTTTTTTTTAAGCTCTTTATTCTGAACATTTTACATTGAACATAGGTAGGAAATTTGTTTTAATTTTTATTATATATCCTGTAGTTCAGTGTGCCTCTTGGTATAGGTCTCTTTCAACATTTTCCACTGGGTTCTGTCTCTTAACTAACCATTAAATATTACTTAAGATTAAAGCTGATTGAATTACTTGCCGATCCTCTTAATGTTTTAAGACTGTGTACCATTATAATTTTAATAGCCATAAATATGTACTTTTTAAAGACATAGTATACAAGTAACAATATTATTCTAATCATTGGTAGAGACAGAACTGTTCAGATTAATACTTTATCCTATTTTATACCTACTAATAAAAATTATTTTTTGGAAAAACTTTTTTCTCAGGACAGGCATAGAACCACTGTACAAGGTCACAATATGTATTACCTATAAATAATATTTTTCTCCCTAATTTAGGAGGGTTTTCTCATGATGTTTTCCTTCAAAACTCATAAATCTCATTAACATTCACAGAAGTTCAAACAACCATATCTCAAAATGATTAAACATTTATATGATACTTGCACAGGAATGAAACCAAATACCATAGCTATAATTATCTATAAATAAATTAAAACATACATATCTATGGGGACTCATAAAAATAGTGATAATAACAAAATATCATTTTTAATAAGTTTTTAAATAGGGGTTTGAGGTATAGTTAAAATGTTCCTAGTTTTCTAATAGAGCCGAGGATAATATAATCGTAACAAAAAAGTTGATGAAAAAGTTCATTTTCCGGTTAGGTTAGGTTTATAGATAATTAATATGTCAGAAATATTGTTAATAAAAAAACTATACTAAACTAATAATATCTATCCATATTAAAACAAAATACATTACGAAATATAACTATATTCACTATTGTTGTAATAGGCATTGGCATTCTTGACTATTGTTACAAAAATATCAAAGCTTTTTTGATTTATTACAATGGTGTTTTATTGTGCCAGAAATAAAATTTTGTAGATTACTGTGTTGCATTAATTTCATATTCTATGTTTAAGCAATAGTTGTTATTAATACTTAATTACTTCACAATATACATCCATATTTTATAATAAAAATTAATAAAAATAATGGAATAACCATTTGACTTTATGAAAATGTATTTATTTAGTAACATGTCTATTATAGACACAGGTGTCTGCTTTTTATAAACAATCTATACAAAATGTATTTATGAGTTTTATAAAAGTTCAATATTTTGATATAACTTTTTTTTCATGATTTAAAAACATGTATTATTAGGTAAAAATAAATAGCAAAATATTTACAAATGAACTTCACTATCACAACTTCCTATGTAACTACTATGGATAAACATACTATGGATTTATGAATGAGTATTTTTAATATAAACGTATAAAAATACTTATTAAGTAAATTATAGTTATTTAATACTATCTTTCTTATTCAACCAAAGTTTGTCATGTGATTTAAAGTAAGTCAGGCTAAACATGGCTGGCTAAACCTTTTAGACTTACTAACAAAGCAATATCATTGTTTAGTTTAAAAACTTTTAGTAAAGGACAGCCTCAAATAAATTCAACTGTCTTGGATTAAGGAGTACATTACATTCATGTATAATTTTATAAACATGAGTCCTTTTAATCAAAATAATGAAATCATTCGTAACTCCAATCAAAAGTAATAACAATAATGCTATTTATTCGGAAAGTATTGTATCTGACATCTATTTGAAAATAATTTGTATTAAGAATGTAGAAAGAATTAAGTAATGAAAAGTGAATTGCAGTAATTATGAATAGATTATTGACATATAGTTAAATTGCAATTATATTGTGTGGTTCGTTCGCAAACACGTATGTCACTTATTACCCCGAAAAAGGCATGCAATGTCATTCAAGACCTATTATGTCCAACTGTGATATAACCTAATTGAAGAATATATATTTGAAAATTTACCCAGATTCGGAGCCGTTCATATTGTGTGATTATAGAATCTTTCTTTTTTTTTTCTCAATGCAAAAGTTCTTCGCCTTTCACGAGTACTCGTAATTGTTCTTGATAATAGGTATAAGAAAAGTTCAAAACTGTATTATAAAAACACTATAATATAAATATTATCACTTAATTACTTTTAAAATCATAACTATAAGGAACTCAAGAGTAATTTACACGTTTTTAGTCAACCATAAAAGCATTTTATTTCGTCATAAACCATAGAAATGCAAGTGAAATCTCACGCCAACTCAGACTAATTTCATTCATATTTTACACTTCTAATCAAAACTTAAATTAAACATTTGTGAAATATTTAGTAGATTTGTTATCACAAAGCAAAAACTTTAAACAAAATTCAACTTTTTATCACAATAATTGTAGAGAAATAATACAATCGCCAGCTGACATTTCCGTGGTGCGTTGCACGAAATTCAACATGGCCGCCATGACTCGCACATGACGTTTGCGCTTCATTCTAATCAAATCACTTTTTTCAATAAATAGAGACGTAAAATTATTATTCCATATTAATAATTAAAATTCCAAAATAATTATTTTAGATCTTATAATTATCCATAATTACTATTACAAGCTATTTAGTTAAAAACTACTAATTGGCGTATATTTAAGTCTCCTGCCAGTTATTGAATTCTGAACGAAGGCTACGTGGAAAACTCTTATATGGAAAACTTTTGCATTACCAATTTTGTATTTTTTTATATTATCACTAAATAACAACGCCTAAAAATCTACAATTACAACATGCTATATAGGTATATGCTGTAAAAATGCTCAATTAATTACCCACCTTCTATTTTGTTCTGGCGGTAAAACACTCCAATCAACTTCATACATCGGATATGCCATGGTAATAATTAAAACAACGCACAGTTTTTATACTAAAAACGTTTTAATAAAAAACATTTCACAAAGTATGCCACAATATGTCACGACAGCACAAACCGAACTGTTATCAGAGGTGTTTTATCAGGTGCAGGTACTCCTCAAATAGTCGCAGCGTATCTCTTATCAAAAGGTACAATTTATCACTGAAACAGGACAGCAATAACACTTCTAGTAATATTTTATTCTTAAACCTCAATACTGTACATAACAATGATCCATACGAGTCACATATATTATCTTAATAGGATAACTAATTAATATTCATTGTATTTGTATGACTTTGGAGTAGTATTGTATGTAGCATACATCATTATTGATATTATAAACTGTTGTCATCGTGATTTCGCGGCGGCCTGTCAACGCTATTTCGCTTTATACAGTCCACTAGCCATCTGATACCTTCGTCAACACCATCTCTGGGAAAATAAATATAAGCAACAGTTATTATGTTAATGATTGTTTACTTACTTCATAGTGCATTACTTTTGTTATAATATAAATGGCATTTAATTGTACACAAATTTCGTTGTGTGAGTATGTAAATACATAATAATCAGTAGCTAGGTACCTATTTTATGATAATAGAAGGAACTATTATCAGTTAATTTATTCTTTTTTTTAGAATGTGACACTCTATTCATAATAATATTTAAATATTATTAATAAATAATAAGCTGTGAAATATTTAACACATATAATGCTTGCTTAGTAGATAAGTTTGTTTACTTGTCTTTATTATTTTGTCTGGTTCGGAAAATCTATCATCACTAGGAATATTTATAAATAATTTTCCTTGTACAAAATTAACTTTCGAAATATAGGGCATACATGATATTAAAATATATCAGTGAAGATTGTTGCCTAGTTATATAGTGAGGTTTTTTTTTGAACCAGCTATTATATAATAAATTATAGATAATTATATGGTAGTCTTATACAATTTTGGATAAAAGAAACTGTCTAATTTTATAACTAAGTGGTAAGAAGCATTATTTTGAAAATCAGATATAATAGTTTATGATACTTATGAATAGGAATTACCAAGTACTGTAATCAGTGCCAGATTTAACCTATAGCACCACCCTCTGCACTGTAAAAAATGCCATCCCATTATCAAAATTTTGCACAAAGTAGAGAAACTTTTTAAATATATTATAATTATACATTATAATAGAAAGCATATACAGTTTAATAGTTATTAATTTTTGAAAAGTAAAATAAATATTTTTAATAATGGGACTACATTTTTTTGTTATCTGAGGCACTAGCTTCAAGGGCCCCATATTAAAAGTTTTCTATTATGGAAATTTGTGATAATAATATATTATTCATAGCTGTAAGAAATATATAATGATGTGATGTATGTATAATTTTTGGTAGCTTTTGAAATATATTTATTTACTTATAAAAATGTTGTGTAAAAATTATTTAATGTTGCTTTACATTACATGATAATAATTTTATAATTAACTAAGAACTATTAAGTCAGATTGTCAACACAGTCAATTATTGGCTTATTGTGATAACAATAATATTTGGATGTTGCTTAGTGATTTTTAACACAACACCCAATATGTGTGACATTACAATACACTTGCAATCAAAAGAGGTAATTTAAAAACACAAAATTAATAACTATTATAGAAAAATATGCTTTATTAAGTACACAAACCTTATAGTCTATATTAGTAAAGCCATGGATGGGAAGCTCATATGTAAATATTTTTTTGTACTTACCCATTTAAAGCTGATGTAGCCATTAGCATGATATCCCTAGCACCAATAAGATGTGCATTTTGATTAAAAATGGGTTTCACAGTATGCACACCCATACAATCTGGAATGTCTTGTTTATTTGCCAGCACTAGAAGTGGAACACCTGACAGATGTTCTGAAGCTATCATCCTGTCTGAAACATTTGTTTAGATAGGTATTTGAAAAAAAAAAATTAATAAAATAATACCAACTTACTTGATCTACTTGATTGTAATTGGTGCAGATTTATAACTTTTGAAAAAGTCTATGACCGGTATCAATCTCAATCTGTTTTTCTGAAATTTAAATCCTTTTTTTCCTAAAGTGTCAGATAAATCTTTTCTTGAATCAATATAATAATTGTCACTTTCACTTGACACTCTATTCCTTACATATTATAAAAGGTAATATCTATCTTTTAGTTTATTTATATATCAAAAACCACAGAATAAATTTAGATTATTCCTTTTTTAAATCATAGATATATTATCTGTTCAGATAATACTATATATTTTAATATGTCAGTAAAATTATCAGGGTAAAAGGAAATGAGTACTAAAAAGAGCATCAACACATTCTTTGACTAAACTATTGAATATTGAAAAATAAATTATGCAGTGAATAAATATGTACAGAATAGAAAAATATGAAATAAGGCCAGAGTCCCAAACATAGCTAGTATTTATGTTTATTTTGTTTGGAGGGAATGTGAGTTTCAAAAGTTTATTACTAAAATATCATTGAACATCATCAATACTTTTAAATATCATCTAAGAGTTGATTGATTAAAATAATACCATATTCATAATGCTTTCTAGGTGGCAATAATTAATATTTAGTTATAAAATTAAACCATAATGTGGTATTTATTATTGCAGTCCTTACCAAAAGTATCTTTTGATTCCGAAACTCTCTCTCTATCAGATGAATCTACTATGTAAATTACTGCATGACATTCAGCATAGTACTGTAAAATAGATAATAGTTTAGTTTATTGACATTGCTGGCATATGTTATATTTATTAGTAGTTGATAAGATTTTTCTGTAATAATACTTTTTGTTGAGAAACTAATTACAAACAAGCATATCTGATAAAAAGTTTAGTACAAATTTTTGTTTTATTAATTACCTTATCCCATAGAGACTGGAGTTCTTGTTGACCACCGAGGTCCCAAAAATTAAGTCTTACTCCATCTACATCTATTTTACCTATGTTTAGACCTACTGTTGTTGTTATCCTATTGGGGTTCATTGCCTTATACTTCTTAGTAAATTTTGTTTTAGTAGCTTCCAAATACGTCTGTAACAATAGATTTTTATCATAAATCTTGCTAATAAAAAAGAATGAAAGAATAGTATTTAAATACCGTTTTACCGTTCCTGCATTGTCAAGTCCTAATATTAGTACACAATATTCGTCTTTCTGAAAGACATATTTATAAAAACCATGAACTAAAGTATACATTTTATAACATTTTAATCTAAGTCAAAATGTTAAATACTATACAAACAAAATGTTGCAACTAAAATTGTCTAAAGAAATGTTTATTGACAAACGTAAGATATGACATGTCCCCGTTATCTCTTTTACCCATTTACTTTAAGAAGAGTAAAAGTTAAATAATGCTAAAAGTATGTACACGTCCTTATAAAATTTGGAACACAATAATTCACGTTCCAAACATATGTCAAATCCGTACCTGTCACAGATTAATACAGATCCACAGATAGCGTGGCTGCACATGTGACAGATAAAAATTTTAATAGTACTGCTTTTTGCAACCTAAAACACTGCACCCATCACACTTAAAATAATTGCAGGTAAATATTCAGAAATGAAATTAAGATAAACGAGTCACTCCCTAAAAACTTTTGAATGAAAAAAAAAGAAAACACTAAACGCCTACTAGTTTGCTTGGATAACCTTCATGTTCGCCAAGGAATAAAATCACCCACGTAGATAAGGACAAAAAAATGTCTTTTGGTTTTTTTATGACGTAAGTCAGGTAAACATATTATCCAGTCTCTTTCTCTCATATTAAGTAACATTCTGGGAGTAGTAATTCTATTATATCTGTACATGAAACCAGAGATAAATAATAAAATGACACCATACCATAACCTAGAAAATTTTTATAAATGCATAAAGTGTCAAACTAAATGAAATCAAAACGATATTATAAAATATTAGAAACGAAGTAGCATCAAACCATAACTTACATGATTAAAAATCTGGCGTAGTATTTTTTGAGTGAACCGTAATAGTACTTTCTTATTTTCTAAGGATGCCAACTAAATCATTAAAAATGGAAAAATCTAGTACCATGGAGTCTGATGAAACGGACTTTATACCTTGTAGTGTCAAGATCTCGTTATGCTTACGGGGCGAACCACCAGGCCCAGAAGAATGGTTATTTCTAGTATTATTTAACGGACAAATTGTACTTGACGGAAAATGGTCACACGGAACAATTTTTGAAACTGAAGCGTTACCTATGAATTTAAACGAAACACACTTTCAAGACTTAGTCGCAGATAGACCATTAATATTTATAGTTCGTATTGCGAGTGCTAAAGCACCTAAGGAGCCTGATCCTTTACTTAATATAGATAATCGTCTCGGAGGTACTCTAGACTTACTTCCATTATTGTTGGGTGAAGAAAATATATTTATTACAGTGCCACTTATTTCTATTAGTACAGGAGTACCTTCGGAATATAATATCGAAGTTTATGCTGTTACTACAGGGGCTTGTGAAATTACAAAGGTTCCTCTATCAATAACAATGATTTCTGCACACTGTCTACCTTATGCAAAAGAAGGAACAGTTTATTTAGCTGCCATAGGTCTTGATGGCATTCTCGATCCTATGTCGGTTAATTTTGGTATGTCTGCTAGTTTTTCTGATGCTGCTAAGACAATGTGGGCTTCTGCTAGTAACGCAGGTCATGCAGCAAATACAGCTTTTAATGTTCCAAATCAAGATGTATATATTCCGAATGACCTTGTAAGAAAAAATAATAAAACATGCCGTTCAATTTATTGGAACGCAATGAAGAGAGTTCTTATAGATCCGAAACAATTAAAGCGGAGGCTATCATCTCCATTTCTTTTAGAGGTAGCTGGTGTTCCTAGAGTCGGCAAGATAGATATACGTGGTCGTTACATGGGGTCCGTTGACGCTGGCGTGCTACTGGAATCGGGTCAATATGGGGTCTCTGTTTGTACTAAATTATTGTATTTTAATGAAGCGGAACTACCTGAACGAATTGGAGCTTTATTAGAACTTCCTCCTACAAGTGCAAAACCTAGTGCACGTGAATCAAATTTAGTAATGGACGAAAATGGGCATACAGGATTTGTCGTAATTAGATTTGATATAGTCGAACCACTTGTTCCAAAAGTCAAAATGGCTTGTCTTTACAACACTATCGGGTTTTCTCTTCCAGAAGACTCTACAACTCCAGTTGAAGAGTTAGAAATAGAACCCGCACCAGAAGATAAAGGTGTAGATGTTAGGCGTATAAGAAAAGAAGGTGAGGCTTTAGCTATTCACAAAGAATTGAGTAGGTTAGCATGCAAAGGACTGGTTCCGATGAGTCAAGGGATTAAACGTACAGCAGCGAATCGACTTCTAATGCGAGTAAGAGCAATGCTTAAACAGTTTTCTCCGGGAAATTGTTCAGTTATTGACTGTCAAGATATAGTAACAGCTCAACACGGAGCCAGTCGAAGGGCAGTAACGTCCTCCTTCGCTCCGCAGTCTCCTCTTTTGCGTCAAGCTTCTCGAGTTGCAGCAGCGAGATGTCGTATTGCTGGTGATACTAGACTAGCAGAAGAGCATATTCAAAATAATCTAAATATTGCTGGGAAACACCCTAGAGTATTATTTTCAAAAGCTTTGCGTTGTCTAGAAGAAAGAAATGATATGGACGCTAGGAATTATTTGCTCGAATCGTTAAATGTTCAAGTACGAAACAAATATTTATTATGGACTTATGGAGGACAGGAATTCGATAAAGGCCTTGAAGGCGCAGAGGCAGCTGCAGCAGCATTTTGCATTGCGGTTGAAGGGGACTATTCTGACGGTACTGCTAGTACTATTGGTTGGGCAGCGTTGCATGCTTTTTATCATTACCTTGAAAATCCTTACGCGGCCTTTGTAGCCGGCATGAAAATGAGAAAAGCATATGAACTACCTACGGATTGGAAGAAGTTCTATCAGCGATGGAGTGAAATAACTGGTGAAGAAGAAAGTTTATGGATGCCGTCTGCTGTAGTATCTCATAATCCTATATTGATTACATCTGCATTCTTTTTGTGTTTAAGATGTTATAAGTTTTCAGAGAAAATTTTATATTGTTATGAACATGAATGCGCTACCCGTGGCAGTCGTAATATTTTGAAGACTAAACTAAGCTCAGATTTTTATTATTTAAAAGCCACATCACTGCTTTTAAGACGCCAATATGATAAAGCGTTAGAAGTAACTCGGCAAGGAATAAAGATATTCGGTCCTTCGCCCATAATGTCCCAAATGCGCACTAGTTGTTTGATGTGTATTCGTGGCTGGGATAAAGAGTGCGAGAGTGCTCTGGAAGAAACTGAAAGATTTGGTTCGAAAGAATGTCCAGCAATATTGTTACAAGCTGCGATAAATGGATTTCAAATTAATCCACAATTATCTTTGCAAAGAGCTGGTAGAGCTCATAAAATTGCACCTTGTGCTCATTCTGCATTAACAATAGGTCGAATATATAAGAAACTAGGAGAAGAACGTTTAGCAGAGCGTTGGGCTGCTACCGCAGTTAAGTTGGAACCCAATTTAGCTGACGGTTGGGCGTTTTTATCACTGTTAGCAATGTACGAAAGGAATTTGGATAAAGCAAAAATAATGCTACGTACAGCAAAGCAAGCTGGTCCCATAAGTCAGAATCTTGGAGAAGACGTAAAAAAGGTCTCGAGAATAGTCCAATTGGAAACACTGCCCGATTCAATGGTAAAGAATTTATGTCTGTGTGACTATTTTTAATTTATTATTTGTAGTAAATATTTTTTAATTTTGATAAAGGTAATAAAATGATATTATTAGTAACTGGAGTTTTTTTAAATTAAACCAGCGACGAAATGCATTCTAGAGAAATCAGTAATGAATTTATAGTTACAACTGATATGAGTGAGGGCATTGCGGAGGAGAACGCACGAAGCGATGAAAATAGATATGTCACTGATTTATTTTTACAGTGTGTGCCCAACATCTAAAAGTTAACTCGGTTAATGTATCTAGCTGAAAAGTAGGTTACATTACAACATTCTGTTATCTAAATGATAAACTGATATGGTTGAACAAAATACTAATACAGTAATATGTCATTCACATAAATATCTTTACATGTAATTTAGCTTTGTTGACACACCTTTCTATTTTATTTTGATATAAAAGATAATATGATAAGTGTCGTTCGTGTTGATTAAATGTCGAATGTTTAATTTCGTACGGGGTAATAGTCGTTCAGTTGCATCACTAGTAAGTTGCGCGCGGGACCACAAAACAAAGATTCCTTGAGGTGGAACGGTCGGGCTCTTTGTTTTGAGTCGAGTTTTAAACAGGATCTGTGATATGTGAACACGTAAAACAATGGGTATTTCGACGAATTGTTGGAAATATTTAGTTTTAACTTTTAATGTCTTGTTCGCAGTAAGTAACTGTTATTTTTTGTTTGTTTCGAAAGTTTCTCACGCTTTTTTTGTTAATAAAACGCTGAATCAGCAATTTTCGTCACTAATAACAAATTATTACTATTATTAAACTACAACTTTTTACGAAGAATCAATAAATATTTCCTTCTAATACACTAATCGTTTTTGTGGCACAAATATTTTTAATAATAGCCAAGTAAATGAATGAGGCTTTGTTAAATTAACAGAGCGAAATAAATTTAAATTGTTTGTAATTACTGCTGTCATCACTGATATTGATGTAACAAAAATGTTAAGTGTGAAAGAGACAGTTGATGACTATTTGCCAGTATTAGTTTTAGTCGGGTTGTCATTGGAGTTTAAAAAGTTGTTTGAATTTGTCAACAGATGTCGGCCGTAGTGCTGTTTGCGTCGAGTGGATTTCTTTTATACAGATTATTTATATATAGGCATTTTATTGGAATTAATGTTGAATATCCAGCGATATTACTCCTTATGATGGCAATAATTACGTGTTCGATAGCGTGGATCGGCTGGAGGACAGCAACGTCGATGCACCAAATTCACGTCATAATAGTGGGTATTTATACATATATTAAATTATTCGCTAGTATTTAAATGTATATATTATACGCATACAGTTTTACGCACATTTATAAGCATTCTTATGGTTTGGAAGAGGCTATTGACTCGTAGTAAAATTACTTCTGAAATATTCAACAACAGAAATAATAAAAAAAAACTCCTAGTTTGGTTGGTCTTAAATAGACTGAATTGTTGACTGCCAACGTTCAGTAGTTTAAACTTTGAAGGTAAATTTTTGCTAATTCGTACTTCAATGTACGTTAGTGATTCAGATGGCGCTTTGGTAGTAGCAAGTAGAACTGACATAACGATATATACCATGATATTCCAGTAGTCCTTCTTAGATCTCGCAGAGACACACCCGAACCCACTCATAGTTAAAGCCCTAACGTACTCTATCAATCCGTTAGCTCCGAAATCGTTTCGGAGGCCGCGAAACGCCCTCACCGACCGCGATGATAAAATCTATGCCGCGAATAGGATCTTTCCCCATCAACCGAGGAAATATACGTGCCAGTGCCCACGCCCGAGTAACCGCCGTTCCCGCCGCCGGAGACGCGCAGCTAACTTTGCTCCCGCACACACTCTGGGTCCCCTCTCCGGTGGCGGCCCAGTTGCATTTGCAAAATATACTTCGCCCACAACAAATACTAGTCTTGCCCCGCCACTGTTTCCTTCAACGAAAGCTCAGGATGATTTTAGAGTTGGATAGGTGGGTTCAAACTCGCGTCAACGGACACGGAATCCGACCGCAATACCAACTACGCTATCATCGCTTCAAAATCGCATCGGTTCTCGAGTTATAAGCCAACTAACGGACAGACAGAAAGACAGAGTGACGTTGCCTTCTATATTATGAAAGTGTTTGAATGTTCCTATCTTTCTTTATTTCAGACCGGTATACTGATCGTACTGGTCGTGGCGATAGAGTTCTCCTGCTTCGTATGGGCGATGGTCGTGTGGGACAACGTCGAAATAGAAGTCAAGACTACCATGATGCAATTCTTTGAAGAGTCGCACAGCGCCGATACGAATTCAGCTGATACTATTCGATGGGACAAATTGCATGTGCAGGTAAGGAAAAAAAAACAACTTTTTTAAAGATACTTTAGTAAGATATTGGATTTGATTAGCATTAACACTAAATCCATCGACATTTAATTCATATTTATTTCTACCAGAACGGGTACAATGACCCATCCATGTTTAGGAACAAAAAACAATTTCTCAGTGAAGACTAGAAAAATAATAGTATTAGGTCGTTACAAATAAAAGTGGTGTTATGTCGATCTGGCCCACTTTAGTCTCAAATATTTGTGTATGAATTCCATATTCAAATTTAAGCTTGTGTATTAGTTTTTCGAATTTACTGATTTTCGCAACATTTGATTTTCTCGTCGCGATTTGATCGTCCTGTTCATTAAATAGGAAACACATAAAAAAATAAATTATCGCGTTATTTACAAATACGAGTTCCGTCGTTTGTAGAAGAGTCCTTTTTTTTTTTTTTGACGGGGGGAAATGCATTTACGCACTCACCTTACCTATTGTATTAGTGGGACCTGATTACCTCCAATACAATAGGTAAGGGGGCACGGAGTGACGAGTTCCGTGCCAGTGTGGGACTCAAACCCGGGCGAGAAGCGCCCGGGAATACCCACTAAAACCCCTCGGGGCCGTCCGCCGCATTTGAAATAGGGGGCGATACGGGGTTGCAAGGCATGTCGCCGCGTCGCCCCCTGCGGCAAACCCACCAGGCCTGTCTGTGCAATGGCCCAGCGGGGGTGGGGGAGAACTTCTCTACCCTACCTCTTCGCCCGCCTCTGAAAGAGGCATTACCTTCCGGAGGGAAGAGAAGTGATCACTGCGACCGCAGTAATCACCTCTCCCCCCCCCCCCCCCCCCAAAAGTGGGCTTTCGCCCAGCCGCCCAGTCAGACTATTAGCCGGCAGTCAGAAGGACTGCCGTTGCCCAGGGTACACCACGAGGAGGTTGTCTGACACCGCACCCCTTGTAGAAGAGTCCTAGGCTTTTAGAGATTTGCTCGAGCGTCCAAGTGAACATGAAGGACCTTGGATCTGTTGAGTACCTCCACCATATATGAACCCTTTATATAGGGTCTTGTGTCTAGGGCAGCCCATCAAAATAGTGAAATAATGTCGATCGTCAGATTGAGGTGGATTAATTACCAGACAAGAATTGCATTTAAAACTTCTGACGATTAGAACGTAACTTTTTATTCTTCATATCATCTAATCTCCAAAGTCTAATAGCTCCGAACGAGCTCAAATAATTACCCATTAAGCATCTTGGGCTCTCCTACTAAAATCTCATTACCGATTTACCTGACGATAAGTTTAAGCAATATGTCAAACAGGTTTTATTATCGTAAGGTTATACAGGGTGGATCATTACGTGTACGATAGTGATGTCTCGAAGTGACACCCCTCTTTGTGCTTTTGCTAAAATCGTTTATTGGCAATATAAATTGTATAATTTTAATACCAAAAAAAAAACGTAAAAAAAAACCAGGTCGATTTCTTGCCGGCTCTTCTCGACTGGGTTGTTTTCCGAACCGGTGGTAGTTTTTTTTGACGTACTTAAGCGCCTTCTCAGGGCCCAAATTGAATAAAGAATTTTTTTTATTTTGATTTTAGATCTTAGAAATGAAAAGTAGTGTTTTAAGTAATAATTGAGTTTGCCGAAGTTTTGCTTTATGGATTTTGTGTGAAATTAAGGCTGTACTCCGACGTACATTATGTTACATTTAGTTCGAATGCTGCGGTGTGATGGGACCCAGTGACTACGTCTCTACTGGTCACGTGCCGTTTTCGTGCTGCGGTCAGGGTCCTCTCGACTCTGTCCAGAAGCCGTACGCTGCAGAGTGTACCGCGGTATACCAACGCGGCTGTGGAAAACAACTCTACCAGTATACCAAGAGTCAACTGTTGCTCGTATCTATGACAGCTCTCGGTGCTTCAATACTCCAGGTAAGTGATAACACTAATAAGTAACAGACTAATTCCACTCAATTCAACTGGAATTACGTGGAAGAACGACAATAGCAAGACTCCAACGTGCCGTCCTGCTCGACAATGCCAGGATCTTTCGACGGTTTCTGTCCGTTGCGCACTAAATTCCAGTCGACTGGTCACTTCAGCTGGAGATGTTCCTACCACTTAGAGCTTAGCGAAGTGGGAAAGTTTATAGATCAAATATCAAAATAATAATTACAAACAGTAAAAAATAATGAGACAGTCCTCTGACCTAAATGATAGAAATTCGAAAGGTAATTTTCACGGCAATAATTGTAGTTGTGGTTCACAGTGCTAATCCCAGAAATCCTCACCCGGATTAAAGACTCAAGACTCGAAAATACTATTTACTTCAACAATATATGGCTTTTTTCGCTTATGGCTTACGTTAGGTCACAGTCTCATTTATTTCTATTGATTACTTTTCCTATATACGCATATATAATATTTAATATAACAAAATATGTACTAAAACCTGACCTGATAATATCTGTCATTTAAAAAGGGAATCATGTAATTTAGTTCTATTATTATAAGTCAAATAACGGATAGACATAGTGAGAAACAAATAGAAGTTGTCTTTATTTAGTTATTTATTGGTTTACAATAATTGTTACATCGATTCATGCTATATAGTATTATACAGACATTAACTAAATCTAACATTGTGATGTACAATTTAGCAACAAACGCAGCTAGCCCATTTTAGAAAAAAAAATTGAAACAAAGTGATGTGTTGTTAAAGAGACTTCGGTATATCTTAATAGATTCATTGACAATATAATAATGACAACTCTTGTTTTTAGAATACTTATAAAAACATTCAAATATAAGAATGTAATATTGTATAATAGCCAGCCGTAAATTGAAATATAAACAAAGGTTTTAACATGTGTGAACATTAAACCTATTGTCCAATTAAATAAATGTTAAGTTAATTTCCAAAGAATAAAAATTAAATTAAACTGTAAGAGACCGGATCATATAATTTAATTTCGATCGGTTAGTGCTTACTTACAGATCCTGGTAACGGGCGAATTCATACGTAAAACAGTATTTCTGAAAGGATAATGTAAAAGGTTAATGTGGTGACGAGGGAAGTGGAACTTTAAATCTAAACATGCTCTAGTTCAGAACTGTCAACATCGTTATCGAGTATTTTAAATAAAAACATTAAATCCAAGTTAATTCTCCGTGCTTCCAATGTTACCATTTTAAATCGGTCTAATAAATGTAGGTAGCTCGAATCTTGTTTTTTTTTAGCAATAAGCTAAGTGTTTATTGTAAATCGTTTTTGGACACGTTCTAATCGCAAAGTATGTGTTGCATAGTGTGGACGCCTTACTACTGAACAATATTCCTATGTACTTCTTACTAAATAATTACATAGGTATTTCTTGGTTTTTGGGTCTCGAAATAATTTAGCGTTTCGAATAACGAAACCAAGTACTACTGCTAGCTTTTTGAATTAAATTTTCTATATGTGGTAAGTTTACGGTGCAATAACACTTCCAAATCTCGATCAAGCTCTTTTGTTCTAATTATGTCTCGTGCATGTGGTATTTAAAATTGCTTGTATGATATTTAGTCGTAAATGTCATATGAAAGCATTTATCCATGTTAAGTTTCATACCATTGTCAAAACAACAATCGATGAGTGTATTAATATCAATTTGGAGTAGTTCTACTTCTTTGTATAATGTAAGAATAAAATAAAAAAAAGCAACTTAAATTATTACAAGAGGATGAATCGTCTCCATAAGACAATTATGGCGTGCGATTATTTATTATATAGGAGGTACTGATCGTACTAGCCTGGTAAAATAATTATTATTCAGCCTTTAATGTTGTATTGTTTTAAGGCTACGAGGCCGTGTCGCTCCCAGCGGGGTGATGAGGAGGGGGGGGGGGAATGTCACAATGTGTTTTATGACTAAAGGTCAAACGTTATTAATTATTAGTGACCGTATTCGATTAACTGCGGTTTAGTATACATTGTAATATGAGGAAAAAAGCCTAATCGTCCTTCGACTTAAAAATTATTGAACTAAAAATATTCAATATCCGCTTTGTATACGTGACCATGCGTACCGCTTTGGGCGGGACAATCCCGCTTTCAGGTTGTCTGTCTTGTTGTCCCCGGGGATAGTAAAAACGTACCCCTTTTTAGAAATAGACGAAACATGTTAATATATGTACATGTATTTACTACAATGGAAGCGAATATAACGCAGTTGATAGTGCGGTCGGGTACTGCGACTATGGGCGCAGCTTCGATCCCACCTATCCAACTCTATAATAACCTTGAGCTTTTGTTGAAACCATATCATGGAGGTATGGAATTTTCTAATAATGCCCGCCCGGGTAGCAACCGTCTTCAGGTTTGAAAACCTTTTTAACTGATCAAACGCTATTGACCAGAAGGGGTTTTACAGCTTCAACGAACTTTGAGGTGAGCGTTTACGGCACTCGGTCTAAAAACGGTAGTCAGCCTAAGACCACCAAAATGGTACGAACGGCGGCTTGTGCTGCCACCACGTGTTCAAAATTCAGCGGAATTGGCCCTAACTAATCTAACGGTGAAATGTTTGTAAGCCTGTCACCAAACACTAATAGGTGTATTCCGGCAGCATCACTTGAGAGCCATTACCTCTAGGCTTAGTGTGTTTACCATCCTAAAGCACATCGTCATTTAACATCAGGTGAGATTGTGATCAAAGGACTGAGTCTATACTGTGTAAAAAAAACAATCGTTAAGCAAATGCATATGAATGTGTATACGATACTTATACCAAAAATACAAATATTATAACTTGTGTATGCCTGTCTGTTTGTTCCGAGTAATCACTGAAACGGATGAACCGATTTTATTCCAATTTTTTTTAGATAGCTGAAGTTACTCCTGGTAACTTAGGGTAATTTTTTTTTTGAAATTATTTATTACTCATGAATCGAATAAAATTCGATCCAATGCAAACTTTTTTATTCCAAACCGATTTTATTCCAATTTTTTTTAGATAGCTGAAGTTACTCCTGGTAACTTAGGGTAATTTTTTTTTAGAAATTAATTATTACTCATTATCGAATAAAATTCGATCCAATGCAAACTTTTACGGCAGGTATTTGAATTTGTGAAACATTTCTTTGTTCATGTTAGTTACAAAATAATTATTTGAAAAATAATTAGGGTTCCTTATAAAAAAATTAAAAACTATATTATGCAGTGAAAAATATATGAAACCCGGGCGCAGCCGCGGGCACAGAGCTAGTATATAATAATAAATAAAATTAAAGTGTCTGTTTATAATGTCAAAACTATTTTTTTTACTAAATAGATATGAATATATGTATATATACGACACCTATAACAAAAACACAATTAAAATTTTTTTTTGTCAGTCTGTTTGTTTGTTCGGGGCAATCTCCTTTTTTTGGTATATATCTGAAGTTACTCCGGGCAACTTAATAGGGTCCGGGTAAATAATTAGGGTTAAGGCGTAATAAAATTTAAAACTCTTAAAAAAATTAATAAAATCTCATTCAATGCACAGTTTTATGGGCAATTGCTCACTTATTATGATATGAATATACTTATTATAAGAAATACTTTTACTTTATCTTAGTTACAAACAAAAAAAATTGAGTTTCGTAAAAAAAAAAAATGAAATGCAGTGAAGAATATATGAAACGCGGGCGCAGCCGCGCACACACAGCTAGTAATAATTAAATAGTGTCATTCAACTATATTTTCATATACGAAGATTTATAAATCGAAAATTAAATTTCACTAATCGAAGTCGCTTAGATAAAAATAAACTAATGTGAGTTTAGCAATTAATAACATAAAATTATTTTTACAATTGAAATCCCCACAAAAACTCCGATCCGCTGTGCGGTCAAAAACAATGTTTACTAGAGTACCAATAACGTAAACATTTGCAACACGAGGTGTTGTTCCGTTTCGCTGGCGAACGACCCTGTTTCACCTTAAAGTTTAAAAAAAGCGCGATGAGTGGCGTATATATTTTAAAAATAGTGTTTACGGACTGAACTATTTTTATACAAACACCTAAGCGTATAATATTTATCATTATATTCACTGTCGTTGTTATTAGTAGAAGTAACTATTTAAGAATGGGCGATTTTATTTGATTTGATTTTATTTTAGGCGATGATGGCTTAGCGATAATGTTTGTTGATGGATATAAACACTATTCCTATAATTACTTCATATACTGAGCCTGTGATTTGGATGAAAAAAAAACATCACAATAAAACCATAGAATTTAGGTAGGACATTTTCTAATAACCCCCATAATTTTTTTTAAATCTGTTAGCCTGTAGCTGCAGGTGTGCTCCGATAGAGTCATTTTGAGAGCCCGTATCTCTATATGTTAGACCATTGGTAAATATCAGGTGATATTGTAGTCAAAATGCTGACCCTATACAGTATAAAAAAAAAACGGACTTTCTGTTTAACAGTTTTTATTATTCGTAGCTGCAAAATAGCGGAACGTAGCGGTGCTCATTAACTCATTCAATATCAACTTAATTATCCATAAATTACGTCACACATTTTAGGGTCTACGAAGTGTTGTGACAAGAGGTTGGAGGTTCATAACATCATATTTCAAAATTTTATCTTAGTATTAATATGATGAATTGTTTTTTTGTTCTGTCAATTTGTACAAATGTTTGAAATGTTGTACCTAGATTTTTTTTTAAATATTGTTTTTTTTATAAATTATCGTTGGAAAAGATTGGACCTGTTTTTTTGCACAGATCCTAAGTTATTTTGTGTATATTGAGCATATTGTATTCATTCGAGCTGTAACTAACACTGATCCGGTTTTAATTAGACAATGCCATCAGAGACACATAGAATCTGAATATCAAGCTTGCAAGCATAGCCGATTGACCAAACTGAAGGCTGACGACGGTAGAATCATATCCTCCAGGTCAGAGCTCTTGAGGGGAGTCAAGAAGTTCTACAGACACCTTTACACATCAACACGAAAACTCACTTGAAATCTAGCCCGAGACCCACAAGCTAGATTAACTCGATACTTCACTGAACATATCCCAGATACGACAGCACACAGCCTGTACGAAATTCGAATGGCTCTCAAACAGCTCAAGAACGCCGGATGATGACGCACTAACAGCTGAGCTGCTGAAGGTGTGTGGAAAACCAATCCTTGCGGCCCTTTAGAAGCTCTTTCATTCCGTCATATTCGAGGGAAAAAGACCAGGGGCGTGGCGCATAAGTGCGGTAGTCCTCTTGAAAAATTATAGACCCATCTCACTTCTGAGTTATGTCTATATGTTTTCGAGAGTCCTCATGAACCGACTAGCGCACAGGCTCGACGACTTTCAACCTCCCGAACAAGCTGGCTTAAGAAAAGGCTTTAGCACCGTAGACCACATTCATACACTGCGGCAGATTATTAGACTGAGGAGTATAACCTACCCCTTTGTTTAGCGTTTGTGGACTACGAAAAAGCCTTCGATTTGATTGAGACCTGGGCTGTACTTCAGTCCCTCCAGCGTTGCCAAGTAGACTATCGGTACATCAAAGCTGAAGAAATTGTAAGAAAATGCCACCATGTCAGTCCGATTACAAGACAAAACCTCTAAACCTATACCTGTGCGGCGTGGCGTTGACAGGGAGATGTTACTTCTCTGAAACCGTTCACCGCTGCGCTCGAGGATGTTTTGAAGGTTCTGGATTGGAAAGGGCTTGGCATCAACATTAACGGCGAGTACATAACATACCTCCGCTTTGCTGATGATGTAGTAGTCATGGCTGAGACCGGAGAAGACCTACATACGATGCTCGATGACCTCAGTAGAATCTCCGAACGAGTTGGCCTTAAAATTAACATGCCAAGACGAAAATCATGTCTAATGTCCATGTTGTGCCAACTCCTATAAAATCGGTGACTCTATGCTCGAAGTTATTGACAGTTATGTATACCTGTGACAAACCGTCCAGTTAGGTAAATTCAACTTTGAGAAAGAGGTTAATCATCGAATCCAACTCGGCTAGGCTGCGTTCGGGAAGTTACGAAAAAGCTTCTCGTCCGAAATACCGTAGTGTCTCAAGACGAAAGTCTTCGACCAGTGTGTGTTGCCAGTGATGACATACGGCACTGATATGTGGTCGCTTACAATGGGCCTAATAAGGAAGCCCAAATTTGCTCAATGGAGAGGGTTATGCTTGGAGTTTCACTGCGTGATCGAATCAGGAATGAGGAGATCCGCAGAAGAACCAAAGGCACCGACTTTGCCCGAAAAATTACTAAACTTAAGTGACAGTGGGCTGAGCACATTGCTCGCAGAACCGATGCCTAATGGGGCCAACGGGTTCTAGAATGGGTATCACGCATCGGAAGACGTAGCTTGGGTAGGGCCCCACAAGGTGGACAGTGGTGCAACACCGGTCGTCGTGGAGATCTTTTTGGGAGACATACATATGTCAAGCAGTTGACGTCTTTCGGTTGAATGAATGAAACGGATAGATACGCAGGTAGACAGATAGCGTTGGGTTTTCATTAGAGCTCGGAAAAATGTCTGTAGTTCATCTGATGATTACAATTAAACAACAATGACGAGACCCGATAAATGAACGTTTATCTTCAAAAGCCTCTCTAGGTAATTCTCTCTAGATATACGTACGATCGTCCAGAACGCGACCAATCAATATGACGAGTTTCTCACAAGTATACTGTTGAGACGGGTTACTTATTTTTAATTCATTTGGGCAGAATCATCCTACCATCTCGCTATTATACATTCAGTCAAAAAAAACTATCGGGAATGGATGATTTGTTTATGATTCCAAATTCAATTTTTTGTTTTACTTGTTGTTGTTAGATTGGCACAATTGTTTTTCATTTTGTCGCGGAGTTTGAGTTGCATCTGTCATTTAGATTAAACACAGTGCTGTTTCTAGTTAGATCATATCTGGTATGTATTGCGAATTTCATAATGGATAACAATATCTAACAAAGACTTTGTCTTCAATTTTGCATCGCCAGTGGAATGTCGTGTTCGGACATATTGAAAATGTTACAGAAGGCTTACGGTAAAATATGACTTTATCAAAAACAAATGCTTATGCGTATAAAGCGTTCAAAAGCGGTCGACATATGCTGGAAGATTTGCCTCGCCCTGGTAGGCCAGCAAAGTCTTCAACTGAAGTTAACATCTTTAAAGTGTAGGAAATAGTGACTGAAAATCTTCATTTTAAGTTTGAGAGAGATATCCGCTGAGTTTACTCTGTCTCACAAGTCGATCCGTATCATTTTAAATAATCACTTGACTATGAAACATGCTCGGCTAATCCCACCACGATAATGCGACTTCGCACAAGACCATCATTGGGAAAGTTTTTTTTTACCAAAAACTCAAGAAATACCATCGAGCAAAATCACATTTTTCTTTATCCTTAACTCAAATTACCACTTCTTGGCACCAGTTTTCATTCGTTACAAGACAAAGGAGAATTCGCGACGAGAACTAAACTCGATGTCGGAAAAAGCATTTAAAAATCTTGTCTTGATGATTGGATTATTCAATGACATAAGTGCATTGTTTCTGAAGGAGCATATTTTTTAAGGCAATAAAATAAATTTGGAAATAACTAACATTTAGTGTATCATTAATCTTTTACCGGTACTTTTTTGACAGAGTAGTATATAAAGCTAAATCCAGAAACTGCAACTTAATTATTTGCAATTTTAGACCGAAAATGTTGTCTACTTTCAGAAAGTATTCCCATAATTCGAGAACATGTTTAAATTGGAATAGGAAAAAACAATCTCGCCAAACCGGTAACCACAATAAACGCAGCCAACGACGGTCGTTGTCGGTTACGCAATCTAGAAAGCCGTAAAGTAAGCCATTCGCCTCGCCCACTTCTGACGACGTAAAGACCTTTACACCTCTATCGTTACCTTCATTGTTTCTTAATATTGTAACATCGCTAGGATCGAGGTAGGTCTTTTAAACTGGACGATAATAAAACTGCGATTTATCGTAGGATGATAAAATATTGAAGTGTACTTTGAATTTTTTGGTTTATATACAGCGAAAGTGGTGTTCATGTTTTCGAATGTGTTTATTAATTCATGTTAAATTCGTATTATAATATGTACTCTTATCTCCGCGTGCATAAAATAGCGATGATTTGCGCAGTGGGTACCTAATGCCGTCGAATTTCGCATCAATAGACGCAGGTTTGAGCCCACCTATCCAACCCTAAAACCAGCCTGAGCTTTCGGTGAAAGAAAACATCGCGAGGAAACGATAGCATGGTGGTAACGTATTTTCTAATAATGCCCGCCTGGGTAGCTATCACCCTCAAGTTCGAAAAACCTATCGCCAAATACCAATAGGCTTAGTGTGTTTATTATCCTGAACCACATCGTCACTTAACATCAGGTGAAATTGTAGTCAAAGCACTGGGCATAAAAAAAATAAAAAAATCACTTGAACAAATTATGTCACGCAAAATGCTATCAAATTCCCATACTGCGAATAAATATTAAAAACTACTAAATGATAGACCAAGATTCCGCCATAGAATTAAAACACTCAGAAGGGCAGTTGTCGAACGCGTAGTGAAGCCATTACAAGTTAGCCTTAAAAGGTCACATATATCTTTCATTACGCGTCGGTGGTTACGTAATTCCACACACACTTTTTTTTTTGGCTTCAATATTAAGCGAATTTTGTATGAAACTCTATTAGTATCTCTATTAGTGTTATGACTCTATGGATTCGTCATAAACTACAGACAAATATCATTCTATTTAAAAGCATTGATATTATCTGGTACAATTATACAAATAATTGGTGACGGAAATACAATGTTGTTGGCAGGACGCTTTGTTGCTATGCGAGAACGCGATAGATATACCTCGAAACAATTCAGTCTAAAACTAGTTTTGTTATATTAGACAGTCACGAGTAATACATTGACCTGATAAATGTACTAAATATATACGGTGATAGAATTGTATGAAAGAAACGATTTGAGATGAAACTTCGCTAAAATTAATTAATTCTTTAAATTCACTGGGTTTGATCGGATTTTTTTAAATTATATTTCTCATAATATTCTGAAAGATATAGATTTTTTTTGTTTTTAAGTCGCGTTATAAATTTTATAAGATACAAAAATTACAGATACGTAATTAGTAGTAAGTAGGTGTTAGGTTAATCGGTAATCGTGTAAAACAACTCAAAGGTCACAAACAAACAAACAGACAAAGAGAATCGTATTTCCCTTTATTAACATGTAAGAACAAACAATTTTGAGTAAATTTTAATTAATGCAATTAAATAACACAATTTAAAAAATTATAAGTTGTTATACATACGTTAACCGGTTGATAAGTTATTGTTATTAAAGGCCTTATCATTCCCCTGATAGTGTCGTTTAAAAACATTCGAAGCATCGGAAGACTCTGTTCGTAGTAAAAATTAATTCTAATACGTTCACCACGCATTCTCTCATTGTGTTGGATTTATTTAAGGCTAGATTCTTTACTAGACTAGAATCTGTTAGATTCGAATATAAACATTTATATTTTGGATCGTTAGTACCGATGCGTTGCCGACATTGGAGAGTTTTTCAGTCTCTTTTTGAAGAGCCGAAACCTTGAGGGAAGACTGCTGGGTAACCCATTCCACAGCGGCTAGCGTACCTATTAAAAACGCTTAATGTAGTTTCATTACGGCTTTGATTAAGGGTGTGCGGATAAGGAGCCAACTAACGATGGAGGATACTGGTTTGGAATGGCGACGAGAGTTTCATATCAAAAAGTTCCTCTAACGTAAGACACATAGAGAACCGATGTCTCTGCGTAGCTCCAAAGAATATAGTGTAATGCGTGTAATGCTGCTTTCGCATGAAAGTGCCACTGTTTCACGGGTGCAAAATCCTTCCCACTTGGTTATCGGAACACGTCTTCGGCCACTGCCAGATGATATCTATTTTTTAATAAGGAATATATATAAATGACCTTTTTTTTTTTTTTTTTTTTTTTTTTTTTTTTTTTTTTTTTTTTTTTTTTTTTTGACGGGGGGAAATGCATTTACGCACTACCCTTATCTATTGTATTTGAAGGATCAGAGTCCCCCAAATACAATAGATAAGGGGGCACGGAGTGACGAGCTCCGTGCCAGTGTGGGACTCACCCGGGCGAGAGTCGCCCGGAAATACCCACTAAAACCCCCCGGGGCCGTCCGCTGCATTTGGGATGGGGGGCGATACGGGGTTGCCAAGGCATGTCACCGCGTCGCCCCCCTGCAGCAAACCCACCGGGCCTCGTCGTGCAATGGCCCAATGGGGATGGGGGAGAATATTCTCGACCCCACCTCTTCACCCGCCCCCCCGAAGGGAGGACTGACCCAACGGCCACATTCCGGGGAGGCAGTATAACCTGCCCCCCCATGAAAAGAAAAGGGAAGGAGGAATAGAGCAGAAGCGGGCTAAGAAGAAAGGGAGAAAGAACCCGCCTCTCCTAGAAGATAGGTCCCTCTCCTATACTCGCCTTGCCTAGCAAGACATAGCAAGGAGAGGGATACCTAGGAAGAGGAAAGAGAAAGAGAAGTCACCCTCCACACACAACCCACCAAAACAAACCGCCACACCTAACCCACCACAATTACCGCAACCTACGGCGGAAGCCTAGCAAACGGCGCCCTCGCCACCGGAGGCCGACAGAACACCCCCCCCATGTGATGTCGGTCCTCCCTCCCCGCATCCGCACACACCGCACATTTCGGTGTTTCCGCCGCGCAGTCCACTGCCTTATGGCCCTGAACTCCGCAGCGGAAACACTGCAATCCCCTCTCCACCACCGCCGAGCACAACGCCCGAGTGTGTCCCAGGCCCATGCACTTGAAGCATCGCAAGGGCTTTGCTCCAAGCGCACAAACCCGAGCCACACTCCAACCGACCACCACCTGTCCCTTCTCCACCAACTTTCTGCCCGCCTCCACCGGGAGGGACAAAAATATCCCCCCGATTCCCCCCCTCATCACCCGAATTGGGCCAGCCCTCACTTCCTCCGGCCTACAACCCACCTCCTGGGAGACCCGCCAAACCACCTCCTCCTCCGACACCGAGTCCTCCAGGCCCTCCAAGCGAACGTCCATCCGCCTGGTTGGCCTGGAGACTACCGCGACCTCCGCAACAGCCTCCCGCAGGCTGGCAGCGAGAGCATCCGCCCGCTCCCCGCCACAGGGGCCCGATATCTCCATGATCCGCGCCCCTGCAGCAGTGGGGCGACACGCTAAGCCCTCGATTCCCAGGTCCTGCAGCCCAACCTTAGCTTTGGCATTCGCCAGCACCTCTTTGTAGGTGACTCCCCTCGCCACCGCATCCGGCCTCAGTGTAACAACCACTGCTGCCGTCCGCGGCGGCGACGGGAGCCTTACCCTCCTCACAAATCCTCTAGCGGCCTCCGGCTGCGCCGCTCCGACTCTGACAGGAGCCACACCCTCATCCCTTCTTACTCCCTTCTTCCTCTTTCCCACCGTCACCCACTCATCCGCCCCATGCCTCTCCCCCACCTTCTCTGATGATGAACCCGGCAACGGTGCCCAATCCATCCCCAGAGGAGGCCTCCCCGCAACAACAACACCACCATCCTTCTCCTCCCCTCCATCCGCCCTACCCACACTCCCCCGTGTCTCAGCAGCAGATTCTCTCTCCTTCATCCTCATCCTCCCCTCTATTGCCTCCAGCCTGACATTCATCTTCTCGAGAGCCTCTCTCACCGCACCTTCCGCCTTCGCGGAGCCATCCATCGCCCTCGACACCTCCTCACCAGACCGTCCTTGTCCTTTCCTCACCGCCATTTCATACTCCTCTCTGATGATCGCGACATCTGTCTGCAAATCCTGCACCTCCGATTCCAGCTTCCGGTTTTTCCGGAGAAGCTCCCGCGCCAAATGCGACGCCGCCAAGGCATACTTGGCTATCCCCCAAGCAAAACCACCGGACTCCCTTGCCCTCATCGCCAGGTGTGTACCCTCACTCTCCCTTTCCACCACTGCCATCGTCATCGCCCGCACCTTTAGCCAATCCTAATACCCCCCTCGGCTTCATACCCCCAAAACCAGCAGGCTTCAAAAGCTCCTTCCTGGCCTTCACCATATCAATATCACAGCCCTTCATCAACCTCAGATACTCATCTGCAGGAAATTCCCGCTCCAACATATCTTCATAATCCGTTTCCTCCTTTAACAACTCAACATTCTCCCAATCCGCCCACGTACCCGCACCCGCCTTCCCGCCCACATTCGTCTCCTCGTCCTCATCCATCACAAACACCCCGGCCCTAGACACAGCACCCACTTACAAACAATAAAACCTCCTGTGAAAACACACAACCACTTACGACTAAAAATTTACACCTGCGTACAAACAAACATACACCTTATAACTAACAAACCACAAATAAAAATATTTACAAAATATTTACAATCCAAATAAAAAAAAAAATTTTATTCGAGGCAATGACCTCCGACCGCCCTAAGGGCAAAGTCCACAATTTACAAGTATTATTTTAAAATAATTCAACTTAACGTCCATACAACGAGCACAGCACCCGCCCACGCAGTCTATTTCTTGGAATGTTGTTATCGCCGAGCGAGCCGTCTGGCGCTAGCAAGGCGGCAAACGACCGACGCGCGTCGACGAAAACACCACCTTTGTACACAAACACAAAAACCCCCACAAACTTCGCAACCCCTGGCCGTAAAAATTCAGTCGACCCACCAAAATGTACGTCTCTCTCCCCCCCACAGAATAGCACTGTAAAAACACCACCTCCTCGATCTATCCAGGGCGGCGCACGCGCCGAAAGGTCCTGGAAAACAGTTTTCCCCCCGTATCTCCGTCCGCCGACCTCGTACCAGGTCGAGCGACACCTCCCCGTAAAGCGCACGTCACGCCGCTTCTAACGGTACCACTCCCACTAAAACCCGACGACAAAAACCACAACTTTGGATTTTTTAACTCCGCACCGCACTGAAACACACCCTCTCGCGAGCACGTACTCCGCCGCTCTCCATATATATATAAATGACCTAGAAAGACATACAACATAATATAAATGCTTGTTAAAATACTGTGTCCTGCGCACGCTCCCTTATAAACGAATATAGCACAAAGAAGTGAAAGTTATAAATATATAATCGAAAAGAATAGCGTGCTTAAAAATTATTTAAGGTCTCTTTCTCTCTCGCTATGTATTGTCCACCTTTATATTCAAAACCGTGACGCGAAATTTTACTCACATCGCATAGAAATAAGATTCACTTCAATAAAAGAAAACGTGTCATTTGTTTCGATTTAATTCATAACTTATTTTATTTTATAACATTTACTCCATTAAAATTCACTAAAATCTTACTAAAATTCTGTAAAAAAAACATACAAATAAATATACGTCACTAGTCTGTAATCATACAACACCGATGTCGTTATGTTCAAATTTAACTTCGAACACAGGTACTCCAGAATAATCTACAAAGTAACAGCTCTGTTAAATTCAGGTCATTAATTGGTATTAATCGATATTCAGCGATTTTTTATCATTACTGTTAACTTCACTTAATTAATCTTATTAATCTAATTTTGATTTACAACAATTAATGGGTTATATTTTTCAAACTTTTGACTCTTTATTTCTGGGTGAATATTAAATTATTAGCCAAGTTATTACATTCACCATTTGCAGTACTTTTAGAATAATTTTGGTTTCATATCATCAGCCACAAACTATATTACTGAAATTAATTAGAAGCAAACTAATTTATAAACAACTATTAGGTCCATATAGATAAGATTATGGCTTTCTTATATGTTAAAATCGTTACTACAATGATGAGATTTTGAGTGATCTAGCGATCAAAAATATGTCTCGCCCTGTACTTTAACCGTTGTCACCGTATTGGATTGTGTCATCAGTGTCAAGCGACCCGTCTGCCCTTCATAAAAGATAACGTAAAAAATAACTTTTGGTATTTACCTAGTTATTTCAGTTCATGTACAAATTTGTAAAAAAAAATGTTTATTATTTACATAGAATTCGTTTGTTTTTGAATTATTTATTTAATTTATCTCAGACTTTTAGTTCTACAGTCGCGTGTTTGCGGGTGGGCGATATTTGACTTTTTATATTTGAGTTTTTATCATTTGCTTTAGTCCCGTAAGTTTTTTGTTATCTATTTCTCTTCCAATGTATAATTTATGCACGTACACCCATGTAGAAAAAAAATGAACTAATATCTTTTCTTACGCTTTTCCATATCTTACCATATTTTTTAAAATTTAAATTTAAGATTTTATTTATCGTTCAAGGTAAAACTATTGTACTTTATCTGATTTTAACTCCAGTGCAGTTTCAAAACAATGGCGACCATTGATAGATGAGAATCGATCGACAGTCGCCATTATTACGCCAACCTATATCTGACACGGCTAAAGGCTATAACTAGTTCTGGGTATGCATTTGCTGATTCCTGAGTACAACGCGCTGTTTCACAGGTGTGTGGTTGTCATGCTACAGGCGGGCACTAAACCCGATAATATTTTTAACTTATAAACGTTATTGCGTTTGAAAAACAATTGTTTTCACGGTTGTTCGTTCCTACGGTGTTTAGATGTACGCTATGCAGAGATTAACGAGGCCACGGAGAGGCGGCAAGATGCGCGTGAGTGCCGACTACCTCATTACGTGACATCATTGTATTATGTAATCTTTTGAACAATAGCATAGTAATACTACTGGCAAAGGTGACCAAAAATAAATAATATAATTAACATTTTTGTTTGTTAAATTGATGTAACTTCATTGTTGATTTTATACTAAGGATGCTCGATCTCTCCCTTCGGGGGGGCGGGCGAAAAGGTGGGGTGGAGAAGTATTCTCCCCCATCCCCACTGGGCCATTGCACGGACGAGGCCCGGTGGGTTCGCTGCATGGGGCGACGCGGTGCCTGCGAAAGCCACCCCGTGTCGCCCCCATCCGAAATGCAGCGGACGGCCCCGGAGGGTTTTAGTGGGTATTTCCGGGCGCTTCACGCCCGGGCGAGTCCCACACTGGCACGGAGTTCGTCCCTCCGTGCCTCCTTACCTATTGTATTGGGGGACTTCGGTCTCACTAATACAATATGTAAGGGTAGTGTGTAAATGCATGTCCCCCCGTCAAAAAAAAAAAAAAAGGGATGCTAGATCCGGTTGCTTTTTATCGATATTCTGAATCGTGATGAATCGTAATATCAAAATACAAATCCATCGATTATAATTAAATGCATTGAACTATAACACGTTTGTTGGTATTAAAAGTTGATCTTCCACTTGTAATATATTTTATTACCTAATACAAAAAACGATAATTTTAATGTTATATTTACGACAAGCTTTGATTTTCGTATAGACAGTTATTTCAAATTATCAATTACTGGACATATCCCAAAATTATTTTTTTGCTGTCCACCTACCACGATTTTTACCACATTGTAGAACTACAATAATATTGGTGTTTTGATTATTAAAAATGACGATTATATTATTTATAGTTCATCATTTAGTAGATGTTTACCGTTCAAATTCTGATTTTATTTATCGTCGTATGGCTTTCAAATGATATGAAATACCGCTTGTTAGATCGTATGCTTGCAAACTGATTTTAATAAATCGCATCGTATCGGCACATCCCTATTTTATACTTGGTAAATTTCAAAAATAGATACTATGTGTTATATACTTCATATTAAAAATGAGGAGATATTTAAAAGCGTTGATGGCTTAATAATAGTTTGATCGGAAATGGCGGCTATGGACAACAAGGCTTTCGGTGGTGGAAAGCATTATGATGAGAATATATAATGGCATTTTCTAAAGGCAGAGACCAGCCACTCTCAGTTCACTCTGTACTAATAGCACTAATTTGGTGTGTTCCGTCTTCCGACAGTATAACTCGAGAACCACTTTCTTTAGGTTTAGCGTACCTATTACATCATACATCGTCAATTGTTTTTACACGGAATAGGCCAGTGCTTTGACCACAATGTCAGCTGATGTTAAGTGACGATGTGGTCCAGAATGGTAAACACACTAAGCCTAGACGTACTGGTTCTCAAGTGATGCTGCCGGAACACTCCTATTGGTATTTGGCGGCAGGTTTTCAAACTTGAGCTAGCTACCGAGGGCATTATTAGAAAATGCCCTACCACCATGCTATGGATTCCTTAAGATGTTTTCTTTCACCGAAAGCTCAGGCCGATTTTAGAGCCGGATAGGTGGGGATCGAATCAGTATCGATTGACGCGGAATCCGGCCGCACTGCCCGCTGCGCCATTATTGCTTTAAAAAATGCTTCAAATGCCAGATAAGATAGAAAATCTTATATAGCCTAGGTTCTCAACATGGCCGATAACACCTTGTGGGACCCAGAAGTTCAGAGAAAATTAGGGGCCATTGAGATAACGCAGAGGGGGCGTGGACAAATTAAAAATACATAAATCTAACAAATGCAAAACAATTAAGATGGGGGCTCTAGAAAAAAACATATTCTCAATACGGGCGCTGCGATAAATAAGGCTGAGAAAATGTGTTATATTGTATAAAAAACATTCAAAATAATAAGTTTCGTACGATTAAGTAATTACGATTTTAATTCTGTTTTATATATTATTCGTTTTTTATTGTACACATTATGAGAAATGTTTAAATATAAAATATTATTTTACAAGGATTATTATCGTGATAAATGTTCGTTGAGGAGTAATAAAACGGGCTGACAGCCTTGCTCCGGATTTGAGCGCTTACGCAAGTGACGTCACCGGGCGTGGTCTCGCGCAAAGACGTGCGTGGCGCGACGCAAGCGTTTTGTCTATCGTGAATATAGCGCCTCATTTTTCGCACAGTCTAAAATAATTCATTTATTTATTATACATTAATTATTCCGTTTGTGTTATCAAACTCTGGATTGAAATTCTTGGCGCCGTTTTGGTTTGTCATGTAGTGGTCCATATTTTTATTCAATCCTTTTGCAGTATTTGACTCTATATTATGTATTTTGCTTGGATTTTACGTGATATAACTTGGGTAATGTGCACAAATGAAGTGGTTTCAAAAAGCTTTTAACAAAGGGCCGCTATTTTGTAAGAGCCTTATATGAACTGTGTTCCAAACGTCATACTTTTTTGCATGGCCTTTTCCTTGTAAAGGTAAAAATGGAACAAAAGAAAATTAAAACTTGCTTTAATTTTGGTTTCGGGCTGTATTCCTTCTATAACTTTTCTTTTCTTCTAAAATAGCTTACGATAAAGCGACCGCGACTTGAAGCGCAAGTAGCAGTGTTTTAATGCTATGAACAAAGTAATATTAATCATATTATTCGTTTGCGCTGTTAATTAAATCAGTCAGGTATTTTTTTTAAATAGCTAATTTTTTTTTACTGTTCCTATTCATAGTGTTATCTGAATTAAATTAAAGTTCCAATAATATATCGTATTTTAATCTGGATTCCAAAAAACTAAAATGTGTCAAAGATACACTGTTCGTTCGATTAACTTAAAATGGATGCCTACGTTAAATAGGTAATTTTTAAAGTAAATAATTTTCGTTGACTCAACTCATACTTCACGCTTAATTTAACAATTCCATTCATGGCCACATAAAACAAACGTTCAAAGAATAAACAACTGCATCATTTTCTAACCATAATTTTTCAACGAAAATCGCTTACGTAATATTTGTCATTGTTATTATAAACACTGATATGTATTTGTTTTTGTGTTTGAAAATCCTTTTGTAAGTGCGGAAGCATCGGATTTTTAAAACATTTAATTGAATAGGGTTGACACATTTTTTTAAATTATTTCTTAATCATTTACACATAAAAATGAGACAATAGGAAGACAATAGGAAAACAATGGAAAGCTGGCGTAAACGCCAGGTTAGTTAGCTCGAGGGATTAAACGAAATAAGTCATACATAAGTTCTCTTACTGATATGTGCCAATAAAAGGCTACGATATCAATTATCAAGTAATACTACCTATGAATGTATTAAGAATTAAAACAACATAATATGATTGTCAAATCTAAAAGTATTTTTATTTAAGTACATACTGTGTCATGTAAAATACCACCAATTTCATAAAACCGAGTCAAGCTCACGAATACAAAAAAAAAAAAACCACTGCAGCTAAAATTTCCCAAGAATTTGTATTATGAACATCTAAACGTTAAATAGAATAAAATATAAGTCGCTAGTGACTAGCTATGATTTAGATATAAGTGTCATTTAGTTGCCAGTTAGACTACATCCTCTATTCTAAACTGAAAGGGGGAAGGGGGACAATTTGCATATTAGTCCCCGACATTTTTCAATGTCGTTGATCTCGTTCGATATAACACAACGGTAGGTTGTCGTTTTGGCTATCTGTACCTACCACATGATGCTTCTGACATTATGAAGGTCAATAAGATTGACATAATTATTTGATAAGAACAATTGTGCATATTTATTGAAATAGTAGTTTTGTCCGTCGTGCAAACTTTTGTTGATTACACCACTCTACAAAAAAACTTTTCGTTCTTTGTCATAAAGTTTATTTTTTATGATTTTTCGGTTAATTATGCGCAAAAACGAAAAGAAAATACCTTTTTTTGGTATCAAGTTTGCTTTGATGGTAATAGTTAGTTGAGAATATGCTAAAGCATTTTAAGGTCATAAGCTGGAGGATGTCATTAAAAGTACATGCATGGTCATTTAGAAGTTCAAAAACAACATGGGACCGTATTCAGAAGATCGAGGAGAACGTTTGCGTCAGGACATTATGAGCTTCGTACAACTTTATTAAGGCCAATACAATGAAAACATGATGGGTTTATTGAGAGAAAGTACATACGAAGATAAAAGAAAAAGTAAAAGCGTGCACTTTTCAATTATTTTCCACATCTTCGTAAATTATTTTGATAGTAAAACTTAATAAAAATAATAAACATACTTATTACAATGGTTTCATCTTCAATTAAAAATGAAATCCAAAGATTTTGAAAAATATCGTTTAATCGGTCTTCTAAATACAAAAGAAAACTTTTGTATGTCATATTTTTTTTTCGTCTAATTACGACCTAAAATATCGAAATCTTATGCTTTCAAGTCGAAAGGCCGAGTCAAATTTTGTGTTGACCCGTGGTATATAATTGCCGATAAAGCCAAAATGCATGCTATTATTGTAGATGGTAATAAATTAAATAAATTAAATTATAATTTAATAAATAATCTTTTAAATAAGCACGAAGGTTAGATAAATTGCTAGTACATGTATTTCTATGTGCGGGATTATTTACATTTAAATAGGTAAATATAAAATACGTAAAGGGTTTTTGTTCGTCTGTTTTTTTGTTTAGTTAGTAACCTTTGATGAAATACGTAGTATTATCAACAAAAACACTTTGTAACTGTTTTTCCCTCAAATTTTTAGCAATTATCATTGTCGAATTTTGACCATCGGGCATTTACACTAGTACCAATATAAATTAGGCTTTTGATATTTGTTTTATTATTATAATAGCCGTGTAACCGCGGATGCGCTCGCGTTTTAACTATTCTTCACCGCGTTTTAATTTTTTATACGGAACTCTATTATTTTTTTTGTAATAAAATAAAGTAATTTTTACTTTATTTATTATTATTATTTAATTTCTCATAAATTCAAGCACTTGCCCATAAAAATGTACATTGAATCGGATTTTATTTTTATTTTTTTAGTTTCAATTTTTTTACGAGGAACCCTAATTATATTCTAAAATTAAAAGTACCCTAAGTTACTCGGAGTAACTTCAGCTATCTACCATTAAAAAGTCCCGTTAAAATCCAACCGTTCCTGAGATTACCCGGAACAAACAAACCTTCTAAATGTTAAAAATAATTTACTTTATTCATAATTCTGTCTTTTGAAGACCCATATAAACCACTGTTTTTCATAAGACAAGGAAGAATTTAATTATTTTTGTAATAAGAGGTTATGAAGTTTATACGTAGATCAAATAAAAAAAATTCTTATCTTTAATTATTATAAACGTTCATTGTCATTAGCTAACAAGTAAAATTTACAAAGAAATACTCTGACAAAACGTCTGATTGAATCATCATTTCTAATCTTTTTTTACAAGAAGTTTAGAACAAACTCTTTTATCTAAGACTCGTTTCCGGGTAACATAAGAACTCTTTATATACTTTGGCTTTTGTATCAAATGTATTACATTATTTGAAACTGTTTGTGTGGATGCCGGATGGATTCTTTGAAATATAATGGTATCACGAGATGTCGAAAATTAATATAAGTTTTATTTGTGAACATTCTTTAAGCCTTTTATCATGGTCATCCTTTATTCGTCTTGTTTCGCGCCAGTCTTGCCCAGGTCTTCCTACCCGATGTTTACCATTTCTCGAACATCACCCTATCAGAGATAGTGGTGGGGCAAGACTATAACTGGATGTGGGCAAAGTATAACTGTGTAACGAAAAAATAAACTGAGTCTTGATAAAAGGTACTAGACCGATAAGAAGTGATGATATATTTAAACGATGTCCATTATAATGAGTTACTAAGACTTATACAAATAAAGGTTACGCGGGGTTTTCCGTATTAACCGCACGTTAGGTTGATACTTAGTATGACTTGTGTTAAATACAGTGAGTCATTTATTAATAAAAACCGGTTGTGATGGTCGTAACCTTCGCGTAGGCCAGCCGAATGACTCTGACGTCACGTTAGCAGGTATGCGCTTGCATTGGTATACTTTACTCGGTGATGACGTCATTGATTTACATATAACCAAATCATCTATGGAACATGAAACCTGTTAGAGTTACATCGGGTAGTCCAAAGTTAAGGAAACATCGTCAGGGACGATTAAAGTACTGCGTCTCTTACGCCGTCTCCCAACTTACGACGATTATGATTACAACGAAAATTAATAACTAAATATTATTATAATAACGCCATTGTCACCATTCAAACCACATGTAATCAAAATTAAGCAAAGAATAGAATCCATTGATGCTTACGTTATCATTGAACAGCCCCTAATAAACTATACAATTGCCTTTTATATGTATATAGTACGGTGTTTTTGTTGACATCATTTAAGGTGACAATGGTTAAGGAAATTTAAAGATAATATATGTACATTACGCTTAAATAATACTTTTCTTTAAAACTAGTCTGGCACACCTTTCTTCACATCTCAGCTATATCTCTTATACCAGATACTGTATTGGTAGAATACTTAAAATTTAAAAAATGGAATACTATGCCTAATGTTTGGCAAACAGATTATATTTCACTTTTCGTTTAAGTGTATCTTGTGTAAGTACGAATTATTATTTTTCGCGGCACTTTATTTCCACGGGACAACAACTGAATCCGGCTGAATGTTATAAGCCCTTGCCACAAAGCTAAGGTGAATGTGAAGAAGGTATTAATCAATGCAATTTGAACAATTGCTTTGAGGCAACATTGTTTGTCAATTCGAAAAATTAATGACAACCACCAAAATTGACTTAAAAATTTATTTACAAAATCTTGTTCTAATTTTATTTTTCATTAGGTAAATTAATAAAAACATATTTTCACAATATTTTATAGAGTTTTATTGGAGCTATAACAAAAAACTTGATTGATCACGTTTATATTTACATGATCTTTGAGAACTATGTAAATCTTATCGACGGTTGTTGTTTATCAAATTCTATATCATAGAAGGATGTAACATGCTCTTATGAATTGTCGGGTTACTCTACTACTATTTACTAATAAGCGAGGTCGGTTATAAGTCTAATTAAAGACGCGAGCGTTTATGACTAACATCTCATGTACCCATTCAGGGCTTATCTTTTGTTGACGTTTAAAATAGTTCAAAGGTATAAGAAGTGTTTGTCATAAACTTGATATGGAAATTACATACGTACGTACAGTGTCAAGTAACTTGAATGCTACGTATAAATCGTTACATTAAAACCCAGTCACAATGACTCGCTTCCGCATATCGCCTTGTGCAGTTACAATTTTTTTAGTTCCATTTTTTCCTTTTAAAGGGTAAAGGCACCTACTCCGTGCAGCCAAGTCAGATGTTATTGTATGATTTGTATGATAAATGTAAATGCTCTAGCAAAACGGTGGTCAGGAATTTCCAGGTAGCTTTTGTAGTAGAAATCATGTTCCATGTTATTGAAGTGAAAGCGTCTTTAGCATCGTTGTGATTTGAAAGTCGATGAAACGAAAAAGCGACAGTACGTTTCTGATGGAGGTCGAATTTGTTCATCAAATTTTTTAGAGATTTGTTAGCCCGGTGGGCTTGTCTCATAGAGGGTACGACTGAAAGGTCCGAGGTTCGAACCCAGTGTGGGTAACATATATTTTATGAATGTTTCACTTCTACCACGTGTGAATTGCACACATTATTTTTTTATTTCTAATTCCTTTGCACGCAGTAACCAAATTACCAGCCATATGACATCATATAAATTTCAATACTAATAAATAAAATAATAAATAAAAAACATTACATGCCAAATAAAAACCTTCACCTTCAAAAACTCCAATCCTTATATAATTAGTAAAAAAATATTTTTATAAATGTAATCGAATTGCTGTTCACTATTATTGGTCAATAGCCGTATAATATACAGTATATCATATTTAAAAAATGGTGGTACGGTTATTATATTTTTCTGTATCTCAATCAATATGATTGCGGTTAAAATATTCAACCAGTAACGTGAATAAGCCGACATGTTTTTGTTATTTTAAATGTGGAACACGATTGTTTGGGCGACGCGGCCGGTAACTATAGGCGTCATGTTACAAACATCACGGACGGTTTTACGTGCATTTAGCTTACACTTGAACCGTTAGGGTTGTCACGTCGTCGACGATATGGTGGGGTGACGATGCATTTATGATGATGTTTTTCCTCGCCTCGGAGATTGAGTATAAGAGATGAGGTATCTCAATGTGCAGGGCGGATATTCGGGCGTGGAGGAATGGGGCTCGGTAAGCCAGCCGTCGAGTGCCGCGGTCAGTGGCAGCTTGCTACCGCGGCGTTCAAAGAAAGCGTTGGAGGAAAAAAATGTCAATATAAAAAAAAACACCAACGTTATTAATTTTTTTAAAAAGTAAGTAACAACGGGAAACTTTGGAAAAAACTGTTTTTTTTTTGGGTTAAAAATTTCATAATACAGGTGTCTGGTACATCTATTGGCGTTGCGAACAACAATTATGTTCATTTTCTAATAGTTTATTGATAATCAATACATACGATACGCTATATAAGTATAAACTGGAAACGCGAATCTATAAGTCTTCCGCTCAACCCGGCTATATACGTTTTCACTTAATAAAAAAACAAGGGCATGATTAATTTTAAATCATATTATTATTATTATTTAGGGCATATTATTCTTCTGCAACAAACGACATAGAGTTGATAATAATACATTGATGTAAAGATAAGGATAGGAAGCAATCAAAATTTTATTTGTTAGGACATATTTGGCAACCCTAGTTGTTGGTCCGCTTTCTGTTGAAAATAGAATTTAACCGCATACAACTAAATACAACTGTTCTTAGGATATTTTAAAGTGAACAATTAGAAATGCTTACAAGTTTCTTATTTTTGATCAGACTTTAATTTTGTTAATTATGGACGGGTTTTTTTAATGAAATTAGAAAATAATCAGTTAACATTCCTTATACCAATAACTATTGTGGTATTACAATTAATGTTAACTAGTCTAATAAAAAAAAATGTTGGACGGCGACGGGATTCTCCCCCTCCCCGGGAGTCTGTTTGTTGATTGTATAAACAATGTCAAATTATTTACTTCTAATTACTTAGTAGATTTTGTACAAATTATACCAATGTTTACTTTACCGACACGAGAAGGGGGTAAGAGGTATTAGTCGAACGACATTACGAGTATAGAAGTATTCAGTGGCTGGGTTATATATAAACGTTAGTATTGAAATATTACAAGCATAAAGCAAGAACGTTAAGAGTGACAGTTTCATGCATAAAACAGCTTAAGATTGAAGCCTAAATAATGTGTGTGTGTGTGCGACACGGAATTACGTAGTCATCGGTATGCAACATAGCCTGTTAATGCCAGTTTTTAATAATTTCACTCCGCGTACGGCTACTGCCGTTCTGAGTGTTTTAATTCTATGACTACAAGTATGTAAGTATGTAATTCTTATTTCACAATTCACAGTACATGTCCAATTCACACAGCTCTGTGTCCCGGCTGTGTACTTATTGAATTAACTCCTAACTGCGTTGTGGGCGGTATAGCTACACTACTCTAGCGTTTGTCAAATCGTCATGCTTCTAAAATAATACTTAGTTCTAACTATAAACAAAGACATCGGTGTATAAAAGTACTATGAAATAATTTATTAGAAAAATATGCACTTCAAAATATGTATCTAAATTTTTTTAAATACTAATTGAGCTCAGCGCTTTAATCACAATCTCACCTGATGTTATAGTGACGATTTGTTCCGGGAAGGTAAACACACTAAGCCGGTAGGTAGTGGCTCTCAAGAGATTTTTATAAATATTTCTAATAATATTCTTGAATCTTCTAATAATATTTACATTCTTCTTCTTAATATTGCGAACATACATAATTCTATCAATATCACTTTTTGGTTTATACAATGTTCCTATAAAATGGCGACTGTTCGGCTGGAGTAACTAAGGAGATTTTGTTGTTTGTGACACCTAAGAATTCATATTCCGTGTTATTATTTAGAATACACTTCATATTTGCAAAATAACTGAATTATAACACTCAAACCCCTATTAATGTTTTACCATTAATATAGGAACAAATATCGCAAATTTATAACAATAAAAAACAAAAATTACTGCCTACTTGATAAATTAAGACACCGCAAAAATAAAAAGTTACTATTTAAAAAAAAAAAAAACTGTTTTATTTTCTTATACTAAAATAATTTTATTGCATAATTGTATTAAACAAAAATATTAATAAAAATCTTCTAAAAAGTGAGATTTTGCAGTCAAAACTGCGTTTTGTTAATAGAATTTTACAACTAATATAATAAATAGGAGTTAAAATTTAGAAGATTGAATTTAGTTGACCGAGTTACAGCTTCAGCGGCGCCAGTCTGCCGCTAATGCAAGCAAATAATAAATATGTTCAGTACTTTGATAGAACGATTAATTAATCTTAGAGTAGAAAAAAGATTTATTGTATAATTGATTTATTTCTTTATGATTATAGAAATTGGAATAATTATAATTCATTGCGCTTCTATCCGTAATTATTCTCATTCTGTACGGATTCTCCTAACTTGATGAAAATTTCTTTATTCTGGATGGTCCTTAGCAAGGTTTGACCCACAGGTGGCGCTGTATGTTTGATTCTTCCTAACTCAAACGATTTAACTAATTTGCTAAATGAATATTTTGACAAATATGTACACTTTATTAAGGGTATCCATACAGGTACCGTTTAATACCGAAATAGTTTTAGCGATATTTAATACACTGCAACTAATACCAGTTGAAGCTTCGTTAAGAAATACAGTAGACACAATCCCCATGTAAACCGCTTAAGAAACACATATGCACAAAATAGGCTATGTAAGTTCAAGTGTTAATTCCTTTTGCTGTTAATTATGTTTAAATAAGAACTGTAAATACGGAAGAAAACTGTTAGTTATGCCATTATTACTATAGGAAAAGTAATCGAGATTTAAGTCATAAGAATACTGTATATGATTTCTCCTAACTGTACTTTTTTCCTCATTTTGGATGGACCAAACACCATGACTTATGAATGAAAATTATCACATTATTTTAAAAGTAGATAAAATTGGAAACATAAGCTAATAAATACTTGGATTTACTATCTTACTATTGACGCTAGATATATTTTTAGTGCAATTTTACTTGCCTATTTGCGTTCAGGTTTGGATGGTGTTTTTTAAAACAACAATGCTTGGATTACTATGTTCAGTACACACACACTAAAGGTCTAGTTAGGCCTCACGAAAAAATGTTTAGCAATTTATTTCTAAACTCTAAAGATATTGTGAGTTTAGCTCTAGAGATAATTGAATAAACTTGTAAAAAATGTAAAAACTTTCACCTTCTTCCACTTGTTTGTCGACGAGAAATTGCGGACTGTACTTTACTTCTTAAAATCTTCTCTGATAGTATTGACTGCCCAGACCTTCTATCCAAATTCTCTTTAAACTGTCCCAGAAAAATCGTTAGATTCAACCCTCCAATTTTTGTTCCCAGTTCTTACACCAACTATCGCCAAAATACTTTTATAGTGCGAGCAGGTAGAAACTTTAACCAAATCTGTAAGCTACATGACTTTGATGTATTCTCCACTAATTTAGTATCTGCTAGAAGACAGCTGAGCTTGGAATTTTTTTGTTAACATGTCATCTTATAATATCTATTATTTAATGTTTAATATCATTTTCTCTTTTTAAATTTAGGATAAAATAAGTTAGATATAACGTTGTGACTTTATTTCACATGTGTATTTCTTAGAAACTTAATGTCTATTCGTGAAAATCTGTAATTGGCTAATCATTGTATATTCTTAGTGCTATATCGTTTTAACTGCCTCGGTAGCGCAGTTGTATTACATACGACTGCCGTTCTGAGGTCTCGGGTTCGATCCCCGGGTCGGGTCAAGTGATATTGGGTTTTTTCTACTCAGTATCATCCCGGAGTTTGGAATTTGTGCCCGATATGGCGACAGGCTCGCCCCCTGTCACATCTGGGACGGAACTAAGCTCGGCGAAATGTGGGTGGTGTAGTTCGCTACTTCACCTCTGCCTAACCCTTCGGGGAAAACAGGCGTGAGCATATGTATGTATGTATATCGTTTTATTGCTGTAGATTTTCCATATAAACAAATAAATAAATAAACCATTTAGAGTAGTAGAATTCTTTACTATTTATTTGTCGCGGTGTATACTTTATAATAAGATCTTGAAGACCAATGCCCTAAATGTGTTATGTTAATATTTTTTACCGTGTTCAGGTGGTATTGAGTTATAACCTGATAAAGGTTTAATTAAAACACGGTATTACAGAGTGGGGTTTGTTTCAGCCTATATAAATGAGTTTACTTATCTTAGAAAGTGTGCGAATTTCAAGTTGAACTGGCCATTGATAGATGCTCATTTTTTTGTAATGCGTGCGACGAATAATTTAAGGCATTTATCAATTCAACTATAATTTTTTTTTAAAGATAATGTCTTTGTTACAGAGCACCGGGATATTCTGCACGTTTTTCCTTGCACATGCTATAGGCCAAAGAAGGCGAGCGTCTATAAGAAATTCCACTATTATACGTGAGTCTACGTTCGCAGCGCCAGACACTTCGTTACTATCGTCACCTACAGCTCCTGCCCCAACATTGCCTAAGTATTAATAGATGACCAAATGATCCAGGGGCCGGATTGATTCAGCGCAGAGTCACAGTAAACGTGTCTAAGGGGACTTCCAGATTTTTATGATAGTAAAAAGAATCATATTTTTTGCAGACTATTCTATAGTACATGAGAGCTTATTTAGAATAAACGATAAATATAAAAATGGGAGTCTGATATTTAAATGTTTGCTCTAAACCCGGAGTCTGTAGCATTTGCTACTTTCTGCCTAATCCGGCCTTGGCAAAAGAATCAAAACTAGATATCAATTTTCCAACAAATGCTGAGTATAAAGCATATACGCAAATGTTCCAATACGACCACTCATTATCCTTAGGCATATTAAAAGGTAGACCTATGTTTGTACTCAAAGCATGTCACACGCTTGTACACCATACGCAAGCTAGACAAATTTTGTAGAAATCCTTTTTTGTAAATTATTAATAGGTTCAGATTAGCACATTTCGTGGAATGTGCAGTCTCGTTAAAGCCGAGTTTCATACCATCGTGGTGTTTTGTGCCAGTTACTATTTTCCAGCTGAGTGCCTTTGCACTGGCCATAAAGATCGGTAAAGTTATCAGATTTACTGAGTATTGTAACAGTAGAGCTCATCACTTACACTGAATTGGTATTCGATAACTGATTCCTGGCTGACTGTTCTGTCTCTATACAGTTAAGTTATATAAACTAGTAAAATATCTAGATTTAAATATTGAACTGTTTTTGTAAGACTTAGTTTAAAGTGATAGTGATAAGAGAAATTATTTGATTGGTTGTATTAGTTATTATGTGATTGTTTTAAATGTCGTAAATCCATCCCAACTTGTAGGGGGTTTAAAATGTATTTAATTATTATTACCAAGAGATTTTTTTTGTAAAAGATATTTATTTCATACATTTAAAGGCTCAAAGAAAAAGAAATGTAATCTATACTTATAATAAAAGGCTAGAGGGACAAAATCTGTACATTGGAGATATTTCAGCAAAAATACCATGAGGGGGTTCAGAATCGACAACAGAACACATTTCGATAGTTTTTAAAATTTTTGTCTGTCTGTGGGTCTGTTTGTCTGTTTATCAGTTTTTTCGCCAATCACGCAATAACTACTGGACCGAATTGGATGAAATTTGGTATGATTGTAGTATATACTCTGTGTTATCATTTAGAATACATATATACATTTATATTATACATAAATAGCGTTTATCTATATTCATATTAAAATATCATAATAAATATGTGTTTGCTTAATAGTATTATAGATGAATACTGAAATGAGCAGGAATAAAACCAAATTAAATCAACATAATTTATTTACTTTTAATTTATAGAAAATATATATGTATTTCTGACGATTATTCATAGATGGCGCCTATGCTTATGTTTTAATAATTTGGCCTGTTTTGTAACTTTACAATGATATAGGTAAACTAAATAATACTGTAAACACATAAGACTTAAAAATTTGTCTGTCTTCGAGGGTAGAACGAGGAGGCCAATATTTTAGGTGTGAGGAGTAGAGAGCGTTGGTAAGACCGTTGGTTGTAGGGTTGAGGCGGGAGGTGACACTCATCAGCACATGAGTAGTATGATGAGCAGGCCGCCATTTAGGCCTATTAGGGCAAGACTGGCTGGGTGCATAGTTTCGGCGGGGTCTGTATTCTGCCGTATTGTCAAATCAAGGGGGAAAGGGGCGGGGCCTAGACCTTCCATTGCATTGGGAGGTGGCTTGGTCTGGCCATGGTGACCTTAGGGACCTGAACGGGATAGGACGGATAGCGTATATACATATGAATATATTGGTAATGAGACAGATTACATCTAGAGGGAGATCATAGGCTGTCTATAAAAATATAATTATCTGAACTCTACGCGAGCGAAGTCTTAGGCACAGCTAGTAATAACTAAAAACAGGTTTCTGTACTGCGTTTGAAGTTAATGGTTAGAATTTAAACCGTTTTTTTTTTTTTTCCCTTTTTCAATAACTGATACAAACTTTTTATAATCAAATTAAATAAAAAAAAAACAACAAAGTTTTGTAATATAAACAAGAAAATATGCGACCAACAAACAGGACGTAATTATCGACATATTATCATAAAGAAGTATTTAAATGTTTTGCACTGTGGTTATTATTGAAAATATACTAAATTTACTATGACAGCGTTAATCATAAATGATTCCTACATCCTAAACTGCATGCTGAAATAAGAGAACTGTGGAGACGCTCATGAAAACTTCTTGCCCTATACACTGATCTCTTTTATTTGTTACCTCTGTATAGTCTTAAAGTATTTTTTTTATTACATAGCAGTATTTTTTTTCTATATATTTAACCATTTCATATATAAACAAATGACAAGACAGAATTGAAACAAGATAAATTAAGTAAAAAAAAAAGAAAAGGTTTATTTTATGCCTGTTATTAAATATTAATGAAAAGTTTTTTTAATTTACATATATGTTATTATTGTATTCGTTTTATTTTCTTACCCGCTCATGATGACGAATAATGAAAAACCAAATAACAATAATGAGGAAAATATTATATGACTAAATGACTAAATATTGCATAGTTAATTTGATAGATGAGCTGCTATGACTTATGAGATCATAATAATTATTTACCATTAAATTATTTACTTCATAATTCATTAATATGCTTTTATATATTGATTCCGTTGCATAAATATTAGATCTCATTTATATGAAAAAAATATTTGTGTTTACAAAATGCAAATGATTTTCATGTCTTTCAAACGACTAGCAGCATTGAATTTAATAAAACTGCCAAAGTATGCATTCTATTTCTTCGAATATTCTTCGATAAGTATATATTTTTACCATAAAAAAGAAAACATTTTTTATTTATAATTATTATTTAAGTTTTTGTATGTAACAGTCAAACTATTGTTATTTGTTTAAGATCCTTCGAAATGTTAATAATATAACAAAATATAATTAAGTTTTAAATAACGCCCATGTTCTATGTAAGGTAGATTGCGCGCCACGTAACGATAACCTGCGCCATTAATTAAGTTTTGGTGTGTTTGGAGGTGTAGTATGAGACGACGCGGGGGGTAATGCCGTGCCTGTGGGGTCGGGGACGAGGATGTTGCGGGGTGGGGGGGGGGGGGGGAACGGGTTTAACGAAAATAATGTGCCGATACAGGTCTGAAAAGAGTACATCTAAAAATTCCTAAACGTAATAATCTTTCTACACGATATAGGTTCAGTGCTTTGACCACTATCTCACCTGATGTTAAGTGACAATGTGGTCCAGGTTGGTAAACATACTAAACCTAGGTACTGGTTCTCAAGTGATGGTGCCGGAACGCACTTATTGGTATTTGGCGAGGCGATTTGAGGGTGGTAGTTACCCAGGTGGGCATCATTAGAAAATGACCTACCACCATGCTATGGTTTCCTTACGATGTTTTCCTTCACCGAAAGCTCATGCCAATTTTAGAGTTGGATAGGTGGGATTGAACCCGCGTCGATTGACGCGGAATCCGTCAGCGCTACCCACTACGCCATTGTCGCTTCAACATAGTTTCACTAAACAGTTTTTTTGTGTTTATAATAATATACATGTTTTAGAATCTATTTGGTCCTATAAGTTTATCCATTTTTTAATCACCTTTAAGTAATTATATATATATATGCAGAAAATGGTAGTGAAACAATTTTAATTAGTTACACTATATTTATTATGTAGAGAAATATTTTAACCGAAGTTGCATTGCTTTACGAAACTTGTTTCCCCGCACTCCGCGCCATTTACAAGTATGTACTCGTATATCCATGTTGGGTTAAGTTACGTGGTGCGAAATTTCACCCCCTTGGTGACGTAATTTTGTGATCGCTTCGTACTGTAATTTAAAAATCGTTTGTTATAATTTATAATATCAAATTCTTATCCTTCTCTATTAAAATAATCCTTATAATATTTATGATACGCGGAGACAGTGTCACTACCTAAATATGTATGTATATATTTGAATATTTTCTGTATTTCTACTATATGTGATTGTATGGTTGTGTGATCGTCGTTTTATGTTTTGATTTAACCTTAAGTTATGTTTGTCCTATTAGCATATAGATATATATTTATTATAGAGACCTTTTTTCTACCTTTATTATATTTTATCATCATTTGTATTTTGATATATTAATAAATAATACATAATGGTATCGAATTGTGTTTATTTCGCGATGTTCCTTTATAGCATCACGTAAGAAGTGAATCGAAACGTTTTTCGAATACATTTTTGGAAATAAATTCGTTAAAAATTTTAATATAACGTTAATAAAATATAACACCTTATATTTCATTGCATAGGTATATATTTTTTACTGTTATTATTATAGCTAAAACAATCTTACCTTATGTTAAGTGAGAATATAATCTAAGACTGGACATCCTAGAGTTAAGTAGGCTCTCGATTGATACTGGCGGAACACATGTGTGTCCAATTAGGTGTTACATGTTAGGTGTTAGTTGTTTGGTGACAGATTTTCAAACTTGAGGGTGATAACTAGCCATTAGTCAGATGTGTATTAGAAAATACCCTATAATCGTAAAATAAATTTACCACGAGGATTTCCTTCACCGAAATCTCGAGATTATTGTGGGATATGATTCGAACCCGTTTCGATGGACGAAGTATCGAACCACATTACCGTATAAAAGTTATACGAGTAAAAGGAATCTTTAGGGTAGAACCTCAGAGTCGTACCACTTTAATCCGGGTCCTTAAGGACCGTTCTAGTATTGCGTAAGAGATATTTGATCCCTCCTTTCTCCTAACCCTTTTCAGCAACACTAAGAAAAAGTCATATCGTCTCCCTCCATTATTACATAAGCATTGCCATAGTAAAAAAAAACGAAAAGTGATAATTAAATATGGCTTACGCAATCACCAGTCACTCCCAAGCCCCCATATCATCAAAAATAAGCAAAGCATAGACTCCCCACTTTCTCATGATGCTTATGTCATATTTGAATGACCGCTTTGTATCGATTTTCTGGATCTTAATATTGTCTCGATAAAATTATTAGAGGATCAATCCAAAAGATCTAGTGGAAATGATTAATAGTTTTAATTTTTTTACACGAAAATCTATCACGCCATGGAATGAATACATATCATCGTTCTCCTATGATGATAGGTAAAGACTATATATAGGCTATGGCTTAAAATAATAATTTTGTATACCTTTTTGACAAGGAAAATGAACGACCCCGGATATAATGTCTTAAAACACAACAACCTTCAGAGCATAAAGGAAATGTTCTTGAATGATTTACTGCATTAACTTTTTACCGGGTGATGTTGTTTAAATAACCTCTTTTTGCACACCTACAAACTATAAAATAGCCTTTCCAAAAAAATCTAATAAGAGCGGTCTTTTAATTCTAAAAAGCTTCGCTCTAATACGATCAAATTTTCCAATGATGGTGATTCAGTGGTAATGTGATCGTACTCCGGGTCGATTTACGTAAGTTAGAATTACATATTATATGAAACTATAGACAATTGTGGGTGGGGTTTAATATTCGCCTATATAGCTCATAAATTAAAAATCTCTCTCTAAGTATCTTTATGTATGTATGTTCCGGCAGTATCGCTTAGAAGAAACTCCTTCAAAGCTAAGAGTGCCTACAATCTTAGATCACAGGGTCTCTTCTTATCAGGTGAGTTTGTGACCAAACATTAAATCTATACAGTGTTAAAAAGGCTGTAGGTATAAATATTAATAATTGCACGTTTGAGGGATTAATTAATATTTTACACTTTTTTTAATTAATTATTTCAATAAATAACGATAAAGTCATCCGAGTTATAGTAAAAGCTATAAGGAATATCCTCCATAATGTAGGAATTTACATGGAAAAATATATTATCTCAAACCTAAATTCCCGGTTTGAGTCATTTTTGTCTATTTTTGGAATTAAACTCTTCTCTGCGCTTCCGCTAAAGCCGATTATAAGTTTGAATTATAGTTTTTACATTTAAAAAAACATATACAAAAAAGTTTCTTATCGGTTCTTCTCGACTTGTAGTTTTCCGAACCGGTAGTAGTTTTTTGAAGTTTTGCTGGGCCCAAACTAAATGAAGAATTTTTCTATTTTGTCCAAATATTGCGTGTAGAATGTGGATACGATGTCGCAAATAAAGTTTAACTACAGAAAATGATCATTAGGGAACAGCTAATCGTTGAAGTAAATAAGAAGGTACCAGCAATGGTTTGGAAAGTGTTTGAACATGAACGTGTCTGCCGACTTTCTCCCATCGTCACAACGACGCTCAAGGTTGTTTTATGGTCTACGCACGACACCTACTACTTTTTACAAACGAATTGAAAGCGATATACACACAGGTATTTGCTGATTTTTATATTCCATTATAGTAACAAGAATTTTGCCGGGAAGCGTTTAATTATTCTGTTTCGTTTGTTTAAGTCTGGGGTTTGTGTGATAAATTAATATCTATACTAATAAATAAAATTGAAGAGTCTGTTTATAATGTCAAAATTGATTTTTTTACTAAACAGATATGAATGTATTTACGACATCTATACCGAAGCCACAATTTTTAAAAATTTTGTCTCTCTGTCTGTTTGTTTGTTCTGGGTAATCCCCGGAACAGCTGGACGGATTTTGACGAGACTTTTTTTGGTTGATAGATATTTACTCCGGGTAACTTAGGTTACTTTCAATTTTCGAAAATAATGAGGGTTCCGCATAAAATAATGAAAACTAAAAAAAAAATTATAAAATCCGATTCAATGCACAGTTTTACGGGCAAGTGGTTGAATTTATGAGAAATATTTTTACTTTATCTTACTATATCTAAAAAAGTATTAGGGTTCCGTATAAAAAAATTAACAGCAGAGAAGAATATATATTCCTCTCTGCACGCGGTCGCAGCCGCGGGCACACAGCTAGTCTTATATATTATCATCAATATGGGACTTTGTGAATCACTAAAGTATATATACGAGTATAGTATATTAACTTTGACCTCGCAATACGTTTTTGATAATTTAATCTACGTCCGCAAAAATTTAAACAAGTTTTGATATGAAACAGCCCTCATAATTTTAATACCAGAAGTAATCACGAGTTAGGCGTCCCTTGCTTTAGGGTTAGTAATAAATATTTTTAAGTAATAGTGCCAGGTTGTAAAACATGGTTCCAAATCACATTCCTAATTTACCTGAGATTAAGTTTAAGCACTACGTGAAACAGGTTTCAATAACCAAAGGTTAGTGAACGATAGTCAACCCCTCTCTGTACTTCCGCTAAAACCGTTTATTGATTGTTGTTATGAATTATATCATTCATATTATACTTAAAAAAAAACACCAGATCTAGTTTCTTGCCGGCTCTTCATGACTGGGTTGTTTTCCGAACCAGTGGTAATTTTTGACATTCATAAGCGCCTTCTCAGGGCCCAAACTGAATAAAGGATTTATGATTGATTCAAATCAAATCAAATCAAAATTTATTTATTCAATTTAGGTCCTAAGAAGGCGCTTATGAACGTCTAAAACACTACCACCGGTTCGGAAAACAACCCAGCCGAGAAGAGCCGGCAAGAAACTCGAAATGGTTCTTTTTTTTTCATAAATATAATATATATCATTTTTTTTGTCATATAAAAAACTATACAAATCGTAGTTTTAATAATGTTAGTGAAAGCACAGAGATGTGGGTTAATTCCAGACATCACTATCGTTTACGTAATGATCCACCCTGTAATAACCTTTTGAGATTAAAACTTGCTCGACATAATACTTGAACTTATTGTCAGGTAAATCGGTAATGTCACTTGGTATCTTATTGTAAAACCGAATACTATTACCTATAAAGCTTTTATTACACTTACTTAACCTAAAGCGTGGGACGACCAACTTGTCTTTACTTCTAATATTAAAATTATGACGATCATTCACTAGATCTAGCTTGTCTAAATTTTTACGAATATGCATTAAGTTATCGAAGATGTATTGGGAGGGCAATTGATTGGTATCATCTATATAAAAGGAAAATAGGGTTCCTTTGACGCATCATAACTTTCAAAACTACTAACATATCGGGATGAGACTACTACCATTCGACGCGGTAAATGGTTATAGGCTATTTATTTATTGGATTCCATTAAACCTTTCTCATTTTTTTTTTATTTTCTCTTATGTACATTTTTCCTTCGATTTACTCTTGTGTACATTTTTTCCGGTAATAAAAACAAAAGTCTCTCATTTATCTTCACCCATTGGTTTTTTTTTTAAATACGTAGTGAAGAATATTTGAAACTCGTTTGCACTAGTTCCACCCCATATTAGTATTGAAATTTAAGATCTCTTTCATATTTATCGGGTTCATAATTACGTTAAATTATACCAAATTCGCGACAGCTATTCGAAAACCTGTTTGTCCCGTCGGGTTTGAGTTCTACGAGCAATGAGCCTACGCCATTGTTATTTCAGTTTGGCAATTCTTTGAGTTGTCGAATGTCGGTTACTTTGGTTCTTCTGCGGATCTCCGAATGTTTCTTCATTTGCGAATGGCTGCTGCGTAATGGAAGGCGCAGCGTGGGTGTGCGCCCCTCACAAGGTGGACTGATGACCTGGTGAAGGTCGCGAGAGTCCACTGGATGCGGGTGGCGTAAGACCGGTCGTCATGGAGATGTTTAGGGGGGACCTATGTCCAGCAGTGGACGTCTTTCGGTTGAATGGATGGATTGATGCAGACCAAACTAACTACAGTTTGTAATTGTAGACGACTAGCTGATCTTCGCGATTTTATCCGCCTAGTTCCCGTTCTCGTGAGATTTTCGAAATACTATATCACTCTCTGGATTTCAAACTATCTCTATACCAAATTTCATCCAAATCGGTCCCGTAGTTTTTAAGTCTATTCGTTACATACAAAAATACAAATCTTTCCTCTTATTATTATTGGTATTAGTATATTGGGTTGTATAGACTACTATAGATATAGACACGTAAGACGTATATTTTATACTGTATAGGGTCAGTGCTTTAATCACAATTTTACCTGATGGTGAATATTGATATGATTCAGGATGGTAAACATACTGACTCTAAAGCTACCGGCTCTCGTGATGTAGCATCCCTTAGAATTTTTCAAAGAACTATATAACTACAAAGTATACGTGAATAAAACAAAATTTACCAAAAACATTTTTATCTAGTGTCGGAGTGTGGAAGGACATCGAAATTATTAGGGTTCCATATAAAAAACACAAATAATTTAGAATAAAGACGATTCAGTTGTCAGTTTTACGGGCAAGTGCATGAATTTATGAGAAATATTTAACTTTATCTTACTGCCAAAATATGTAGGAAAATAATTAGGGTTCCGTGTAAAAAAATGAAAACGAATGAAGTCGTAAACAAAATACGATTCAATGGACTTCACTATCAAAACATTATTTTACAAAAATTATTTGAAAACTATAAACTGAAGAATATATTAAAAGCTAGTTTATATATATCAAATATTGTGTATCTTAACGTACCTACATCATATTATCTATTAGTAAGGGTAATTACTTTACTATATTCATATATATATATAAAGAATAGATTCGAAGCAATTTCGATGGCATCTTTTAACGAATTTCGGATGATAGAACATCCCGCCGCGCCGAGATGAAATGTGAGACAGAGTACAGAATAGATAGTTGATTCTACAAGAGCGAGCGAGAAAGACTAAAGGTTGAATGAGGGGTCACAAATAGGGTGCCACACAATATTAAGTAATAATTTGGGACAGATATTATTATTAATTTAGATAAAATGTGCTACTAGATTTAATAGATGACATAAACACAGTAAAGACAGTGAATTATGTGGTAAATGTAAAAATCAGTTTATCAAATTAATTAATAAATATATCAATAAAGCAATTAATTAATGTTATGTTGGAAACCTGAAGGACTAAAAAATAACTACTAAGACAATGTGCTTAGTAGCACTAACTACTGGTATTCTTTTGACTGACATTTTACCTCAATAATATCTAATGATTATGTGGTCGATTGTAGTATTTATGTATTCTTAGAGCTGAGAGTTAAATAATTTATATGTTACCATCATTTTAAATTAAGTTTATCATACCATTGAAATATGATTCAGAATATTTTGATCTTCTTTTGAATTCAAATAATTAACCTACTACAGAAAATACAATAATCTCTAATAACAGGTTTTTGTGAGTAAATTCAGTTTGATATTCGTTAAATGGTCTACACGACGACTACTTATTCTCATTACACATTCAATCCAATCAAATCCATTCAACCGAAAGACGACCTCTGCTGGTCATAGGTCTCCCCTAAAGATCTCCACGACGACCTGTTTTGCGCAATCCGCATTCAGCGGACTCATTACCCATAAGCATAGATATTATAAACATAAAAACTAAGTTAATATATAATTGTTGTCGAACGCGTTAGTCAAGGAACAAGCTGAATTAAAACTCGATTAAAGTAGTAGGATGCGAAACATCCTTTGGTAAAAACACCAAAGAAAAACCATATTGAGAGTCTGATGTGGTTTTATTGGTCACCATACGAATGATTCATTTGTAGCTGAAGTGGGAGGGGGAGACGCGCCGCCATCGCGATCTTTCACTCATTTTCATTTAGTCGTATTTACTACTTCGTAGCTAGTGTTGCGTGCCGCATCCACGAAGGGAAGCGCGTGTGTAGTGTTTGTTTGTGAGCAGAATTTAATAGTGTCCACCAAGATGGGATGTGGAACGAGCTTTGTGAAATATGTTCTCTTCTTCTTCAACCTGGTTGTCGCGGTGAGTTTTAGGAAGAGAGGATTATAATGATTGGAAACCGGTTTTCATGTTCCGGTGGACTTGGCTTGTAAGGTTCGCCCTAAGCGTGGTTGAATGCTTCGACTGCCTTGGTCTATAAAAAATTTAACGGATACAAGTTTGATTTTAATCACGTGGTCATACAAATATTTTGAAAGTCTATCCATTTAATGCAAGGCTACATTACTTTTTCTAACAAAGGAATAAATTTAAACGAATTTACAAATTAGCACATCAGGTTATTTTAAGATATATTTGATATAAAAACAACTTTTCTTATGACTGACTGTATAGTACGCTACGAATAGCTTGTCCGCTTTTTTGTAATTACGACAAGCAATAAATTAATAAAAATACTGAAAATTGGAACGTTACATACATTAGAATTTTAGTTTTAAAATATCTCGTCTTCTGTTTTATATTCACATAGGTACATTAGACAAAGGAGTATGTTCTCATATTTCTGCCGTAAAACTACGAAGTATTTTTATTTTAATAATTTTGTTTTGCTTTGCAATGTAATGAACTTAAATTTATAATTACAATACAGTTGGAATATGGATTGCCTTATTAATTATGTCGGTTTTTAACACAGGTTTCTCTTGATGGTTTGCATAAAGGCATTTGTTAAATATAATAGTAACCTTTGTTATTTGCAAGTGTTGCATCAAGCGGTCTAACTACCACGAATGAAAAACAGAAAATATTTCACATCTGATTAAACAATCTATGAGAGGCGAAACAATATCTGTTTATCTACCCCGCTACTACAACTTTGCGTTTAAAATAACTGCTCGGAGATCAGTACTTATTAATTGATAGTCCAAGTACTAACCTGATGATAACACTAATTTTTACTCTACATTAACCATTTTCGACAATTGCACTTCAGCTTAACTCTAGGCTTTGGGACTTGGGTGTTACCAACTTTAGCCATATAGTCATATCACACGAAATTATACCACGGTCATGTGTGATAAAATACAAAAAAGTAGTTTTAATGAATACTCTTCGTTTTAGTAATACATCACAATGGCGGACATGAGGATGTGTGTCATTTGTACAGACTAAATTCCTATGCAAACGTGACTGAAATAGTTATGATCTAAGTATGAATTCATCTTGAATCACAATAGCGCGCGTCAGTTATTACGATTTTTATACCTTACAAGAACTGACTCAATGCCGTACAAACAAACAATCGTGACGTCATGTTCATAAGACTAAGAGATAACATTGCAGGAAGATGCGGCCCACACGTCAGCCGCGCTCGCTTTGATCGGCTGTTAATAATAATGTATAATTGCACCGTTCTTAGATTTTGAACTTAGTTTGAACATAAGAATAATAAATAATCTTACATTAGTAATATAATACTTCTTCATTTGAATAATTTCTACTTCTTAAATGTTAATGCCGTAATTAGGTGTAGTAATATAACCCCTTGAGCACTAATCTGGTGTTCACGCCAGCTTTCCATTGTCTTATTTTATGGGTAATCGACATACTAAGCAAAATTAGCTTGAGGAATCAACAAATTCGGAAGTTAAAGCCAGAATCGATTTTGCACTAAAACCATTAAACATTTCGTCATTTTATGGGATATATTTTGTAATGCACCATGCATTAAGTAGTTAGTAATAAAGAACAGTATTTATTAAGTTTATATTACAGGAGTTCATTTCAAAATGCACTCTTGTGTAATTTAGTTGTGTGTATTTTTTTTCTAACCTAGCTAATGCTGTTGACCGGAAGGGCCTTTACAGCTCAGAGTGCTGAAAGTACTCAGTCTCAAAAATATACTTGTGTAATTGTGGCAGTTATATTTATATGCCATTTTTAATAATAAACACATGTCAACACAAAATTTGTCTTTGACTTTAAAATTTAGGATACCGCTAGAACGATATTTTTCAAAATCTGTGGTTTTACTATTTAATTAAAGATGAAACTATTATAATAAATATGTTTACTTTTTTATTAACCCCTGGCGTTTACGCCAGCTTTCCATTGTTTTCCTATTGTCTCATTTTTATGGGTGAATCCACATTAAGTTTACTATCAATTTTACTTTTAATTAAGTTTTACTATCAAAATAATTTACGAAAAAGTGGAAAATTAATTTAAAAGTGCACGCTTTTGCTTTTTATTTTATGTTCATAAGTACTTTCTCTCAATAAACCTCAAATATAGTCTCTCATCACGTTTTATTGTATTGGTCTTGAACGTTGTTCGAAGCTCATAATGTCCTAATGAAAACGTTCTCCTTGCTCGTTTGAATACGCTCCCATGTTGTTTTAAAACTTCTTTAAATGAGCATGCAGCATAATTATGTACTTTTAATGACACCCTCAGCCTATGGCCTTTAAATGCTTTAGCATATCCTCAACTAACGTTCATCATAAAAGCAAACTTTGTACGAAAAAAGTTATTTTCTTTTCGTTTTTGTGCATAATAAACTGAAAAATTATAAAATAAACCATAGGACAATGAATTCTTTTTTTGCTGTGTAATATAACATAATGGCGTCGAGTCCATTAGTATTGTACATTAAGTACCTAATATGGTAATTTGAGTAATTACTTTTAAATTAAACAATGTTAATTTTTATAGTTGCGGTAACATTTAATACCTTTTTCATTTAATTAATCACGGAAAGTCCGTATTTACTTACATACACGTAGGTGTATAAAAATATTTATAATAATTCCGTGATTATGGGCAAAATTCTTGATTTTATAGGAGCATATTCTTTGTGAATCATTTTATTGATTATAAATATTTCCAGGACCACAGTACTTCTCGAACAGTTTCAAAGTTTTTTGACACTGATTGTCTCTTTACCATCACCAGAAATATCCAGTTACTAATACTGGGTAGTGGGTAGTAATTTAATTCGAATTAGGAAATGATTTAGTAGCATTGGACCTGTCGAATATTTTGCATTGCCTACATTGTCGCGGTTGTAAGGAAAAAGATGAGGATTTAAGTTTCATTAAAAAATCTCTAAATATATACATTCGTATATCGTCATGTAATATCATAAGAGCATATCTTAGCGGAATTTATTCCATACAAACGTAGTCCCCAGTTTCCTCCCAGGATAATAGGATTATGATAAATATTTTTATACCAAATATATAATAATAATATATCTATCTACCCACCGTCATGCCTGTACGTTTAGAGTTTTGGAGGTGGAAACGGTACTACGAAGTGATGTTTTTTACCGTTTAGAGATCGTGTTTTTTTGGCTTAGTAAAATCATTAATAGTCTTCGTGGCGACATCGTCAGTTGATCTCGCGGTGTCAAATGTTAACTCTTGTGTTATTGTGGTCAAACGTAAACCGATTAGATCCAATATAAATAAATCTCTGTAACACCGTGAGTTAGAAGTTAAAATACATACACTCGTGTCACTCAACGAAGCGTAATGTTAAGCCGATAAGGCAGTTCATTAATTCCGTTCACAAACTGGGTCGTAGAATCGTGGCGTGTTAAATAAAAGTTAAGTTTCCCCTAAAACGTGTCGCCTTCGGAAATTAGTCAACAGGTAGGGTGAAGCCGTTACTGAATAATTAATATCATCATTTATCATCGATTTAGTTGACTTTATGACCGTATTTATATGATTTTTATATCGTCAAGTATATTATTTTGATAGTTTGTTAATACTATTCTAATTGTAGTGGTATTTGATGACAAGAATCGATTTAAAACTCAAAACTTTATTTACCGAAGACGTTGAAACGCAATAAATACACAAGTTTGTTTTGCAGTTGCAGAAAATACAATGAAAATCTGCATAGAACGCTTATAGTTAATGTTTTTTTTTTTTGTAATCAAGTTAAGCAGCATGTGATAAAATTGGATTCCCTTATTATATAAAAGATTTATTATTATTTTGTATACGCGTATTACGTATGCATGTTATTTCTATAGGGTACTTTGCGGTATTTTACGGTACGGTATTTTGCTGTGGGGTACAGCAGCAAAGGTACAGACCATTTTTACGTTACAAAAGAGAGCTGTTCGAGCAATATATATGGGACCTCGCGAATCTCTAAAGAACAAGTTTCAAGAATATGATATCTTAACTTTGCCCTCCCAATACATCTTCGATAACTTAATGCATATACGTAAAAATTTAGACGAGCTAGATCTAGCGAATGATCGTCATAATTTTAATATTAGAAGTAAAGACAAGTTGGCCGTCCCACGCTTTAGGTTAAGTAAGTGTAATAAAAGCTTTATAGGTAATAGTATTCGGTTTTACAATAAGATCCCAAGTAACATTACCGATTTACCTGACAAAAAGTTCAAGTATTATGTCAAGCAAGTTTTAATCTCAAAAGGTTATTACAGGGTGGATCATTACGTGAACGATAGTGATGTCTGGAATTAACCCACATCTCTGTGCGTCCACTAACATTATTAAGACTACGATTTGTATAGTTTTAAATATGACAAAAAAAATGATATTTATATATAAAAAAAAGAACCACATCGAGTTTCTTGCCGGCTCTTCTCGACTGGGGTTGTTTTCCGAACCGGTGGTAGTGTTTTAGACGTTCATAAGCGCCTTCTTAGGGCCTAAATTGAATAAATAAATTTTGATTTTGATTTTGATTTTGAGGGTCATGAGATTATTCCCTTAATTTTAACCTCTACAATCTTAGTACAAACAGTAAATATAAAAGTGTTGCTCCAATACTTTAAAACTTTCTGGTAAGAATCTATTCCTTTATTACCAGGCTTCATTGTAAAAATCGTGAGCCTTAGTATACTTTATTGCACTACTGTGTAGTTACATTTTTATTACCCTATAACAAGGTTAGCTTAAATTTTTTATAAGTAATAATAATAGCCTTTTTTGTGTCGGCAGTGGTTCAGGTACTTCTTAGCTTTCTTGCTCAAGGTAGCAAATACGTAATACTTATTTTTAGAACTGTTAAAACAATTAATAATGTTATGCTTTTGTTATCTTACCATCATAGTTAGAAAACGCCATCTATAGCTTAAGATTTGCAGTAATTTATCTGTTTGTCAATGGGTTGAGTCGTTGCTGATTTAGGAATGTAATTTTCTACGTGCATGAAGTAGATTTCTAATCTTGTTTGATTTCAGTTGGTCACGGCTTAATCTTTTTTAATTCGTTTTAAATACTTCTAGAAGCTTAGAGGTAGTCCTGGGAACCCCTTGGACGTATTTCAACGTTTTCGTTTTCGATGGGGCAGGTCTATAATTTTGGAATGCAACCTTGATCCCATATTTGTAGTTGCATACATTAAAATATAAAACGTCAATCTGCATTATAAGAAAGTGAGTCAAGGGTAAAACCATGACTGTCAAGGAAAGGCTCATACGGAATGCAATACTGACTCAAGTTCGTTGTAATATTATCCTTATGACAGTCGGTGACTACTTCAATCGGTCATCGATGCGCCGTACATTTGACCTGACACTTGAATTGAGGGTTTTGATTAACCAGTTTCCACAAGAAACCCACACACCATATATACTTATTTTCCTCTTGTGTTTAATACTCATCAATTTAACATGTTTCTGTAATTAAATGAAAATTACGAATCACCATACAAATATTTCATTTTTGTTTGTTGTAAATATACCTTATAATATTTCACAGTCTAGAATAAAACTAAAAAGCTATCGAAGATTAAATTAATTAATTAAGTTAAATTAATCTTAGAAATGAAATTTTTGATAACTTGCCTAATAGATTCTTATTTGTAGGCACTTACTTACAAAAACTCGATTATAGCACGCAATACAAACGTGATGGAGTCGAAACTGGTGACATCATTAACACAATGGTTTCTCAGACGACGTGCTGGCGCCGTTAATACTTAACATGCCCGCTCTATCCTATATACGCATCGCCGTATAGACTCTAATATTTGGACTACGTTCAACATCATCTAACAAAACTCTATATACTTCAAAAATACTTACTAGAATAATATAATTTACAAATAATATTATAATAAGACTAACACGATAAGATTAACAATTAGATGACATAGAGTTTAGAATACTGAGGGTAGGAGAAAACGTTTTCGTTGTAGATATTTGGATCGTTCATTATTACATATCGAAGTAGTCATAGCGATAGGACGTTTGGACAGGCCAGTAATAAATTTATTTTGATATTTAAGCGTGATTAAAAAATAGGTAGAGGTGGTAACTAGTAATGTAGTGCAATTTTAATACAAGTAACAGTGATGTTACTAGTTACTTAATTAGTAACTTAAAATGTACCTGATTTATATTATTCATAAAAACATAAGTTAATTTCTTTAAAACCCGATAACTTACATTTTAATTAGCATTAACTTAATTTAAACGGTAATTAATGGACAGGGTCGTTTTTCTATATAAATGACGTTTAGATATATAAGTATCTAGAAAAATACATTTACATAGGCTAGTAGGTATATTTGGTGTAATAAAAAAGTTGTTTTTTTAGAAAAAGAATAGTTCATTGTAAAACTATTATTGTAATAAAGCGACATTAACGGTTTATTTATTATAAAACAATCGAGTTTTACAAAATATTTCACCTTTTTTATATATAATGGATTACAGTAGTATCTTTATACTAAAATTAAACAAACAAAAAAACTATTTACTAAGAAATTTGCGAGTTTTTTTTATAATAAGTATTGTAAATAATTTGCAAGTGTTACGGCAGTTTGGTTACGGGTGATGCAAACTGCGTGTATGTGTGTGCTTCAATCAGCAATGTGGTCATATAAACGAGGGAAGCGCGGTGTTGCCATACACAAAACCTCATTTGCACTTTATAACTGCTAAACATTTTGCATGACGGCATTGTTATCGGTACTCGGTAGTAATTATCATAGAAAAGAAGTATTTTATATTAATTATTAAGTATACGATTAATATGTGTTTAATTTAATAATGTAGACATTTTGTTAACATGTCTGACGCAATTAAAAATATAACAAAAGAGTTTAATGAGTGTAGTAAAAGTGGCGACAGCCATTAGATGAACTCTTATCTTCCTTATCAGTAAAATATTTTGGTGACTGGATACACTTTAGCTGAACAGCTAAAGTATTGAATTAGACACTGTGACTGGGTTTCACACCATATTAAGTATGTATAGTTTTTACGATTTAGTCTCGTTTAATAAAAATAAAAACAATTTGTTTTCGAAAGGTATTTATCTATCTATATTCTATCTATCTATCGTATTTATCTATAACCAACTAAAAAAACAATTTTATACATGTGATGCGCAGGGAGAAAGAGGATGTTGTAAGAAAGGTATTGGATATGAATGTGGACGGATACATGGGAAGGGGAAGACCAAAGAAAAGATGGATGGACTGTGTGAAAGATGATATGCTTAGGAAAGGAGTGAATGCGGAGATGACAACAAATAGAGAGGAATGGAAGAGGAAGAGTTGTTGCGCCGACCCCAAATAAAAATGGGAAAAGGGTAGGGAGATGATGATGATGAGTATAGTAATAAATTTTTTTACAGTATATCTTTTAAAAAAAATGAGAGTCCTAATGTGCTACTTTTTTATCTATTGTATTGAAGTATACAGTCTATTTGTCCCTAGGGCAATGGTTAATCTACTAATTCGTGGATAGCATTAATATAGTTTGGCTCATGGGGATATTGTCACCACATTATGATGTAATTCGGCCACCCTTACAAGCGCCGAAATACATGACTTCGTATTATTTCACGCTGTGGTATGTAATAAAACATTCTCTATAGTTTCCTTTGAGGGGTTTCTCTCTTATTTCGAATGTTAGATTGTTTTTGTGTAAACATAATATTATGCCCTGCTCATCATAACTTAAACGACTCTTCCAAAATGATTTCGTAAAGGATATATGTTTTTTTTTTTTTTTTTTTTTTTATTTAAATTAAACTATCTGCAGACTCTGGGTCCGCACCTTTTTTTAGATTGGAGATTTAGATCGACTTGCGTCGGAAAAAATTGCCTATAATAGCAATTCAAGCAGCTATGCAGTTAGTAATCTTCTTTCGCATATGTGAGCTTAAATCTACTTCTATTAAATTTTTTAAATTCCTATATATTAAATTATTTTGTAAAAGGATATATGGTTAAAGTTAATGGACTATTGGTTAGTCCTAATACATCACACGATTAATGGACGACAAATAATGAACTTTGTATTTTTCGTTATGCACCTTGAAATATGAATTGCCTAGGCCATTGGTTATAAGACGACGGAAAGACAATTCATAGCCCTGTACTACACGTGACCTGTTTATAAATATAGCAATTTCCTTTTGTTTGTACTTGCAACCTAGTTACGCATTCGGTCCGTGTAAAAAGGACTTTTGGTGCTATGATGAAACCGATTAAATATGTGTTTATTTATATCAGTTAAAGTTACTACTACTACTAGCCACGTGCAGGTGCAGTACATATGAAATAGAATATTTAATTAAAAATAAACTGTAAGATATTTTAAAAAAGTTTATTCTTTATTATTGAAGGGGGGACGCTTTCTTCACCAGCAATGAAACCCCAACTTCACTATATAATGTGGACTGTATTTCTTTTCGTATTACGTCTACAAACTTATCATTTATCTCATTTACACATATGAGGTACATATGATATATATATATCTCTCTCTCTCTCTGTTTTCCAGCTAGGGTGTGTGTGTGTTGTGATTCGCGATGTAATTCTCGTAATTGTTGAATGTTAATGTTAAAGATTTAAGGAAAGATTCATTTGTCCTCAACAATTATATAAGCTAATTATATTATATAATGTATCCTGTGTGGTTGTGGTTGTGGTGTGTGTGGTTGAATTTATTCCTTTAAAAAAAGGTGAAGGTACTAGATCATGCAGCCAAGTCTGATGTTTCTTAGAAATGTATAGGAAAAACTTAAACCTACTCCTAATGAATCTTATTGGTTTTATTCTTGTTAATAGATTAATAAAAATGAAAGCAGGTTCGCCATAGACTGTTATTACTGGCATTATGCTTCCTTGTTCATTATCTAGGGTGGCCCTCCGCGTTATTGTCGAAAGGTTGTTGACCCGACTTATGCAATATTCATTTGTTCACCTGGAACTAGTTACGGATGAGTTGAGCTACATTTTAAATTTAAAAAATAACGAGTTAATAATGTTTACAATTGTTACCATAAGAACAAAATCACAACCAAACTTTGAAAAATAAAACCTGAGCTTCTTTTTGTTTATACATTTATTGTATTTATTGTTCCTTAGCATGTACTTCTTAACTACTTTAGATTGTCGTTGTCTTTTAAGGTTTTCATGCTTTTTTATTTGACCTCCGTCTTCCTGTGGTGAGCGGTAAAGCCATAAATAACGTTACGTTTGCAAGATATATATAGACATCATATCGACAATAGTTTGTAAAGGCAATGTACAGAAATGTTAAAATTTTAATTTCCAAAACAATATGTTTTCGGAATTCTTTATTACGATAATGAATTCCGTTAGCTAAATAACTGAAATGTTATACTTTTACTACATTTTAATAGCTTACGTACACTAAACCTATGCTAGGTTAGTAAATTACGTATTAGAAATTTTTTTCGAAAATCCTAAAGTAAATTTCGCGATGGCTTGTCATTATTTCTACTGTTTTTCTTTAGAGCTAATTGTCTGACAAAATCGCGTTCAAAACCTAGTACTTAATGAATATTTCTTTATTCGTAATAGGTCGGTATATGAAGGTGCAATTGTATGAATGTTATAGTTGCATATTATAATTATGTTTTTCTTGATCAATATCGTCTTTAGTTGGGTGATCCGCGGCGAAACCGAGTGTATGCGTGTGTGTGTGACCTGAATAAAGTAATTTACTTACAAGTATGGGTCTATGTTTCGACCATTATAAAATCTAGGTCGATGGCATAGTAAAACATCGGTGACTTTGGTTATAAAGTTTACTGCCGCCTTATTCACTCGACACTATTGGATTACTCTATAGTTTGTATTTTGTGTAAGACTCATGGATGGTGACATCATTTAAATTTATCTGGCAAATTACCTAGCACACTTATTTTTGCTACACTACGTCTACAGAGTGGACTTTCCATTTGGCTTCTCATATCCTTACATTATATAAAAGCTAAGGTATCTCTCTCTCTCGGTGTGTCTGTTAGTTGGCCTAAAACTGGAGAACTTTTAAAGGCAATTTATATCATCATTCTCATGTTCTGTTCTCAACTCTCTCGGGGTCGGCGCAGTATGTTCTCTTCGTCCGTAATCTCTTATTTTACTCCTTTTTTTCATATTTTTTTTAATTTTTATTTATTTATTAGAGAAATCAACAGCTCTTAATTACATATTCACTTAAATAATTATTAACATATTGGATTAGCCAAAGACGATTTCTAAATTTACTTACAAAGATAAACAGTAAAATCTAAACGAAACACCTATAATAAAATAAATTATTTGAATATATAATGAATATAATGAAATATCATTTCTTACACTTACAATGTTCATTACTATTTTACCCACATGCGCTTCCTCTCTTCTCATAACAAGCCCATATTACGACAAACGAGAACCTTTCAACTTCTCTACCTCTGGCGTAACTTTCTACCCTATAATATTGATATGTTTTAATGATTTTGAGAAAAAGATTGCTTTTTTTTAAATCGTAAAGGTAAAGGTTTTTTATATAGTTGGGGCTGAATATACAGTCTATCTCTTCGTTGCCATAAGAAAGCAATCTATTAGTCAAATAACGTCAATTTATTTTAATTAAATCGTACAGAAAATAGGCAAAACAAGGAAGTATTTTTATACTGTATATAGTAGGTTCAGAGTTTTGAACAAAATGTTGGCCGATTTTGAATTGGTAAACAGGCTGACCCAAAACTGGAACTAGAACGATTCTTTTTTTTTTGACGGAGGCAAATGCATTTACGCACTACCCTTACCTATTGCATTAGTGAGACCGGAGTCCCCCAATGCAATAGGTAAGGGGGCACGGAGGGACGAAACTAGAACGATCCTACCGGAACACATAAATATAAATATGAGCGCACCTACACTTACAAGTGAGTTTGACGACATTTATTTAAAATTAAGGATGGCATCTATTAGCTAATCAGTTGATTTTTTGTCGAGATCACATGCTTCTCTTGATTCATCTTTTTTATATAGTTCTAGACATTATATTAGCTAGTTTTAGTTTAGATACTTTGGCGGTTTGCCATCAGGGAATTCACAATTTATACTCAGCTGAGTCATTGTCTTTTTATTGACAACTAGTATATGCCCGCGGGTGTACTCACTTTAATATATCCCAATAAATTAATACAAAGGAATGTTGTACTGATAAATTCTCATTGATTTAATTCGTCTTTGTTAACTTCATGACTTTAACTATAATAATTTAATAAAATGGACTAACAGGTGTGTTCCGGTAGCATTGTACTTAGTTTTAAAATTAATGCATGTTAGTTATAAATTAACCAAATCTAAGCGTGAGTCAAAGAACCGTAAATAGCTAAGAGTTAATCTAATGATATAATATGTAAAAGGAAGGCAGTAGCTCAGAGGGCATATCCTGTCGAAGGTCAAAGGACAATGTATTCAAAAAAATGTCATTACAACGTGAATTAGTCTTCGTCGAGATAAATTTTTAGAAGGATCAGTTTTAAATGAAATTATCCAAGTGCGCAATCTAATTTATTCTGTAACAGGTAACTAGCATAATACTACTGAGTATTCTTGAGCAAAATGCGCTGTGTCCGAACAAGTTTGTGAACGCAACAGTTATGCAAACGCAGCCGGCTGTGAAATATCTCGGCCGCGGCTGGCTCGAGGCAAGGCAAGGCGTGCGCGTAACCCCGTATCGAGATTTAAAACTACACATTTGTGATCGTAAAAAGCGGGTCGCGGATCGAAACGATTATTTATAAACTGCCTTAAGATTGCGTACAGCATCAGGTAAATAAGAAATAAAGAAATTGAGATCAGTAAGTGAGACGAAAGTTTTTGGTGGGATTCTAATCTGTCATGTAGTAGATTTTATTTTGACTGATAAAATGTATGTTTTTTACGTTTTGTTGAGAGTCTTATTCGTTATATAGTTTAGTTACTGCACACAAGCGAAGTGGAAGGATATGAATTTTGATATGTGCCACAAAAACACCTTGCAAAGTTCTAATAAAATGGCACTCCATTATCAGTTACAAACCGTCTATATAATAAAAAGTAATAGTAATACACAAAGATGCTTATTTATATTACTAAATAATAATAATAAAAAACACTAACTCCATTAATAAACATATGGTTGTGTTTAGCCTCTTACGCTTGTATTGATTATTTCCCGTAAATTTGGATTCAAATGTGGGCAACTCCATTACGAGCTACACCCCTTTTTAATGTTTTTAAAATGTATTTATAGGTACATTCTCTCCCATCTCTCCGTGTCTGTCGCGACGTCTGGTCTAGATGGCGGGAGGAGGGGGTTGTTTCGATTTATTGTCTGTTACAACTGCGCAGTACGATATTCTAGAATAAATGTTTTTGTTACTTAAATCACTTAACCAATTTACATGACTTTAAAAATATTCAGGTTTTAAAATTATCTATCTCTTCACAATCTATGAGGAACAAGACAATAAGCTATGAGATTAATTTTATTAAACTGAAGCACATAATCGTATCGTATAGTAAATATTCTAATAAATGAAGAGATCCGGAGAAGAACCAAAGTGACTGACATTTCTCGAATATATTGCTAGGGGTGGGCACATTGCTCCCAGAACCGATCCCCGATGGGGCCAATGGTTTCTCGAATGGCTGCCGCGTACCGAAAGACGCAGCGTGTGTAGACCCTCCACAATTTGAATCGACGACCTGATGAAGGTCGCGGGAATCCGCTGAATGCGGGTAGCGCAATACCTGTCGTGGAGATTTTTGGGGGAGACCTATGCCCAGCAGTGGACGTCTTTTTGTTTTTTTTTTTTTTTCAATGGACATGATCGTACATACGAGATTGTATGCTTCTCGAAACGGTGCCTATTTAACCTTTACGCCTCTAAGGATTCAGTCCGTTCGATGGTAGACAAAGCCTCTTGTAACATTACTTACGATTAAGCGTATTTTACCGCTTGTATCATGGCAAGTGTTCTGAAGAGCTCTTTGAGCTGATCCCCTCCTCTCCATTCCATAACAGAACCACGCGGGCAGGACTTCGGTGTCACGGTTTCACGGTGACACCCATAACTTCAAGAACCAAAAATTTTGCTGACTCTTACTTTTGTCGCACTGTGAGGTTATGGAACCGTCTTCCTGTCAGCGTGTTCCCTCCTTCATATGATATTGGGTCCTTCAAAAGAGGCGTGAAGAGGTATTTAAGCAGGCCATCATGACAGCGGTGACTGACAGTGAATTCTGTCCAGTGTCAGTCACCGCTGTTTTGGATTGTACTGTACTTACCATCAGGTCCAGTGCAGTCACTGTGCTGTGCATTATAAAAAAAAATCCATCGCTAATGGAATGATTTAGTCTATTTATTTTTCTAATATTTCACATAATTTTCTCCTTTGTCATGAATTCTAAATTTGTCACGCTATACGTACACCATCTAAATAGATCGCTTATTTAACAACTTAGTAGTCCGTGATTGTATTGTTAACATATATACTTTAATTTAGAAATGTCATAGCGGTATATCTTTATAGTATGAATTACAGAAACACGATAGCTGAGTAAGTGCAACGAACGACCCGACGTGACCTTAAATTAGAAAAATATTCACAATATGATATAGCGTGTGACTGTGGTTTCTTTCTTACATGTTATTGTTATATAATATTCTGTTTATATCTTACCAGCTGTGTGCCTGCGGCCGCGCCCGCGATTCCTATATTCTTTACTGCGTTTTAATTTTTTGATACCCAACCCTAATTATCTTTAGTTTATAAAGTAAAAATATTGCTTATAAATTCATGAACTAAAACACGGTAAAACTGTGCATTGAATTGGATTTTATTAAAATTTTTATGAGTATAAATTTTTTACGCGAAACCTTAATTATTTTCGAAAACTAAAAGTACCCTAAGTTACTTGGAGTAACTTCAGCTATCTACCAAAAAAAATCATCAAAATCCGAACAGACAGGCAGACAAAATTTTCAAAAGTGCATTTTCGGTGTCAGTAACGATACTTACAAATCAAATTAATCAAAATATATACGAATATAGGTACATTCATACCTATTTTGTAAAAAAATAATTTTGACATTGCAAACATACACTTCAATTTTATTTATTAGTATAGATTATTATAATAATCGTTTAAATCTACTAGTTCTTTTTCTGTTAAAAGAAAACCTACCTAGAATTAGTCAAGTAGATATTTAAGACGTAACAAAAATTTGATTCGTGTTAAACTTTAAAATACATGTGAAACTTTCCTTGGAAGTTACACTTACATAAGGTTGAGAACCACAGCCATAAGGGCCATGCAAATATTACGTAATAATATGCAATACACTTTGATCATTTTCCCCCCCCTTACCAGTAATAGTATGCATCACCTTAACCCAATGTTTACGTAAAAATTGGGATAATTGTTAGAAAAAAAATACGAAGATTAATAAGTTTTAAATTAATAAATTAATATAACCATTCAAACCGCTCCGTCCCTCGTGTCATAAAAAATGAGCAAAGTGTAACCCCATTGATGTTACGGTCCCATGTGGGGGTAATGTGGCATTGTTCGTTATTGATCAGTTTATTATTCTTTGTATGAAATTACCTGTGCGCTGGCAAATATATATTCTTAACAATTATTGCACTGTATCATTATTATACCTCTCAAATATCCAATGGTTTAGGTAAATTTATGTAAGATAACGCGCTGGTGGGTTGTTTTTTCGTGTTTTTTTGATTCGCTATTATCCCTATAATTATTTCCGTATAAGTAATGAATAACTAATGTAACCGATAATATTAAATTATTAGTATAAAAATAGATATTTCCGTACCTATATAACGAGATCCCTAAACTTTAACATTATTCGATCGATCATAATAAAAGTTGGGATTTTTATTATTATATGGAGAAGCTTATTATGTTATTATAGTTTTTAATCTATATAAAATAGGAGGAATAATTAAAAGGACGGACACCACTTCCTAATTCATTTTGATACTGGACTGTTTTAGGTACTATTTATAATACAATAAACAATTTTTATAAATTTTTAATATATTTTTAAGTTTCACTTCAAACGCGTGTGAACTGCATTTTTTTTTTATAGATAAAGCTAAATTCGCCAGTTGTAACTAAACAAAAAAGAAAGAAAGAAAATCGATTCCCAACAAAGGAGGAAAAAGTATTGAATTGTTTTGTCTTTGCATATTCATATACGAATATTACATCCAATTACCAGTAACTATTTTTGTAACGTTCAAATGAAATTGACCTTATCAATTTCCCCGCACGCTGCTAACGTGGCTTTGCTCATAACACACATCTGTTACTTTACAAATGGCAGCCTGTTAGATTGGTTATTACGTAGATGCAACAAATAAGTAGGCATATATAAATGTAATCGCGTAAGCTGATATTATCTGGTACGCTTTAAACCTGATTATTTAAAGTTTTAAAATTTTGTTTTATCGAAGAATCCTTTATCCTATTGGTGTTTTTTACGCGCATTAGCAGTAAAACCGACTAATATACAGTGACAGTAAATGAGATAACGTTACATGCAGCTGAGATGCGAATGTTGAGATGGATGTGTGGGGTAACAAGAATGGACAGGATTAGGACTGAATATATTAGAGGAAGTTTGAAAGCGGCGCCAATAACAGACAAGTTAAGAGGCGGTCGTTTATCCTGGTATGGACATGTGATGCGCAGGGAGAAAGAGAATGTTGTAAGAAAGGTATTGGATATGAATGTGGACGGTTACATGGGAAGGGGAAGACCAAAGAAAAGATGGATGGACTGTGTGAAAGATGATATGTTTAGAAAAGGAGTGAATGCGGAGATGACAACAAATAGAGAGGAATGTAAGAGGAAGACATGTTGCGCCGACCCCAAATAAAAATGGGAAAAGGGTAGGGAGATGATGAGTAAATGAGATAACGTTCTCTTGTGCCGTCACGTCTCCTCACCGCTCTTGACCTCTCTATGTTTTGTACCTCATGTACTCTTTATCTCATCTATACTTTTGCAAAATTAATTAGGGAAATGCGTAAAAAAAAAATCAAGCTCATCATAAAATTGTAAACAAAATCAGATAAGGCAAACTGTTACTGGCAAGTGGTTTAATCTGTACAAAAAAACATAGGTAATGTTATTTTCCAATGAATATATAAAAACTATATATTATGTGTTGAATTATGGCTTAGCCACAAACCAGGCGGGCCGGAGCTCCAGCGCGATTTTTCTGTAGAAGACATCGCGTCGACGAGAGCCGAGCGCGAGTTTTTCTATAGTAAAAGCACGCTGGGGTCCCATCCCGCCCGCTGTGTGGCGGAAACAATAACTGCGGAATAGAATACATGATACGCTAGAGGAGCCGCGGGAAAAGCTAGTTACTTATAAATAAGCGATGGCTAATATGATATGATATGAAAAAAGAATTAGTATGTATATATATATATTTATCTGGCTTATATACATTCATTTTGTTTAAAGTAGAGTTTAGAATACATGGAGGTCGGTGTACGTGGATCATGCGGCCGCGAATTCAGTTCGCTCGAGGTTAATTTTAGTATAATAGTTGCGAAGACGCATGCGCTTGCTCCGATTGTGTTTTCCTTATAGTTCTATAAAGAGATCTTATAATACGTATTATGTTAATAACCGCAATTCAATATCATACTTACGGTTTTAACAACATCCATCCAGTCAACCGAAAGACGTCTACAGCTGGACATAGGTCTCCCCCAAAGATCGCTACGACGACCGGTCTTGCGGCACCCGCATTCAGCGTATTAACAACATATAAGTACATATAATATTACTACAATAACAAAAGTAGTGATAAAACAAAATAACAAATCATTCCATATTTTATAAAATCAATCAATATCATTAATAAATAAACACAGTAGATTAAAATTAAATGTTATAAGTTTTCTATGTTTCAATTTTACTTATTAATTATTTATTATTAATATTTTATTATTATATAATTATTTTCTAAGTATTCAATGTTTTCTATTGCCAGTTATATTTAATTACATTAAATACATGTTCTTTAAGCCCACTTTTGTAATGATGTTTTTAAATCTTTAGTATTCCGATAAAGTAGAAGTCCGTTGTTAAAATCTCACATTTCACGTTTCGTGTCATTCAATAGACCTCAGACTTGTCATTTAATAAACTAAACTAAATCACGTGAAAAACCACTAAAATATAGAGTCATATACTGCAAGTTTTAACTTGAAGTATAGAGTTATATACTGCAAGCTTTAACTTGAAGTATAGAGTCATATACTGCAAGTTTTAACTTGAAGTATAGAGTCATATACTGCAAGTTTTAACTTGAAGTATAGAGTCACATACTGCAAGTTTTAACTTGAAGTATAGAGTCACATACTGCAAGTTTTAACTTGAAGTATAGAGTCACATACTGCAAGTTTTAACTTGAAGTATAGAGTCACATACTGCAAGTTTTAACTTGAAGTATAGAGTCACATACTGCAAGTTTTAACTTGAAGTATAGAGTCACATACTGCAAGTTTTTAACTTGAAGTATAGAGTCACATACTGCAAGTTTTAACTTGAAGTATAGAGTCACATACTGCAAGTTTTAACTTGAAGTATAGAGTCACATACTGCAAGTTTTAACTTGAAGTATAGAGTCACATACTGCAAGTTTTAACTTGAAGTATAGAGTCACATACTGCAAGTTTTAACTTGAAGTATAGAGTCACATACTGCAAGTTTTAACTTGAAGTATAGAGTCACATACTGCAAGTTTTAACTTGAAGTATAGAGTCACATACTGCAAGTTTTAACTTGAAGTATAGAGTCACATACTGCAAGTTTTAACTTGAAGTATAGAGTCACATACTGCAAGTTTTAGCTTGAAGTATAGAGTCACATACTGCAAGTTTTAACTTGAAGTATAGAGTCACATACTGCAAGTTTTAACTTGAAGTATAGAGTCACATACTGCAAGTTTTAACTTGAAGTATAGAGTCACATACTGCAAGTTTTAACTTGAAGTATAGAGTCATATACTGCAAGTTTTAACTTGAAGTTTGAAAACTGGAACCATCACTAACATCACAAACCAAAATCACGTCAAGAGTACATTAGATAGTGTATTAGTGAATGAAGTTGACATAGAAATTACCACTTTCTCATTCTCTTGTGAGATAATTTATCTAAAACGTTGAATGATTTAGTGAGAAAATGCTGTGAATAAAAATTTAAATTAGTTAATGTGTCGAGTACCCTTAAAAATAAGACAATAGAAAGACAATGGAAAGCTGGCGTAAACGCCAGGCAAGTGCTCAAGGGGTTAACAGGATTAGGCATATACATCTTATAACATGACACTAAAATGATTGACGACATACTTGTTAGGTATTTGAAGTATGCGACGCGGTGCTTGCGAAAGCCACCCCGTGTCGCCCCCATCCCAAATGCAGCGGACGGCCCCGGGGGGTTTTAGTGGGTATTTCCGGGCGACTCTCGCCCGGGTGAGTCCCACACTGCACGGAACTCGTCACTCCGTGCCCCCTTATCTGTTGTATTGGGGGACTTTGATCCCCTAAATACAATAGATAAGGGTAGTGCGTAAATGCATTTCCCCCCGTCAAAAAAAAAAAAAAAGGTATATGAAGTATGTAAATATTTTTTATCTCATCTTAAAATATAAATAATAAATAACTCGGTACACTGGAATCAAAATTAAAATCAAATCAAAAATAAGGAAGTTATTTTAAGTATTTCTATTTTATTCTAGAGCGAAAGAGCACTACATTAAGATACTACTGTGACGTCACACTTTACTTGCTTCGTGCTAGTTCTATACTGACAATCGTTTTGCTATTGTTGGATAGATAGAACAATTCCTCTTAATTTAAAAAAAAATTAACGTTTTTAATTCAGAATTTTATTATCAGAATTCAATACTTTTTATTTAAGTATTCACTCGATCAATTAAAGTCCAATAAACTACTATATTTTGATCGAATATGATGAATATTTTATAAAGAAGCTAGAAGCGGTTTATTTCCACGCTGACCTTTACCTATCTGATCTTGTCAATCGGTTGTATGCACGCTACGTTGTTTTTAGCATCGAATACTATTATCAAAGTGAATATAGGTAATACTTTATATGTAGTAAATAATTTTTATATAATATGTAGCATGCGTATTTAAAAACAATCACTTTATAATAAGCTTAAAGGAAATGGCTCTAAGTGGTATTGCTGGAATATAATGTAATAACGGGTGCTTATTGGGAGGTTTGCAATTTACTAACGTCACTAGTCAAAGGGCCGTTAAAATGCCCTATTGTCGTGTTTTGGTTGATCCCAAGCTCACCTCATGAGAGAGTCCTTCCGGATAAAACCGTAATATAAATGAATTGACTTTTCCTTAACAGGAATCTCAAATGTACGTGGAAGTTACGTTTAAAAATATAAAATTAACCTATTTTGAATCTATTTTGCGGTTATATGCTTAAAGGTCGCAATTCTTCGCACATACACACATACTATGTTACTACAAAGTTCTTATGTAAATAGTCAGACAAATGTATTACTTAATGAATGATTTAAAAAAGAAATACACATTAATATATAATAATAACAATATTTTGTAAAAATACATGCAAATATTCGCAACAGAGAGGAATGGCGCGTTAACAGAAAATGAGGCTTCCTACTGCAAAAACATTGTTATAATACATTTACGTATTTCGTATTATAATATTCACAAATTGTCAATATAATGCAAAAATAATAATATAATTCGCACTTTTTTTATCCAGCCTTAATTTGTGAAAATTTCAAGCCAAAAGTAATTGAAAAGTAAAAAAGTTCACTGTAATAAAGCTCAATTTTTCTTTTGCAGTTGCTCGGCCTCGCTCTGATCGGCATCGGCGTCGCCTTCCTCCTCAACTGGACCATAATTAAAGATGAAGTGAAGTCCCATCTAACTGTAGCTCCGTGGCTGTTTATCGTTATCGGAGCCATCATGTTTGTGATCGCGTTCTTTGGCTGCTGCGGAGCGATACGGGAGAGTCACTGCATGGTTGTCACGGTAAGCTTTTTAAACTTCTTTAACATTTGTCTAATTAAACTGGCTTTTTTGTGCTCATATGAACGACAACATTTATGTAGAGTTACGGCTGCAATACTCCTAACAATTTTTTTTTAACTGATCTATGAATCTACTTCTTAGGCTGGCGTGCATCATCTAAGCTTATATTTAACAAAAGTCAAATCCGTAGTTAAATCTACAGTTAGGCTAAAACGTGTTGCATCATCTGAGTTTAGTTTAAATTACGTCATAATTTAACTGTAACCGCAACCCACGAAATTTGGGGGTTTAAAATTTAAACGAAGTTTATTTCGATTGTCATGACATCTGCCAACGATATTTAATAGAGTCTATTATTTACATTGTACAAAAATATGTCTCTATTGTAAGATATTTTATGGGAATCGTCTTCTAGCGATGTTTTCTCTTTTTGTTTCAAGCTAATGCCATCAGGTTTTTTTACATAAAATAATATCCTTGTTTTTTAATAAGTGTTTGAATACTTAATATTACTCAGCAACAATAATAATTAACATGTCTTTCCTTAGGATATATATTACAGTAATAAATGTAAGACAAATGCTATTTTTTTTTATTTTTGATAAAGTTACTTGGTTTTTACAGTTAATAGGATTTGATCCATAACGAAATATATCCAAAATCTTCGTTTTAGTCCAAACTGACAGCAATAACAACACGTTTGTTTTCTATTTATCAATATTGTTTTTGACATTTTTTACGTTGTTACCATACATAAAATATTTTCCTTAATATTTATTAGGAGATTGATGTCTCTTTCAACTGACAACTCTTTTAACTTTAATCCTAACTAAAAGTTGGGTTGTGCACTCGAAACTTTGCTACTGCTGTGGTTAAAGATATAGTAAAGATCAAGTTTAAATTTAAACTTTACTATAACTGGAGATTTCGTGCACTCCACCCTTAATTGTAAAAGATACTGAGACTGAAGCTTCAGTTATGTGACTATCTATTATTGCATAATGTGAAAACAGAACAGGTTTAAATGTGTCTCTTTTTTATTGCACTAAGTCTAAGATATACCAGATACCGACAAAGGTGTGGTCACTCGTAGAAGTTTTTCAATAATGAATGTGCAGGAAAGATAATAATTATGGTGAAAAGAATTGCTACACTGGTGTCCGTCATTTCATAAAAACGTATGCTTCTTTAATAACCACAGATTAATAAGTTAAACTAAACTCCCTTACCGTGTGGTGCCGGCTAAGAATAGTACCACCTCATATCTTCCCGTGGGTGTCGTAAAAGGACTAAGGGATAAACCAAGGGATGGGCAGCAGCATCCTTTGAGAACAACAAACACTCAACTGCAATCGCTAACCCACCTGACAAGCGTGGCGATTATGGAAATTCCCCCCTTTTCGGGGGACACCTATGTCCAGCAGTGTACGTCTTTATGTTGAACTAGCTATGTGCCCGCGTTTTTAATATTTTTCACTGCGTTGTAATTTTTTTATACGGAACCCTAATACTTTTTTAAGACTAAGATGAAGTAAAACTATTTCTCATAAATTCAAGCACTTGCTTTTAAAACTGTGCTTAGAATCGGGTTTTATTCCGTATTTTATGAATTTTAATGTTTTACGCGGATCCCTAATCATTTTCGAAATTTAAAAGTAAGTAACTTAGGGTAAGTTAGCCGGAATAACTTCAGCTATCTATCAAAAAAAGTTCCGTCAAAATCCGTCCAGCCGTTCCGGAGATTACCCGGAACAAACGGACAGACAGACACAAAATTGAAAAAAAAATGTATTTTTGGTATCATATATACATTCATATCTATTTTGTAAAAGAAATTAATTTTGCCATTACAAACAGACACTTATTTGTATGGAAGTGTAGATTAATCAGCCTATCTTAGTGCCTGTTTCAAATTGTTATCTTCTTGTGTATCGACATATTCTGCTTTAAGCGTAAGGTTAAGCGTAAGGCAATATAACATTGGCTATTTCTGATATATGGTTAAACGAATTTAGGTAATGTAAAGAAATGTTTTAAATTCTTTTCAGTACGCGATATTCTTGCTTGTGATTATCATAGTGCAAGTCGCGATTGCGGTAATACTGTTCGCTTATGGCGATACCATCAAGGAGGGTCTGGTCAAGTCCATCGATTCATTGTACGACAAGAGATCCGGCTCCGATGTAGACAAGACTACGGATGCCGTTTTCATGAACCTTCAACAGCAGGTACATTATCTGTGTTTTTTCACATAAAAACATTGTTATGTAAATTGTCGATATTAATTAAAATGATGTTTCTTTGATGATATGATTCAAAAAAACAATGACTGTTCTTTTACAGTAAATGAAATTGTTGCCGTAAGATAGAATTGTAAATATTTTTCTAAAATCAGTTGAAACCAATTATTACTAACTAACGGACGATAATAATTACCAGTTTAGTGAATTTAAAATGATACTTGTATTAATGTTAATTTTTATGTTATCGGTTTAAACTTTACGGTGGTTTGAAAGACGCAATGTTGTATGTATATAATGGGCCAGTAGTGATATGAGAATGGGAGGGGGAGGACTACATGTAAAGGGCGAATGAACGAACACTAATGATAGAAGAGTTAGAACAAAGTCGATGAAGGTTTCTCTTGAAACATAACAAATTGAGGGTTTATCTCTTTCAGCTCGTTGGTTGTTGACATTGGAAGTGAAATATAGTTTTCCATAAAATGTTATCTTTTTAGTTCGAGTGCTGCGGCAAGAAAGGACCCCAGGACTACGTCGCTATCACTCTCCCCGACTCGTGCTGCAGCCGCAAGAACAGCATCCTGGGCGCTGTGGTCGGCGGCCATTGCACGATAGACAACGCGAACGAAGGCTGCTCGACCAAGATAGGGAACCTCTACGAGAAGTGGAACAAGCCTATCGCAGGTGTGGCCATCGGTGTTGCTTGCGTTGAGGTGAGTTCTTATTTCACTTACTGTTGATAAGTCATTAATCTTTAAGCTGAGTCATATACGACATTTTTTATTTTTGAATTAGATTTCACTGCAATTATATCTCTTATATTATATCTTATTTTACACTATTGTTCTCATAACTCATTTTTCTTGAACGTTCTTGCGGGATCTGAATCTGTTTTGAATTAGTTCTTATATTTAGTTCTTTTATTATTGGGCCCTATGTTTTGTAATTTTGATGGCGTTTTGCTTGATATAGTTATTGTGCACGAGTGAAATGTTTTACAAATAAAGTGTTACAAAATCTCCCTGGAATGTTCTAACAAATGGTCACCGTGTTGATGTATTAAAAATAAATTAATTTTTATTTTATTTAATTGTCCCTTAAAAGGCGGTTATGAAAGTCAACAATTACCCCCCGGTTCGGAAAACAGCCTTAAACTGAAGAGCCGGCAAGATACTCATAATTTTTTTCATAGTTACAAACGGTTTTTAGTGGAAGCACAGAGAGAGATGCCATTTCCAGAATCACTTTTTTGTTCACGTAAAAATTAAAACTGCCTCGGTGGCGCAGTTGTATTACGGTGCGACTGCCGTTCTGAGGTCTCGGGTTCGATCCCCGGGTCGGGGCAAGTGGTATTGGGTTTTTCTACTCAGTATCATCCCGGAGTTTGGAATTTGTGCCCGATATGGCGACACGGTCGCCCTCTGTCACATCTGGGACGGAACCAAGCTCGGCGAAACGTGGGTGGTGTAGTTCGCTATTTCACCTCTGCCTAACCCTTTGGGGATAACAGGCGTGAGCTTATGTTATGTTATGTTTAAAAATTAAAACCTTTGGACATAGTGCTTGATTGATATAGAACTGAATAATTATCGTACCTATTTGACACTGACAGGATTGTGTTTATCACACTGTGTATAGCTCACAGACGACCATTTATTATTTATATATATAATATATGTAATAATGAATCTATTATTGTGTTTTCCAGGTGGTCGGAGCTCTGTTCGCGCTCTGCCTTGCAAATTCCATAAGAAACATGGACAGAAGGTCACGCTACTAATATTTTGTACATTTAAACTGGTACCTATGAACACGATATTTTTTGGTTTATTATTATTTAATTGACTAATCTGTATAGTTATGGGTTACGTTCACAGCATGCCTGACTAATTGTTTCCGAGATATCATTCCTTTGTATTTCTTGGTATCGCATATTCCAGTGTTTTGTTTCACATCATTCCTTTAGTTTCATTTCACTTAAATCATTAGGTTTCATTATAAATAATTTTTTTTATTATACACTAATACCCCGCTTAGCGCGACCCCGTTACGCGCGTTTTCACTGTAACGCGAATTTCAAATTTCGCGCTCAAATGCTTCGCATTACGCGAAAGAGTGCGTATAAACATAATGTAAAGACAATAGAGGTATTTTTCCGTAAAAAATAAGAGTATGTATTGCATAAAGTGTTCTTAGAATTAAAGTGATTGATTAAAATGATTTGTATTTTTTTTTATTAAATTTTGACTATGTTTAATCATAAACCTCGATATACGCGAATTTCAGTTAACGCGATTTTTTTTTCGGAACGTATTCCTCGCGTAAAGCGGGCGGGGTATTACTGTAATTATTTCGTTTTAATTATTTAACCTAGAAAATATTTTTGGAATGATTACTCGAAAATGTGTGTGAATTTCACTTCAAATATTCTATTACGTTGATTTAGTTTTTTTTTACCATTTAATAACTACTATCATTTTTAAATTATTGAAGTGCCATTCGAAACTACTAACACTTTAGCACGGCAACACTATCGGATATGTCAAAATTATGATGACGAACGTCGAATAATTAATTATTTTGACGAATACTATTTTCCGTAAAATTGTCATTAGATGATTCGAAGTCGAACTTAATAGATTCAACTTCTATTATTCTCGATTAATACCAATAATATGTTTCGATTAAGAGTTGTTTCATTATAATATTACTGGCATAATAGACTGGACAGGAACTTTATATTTTAATCGAAAATGCGTATTGACTTACTTTTTATCTAATTGGGACCGTTTAATTAATACTTAAGAAGAATTTTAGATATTTCTGTATCCTCCCTCCTCCTTGTAAGCATTAGTAAAGAAAACTGTTAACCGTCCCCTTCTCATGGTAAGGTGAGCATTAACATAATATTTACTAAATCTGTTTACAAGTACCTAATTAAAAGCAAATAAGTAAACATTGCTTTCAATTACATCACTTTGCAGACCCCCCGTCCGCCATTGATGTTTACTTGAACGGCCAATTTATAGAAATGATATTTTATTAATGATATCAATACTCAGATCATTTTTTTTCTTTACGAATATTCATACTATAGTTTGAGAATAGCTGTTCACATTGCGTAAGTTGTGATTTTGACAGATCGTAATATATATATGTTTGTATGATATACAGTCTGTTTAAATGCAGTAAATAAGATTTTGGTGCACCTTTGATGTTAGAATAACCAAAAAAAGAAAAATACGACTTATTCTAAATTAATTTAAACTAAATGTTAATGCAGCATGATTGTTGAAACACGTTTTGTTGTTTGTTTTATTTCACTAAGCTATTTTTTAAATAGACTGTATAGATTTTTGTACCCTAACCCGAATGCACGAAACAAATGTAAATTTCGGTTTTTATTAAAGCTTTATTAACAATTTTGTTTGTTAAATGGGAACTTAACCATAAGTACCTACTTTAAATATGGTAATTAATATTTTATAAAAGAACTAGTTATATAAAAGAAACAATAATACAAGAGAATAGTTCTGAACTAGATTATCGAATATTGAATCTATTATTGAATTCATAAATTATAATAGGGTTTATTCGAGTTTGTTACTCTTAATTATAAAGCTCATATTATTTTTTGTAAATTATCAGATTTTACAACTAATAAAAAATATACATCATAATACTATTGGAATCTCGAATTATTGATATTAAAAAAAGAGAACGAAGAACCATCAATCTCTAATATAAAAAAAAAAACGAATGATTAAATAAATGCAAAAAAAAATACAGACTTGCACTGAATTTCGACCTTCACATACAGAAAGTAATATAAAAAAAGGAAATAAAAAATCTAAAACTTGAAAAAAATTCAAGAATTTCTTTACATTTTACTTTGAAACTGTATTAATATGGACATAGACGGGGACAATTTGTCATAAATATATAAAAAGCTGTGTTGCTATTCAGAAACTAAGTATTTTATTATAAAATATTCATAAATGTTTAATATAATAATATATTTAACTATTATTAATAATGAATCTCTGTTTATTTTTGTAGTATTTATATTGAAAATGGATATCGCTTTTTGTATTTTTCTAATGCTGTCTAAAAGTAAAGTTATATATTTCAGGGTTGCCAATATAACTTATGTTTTCTTCATTTATAAAATACGCATTACGTAATTTTAATAATGATAATTACGCGTTTGTCGTAAATTGTTCACATTCTTTCTCCTTTTTTCATTACTTCTTTCTTCTTCTATATTCGCAATAAAAGAAAACAATTTCTATTCAATAAATGGCAACCCTATATATTTCTATAAAATCTTTTAATCTTTAATATGTATAGAAGGAATGAAGGTATATTTTTAAAATGTTTGAGGTCTTATAATAAATCTTGACTAATAAATCTCTATGTGTAACTATAATATTTTTCTGCTTTAAATTGTATCCTCTAAAAGGGGAAAAATTGTAAAAAGATCCTTTTTTTATTCATATAAAAAAAAATTACAATAAAACTCACAGGAACATTTTTGGCATATTGAAAATAACAGTTGACAGTAGATGATAATCTTTGAAGCTTGTAGGGTTACCAGGTATTTAATCAATTTTAAATTCGAATCTAGTGAATCGAAATTGAGATCTGTCGATTTGTGTGTTGAAAAACGTGAGTGTGCGTGTCTTTTAAATTATAATAATAAATTGTTCTGCATAAAATAACTAGAGAGTGCTTTATCGCTGTGTTATAATGTGCCAAAATTATAAACTCGATTTGTTATGTTTCATTAATTAATATCTCATCTTAAAATCTTGAATAAGTAGCGGACGTGGCTATAAATTCTATAAATATTCTGGTTATGATTAATTACAACAAGTTTTGTTGAAGGTGTTACAAAAAACAATTCGAATTACACATTTATACCTCAACGCTTTTGTTTGCCTTTATTGATTTATAATTAATAATAAAGTATAATATGTGTCATACTGAGTGTTTTTATTCTTTTAAGTATTTCACTTTTCTTATCGATAAAGATATGCAATTTTCAGTATCTTCAGTACTGTCAAAAACAGCATTTTCAAATTGTGATTCCTTATCAGGGGGATTCATTGCCCTTGCGTATACTCCGGGATTATACAACGACAAAAAAATACTTCACGTTGTATGTGGTATCATTGAAGGGCTAGTCGAGTCGACAAGTGCTTTCCTTTTTTTTTTTTAATCTGTAAATTAATTAACAATGTGACAACGAAAATTATATATAATACGTGGTAAGTGAATTGTACTAATATGCATGATATTTATGTTGTGTTTTTTTTTCTGTCTTAATTATTTCATGAGTAAAATATAATCAATTACATAGATGCTAGAAGTGGTATTAGAAAATATTTATTTATCACATCTGATATAAATTACATTTCTGCATCTATATAATTTGAAGAATTATGTTTTATTTTTTTTTTTGTAGACGACGATATCTTTACCAGTTTGTTACAATAATTTTAAAAATTATAATTTCCATCAAACTCGGGCCTTATTGATGTTTGCGTTACGTATGGCAGTCATGAAAAAAAAATAACCTTCGTTCAGAAATCTCGAGTTTTTTAAACCAAAGTATGCTTTAAATTAGCTTATTTGTTATACATATTAAATAAGTTTTATGTTTTCTGGTAAAGATATGCATTGGTTTAGGTGTATTTTTTTTTATGTAATGTAACTGTGTGCCTGTTGTGTGGTTTAATTTTGTTATTTAATTAATTTTCTCATTTGGTACCAGTGTTCATTTCTTTTATATTTTTGAAAAATTTTCGCTTTGTTTTTTTTTTTATAAATAATAAATTTCAAACTCTTGTTGCCAGTATTAAAAATTGACTTTCTCCAATTTCACTTCGCAGGTACGCCTAAAACGAAGACATCACGATGGGATTCTATATACAAATATATATTTTAATAAACAACGACACGATACCTACATAAGTTTTTTTATGTACAAGTTGAAATAAATCCAAGCACGCGTAATTCCCCACCTCATTGCCTTGAAAGTTTGCTTAGTGCCGTATAAGTTGTGTGTGCCTTAGTTTATCAAGCTAATACGCAATGAGAGGTTAGAATTTTATTGACAGCAACTTCATGGTACATTATAAATTTATGAAAGCTTAAAAAAAAGTTGGTTGACTCTCAAAACTTGTATTTTTTTAAGTTTTCGCGTTCCATATCTAAATGCAGTTAATTTAAACGGGTTTTCACGCTTTACCTTTGCTTTTTTCTATCCCGACGTTTCGGCGTAAACCCAGCTGTAACTTCGGGATAGAAAAAAAGCAAATGTAACGCGTGAAAATCCGTTTAAATTAACTGCTTTCAAAACTTGTTCTTATTAATTACACATGCACCAAAAAGTTATTTTGAAATTTCAATTTAAACTGGGCGTTAGTCAGTACGTGAACTTATCTAGATTTTTTTTTCAATACTTTGTTAACAGCGTAATAAATAACAATATTAGTCTATAATGGCAATACTCTAAAAAAATTGTTTGATTCATTAAACAGAACCTAAGCAAACTTTCAAGGCAAAGTTTCTCATTTAAGACGATATTTAAACTGTTGTCTTTTTCTGTTAGTGTCTACATAACTGTCAATATAATGTTGACATTACACGTAGATAGTACAGTGAAATGGAACGTACCTTACCATTAATTTAATTATTATTTTTTTCATTTGTTACACATAAATATATTGTGTTAAATTTAGGATAATATTAAGTTAGTTAAGCGACTATACATGTAATTAAATTTAAAAAAAAAATTGATCTGGGAACGTTCGAATTATGTGTTATAAACACTGAGATTTTGACTAAGACTTTATAAATGTAGACACTGAAATTTACACTGTTTTTATACAAAATTAATAAAGATGTCTGAAAAGAACTCTTAAGTCATTTAAAACAACTTTTGATTGTCTGTATTATGTCACATTATTTTCTTTTGTACTTTTGTTTTTCTATATAGTAAGTAATATAATATAGCGCTGTATATAATAAACTGAAAATTGAACATCTAGTTTCAAATACAATTTCGTTTAATTATAGTCATAAAAGGATACATTCTTTGAAATAAACACCAGTAAAACAATACATCTCGAAAGTTCTACTCTTTTAACTTACATAACGTATGAACGTTCCCTAATTATTATTATTCTTATTCATTATAAATAAAAAAAAAGTATTTTCTTAACGATTGAAATTTGTAATTTTACGTCCAATATAATAAAATGTTACATTAAAACCGTTGCAATTATTTAATATACTTATCTATATTTATGCATTTCTATTTAAATGTGATTGAAGTTCGTTTTTAAAAAATTATCTATGTAAATAATAATAACGGGAGCAAATATTTAACTTGTTTCGAATCTCTTTTTGCATTTCTGATGAAACCGCTTTTATGGATAATTTAATATCGATAAATAAATTTTCTATTATACGATTTATTTGTTTTATTACCATTGTTAAACAGTTCTTAAATTTAAATTACTATAACAAATAGCTATATATACATATATTTGTGAAGCGATGGGCGCAGTTGATAGTGTGAGGGATTCTGCGTCAATGGACGCGGGTTCATATCCTATCCAACTCTAAAATCAGCCTGGGCTTTCGGTGAAGAAAAAAAAACATCGTAACGAAACCATAGCATGGTAGTAGAGCATTTCCTATAATGCCCGCCTGGATAGCTACCCCCCTCAAGTTTGAAAACCGGTCGCCAAATACCAATAGGTGTGCTCCGGCAGGATCACTTGATAACAAGGTGTCTCTATGCTTAGTGTGTTTGCCATCTTAGACCACATCTTCACTTAACATCAGGTGAGATTGTGGTCAAAGCAATGAGCCTATATCGTATAAAAAAAAGGAATATATAGTTGCCGTAATATGGTCGTAATCGTTTTATGTCTATAACAAAATCCTAATTAAGAATGCACTGGAAGTTACGCTATTCGCTACGTGCGAAGTGCATGGTGGGCGTATACTAAAGCGATTTTAGCGTATGCCGTGGCAAAAATCTGAAACTAGTCTGGATTTTCTACCTCATATATTTATTTATTTTACACACATTTTGTACAAAGGTGAACTTAATGCCTTAGGCATTTTCTGCCAGTCAACCTTAGGGTGGTGAAGAAAGTAACAAAGGTAGGTGCAAAACTAAGTATTAATATTATATACCTGTATACAAATATATTGTTTTTTACATACATCCGATCCATCCGATCTTGTGTCTAGGTGAATACCTTGTTGTTAATCCCCAAAAGCAACTTTCAGTAGTACAGAGCAAAATATTTCAAATAAGATAGCCAAATCACAACTTTGGCGAACTATACGACGTACTTCGAATGGTGTAGAAGTCTCACCATTACGTAGAATACTAGCTTCCATACCCTCGTGGACAACTGCACTAGTTTTAGGAGTTTTTCGGAGATATCCAATTCTAACAAATATTGAATACAACCCCTCTCTGCTCACGGTGTCAAAAGCCTTTTTTAAGTCAACAAATTCAACGACTAAAGGGAAAAGTTGCTTCCTACGCTTTTCTTGTAATTGTCGAAGAGATAATATCATGTCAGCTGTTAACCGCTTGGATCTAAAACCACATTGAGGATTCTGAGGTTCGGGGTCGGCGAGCCTTTCTAGTTTTTCCAAAATGGCTCTAGCAAAAGCTTTAGCGACGATACTAAGAAGCAATATCCCGCGGTAACAGTTACAGTCCACGGTCGCCTTTGCTTTTATTTAGATTAACGATGTTAGCATCGCCCATATCCTTCCTTCCAGTCCCTCTACTGTGGGTATGGCTTCTGGCTGAATATTCACAGACATGACTGTATAGTGTTCCACCCATTTGATCATCTGATGACTACTGTTTGTTATAAGAGAGCCGTCGACTTCCTTAAAAAGCGCTGTCTTCTTTGGAGTAGGACTGAGAGCTCTTTTTATCCCTACATGTAGTTAACCAATATCCCTCAAGTTCGCATACGTTTGTATATCCCGGTAAAGCTCCATCCAATACGCGTTTACGAACAAGCAAATGGTACGCTGGAGAGAAGGTTTTGCCTTAGTGAGTTTTTCGCGGGTTTCGCTGCATGGATTAAGGGAAATTTAGAGCAGCCTGGTATTTAAAACGTTCCCTGCGGTGTCAGTTAGAAGAGATTTCAGATTTTCCCATTTGACTTACGCCGGTGCCGAGATATCCAATGCTTTCTCGTCCCGTGTCATGCAAAGTTTTATATTTTTTTCCTTAGAAAAGTGGATTTTCCTAGGGATAATTCGAACTTTGGACACAAACAAGGCTATGGTCCTATGTGCAACATAAATTTTATACATTTCGTTTTCTTTATATTAAGTAGTAAATTATTTAAGGCAAACCATTTAGAAATGTTTGGAAGTGTAATATTTAAGAGCCTAACATCTGATTTTTTTCTTTTTACTTTAAATATAAGTGAAGTATCGTCTGCAAAGCGAACCATTTCAGCTGAGTTTTTAATCATTAGCGGTAAGTCATTAATATAAACCAGGAATAAAAACGGTCCCAAAATCGGAACACCAATTCTAACTAATGATCCAGTGGAGGTACCCTCATTTACATTTACTTTCTGACATCGGTTTGTTAAATAAGAGACCAGGAAGGAGACAGAGGTTTCAGAAACACCATAATATTTTAGTTTCAGTATAAGTGTACGCAGTCAAAGGCCTTTGAGAGAGATTGCATAATACACCTATTGCATCCTGCCAAATCTCCCAAGCTCCCAATATATGACTTATTAACGTTGCACCAGCGTCAGTGGTAGATTTGGATTTCGAGAAACCAAACTGCCGACCATCTAAAATCTTTTCTGCTCTAAATAAAGTATTCAACTAACTGATTAAGCATAATATTTTCGAAAATCTTACTAATCGATGGAAGTGCCGAAATTTATCTATAATTTTCAAGACTACTTCTGCAAAATTTCATATCATTTAAACATATGCAGTCTCTTTCTGTTTTTAACATTCTGGGAGTAGCACTCTGGTAGTAATTTATTTTACTGCTACATTGTCGGCATTGTTTCACCACTACCAGCGCCCTGGGGGAGATTTCTACGGCACCCCCTAACTACAATTTAGTTTTATACAAACAATGGCAATGTGTGTAATAAAATAACAATTTATTTAAAAAAAAATCATTTATTTATAAAACTAATGGGGTAGCCACATTCTGATTAGGCCAAAAATATTTCAGGCTTACAAGTTCATCACTCAACATACAACCATCTATATCTGAATTAGAGTCTACAGTTTATTTCAATTGGAGATCACCACAGTGTTTGATATTATTGCGGAATTTATTTTATATTGTACAAAAAAGACCGAGATTCCGAGTACTCATTTAACTGTTCAAATTCTTTCATTAACTGAAATTAAAGTAGTGTCCAATTTTTTTTCTGGACAAGTTATAGGCTCATCATGGGCAGTTTCACCAACTTAACGCTTAAAAATGTCTAATTTTGAGCTAGCTTTAAACACAGGTTCAATTTCTAGTTCTTTAGCCAATTCCTTTGCAAAAGTCGACGTTGAGCTACTATCAAATTGCCGGCAACAACTCGACCCTTAGAAACGGAGTATATTAACCAACGACGCTGAACTGTTTCATTGTTCGCTAGTTTTTTTATAAAATGAGAATTAGAGAAAGATCGGCCTGTATCATTCTTCGGATAATTATCAATGTGAATTTGCACTGGGCAACTAGTTATTATATGATCAATTATTTTGATATTTCGAATGATTGGCCTAGTGGTTGGATAGCATATCCAACAATTTACGAGTAAGTAGGCCTCACTCAATGAGTGAGGGGAAATAAAGAAGCACTTTCGGCGCCTCTTTATGTCCGGCACCCTGGGCAGTCGCACAACCGCGTCCTACCCTAACGCCGCTACTGATTGTCGGATAAGAAGCATGAACCCCATTACCTCATTGGCACGGCGACATACCGGCCGTAAAGAATAAAACTAAAAATATTTAAATATATATGAAAAATATAGATGTTCTAGAAGTATTCATGTTTGGTATAAATACGTGTAATTGGTAATAATAAAATATATGAGTATTGTATCTTCATGAAATATAGTTTATTTTTTCAACAAATGGTAGCAGAGCGTGATTGGCCTAAGTAATGGCAAATCTGAAAGGGTTTATCGCACCGCTCACAAAATCAAACTATGATACATGGAATATTGAAGCACAAGCCGTATTAATAAAATCTGACTTGTGGGGTTATGTCAGCTGCGAAAAAGATGTTTCACCAAACACCGACGCTGAACAAAGAAAAGTTTACGTAAGATAAGACGCAAAGGCAAGGTCACAAATATTATTGATTTTATCACCCTCGGAAATAAAACTCGTAAAAAATTGTCATACATCGAGAGAACTCTGGAACAAATTAAACGGTATATATCAAAGTACCGGTCCTGCTCGTAAGGCGACACTACTTAAGCAATATTAGTACTTAAGAAAATGTGCGAGGGAGATGATGTTCGAGATCATTTAAACGATGTCATGAATGTTGTAAGCAAGCTGGCAGATATGGGTGTAACCATATATACTCAGAACTGCTAAGCGTTATGATCTTCTATAGCCTACCAACATTTTAAAACTTCAGAGTAGCGATAGAGTCTCGAGACGTCCTACCAAGTTCAGATGAATAAGCTGTAAAAATAATGGAAGAATGCGAGGCACGAAATAATCTAATTAACAAATATCTTGAAGCACAAGCTTTTCATTCGAAGAACAAGAATACCAAAACTAAGAAAAATACCATATTGTCAGAATAGTCATAAGAAAGGGCATAAAACAGAAGCACGTTGGTTTGGCCAAAAACGAAAAAACAACAAAAATAAGGAAAATAAAAATTTCATCACATGGTTATCAACGAATAAAGAAAATGAAATGATGTGGGGTTTAGACAGCGGATGTTCTTCACATATAACAAACATAGAAGAACTATTTGTAAATATGACATCATCGACAGGTCAACTAAAATTGGCATCAGACAAAAATACAGCTAAAGTTAAAGAAAAGTTGGAAATTCAATTGAAAGTCAATAATAATGGTACTTAGAACCTACTTGACACATTATTTGTACCAACACATCTGTAAATTTGATGTCCGTTCCAAAGATTACCCAAAAAGTAAATAAAGTCATATTCGAAAAAGATCAAGCTTCAATAATTGATCAGTATAATAAAGTAGTAATGACGGCTCGGAAAAGGGATGGTTTATATTTCATTGAAACTGAAAATTCAAAGGAGATGTCAAATATTTCATATGTAGAAGACAATGGAATTATGAGATGGCATAAGAAATTGGGTCATCTTAATGAAAATGATTTAAAATTAATGATGGAAAATAAAATTATGACAGGACTTACTTTTAAAAATGAAAATTAGAAAAATGCGAAACATACATAAATCATATACATAAAGAAAGTACAATATCAAGTCTACCGTTTACTCCCATTGACAAGGTAATATGTACGAAACCTTTATAAATAATCCACAGTGATATGTGTGGACCGTTCGAAAATGAGTCAATGGTTGGATCAAAATGTTAAGTATCATGCACTGATAACTTTACTAGATACTGGTGTATATATTTCATTAAAAATAAGAGCGAGGTACTGGATAAATTTAAACAATATAAAAACGTAGAACTATGAGTATAAGTCTTATACTCAGAACTTACAAAATGACAAATGACAAAATGACATGAAAGATCATGGCATAAACAGAAGATTTTCTACGCCTTATACTCCTGAACAAAACGGTATCAGTGAGAGGAAAAACAGAACATTGGTAGAACGATCCCCATGTTTAATGTTAGAAGCAAATGTGCTACGAAATTTGTGAGCTGATGCTCTGAATACTGCCAATTACCTAATTAATAGAAGGCCTACAAAGCTGTTAAATGGATGTTTACCATATGAAAAATAGGTCCGAAAGAAATCTTCAGGTGGACATCTCCATATATTCGGATACAAAGCTTTCGTGTTAAATAAAAAAAGAAGAGGTAAATTTTCTCCAAAAGCTTCAGTAGGCGTTTTTGTAGGTTATGCACCATGGTTATGCAAAGAATGCAAAGGGTTTTCGGATTTATTTACCAAAAGACAATAATGTCATTATCAGCAGAGACGTGAAATTTGCTGATGATAAAATGTTTAACACGAACAAGGAAAGCTATGATGATTTTATACATAAATCTGAAGAACCGGAGTCTGAAAATAGATTAAGACCTGAAAATAATAAAAAAGAAAGACTATGTCTTATTATGTGGGTGGTGTAGTTCGCTATTTCACCTCTGCCTAATCCTTCGGGGATAAGCTTATGTTTATGTTTTATGTTTGTATGTCTTATTATCTGATATGGAAGAAAATTATGATCTTGAAAATATATAGTTAAATATATAAAAATAATTTGGTATAAATATGTGTAATTGGTAATAAGAAAATATATGAGTATTGTATCTTCATAAAATATAGTTTACATTTTTAACATACATTCGCAAACTTTTCTTTATAATAAAAAAGTAACTGTCAAATTTGACATTGACATTGTGTATTATGCCTTACTGATTTCATTCCAGCACCAATTTACTTAAAATTTATATTTTCAGCATTGTCCTCATTAGCAAAACTACTCATAGCGTTAGGGTATTTCCATGAGCAAAGAAGATCACACTATCTGTGGTGACTTTGGTAATTTCTGACGTGGACTTATACAGAAACAAAAAATCAAATCGAGTTTTTGGCGGGATCTCAGTCTGACATGTAGCAATTGTTTTCTTTAATTCATTAAACTTGTGTACTTGACTCTATGTCATGTAATCTTGGTGGCGTTTTGTGTGAAATAGTTTAGTTATTGTGTTCAAGTTAAGTTTATTATAGAAGACAACGCGTAGCATACATTCTGAGGTGCCGACAAAGCTCCATGGAAAGTTCGAGCAGGATAGGCCACCGTTCTGTTGGAGCTTGGTAACGCTGATACAAGATTGAAAATCTTACCCACATGACATTGGCACAAATTGTGTGTACACACAGATTGCCATTAACTAAGAAGAAGAAGAAAAATCAAATCGCTGTCAGCTGCATAGATAAAACACTATACTTGTCAGCTGTCAAAACAGTCCGCTAAGATGAAAAGTGAGAACGTTTTGTCGTGCACGTCCTCCTTATTAGACTGTGTTATAGTTACTTTCACTTCGTGCTGAAGACGTATCACTCTCAAACATTCGTAAATGTGCTGTGACAGAATTAACTCGTCAGTATTATTATATCTCTGATGCAATGGGTACGACGGTATCGGAAATGCCAAACAGAAATTATTGTGTTGTGTTTATAATTTTCGCTCTCGTGATAGTCCAAACGGTCAGTTACGACACGGTATTATACGAAACTAAGCCTTGCGACAGCGCTGCATGCTTCGACGAGCTCCACGGCGCTCTAGGCGACTGTTCATGTAACGTAGATACCATTGATTACTTTAACAATGTAAAAATTTATCCTCGTATTCAAAGTCTTGTAAGTAAAGACTATTTTCGATTCTATAAAGTAAATCTGAAAAAGGATTGTCCGTTTTGGGCCGACGACAGTAGGTGTGCGATGAAGTATTGCCACATCAAAACATGTTCCAAGGAAAGTGTGCCTGGATATGAGAATGGTTATAATAATGATCATATTGATGATTTGCCAGCAACTAAGTACTCTAAAGAAGCTCAATCGGATTGTAATTCTGACACAGATCATGATCCACAGTTGGGCTATTTGAATATGACTATTAGTGTGGCCAACCAGTTTGAAATTGCTAAATGGAAAGTGTATGATGAAGCACATGACAATTTCTGCGAGAGTGATGATAGAGATGCTGATGCAGAGTATGTAGATTTGACTCTAAATCCAGAAAGATACACAGGCTATAAAGGACCATCTGCACATAGAATTTGGAGAAGCATTTATCAGGAAAATTGCTTCCGTCCCAAATTAAATCCATATGAGTCATTTCCATATGTACTTAGCTCAGATTTGAGTAACATGTGCTTAGAAAAAAGAGTATTTTATAGAGCCATATCAGGCTTGCATACAAGTATTAATATTCATTTATCTTCCATATATTTATTGTCTGAGAAAGGTGTTGGGTTTGCAGCTCCACCAGATGGTGAATGGGGTCCTAATTTGGAAGAGTTTCAAAGGCGTTTTGACCCATCTCAGACAATGGGTGAAAGTACGAATTGGCTGAAAAATCTTTACTTTGTCTATTTATTAGAAATGCGTGCATTGGCAAAGGCTGGGCCATATTTGGAAAGAGAGGAATATTTTACTGGTAATGATGGAGAAGATGAAGAAACACAGCAAGCAATTCGAAACATGCTCGGTATAATTTATTCATTCCCTGAACATTTTAATGAGTCTTCCATGTTTAATGGAGGCAGTCAGGCTGCGAGTTTAAAGAATGAATTCCGTGAGCACTTTCGTAATATTTCTCGTATCATGGACTGTGTTGGCTGTGATAAATGTAAATTATGGGGTAAATTACAAACCCAAGGGTTAGGAACTGCTTTAAAGATTTTGTTCTCCGGTTCATGGAACAGCCTGGAAAGTGATAATGAAACACAAGGAAAATTACCGTTGAGACACAAATTGCACAAAAAGCTACAGAGAACTGAAATTGTTGCTTTGTTTAACGCATTTGCAAGGTTATCCAATAGTATAAGACAGTTGGAAAACTTCAGAATTATGCTCAGGTGAGTGCAGCACACAAGTTCACATTTATTATGTTAATATTTGCCAATATTTTAGTTATTAATTCTAATGTTGTACATAATTTCATAACTAATACAAAGTTTTCATGATTTAAACAAGCGAAACTTGTTTATAAATATAATAATAAGTAGTTATAGATTTTAATGGTAATTAAAAACAATCAAATAGTGGTACAGATATTGTCATTTATCCTGCTATATAAAGCTTTATGCTGATTAAAGCTTTTATGCCTCTGCTTCACTAACAATGGTATTAACATTAAACAAAAATAATATAAGTTTTCATTACATACATAACAACAGAGGATAATCCTCGTAATCTTTATTCATGAGTTTATTTTGATTTAAAATATGGCTTAACTTGGATGAAGAGTCTCAAAGAAGATCCTTTTAGTTTTTAGATTTTTACTTTTATACATTAATAGTTTTCATTACCACATTAAGAGCAAAAATAATAATAAAAAAGTAGCTCTTAAAAAAAACATAATCTAACTACTTATGTAAATAATTTATAAATTATTATTTAATATAAAGTTACAACATTTAAGGACAATAAATAAAGAAAAGTATTCATTATATTTTTTGTATTTGATAAAATGTTGTAACTACATATTTAATGTTATAAGGAAAATATTTTCCAAAATATATTTAATAACAGGTACTTACTTATGTAACTATAGTTTTTAAGCTAAATTGATGATTTATATCAAGTTTATTGAATTAGTATTGTTACTTAGCTTATATTATTAATTGTATCAACTGTCTGTATTTCATATATATCAGATTAGTATACGGCCAAACAAACAAAAACATTGATTTGGATCCCTTCTATGGGTTTCTATTTTAATGTTGTAATCTGACATAAATATTACAAATATGAATTTTACAAGTAAATTTCGATTTGTGTGTTAAAAAAAACATTTGTATGAAATATGTCAAATGTAAACACATTGTAGCAATATTAATATATAACTCATTATGAATTATACATTTTTTATAATATTTCTTATGTAAATTATATAATCTGGTGTGTAATATTGTTATATTTGTACATCTGGTCTATTTCATTATTTATATGAGAAGCAGACAGTAGACACTATACTATTGAACTGTTATTTTGAAATTACTGCTAATGAAGCTATTTTTAACTTTAATTCAAACACATAAGGTTTTCCTAGTTCGACTGACCATAAGGGACCAATATACCTATAAGGCTATAGAATTCTGGAATAAATTGCCAGGACAAATTCATTCCAAAGAGCTCATCAGAGCATTCACTCAGCGCAAAGCTGAAGAAGCCCTGATGCTCAGTAGGAATCAGCTACGAGTATTAGTGAGAGCGCTAACTGGGCACTGTTGTTTGGGCAAGCATATGCACAACATCGGTGTCCAGAACACAAGAGAGTGCAGGTTCTGTGAAATAGCAGACGAAACACCAAAGCACATCTTGTGTGAATGTGATCCATTAATACCCATTCGTAACCGAATTCTGGGTAAGCATGTGTTGCTTCCGGAGGAGGTACAGACGTTTTCTGCCAAAAAGATACTACAGTATATTCAGGTTGTAGGTCTAGGCAGTGAGCTTTAGCAATATAGGGGCGATCACAATAGATCTGACTAGGTCGCAGTGATACAGGACTGTTTAAGCCTGCATAGCCCCTTTTCGAATAATAATAATAATAACACATAAGGTTCATAAATTATTATAGATCAGAAACGTTCCACTGATTCACTCTTCTGGTATAACTGTGACACGGAAAATAAAGAAATGTACTATGATAGTTACATAAGTGGACATGAATGTTATAAAATTTAGTAGGTTGTCCAGTTGGAAAAAAAAAAAAAACATTGTGTTTAGTAGAAATGCAGATTAAGGGAAACATATGTATGTAACTTTAAGGCAATAAAAAAAACGAAATTTGATAATTCAATAGTAGGTATACTAGTTAGTGTTCTTTGTAAATATAATTTGAAAATACTCTCTAGTATTTACATTGTAGGGGTTGTTCAAATATTGCGTAAGGAGAATATTAGTCATTTTTACATCACCCTAAAACTTTGTTAGAAAATGTAGGTAAATCTCATCTCAAGAGTCAATTGGTTTCATTTTTACAAAACAAACTCAATTAGTTCCCAATTGCTATTTGTAACTTTTCGTCAACACAATATTATTGAATTCCCCTGCTAAATGCTCCCAAGTTTTTTTTCGTTCCCTTATTTATTAGGGGAGCAGAAACTGCTTTTGTTTTACCTCTACTTCTCGCCTGAAATAAAGGAGGGCCCTTTACGGGGTTGCTTATGCGGTTTGTGGCATGGGTTCGATTGTTGAGTATTTAAGTAAATATTGCCGATGTAATCAACACTCGGACTTTTAATACCCCTTCTCACCAAAAAAACGGAAAATATAGACACCCTCACCTACGACATACTAGTATGACCCCTTATACTTAAATTTTTTCAACGCTTGCGCATGAAGATAATTGTGAGGAATTAGTCATAATAAATAAAAAAAACGCACATCTTAACTGTGAACGGCCACTCGAATTTAGACCTGACAAATATAAATATAAATATATGAGATGCAACAGTTACCTTTAAAACAGGGTGGTCGGTCACATTAACCATCCAAATTTCCCAGGAGTTATTTTGCTTTTTGGAGTGTCTTGAGTAGTTTTTAAGTAACGGCCTGGGTTCTTATTTTTAAACACAGTTCTATGTTTAAACTTGCTGCTCTGGTATTGTGTCTTGATTTTAAACTGGAATGTACTGATATTTACATTTTGAAATAATATTTTGCAAAATTAACTGGTGGCAACCCTACATTTTAAGATTTCTATAGCATGATTTATAGCATCGTAAGATCAGTAATTTGTTAGTGGCTTGACGATTGTTAATAATTTACGTAAATGAGTCGATTTATGTTTTTCTACGGTCAAAACAATACATAACTACTTATTCGTTAGGGTTAGATTGACTGTGTTCATATAAAATAATATTTGAGTAAATTGTTTTGGTAAGAAGTTATGCAAAGAGTAATAACGCTAAGAGGAATAATTTCATACAAAAAAACTCGCTTAACATTGAAGCAAAAAAAAAAAAAAAACATATGTGTGTGTGTGTGTGTGAGCGACACGGAATTATATGTCATCGGTCTGTAAAGATTGGCGTACGTGGACTTTTAAAGTCAACTCGAAATGGCTTCACTCCACGTGAGGCTAATGGCGTTCTGAGTTTTTAATTCTATGCAGTTAAGTAGTGTAATATAATATACGTAAAATCGTACCTACTTATATATTAACGCAATTATATATTGTGATGAATACTTTGAATTCCCTTTATAAAGCATGTTTGTATTGTGACGTAATATTTCTTACGTTAATTATGCATCATAAATAGCCGTTGATAAAAGTTATCAGTTCGTTACGTGCGGTATTTGAAGACACATTAACACACTTTTGTAAGAATTTGCATATTTTATTGTTAAAAATGTAGGTGATCTAGGAAAATATGCATTATACATGTCTGTTTCCGTTCAATTGACCAGAATAACTTATCATTTAACTTATGAATTATTTTTTTAAATCCTAATTTTATAGAATTTATCCAAAAATAATGCGCCAACTTATTGATTTCAAATGGAGTCGTTAGTTGGGAGGGGGATCGTCAATGCCTTCTATAAAAATAATTTTAACTGACTTCAAACAGGAGGAGGTTCTTAATTCGTCTGTATTTTTTTTTATATGTTTGTTACGCGATTTCTCCTTCAGTTGTGGATCGATTTGAATTTTCAGCATTTTTTGACCAAATCTGAATCTAATCAGTGGAACTCAGGGAAATCGAGACAAACCTTCGAATATTATAGATGGCTTTCATATATACGTTTCCAGAGCTACTAAGTAGGCTTCACACCTATACCTAAAAAACTACATACTTAAACTAAAAAGTCTAAAGGCAACGATTTCTAAATTATTAATTATATTAAAACAAAAGATATATTAAAGTAAATAGAAACATATTAATAAAGTAATTATTCATTTACTTTTTAGTGCATTTTTATAGTTTATTCCTTTGAAGTCAGTTTTGTTTTTATTAAAAAAAAATTATTGATATGGAGGTTCGATTGTCTGAGTTGTAATTGTTACGCAAGCAAACCATTTGGTTGGGAAGGGGGTTCGTCAATACTTTGTTTATTTTTGGTGTTATAGGGTTTGTTTATTTTTAAAGGGTTTTCTATGTTCTAGTTATTAAATTAACAATATTTGCTAATTTACTTTTATAAATAATTAACAGATTTTGTAAAAAATATACCATTACTTAAATAGCTCAAATACCAAGAAAAAAATTGAAAATAGGAAAAAATTGGAAGCTGGCGTAAACGCCACGTTGGTGTTAAGTTACCATGGAGGACTAAAAGCTGTACTACTATTGCTGACAATAGTGATGGAGAGTAAAAAATGTCTAAAATTCTTCCTAAGTAATAATAGAGTAGGCCCTATGTTGTAAAATTCAAATTCAAAAATACTCTAAGAAAAAATAATCAAACAACCTCCCTTCCCTATTCATTTTATTTATATACGGTGATTTCGCATACTGCCTAGTTTCAATTGCTCTTATGTAGGCATATATATAATATATATACTTCATAGTGGGATGCTACAGCTTTTTTTTCGGATCATCTATTATAATGATAACAAAATCAAAATAAAAATCAAAATTTATTTATTCAATTTAGGCCCTAAGAAGGCGCTTATGAACGTCTAAAACACTACCACCGGTTCGGAAAATATCCCAGTCGAGAAGAGCCGGCAAGAAACTCGATCTGGTTCTTTTTTTTATAAATATCATTTTTTTGTCATATTTAAAACTATACAAATCGTAGTCTTAAAAATGTTAGTGGAAGCACAGAGATGTGGGTTAATTCCAGACATCACTATCGTTCCCGTAATGATCCACCCTGTAATAACCTTTTGAGATTAAAACTTGCTCGACATAATACTTGAACTTATTGTCAGGTAAATCGGTAATGTTACTTGGGATCTTATTGTAAAGCCGAATACTATTACCTATAAAGCTTTTATTACACTTACTTAACCTAAAGCGTGGGACGGCCAACTTGTCTTTACTTCTAATATTAAAATTATGACGATCATTCACTAGATCTAGCTTGTCTAAATTTTTACGTATATGCATTAAGTTATCGAAGATGTATGTAACAATAATCCGTTCACTGTAACTAGAGCGGTAGGTTACATATTTCCAGTTTATAAAAGTGACTAATGATCGTATGTAGAAAAACAGGAATTATAGTGGTTTTTACCTAATAATACGACAACAATTGATTGTATTATTAACCAGAGGGTTTGCGTAGTCGATCCAACGCGTCCTATAGCACGTAGTTTGTGTGTGAATCACAAATGCACAATGTCGTCGACGTTATTCCTATTCGCGAATACGATTCGTACACGTCACCTCATATTATCTGATGAGTTTCGATGATGTGCTAAAATTGATTAATTTACCAAATTAGACATCACCTTATTTGTTTAAAAAAAGTTACATAAATAAACTACCTAATTAATATGGAAAATATTTGGTAGATGTTATGAAAAGATAAATCTATACTAATCAAGTAAAATTTAAGTGTATGTTTGTACCAATAACCAAACCAAAAATACAATTTTGAAAATTTTTGTCTGTCCGTCTGTCTGTTGGTAATGGGTAATCTCCGGAACGGCTGGACCGATTTTGACGGAACTTTTTAGGTAGATAGCTGAAGTTACTCCAGGTAACTTAGGGTATTTTTAATTTGCGAAAATATTATTTCAGTTCCGCGTAAAAAAATAAAACTCATAAAAATTTGAATAATATCAGATTCAATGCAAGGTTTTACGGGCAAGTGCTATAATTTATGAGAAATATTTTTACTTTATCTTAGTACTAAATTTTTTTTAGGTAAATAATTAGGGTTCCGTATAAAAAACTTAAAATGAAGTGAAGAATATACGAAACGCGGGTGCAGCCGCGGGCACACAATTAGTATTTAATAACATACAATCTATGAATAGGCTCATCTTCGGAAACAACATCTTTTTATTATTTACTTTGATGCAAAACAGGAATGTAAATAAATTCTATTACCTAGAGATATTGAAATCTTTGTGAAAAATGTAAAGAAAACCAACCGTTTATGAAACTTTTTTTATTGATAACATTAAAACTCAACTACAACTCGTATGTGGTCTTGTCTCCGCGTCCATAAGGGGTGTGGGTGGGTAGTAGGCCTCCGCTGTGGGTAGTGCGCTCGGATTTCGCGGATTGTCGTAAAACCAGTATGATTCGGTTCTTAAATATTCTTAAATCTTAACATCATTAAGATTTTAAATGTCAAATTGATTACTGCAACTTATTAAGGTTTCTGGAAATAACAGTATAATAAAATATGTAAATTTGTGTGTTTAGATTTTTGCATGACATAATCTTTCTTGAGTTATGTAAGTGGATATACCCATAAATACACGTAAATCTCGCATTCAATGCCAATCATTAATAAGTGAATTGATTATTTATTAAAGTTTGATAAGTATTGAATTATCAGTTTATCATAAATAATAAATTAATGATAATGATAGAGGAATTTTGATAATATCTAAGTGGAAGGAATTAATTGATAATGCATTTGTATCGTTTTTTGTTAATTTGGGTTTTGACTGTTTATATAAACACTTTTTTTTTACACGGTATAGGCTCAGTACTTTGACCACAATCTCACCTGATGTGACTATGTGATTCAGGAAGGTAACACACACTCAGCCTAGAGGTACTGGTTCGCAAGTTATGCTGCCGGAACACACCTATTGGTATTTGGCGACAGGTTTTCAAACTTGAGCTAGCTCGAGGTAGCTACCAAGGGCATTATTAGAAAATGCCCTAACACCATGCTATGGATTCCTCATGATGTTTTTCTTCACCGAAAGCTGAGGCAGATTTTAGAGTTGGAAAGGTGGGCTCGAACCCGCGTCCATTGACGCGGAATCCGGCCGCACTATCCACTGCGCCATCATCGCACTTAAAGTCCTAAGTTATGTCAATGACTCCATTATTTCTTAGATATACTACATTTATTTTTCGAAATCAGTAATATACATAATCATAAGTTACTTTATTTAAAATCGAGAACTTGGTTATCAATTTTGATATTTCTAAATTTTGTGGTTCACACATATTTTTCCTTTTAAATTTAACCTCACAACAGATAAAAGATAGGCGATGTCAGGTGACAGCTATAAATATGAATCTTCAATGGGTTCTCATCAGTCAGTTAGGATCTATCAGTTTGTTGGTAAATTGAATTCCAGAGTTAAGTAAGTAGCCTATAACGGAATATATTTAATACTTTTTTACTTTGTATCCTATTGATTTAGCGATATTTATAATAATCACAAAAAAAATCAGCAGAGTTCATTATTTGTTTTATTTCATTCATTATCATTGGTGTATTTTCTTTGTAGGATCCTTTGTGAATATAAAAATCATTTAGTACTTAAGTAGTAATAGTGCATGGTTTTAAGTTACTTTGTATTTGGTTGGTTAATTATAGAATTAAAATGTTACTTATAGAAAGCACTTGTAAAAATTTGATTAAGCTAAGTAAATTATATATAATAGATGTATATAGATTGCCACGTTTATTTTATATATATATGTTTGGTTAATATATAAAAGTTATTTAGTCTCTTGTATAATGTCATAGGTTAAAACATTGCATAAACTCGTTATATTATCTGTGGGTTAATTATTTATTGACGGAAATATTTTGTGAATTTATCCTAGTTTTTATATGTCTACTTTTTTTTGTTACCATGTGGGATTTATTTATATCAGCAAGTTATTTTAATGTACATATGCAATTATTTACACAATGGCTTTTAAGATATAGTACCTATATATTAGTCTGTTAATAATAGTGTTATTTATTTTTTTAGTTATCTTAATTTCTCTAATTTCTTACTATGAAAGTATATTGGTTTTTGGGCTCACTTTTTATCTTAGAACCTAGCTCATTTTAAGGATATAATGTATTTGGTCAGTCTGGTGCCATATCATTTTCATCTGTATTAATTAGATAATTGAATCTTTCAATTGAATGAATAACCAAATGCACGATTTAACTGGTATGCACGTTGTTTAAGAGTTATATATATATATTTTTTGGACAATTTTATTTGATAATAAAAAAAATTATATAATAAGAAATTTCCGTTTTTTTTAATACGCAGCGCACAGAAAGAGCAGACAAAGCAAAGTATATTCGGAACATCTCAAGAATTCATCAAAGGTGACCCGAGCAGAAAGGACTGTACGTCTGGAGGCGCTAAACCGGGGATTTGGAGTTAAAATATTATAATAGATTATTTATAATGTAATGGCGTTATAAGAAAACATACGTTAATTTTGATAAAAACCTCATTAATATTTTAGTACAATCTGTATTTTTCTATTTTTGTAATTGAATTTTCACATTAAGAATATAAGAAGAATGTTTATTAAATATGTAATTAGTACATATTCGAGATTGCTTAATCAGTGGTTCTCAAATTGTACGCTACTGTGCCTTTTTATTTTTAATAGAAGATATAATAAGATTAGATACCTCTTTATTAAAATATATATATACTAATAAATAAAATTGAATTGAATGATGTTTCGAAACATGTACGAGTATGTATAATGGAATACAACAGAAACATAGCGCGATGTAGAATCTGTAGAATCGTTAAAAAAAATACATTTTTATTGTCGTTAATATATAAAATTAAAGTGTCTGTTTTTTATACTAAATACATATGAATGTATAAACTATACCTATAGCAAAAATGTAATTTTTAAAATTTTTGTATCCGTCTGTTTATTCCGGCTAATTTCCGGTACGGCTGGACTGATTTGGACGGGACGTTTTTTTGTTAAATAGCTGAAATTTATTTTTCGAAAATAATTAAGGTTCCCCTACAAAAAATTAAAAACTATATTATGCAGGGAAAATATATGAAACGCGGGCGCAGCCGCGGGCACATAGCTAGTTTATAATAACTTTATTTCAAACGTTTATATACGCCTGCTCGCTATGAGGATTAGACGGGTAGAAGTTTATTTATTTCTGTGTTTTGTTGTATGAAAATTAATTTTAGTAAATGTCTTCTTTAGCAATAGACTGCACCAATGTTGGGAGTACTGTCTCCCAGCATGGGAAATCGTAAATTTATAGTTTTATGACGTCTTAAATAAGGTTAATAATTTTAAACTGTAAATTATTTATTTTAATAACATGTTAAGTAATAACTTAATGACATAAAGAACAACTTAAAAACAAATATATCATTGTATATATATATAAAATTAGTTTGTGTATTATGTTTATTGACAATTTGGAAGTACAAGTATGTACAGTGTAATATTTAATAGCCAATTTTCATTTATAATTAAGTTTCCTTATAACGCCACGACTTAAATATTTAACTTAATCATCATCACAAGACTTAAATATTTATTAAAATCCAGTGACGTTTTTTAATTTTCATTTAAGCGAGGCTAAATATTCTACATTGATTTATTTTCAAACCTCCATTAATAATAATTATGGATGACGTAATTACTATCTATAGGTTCAAATTACATTTTAATAGTCGGACACGACATTTCACTGTATAATTTTGTTGTAATTTAACACGAAAGCAATGTGGTATATCATTTTTTTTTTGTTTATCATAAGCCTTTCTGTTTCTATAGCTTGCTCTATTATCAAGATCGATTTTATTATTTTGTGAAGCGTTTAGCGTTTTTAGCACTTTGTGAAAGTGTTTTGATATCTCGATAAAGAGATTATTTAGAATGTTGATAATTTATCGCTGGGTTTTTGGTTAATGATTTTATTAATATTCCCTTATTCTTCAACTGTTATTAGTTTGACTTGTTTCTAGATTAGTTTTCTGTTATCGTTTCTCCTTTACACCCTTAGATTTAGATTAACTTTTAGATTGTTTTGCTTGCAGCGTTGTCTGGCAGTTCTTTATTCTGTAAATGATGTTTTTTTTAAATCAAAATCGCCTAATTTTTTTAGTTTTAAAATTATTACATTAAATATTAAATTAAAGATTAAATTTTATAAGTATATATATATAAACGAAACGAAATTAAATTAACTCTTATACTCAAAATAGTAAAAGCTTAAAACTCACTTTGAAATTATTTTTTATATTGAAATTTATGTTGTCCATTGTTTTTTTTTTTGGGTATATCACACGGAATATTGTTTTAAAATGTCTTGTAACAGACTTATATATAAGTAATTGGAGATATTTCTAGTCAAGATACCTTTGAATGCATGTCAATTAGACATTCTATTGTCTATAGAATTACTGGTAATCACCGATAAACAAAATCAAGCTATAGTTTTGGAATTATTATCAAAGACAGTTTTTTTATTCCAAAATATTGTGCTTATATTATGCACTAGTGATTGAAATATATCACACTTCACGATTCAAATGATGAAACAATGATGATGATAATTGAGAGCGACTGTTCAAGGTTGGTTTATCTTAATTTACCTAAATTTAGTTTTCCCAAGCATAGAGTACTTTAAATGTGTGATATATCGGTGGAAAATTTTGTCGTTTTTTTCGACTTATTATTTGCATAACTTCTTTGATGGATTCACTTTTCTTAACCCGGTGACTCGATTCAACGGAATTAAATTGGTCGATACCTTCGTTTTGTCTTTAAATGTTTTTAATTAATATCGAACAATATTTATATTGAAATGATGATTATTTGAAGATCTCGTCACAAATTTCAAGCTTGACTTTTTTGTACTTGTGATTGGCCAATCAATGACGACGTGTCAACGTCGATCAATCGTGCGTCCTGACGGGGGTTATGCATTATTTACGCAAAAGGCGTCCACTGCTGGACATAGGTCTCCCCTAAAGATCTCCACGGCGACCGGTCGTCCGCATCCAGCCGTTTATTTTATATTGTTATTCGGAATGTACAAAATGCTATTTACAATTATAATTTCTTCACGGCGTCTAATTTTAGTCACAAAATTTCTAGATAATAACTTTCTACTAGATTTAACTTGGATTTTAACGCTTAATTTTTATGCAGTCTAATAGTATCTTAGAGTTTTTAAGAAAACGATTAATTGTAAAATTTTATTGTATATAAGTTTTAAAAAATGTATTGTAAATATTTTAGTTTCACCAGATTCTCTAGTTCCTTATTTACCGAAATGTATGTTATTTGTATTTTTGTTTTTTTTTTATATCATTTACACTATTTATTTTATATTTTAATTTTTTTTCTTCATATGTTTTTACCTATATACGTATATATATTAGGTACATAAGTTTGTGACTATACTCCGTTTAATTAATCACATAGAAATGTACTTTTATTGTTTCATTAAAACCATAATTAAAAATCAATAAGAAGAATATCTAAAATTTATTGCATATTGATAACGTCGATAACTTAAATATTAACAGAATGCAGGAAATTGCCAATTTATTTATACTCACGTGCGCTTTAATTGCCCGTAAAAATTTACAATCGTAAAATTCGACTAAAATGATTATTCATTGTTATGACAAATCGTTTTTATTTTATAATAAATGACTTAAAGTATATTTTTGTTTTTTTTTATTTCTATATATGTCTGTGTGTGTGTGTGTGTCTTCAGTCGATGTTTGTTTTGAGTGTTTAATTATTAATACAATAATTGTGTTGTTTGCAGGCAAGTGACTAATGTGATTAATGTAAACACATTATATTATAATAATAATTATTTAATGTTATTTTGAATTTATATTTATTTTATATTTTTCAGGTCACATGCAACTGTGCACGCGAGTGTACCAGATTTTATGGCATACGCTCGCCGAGCGGACTGAATAATTTTTATTTTAGGTTGTTATTTTTACATAAAATACAAATGTTCACAATTTCATATTATATAAATGATTTTGACTACAAATATCAATTTCTTTTTTTTACTTTTAACGTCATCAGAAATGTTATCATTTAGATATTTCCAAATTCATACTTAAATGAGTCGATTAATAAAAAAAGACAATAGGAAAACAATGGAAAGCTGGCGTTAACGCCAGGTAAGTGCTCAAGGGGTTAATCTAATTTCATAATTACTTTTTTTTAGTGAAGTTATCCTGATGGCATACTTGACAGTGATATGATAGACGACAGATAAGGGCTGTCATCATGTGTAGGTTTATATCATAACGGAAAATTCTGAATTGAGTTACGGGGTAATAATAATCTAGTGGTCGCCTTCACTAGTATAACCGTCATCTTTCGTAATATCCATGATCGATTTTCGATTGGGACCAGAAGTAAATGCAAATGAAATGGCCTGTAACAAAAGTGATTAACAAGGGGGCCGCAGATTTTTTTATGATAATAAAATGAACCAATACCTTTATAGACTGTTCTCTACTTTATAATTCATGGAAGACTATTCAGAGATAAGGTAAGAAAAGATGACTACCCAGGTAGGGGTACCATACATATTTTCCTTTTATATCCTTACATATAAAATTAAAATTAACGATTTTATTTGGAAAGGTGAACGAAAAAAAATTATGAAATTATATATTTAATTAATCGAAATATGTAGCATTATTATCTATGCACTATAGCCATTTGTCATTTTGTTTTCATTGCTGAAAAACCTGTGAGAGCGCGAATCAATAAAATCTTTGAAGGCTGTTTGGACTATCTCATCGGAATTGAATAGAGTCCTTGTAAGAAATTGTTCAAATTCCGCAAAAAGTGGTAATCTGTAGAAGCTAGGCCCGGGGGTTCAAATTTTAATTTGGAATTCCTAACCCAACTTCAGATATTTGAGATCAAATTGGACAGTGCTACAAAACGCCGTTTTCATTTGCAAGGGCCAAATATATTGTATATGACGCTGATTAGGTATAACTAGTTTCATCGGTTTTTCCTTACAGACAGGTAGATCGTAAATATTCAGATTAACGAAGAAGTTGTACTTGAAAACTACGAACTATTGACTCCCGATTAATTATTGATTGACGAATTATACATTATTGATATACTAGAAGTTGCCATTTTTCGAATACAAGTTGGTATGATTCATATATGGTAGAAATTCGAGCGTGTTTATTTTTCTAAGAAAGTAATTATATATTTTTTTTAAATAGTGAGAATTTTACATTACGTAAAAGTACTTTTGTATGGAGGGTATAAAAAAATGTCTACCTAACTTTGCCCACTTAATTTGCGTACGTAAGTCTTAAAAACGGCTTAACAATTGGAAGATGGTGAAGCTAGGCACTTTTCTTTTCTTTCTTCATTTTGAGATAAAAATAAAAAGAAATTTAGAATTTCAGGTACAACTATATATTCCAAAATGAATTTACTAAGCGACTATTCCTTCCGGTCTTTTTAAATTCACCAACTTTCGTCAATTTCAAATGACCAAAAACAAGTAAAATTCGGGCAATGTTGGAGTAGACGGTATTTATAAAAAACGCTGGTCATAGAAATAAAAGAGGCTATTACAGAACCGATGCTATTATAATTAATACTTCTCTTTATTACTCTAGAGAAAGTGAGGTGGAGGTGGGGTCATAACCCCTCTCCAAAACGGTTCTCGTTGAATTTACGACATTTCACGAAAGTTTAAAATAAATTACTGATTTCCTGCTTAAAAACGTTCAATATGGCCTCCCGGAAGTCTTTTTCTGTGATTGCGCCTGATTACTCCATGAGATTTTTTAAATATTTTAACAATTACATGGTAAACTAAATGAGGTAGATAAAAACGCTTGCGTGATTTAGTGTGCGTACCTATAAACCTACTGACTAATATAATTAGTCAGTAAATGATGTAACTATATATATTTTTATCGAATACCTAACTAAAGCAATACCTAATTAAGACGTAATATATAGATAGACATACCTATTATATTTTAAGTAACAAAGCGTTTGACGTTTATGTTATTCACAATCTGCTATGATTAACGAATTATAAGTAAACGTTTTCTTTTATCAGTATACATATATGCGGGTGAATATCTGTTCTTTGAAAACAAAAATTGAAACAATTTTGTACCTAAGTCACGTAAATAATATATTACATAGGTATTTTTATACAGTACTTTGACCATGATTTCACCTGATGTAAAGTGACGATTTTGTTCAGGATTGTAATACATACTGGTACACTGGTTCTCAAGTGATTCTGCCGGAACACATCTATTGGTATTTGGCGACAGTTTTTCGAACTTGGTAGTTACTCGGGCGGGCATTATTAGAACGTGCCTTATCATGCTATGGCCTCCCCACGATATTTTCCTTCATTCCTTCAGCCTTTTTTTTGGGCACCTACTGCCTTCCTTACAAAGCGATTCTGAATCCTTTTTAAGGCGTGCATCCGAGATCGACTAATATGACCGAAGACAGGTGCGCAATACATGATGATGGGTCTGATCACCATCTTGTATAGGGTAATCTTATGGCGCAGGGCCCTTTTGCTCTTGCTGTTGTAGAGCGGGTAAAGACGGTCTAGCACCATGGAGGTCTGGCGCTTGACTTTCTTAAGGTGGGCTTTGAAAGTCAGTCTGTCGTCTAACTGAACTCCTAGTTATCTGACTTCGGAGCTATAAGAGATGTCAGTAGCACTCTTACTCGGGTTTATCGCGAGACGCCATTTGAAATACCAGGAGCTGAGATCGTCGACGGCTCTTTGGGATTATTTACGAAAGACTGTTTTTTTACGTAAAGCGTAACAAATAAGTGTAGACGTCCGCGTATAGACCTAACTGAACTCTTCCGAGATCAGGCAGGTCCGCTAAGTAGAGGTTGAAGAGGACAGGCGCCAGAATGGAACCTTGGGGGACTCCTGCGCGTATCGGGTGGGCTATAGCGAGAGCGTTCTCTACTATATAGCGCAAACTACGATCGTGTATGATTCTAACTAGAGTGTCGGGGTTACCTAACCTAGTGAGTTTGTAAACGAGGCCCGTGTGCCAGACCTTGTCGAATGCTTTGGCCATGTCAAAGAAGACTGCGAGCGTGTGCCAGGGTTTGTTAAACTGGGGGTGATTATAATTTGCGAGTACGTACTCCGTGAGGCGGAGTACTTGATGCGCTCAGGAGTGTCTGGCTCGGAAACCAAACTGCTGGGGCGGTAAGAGATTTTTGTCCTCTATCACCTCTATGAGACGGTTCATAAGGATCCGCTCATAGAGTTTTCTCAACGGTTTGAGAATGCTGATGGGACGGTAACTATCCGATTTTTAAGGAACTGAACCGAACTGGATAGGTGATGTCGAACTCGCGTCCATTGACACGAAATCCGACCGCACTGCTAATTGCGCGACCATTCCTATACCTTATTTATCTATACTTTCGTAAATACCTATACAATACCTACTTTGTTAATGAAATAAAAAAAAATCGAATAACTCATAACACTTTTGTGTTTTGAATTAATGCATTTGAACTTAAAACGCCTCAACATAAATAATTGGATACGATTACTGAATGAGCTGCTCGAAGCTGACTTGGCATGTTTTAAACCCGCTTTGCCGAACTTCCAATCAAGTATGGTGGTCAGGTCTAGTAAGTATCTGTGACAAATTTAGAGGCAGAAACGTTACTGGGCAAGATGTAGCAGGGGGTTGAAGGAGATGTGAAGATTTCCCAAGTAAAGACATATTAGTACTAGCCTAACCTTTCCCTAATCTTATTTATAAAATAACATTCGGTCTGTATGTGAAATATCACATTGGTAATCATTCATTTTAGAAATGTCATTTGTCTAATTTGGGGACGCGCGGCTATCTTTGCAGTGAGACACGCCCAGAGAACCCCTCGGGCAGCGGCCCACGGCGTGTTACGATCCCCAGCTAGGTAGGCTTCTGTAGCCGTCACCATCGTGATATACATAGTTACACTTGCATCCCACATCTGCACACTACACGGTTTTTTTATTTTCTAAACTAGCTAATGCTGTTGACCGGAAGGGCCTTTACAGCTTCACCGTAACTTTGGGGGCGTGTGCTGAAGGCACTCGCCGCAAAAGGTAACTAGCACAAGGGTTCGAACCTCGGCTTGGCCGCTACCAATTTCATAAAATTCCCGCGGAATTTGAACCTAGCTAAACCCTACATTTTTTATTTATTAAATAATAAAAAAAAAGGTTTCTTACAGGACCTATGTACCTGAGTGTTTATGCAGTGTTGTGCATGTAATGCTTGATGCATGGGCAGTGTCACTGTATCGCGCTGGTAGTGACGTCAAAAGCCTCCGCAGTTAGGGAACGGAGCACGTTTTGGGCCGCCACCGGAGGGGCACACTACACGGGTTATGTAAGGGACCTTGAGATTCCCTTAACAAACATAGGTTTAGTGCGAAGCGAATTCCGTGGAATTCAAGTATAGGGTAGCAAGCCCAAGCAACGAGGTTCGTACTACTTTGGAGCCTTTATGGTAGATATCATCACTCTGCCGACTCAAGAGTTCGGAGTAGTTGTCAATGCCGTTCCGGTTAATAGCTTTAGTCGAATCGAAATAAAAAGTGGCAGTGTGATAGAAGGTAAATTTCGAGGCACTGGGTCTTAACAGAACAATGCTGTTCTAGTCAGCCACGCGAGTATAGGAAAACAGTCTTCCATCATACGGTTCCAACAAGAGTTTTCTTTCACCGGAGGCTCATGCACCATTATACGATGTTTCTTGCGAATGGTTAGCCATCTAACTTCTTTTCTTGTTTGATGTGATCCGGGTATTCAAATAAAACAATATGTAATTTGGGAACGGAATCGTTTATTGAACCCATCTGTAATATAGTAGATAATTATATTGTAATTCTACACATTTTTTTTGTACTGTTCAAAGTACCTACCTATCTCAAGTATTCGCTATCTCTTATACCAAAACGTACCGACAAATCCAACCAGTAAATATTCTAAAAGCCCACCTTTTTTATTCTCAAGCGTATTTCAAATTTGAACGGTAGCTACCAATCACAGTACCTCTTGGTTTCTACATATATATTGGGGTAAATATATAGAGTTTACTTGTTTTTTAGATTATCATTCTCTTACATGACGATGAAACTAATGTATGATAGGGTATAACATGTTGGTCGTTAGGAAAAAATATATTTTTTAACAAGAATAACTAATGATTACCTCAGAAAAATATAATACACATAATTTTATTGTTTCATCATTTTGTAGTTTACAGGATTTATATCACAACTAGTGTTTCTAATCACTCGGATACATGCACCGGTTTTTTTATTAAAAAAAAGACATTTTAAATTTATTTACCATATGAATATTTTTAACTATATTTTCAATGACAGGGTAAAAGAATCAATATTCTATATCTTTCTGCGAATGTATTTGGTTTTATTTCGCACTAATATTTCAAATATTTTTCTCTAATATCTTCTTTATGATTTTTATTTATTTTCCTAATCTTTACAAATACCAAACATTCTATTGGATTTTAATATCATTATCTCTAATGCAAAGCTTTGGCTTTATCAAATATCAATTTGAGATTGTTTGGTAGTATTATCCAGTTGAAATCTTTCTACAAAATATAAACTAGTGCATGTATCCGAATGTCACTTTAAACGACAAAGTAAAGTACACCGTAGCCATTATTTTGCTTATACTAAGTTATTTTTAGATATCGATCGAGTCGTTTCGTTATTTATAATAGGTATAAATCTCCTTTATTGTCTTCAATCTTTACCATACAACAAAATAAGCTGGGGTAAAATAAAAATTATTGAAAAACCGTGTAGCAGCATAACAAGTGGTGGCAAATTATGTTCCGTCTAAAATCGCTTTGGTTCAGCCATTAATTAATAAAAAAACTACGTTTCGAAAAGAGTTTCTAGGTTTATAACCATATCCTGATAAAATAGTATTAAATAGCATATTATGTAGCTAAAAGCCCGAAAGTGCGTATAACAAGCGATTTCAATATATTACGAATCTGAACGTTTTATTCGAATAGAAATTCTTATCTTCAACTAAATATTCATCGTACAAATTAATTTCGAAACAAAATCTGCGCATTTCTCAACGCACAATATTTAGGGGAATTAAATTCAATCTGTAAAAAAAAGAAATCGTTACCTTAAACACAGCTTAATCAATATATTGCTTTTAAGGATATGAAAGTACCGATTAAAAAGTCGCTTGTTATTAACGCGTAGACGTAAAATACACTCATAATATAGTCGTTGCCTTACACGAAATACACAATAGAAATCCATGATATGTACCTAAGTATACACAAATGATCCACATTACGCAAAAAGAATACAAATCAATAAATATTCAATGACGCCATTATTATATACACAATAAACAATTATTTTAGTACCCTTCGAATTTAATGTATCTCTATAATGGTTAAACGATTGTTTTAAATATATATTATATTATAGTATTTTTAAATGACTATTAATTAATTGTAATCACTAAATCGCTAAGAAAATCATTACAATCAATATTTACATAAGTACCTACCTAACTATTATGAATATTCTGATACGATTATTCGATTGAATCTCGATATAAAATATATCGATACATTTTGTATAACCTAAAAATTGCTTGTGAAAATAATTGTCAATCTTGAAAATAAGTTCCAATTTAAAAAGGTATACAAAGTTTGCACACATGGAGACATTTTATTTCACTCTAGTTTTCATGTAGGTAGTCATTTTTTATTAAAATACTGTATTACTTATTTATAGAGTATAATTGTTAGAATTACAATTTATTGGCAATAAATGGTTTAAATCGAGATTAAATCGAAATCGAGCATATAAAGTTTGCGCGGACTCTGAAACACAAGAGTCCCGCCGTAAGTAGGTATATCCAACATTAAACGCTTCGTTCGGTTTTGAAAGGAATCCATTTAAATGTATATGAAAATAAGTGGGACTTACAATATATACACAAAATATCACATTACTTCGAGGCCGCAGCTTTCAATTACTTAGTAATTATTTCGTCTTCTTACCTAAGTTATATAACGGTACGAAGCTAAGCGACTGACTGGAGTTTAGTCTCGTTAATTGTTTTTAAGCTATTTTGTATCTGCTGAAAAGTTATCAAAGCGCAACTGATCAGTACAGTAGCGTAATTTATAATTAGTAGTTCAACTTAGATATTGTTTTGCCAAAAGTTAAAATAATCGTATGAAATTTTCTCAAAAATTACTTATAATAATTTTTTGAAATCTAAATATTTAGTAAATATCTTATATTGGAATAAAACAATAAATAGGTTTTTTTAAGTATCAAATTTATTGAAATATTGATCGTTGTCCGATGAACGATTTTATATATTTTGGATCCTCGACACAACCATTAAAAGAGCAAGTAAAATGCGATATATTTTTGCATTATTAAAATATTTAGTCATACTTAGTTTCCTACGTTGCTAAGTTGCTGCGTTTGAGAAAGTGTCATACAACTTTTTTTAGAACAGAATAAAACAAGTCAAGCTACTCATATATCGATTATTTCGTAAATTTAATTGGCGGCATATTTTATTATTATTCAATTATATTATAAATAGTAGCCACAATAATTACATTGTACGTATAATCATTATTCCACACTTACTACTGGAAATCTAGTAAGAAATAGAAAGGACTAGTAGGTGCTATAAAGTGCTATTTAGTATATAAAAGTGAGAGTTTACAATACCTACGAGATCTATATATTCGAAAAGTATCGTTTGAAGCTGTCAAATGTCTAAAAAGCTGCAGCCTTACGGATCATGCAACCGTCGTCTATACAACGTTACTACAATTAGAACATAAAAACTATTTGGCTTAACATCGACACACTACGCGTAAGCGAGACAACACTTTTATTGCGCTCTCGTTCTGCCGTATTGTTGTATAAAATTATTTTTTATCGATATCGATTATTTCTTTAACATTTACGTGATTTATTCAAAATGTTCCTTTAAGAAATACAATATTTACAGCAGGAGAAACGAGAATCATTATCACGATAACCGCCACTCGCGTCATTCCTGTCGTTTGTTAATAATTAGTTTACTTGGTAATGACCAAAATAAATTCCACTACTTAAATTAAAATCCTATAAAATAAGAAAGAAAGTATTAATAAGCGTTACCTTTAAAAGTTTCACCAATAGAGTGACAGCAAAATCTTAAAAATCATATAACTTTAACTAAATCATTTATCTATGTATTTAGTTATCTAAATGAGCGTAACCCCTATTGTATTATTAGTATATAAAAGGGAGAGTTTACAATACCCAAGAGATTTATATATTCGAAAAGTATGGGTAGGTTTAGTTAGTATAGTAGGTATAACTATAGCTATTGTATTACCTGATATGGTTGTTATGCACGAGTGTATTGGAAATAATAACGGGGAATGTTTATTCTGAGATGTCACAAAAATTACTGGAATTTTTAACAATTTAGTTTCCGTTCGAAAGTTTGTTTGTAATTTACAGATTACTATTATCTAAAAACAAGAATAACGCGAGTAGAGCGGTCACGACGAAAAAAACGACAAACTCCATCAACTATCACAATAGAAAAATATAACGTTTTTGGACTTGTTTTTTATTGCTAATTATTTAGGTACAGTCTTTGGTGTCTGGGGAAGAACCGCCGGATAGGTCGTCGAGGAAGTCGAACGTGGCGACGGCAGCGCGCTCCCGGTCCCCGTAGCGCACGAAGAACCCGTCTCGACCGAGGATGGTCGGGCGACGTGTGCGGCCGACGCGTACGACGCGCGCCTCGGCGAGCCCGCGGCTGCGCAGAGCCGCCGCTGCACCGCAACACCGCACGTTACTACCGCTCACACCGCCTGCCTACAAGCGAGCGCCTTCTGCGCGACACCAACACGCGTCAGCACGCGCCGCGACACACTGTGCCCGCTCACCGCCTCCACATATACATACACCCGCTCCGATTTGTGTATCGCTATATTTAAATTTACAAATATCTAATTTGTAAGTGAAAAAAAACTGCAAAACTATTTGATTTATGTTTTTATTTTAACTACTTTTTACAGTAAAACTGTTAAAATTCTAACTTAGCCGAGTTTGTTTATTTTGCTTTATAAACATTTCACTAATTATTGTATTAGGAAAAGTTAAAAAATATTCATCAAAATATTTTTTTGTATTTTTCCGTAAGCTTATTTATGATGAATGTCTACGTTTCGTAAAATACTTTAGTGAATTACTGATTTCATTGATTTTTTATTTAATCACAAGAGTAATCAATTTCCCCTTAAAGGAATCCTTCGTAATATTTGTTAAAAATTAATCGTTTGATATTTATCTTTTCCGTATAAGTATTATATAATAAGAATAAACATTATCTAAAGATAAATAAGAAATTTGTGATTCAATCTCATAATGAAAAATATTTTTTAATAAATATTTTGATAAAATTATCGATATTAAATAAAAAAAAGTGTGACAGAACTATTAAACGGGTATTTAACGGTAAAATTTTACATCGGAGCGGTGTTAGCTAGACGAATCCTATTACGTAATATGAGGCGAGAGAGTGAGATGGTGCGCGTGAGTGAGAGCGGAAACAAGTGACGTGGCTGGACGTGTGAGCGAAACAAACATGAATGACATCAGAAATGACATACTGACGCACTTTTATATATTTGTAGACAAAACCGGAATGTGAAATTAAATGAAACTTATTAAATGAAACAAAAATACAATAGAGAACAATACAAATAAATATAATAAAAAAAAAAGAAGAAAATAAAGTCTTTCACACCCGGTTCATATTTTTAATGGCGTATATACTAAAAAATAAATTAAGCGTGTTAGTTAAAGACGTCACAGTAAAAGATGTAAAGAATCAGAAAAATAATTTAAGAATCCCTTTACCTTGATGGTGATTATTCAGGAAAAGAATCGCAGTTTTATAATTTACTTTATTATCTCGGCGGTTTTAAAGTGAAAATCTCACAAAGTGGCAGTTATTGTTAGGAAAAATTAACGAAACCTTTAAATAAAAAAATGAGATTCCTATGTAAGTACAAAGGCTTTTTTTTATGGTTTTAAATGGGCTTAGTTTATTAGAAGGATTAAAATATAATACGCAAAAAAATGGATTTTTTTTTGTTAAGAATTATATGATACCTTGTATATTACTATACTATAAGTTTATTATCCAAGTAATGAGTTATTCATGTAATAATATTCCAAATTAAAGTAATAACAGCCCAAATTAAGGTTATTTAGAGGTAATACTTTCAGTACGGAACAACTTCTTTGGAAAATACAAACATTTATATAAATCCCTGCCGTGCGTAATATTAGTTATAGACAAAGCAAATATTAGAGATAATAAAATAATTTTTAAAACCACGATCAAAATGATAACATATATCATAAATAAAAATGAACTAAAAGTACAGCAGATAAAAATAATAATAAAAAAACATGGACATCATTTTAAAATATTTAAACATAGCGACGCAAAATGACAGAATAGTAACAAATTGAACACTAGGTGCCCCAAAGGTAAGCACAAAGGGAGAACGAAAATGAGATAATGCCTTTCTGCTCTGCTTAGTTAAAATACTTTCAAATTAGAAGATAATATATCTCCATTTAATATTTCTTTTGTGTTACTAAAAATTATATTCTCTAATGAACTTACGAAGTGGTTACAAAATGATGAATTGTTTATAAAAACAAATTTTGTCGCTAAATTGTTCTAACCTCAAAAATTAAATACGATTCAACTGTAAATAGTTTTATATTTCCTGTTGTTTTGTTGTTGATTATGTGGTATATAATTAATATCTTTAAATCTTTTAACTAAGCATAACATCATTGTGGACTTATGAAATAGTTATAGATAATAAAGTAAATAGATATAGCTATAAATGCGAGCACAGTGTGGGTTTTAAAACTGACGTTTGACACGCGATTTTCGACTTTAAATATTATTTTATTTTAACATTTTAATTTGTACAAGTGTAATTTCACGAAAGGCGCTTGCTTTTAGTCTATCTTTTAGACGACGGAAGTTGGCAGTTTATACAATGATATTACATAACCTATTTCATGTTAAATCATAATGTACGATACGATGAGATGTTAATTTAACGATTGCTACTTCCCTCTTTGTTATACTGTATATATGTAACAGAGACAGAGTACGTTTTATTATTTGGTACCTCTTTTTCCATTATGACAAGTGTAAACCAATTTTAATATTTATTCACAAACTTCAAGGTAAGATGCAAACGAAATAAGAAAAGATTTATCAATTTATTGACTTAATTTTGTGATCCTTAATAAGTTTAAATTTATTTATTGAAGTAAAACTGTAAAATACATTTTTACCCATCAGTTTCTATTATGCGACAAAGGTAAATTGCACTGTAATTAAATTAATGGACCAAAAATACGTGTAAATTTTTAAAAAGGATTATTTTTAGGGATAAAACTATAAATAATTTGAAATTCATTTCAATGTTAGTAGTGAGCGATCGGGTTAAGTTTACCAGTTTTCTGCCGCCTGGATCTGTGTAAGCGGTGTAGCCTCGAGTAGGGGGGAGGTGGTTCCGCCGGGGAAGACCCGCATGATGATGGAGATGAGTCACTCGAGGCGAGCATCACATCTAGAAGGTTCGCACGGGCCTGTAATCCGTATTTTTTATTATCATTAACAGGAAATGAGCGGCGTTTATTTCATACAAATGTATTTCCATGTTTCTTCCATGGAAAATGACATTATTGTAAATGTTTTCTGCATAAATTAATTATTATAAAAATTAGGAGCCTTTAAAAATGAGAAAAATATGCGCGATTTTTATCGTAGTTTTCAGACGTCCGTTAAATATCATGAGACGTGAATCCTGACGTGCATTACAAACTCACTGAAAAGTTGCAACAAGATGGCCACCGTTCTGATAGAGCGTTGAATTGCGAATATAAGTTTAGATAAATACCCACTACAATACTGTCAGAATCGTGTATGGAAAAATCATTCTATGAAAATAATAAGAAACAGTTCAAATTAACATGTCGATTAAAAACAATATAATTAATAGCTTTGCCATATCTATGTAAGTATTATGTGACAGCGACCCAACTACTAACAAGAACTGACTATTTTACCTTAGGATCACTAAAGTCGATGTCCTTCTCGACATGCACCCAGCCGGTGGGCGCCCACAGCGCACTGTCCTTCTGGGATTGACTCTTGTCAGATTTATCGTCCACTTTCGCGTCGTTCCCCGGCGGTGTGCCTTCGCTTTGACGTATCATCCTGGAAAGTGACCAAAATACTATCAAATTTCGTTCAGAAGGAGTGAATTAAAAATGTTAGTACCGGTTACTTAGTACTTCTGTGAAAACCTTGATTTTTTTAAGTAAAAAAACAATAAGTATATGAGAAAAACAAAATTACAAATTATATTGATATTCGTCTATACAGAAAGTGCAGTGAAATGAGTTAAAATTATTAACATAAAGTGACAAGTCAATCAAAATGAAAAAAATAGTGCTTTATTCAATTTAGACCCGAAGAAGGCGCCTATGAACGTTAAAGCACTACCTCCGGTTCAGAAAACAGCCCAATCGAGAAGAACCGGCTAGAAACTCAATTTTTTTAATCACATTTTTTAAATATACATGATTTTTGAAGCAGTGAGAGTGGTTTAATTTACCTGACATCACTATCGTTCACGTAAATGATTCACCCTTTAAAACCTTTTTAAATCAAAACTTGCTTGATATAGTGCTTGAAATTATTGTCAGGTAAATCGGTAATTTCAATGAATGATTCAACAGAAAAACGTCTACTTTTGCAAATAGGTCTCCCAAAAAGGGAGGAATTGCCATAATCGCGACGCTTGGCAGGCGTGTTGGCGATCGCAGTAGGTATTCGTGGTAATCAGAAGAAGATGCTGCTGCCCATCCCCTGATTTGTCTCTTAGTCGCCTTTAACAACACCCGCGGGATTGATATGGGGTGTTATTATTCTAAGCCAGAACCACACGGCTTCTCATACGGCAATCGGTAATGTTCTTTGGGATTTTATTGTTAAACCTAACACTATTAGTAAAATGCAAATTAATGTAAATTATTATAAATGTAAATTAATTCAAATTCCTAAATTACCGCATATAACTGCAATAAAAAGGGGACATAAATGTGTAGTTATTTATTGAGTGGCTGCTAAGATATTTCATTTGAAAAAAAAAAAAAAAAAATTTGATAATCTGGTGGATGATAATAATATTAGTCTGCAGGTATCTAAATTAAAACTGTGATTAGTAGTAACTTTTAGCTTTAACAAGGAAACTTTAATCTCACCTATTTAGCTCTTCAATAACATCCTTAGAGGTTGCCGCTTCGTGGAAACTTAACTTGTGTTCTTGTTTAACGATTATAGGCTCAGGTAAAGCACTAGCTTGTGCTGTCATAGGTTTAGTCCTATCGGCTATTGGAATCTTCGATTTAGCCCTATTTGTTGGTGACGACGGAGGCTTTTTACCCATTAAGGTCGGAATACGGCTTCTATCGCTCTTCGTTCTCGCCTCTTTGAGAATTTCATTCTTATTACTTACTATCACAGTTTCCGCTGTTGACGTGCTCGTCGTGTTTGATTCAGTCATTTGAGGAGAACTATTTTCTGGAGAAGAACTTTCTTCTTCCTCCGGGACGGTGAGTAAGCTCGTGCTTCTTCTACAAGTGCTCAAGACTTCGACTTCCACTAAAGAAATTTCAGTATTCACAGTTAGAAATGGTATAATTGTCGATTTCGCAACTTCATGTTCTTTTTCGATTATCGGGTTTTTGAGCATTATATTTACAGTGTTTTCTTTTAAAGCCGAATTATGGTCTAAATGACGACTAGATTCCGTTTCGCTTGGTTTCTCGTCTTTAATTGACTTAATTGTGTCTTCTGATTCAGTCGAATTGCTTGCGTCGATGATTTTGTTTATTTCGTTCTTCCTTTGGACTTTTTTAAGTTGATGTTCATCAGTTTCATTTTCAGAATTTTCCGTCCTTAACAAATCTTCGAAATAACCTTCAGATTCTGCATAAGGATCTTCTTTCTCGATAAATCTAGGTGTTGATTTTGGCTCGGATACAGTTTCACAGAATGCGACTCTAGGTTTATCGATAATCACATCACACGAATCGTTCTCTGAAAAACTTCCAAAGGAATCAGGTCTTCTATCTTCGGAGACCTCACTCCGTGGACCAACGGAATCATCATCAAAATCCGCCGCAGCGTATGGAGGTGGCAACTCACGGATCTCGGAAACTGGCCGCGAAGACATTGAGTCAGATTCTTCTCTATCACGACAATATTTTTGTTGTTCCGCAATAAAGTGAAGAACGTTTTGCAATGCATGTTCTCTATCTTGGTGAGCCATTGTTTGAACATCGTTAACTCTTAAATAACTATTCGCGTCTTGCGAAGGCAATCCTCTAGACGAATTTGACGCTAAGCTTTTTGTACTTTCATATTTGACGAGACGGTAAAAATCTCTAGTGAAATCTAGTCCCACGTTTGTACAATCTCCGTCTTCACTCAATGCTGTACTAGATCTTTTGTCAGCTCCGTCGGATGTACTCGACCATGATCCTTCTGGAGAATGTGTGCCATTACAATCCCACCTTTTGTCTGATGTTTCGTGATCATCTCCAATTTTACACTCATCGATTTCCACTGTGGCAAAAACCGCAGTCATTCCATAAACAATCACCTACATCTTCTTCCAATTCTAACGCGTCATCTTCTCGGATACTCGGCAACGTTGATAATGATATTTGCCCAGGTGTTGTTATCTCAGCGAAAGGTGACTGTCTATCTCTGAGATCTTCACATGAAAGTGAGAGACTCCAGTCTTCCAATTCCGCTCTATCATATTCTAGATCAGCCAAATCCCTATGTCGTTGTTGCAACGCTGACCTCGCATCGTCTAGCTCTAACCAATGTTGAACATAATCAGCATCATACTGCGAACCGTCTGCCCTATCATCTAATGTGCTGCCCCAAGAAACTCTTTCTGAACTTGTCGTCGAAGCAATAGCAGGTCGCCTTAAAGGTCTTTCTGGTGCAGGTTTTAGATCTAGTACTAATACTCTCCTGAACTAGGTGAAGGGCTATCGAGACAACTGGTGGGGCATGTGGTTCCCGCTATTAATTTTAAACATAAGTGCGAATCAGAGAAACTACGAACGACATGTTGGAATGGTAAAACTGGTCTTGAAGGAGGGTAACTGCCTCTGACCCCAGCAAAAGCTATACCGAATGGAAAATATATATAATCAGCTTCAGCTAATAACCTAGCGTGCCTTCGAGATTCTCTAGGATTAATGGAAACAATTGTTTGGTTATCAGTTTCATCTGAAGCTTCGTTGAGGTCAGGTAATGCTCTATCAGCGGCGTGGTCGCTTTGCCTTGACGCATCAGCCTGTACGTCACTGGACATGGTAGAGTAACCTTCATCCTTAGCACCACTTTCAGGAGATTCTGCACTAGCTTCACATGCTTCACCGCTTTCTTCTTCAGTTACTTTTTCTTCGCTTGCTCCTGAAAGTGAAGGAACTTTATTAAGAACTTTTAAACGTTTTATTTTTATGATTATGAAAAAGTGTGAAAAGTGACGAAAAATTTATAATTTAAGTTAGTTTTATAGTCAGTGAGTGTCGATTACGTTTTATCAAGGAACAGATGTTCAGGATATCTTTGTGTATAACTTCACTGTGTACTATCAAAAAAGGAAAGATATTAATGTTACTTAATAATTGTATTTATACCTCGAACTGGTTCAGTGTGTGGTGATGGCATACTGAGGCTGAGTGTGGCGGGTCGCATTGGAGAAGCCCACAGAGTTGGGTCCACTGCGGACAAGGCACGCGCGAGATTTGCTGGGGTCACTTCTAGACCCTGAAATTGCAATTACATTTATAAGCTACCGTTTTCAAAATGTCATTTTAGATATGCGGTTAAATCAGATTCGTTTATATTTACTAAATCTTGTGAAATTTAATACTTATTTTGTATTTATAAGTAATAGATATCATAGAAGAAATGGTAAGTATAAGTTACAAAGATCTCTATAAAATTATACCTTGAGTTCAGTCCAAATGTCAGCCAGGATCTGGTGGCGTCTCTTGTCGTCGTGGTTGAGAGGGTGAGGGTGTGGTACAGGCGGAGCTGGTGGTGGTGAATCCCGAAACGATACCAGGGATCCACAAGAACCAACGTCTACTAGGTGAACTGAAAAATTCAGCAAACCATTACGACCCCGAGTCAAAATTTTCTAAAAGTTCATAGACGTCAAACCAAGTATAATAACAAGGAAGTATAACACACACATACATATTTCAATAGGCACGCTGAGGTTATCATTACACATTTTAAATAAGACCAACGCTTTCTAAGGGTGCAAATAAATATGTAGATCACAATATTGTATTTGTAAGAGGTAGCAGAATTTTAGCTTGACATTTTAAAGACATTGTCACAATATATGTACAGGTTTTATTTAAAACTTAATAAAAATATTTCAAATTACGAAGTGGAGCTAATATTAAAATATAGAATTTCTAGTATTTTTTTATTGGCTAAACTGATTTCACGAAATACTTTTCTTGAGATATTTCGTTATTTTTTTATTTAATATGGTTACGAAGATATGGGTTCGTACAAGTATTAAGTAAGCAAAATTTTAAACTTTTTCAACCTCCTACTCCACCCCTTTCCCATTAACAGTAAGCAAAGCTCTTACTGACTTCTCCATGATTAAGTAAACATTGGTATGATTTTAAAAATAATCTTGCTTATGTAATCATAATTTAGACCGCCCCGTTCCTCATGCCATTAGAGGTAAATAAAGCGACTATGCTTAAAATATATTAGCAATGCGATTGGCATTTTACCTTGCAGCTCCCTAGGTGTGTGTGGTGTGATGGGAGTGTGCGGTGTAGCTGGTGAAGGTCTCGGCTGAGGGCGCAATTGCCGCACTAAAAGCGCACTTAGCGCTCGATTCTGCGCCTCCAGTTCGCGTACACGTGCACGAGCACATCCCAACTCTTCACGTATACTCTGTGTATGATTATTATATTACATATTACAATAATACACGCCATAGATATATATATTAATTAATGCGAGTGTATCGACCTAATTCTGGTGACAATTTTGTTGTACGTATGGGTACCTTCGCCAACTTAAAAGGACATGCGGTCGGAAAAGTAGGTATTTTACAAATCTATTGCTATCGCGTTGCGCCGCAAAGAAAGAATTATAAAACACGAAAGGGACAACTGCAGCTCGGACTGATTTGACCTATGCAAAATAGACGAAAACATCACTTTGTAGTACCCTGTTTCCTCCTTCAAAACTGAACTGATTTTTAGAATAATAAAGACTTTTGCTATGCCTGTACGTTTTGCTTTTTGTTTCATTTTAACCATAAAATTTCTTTCAAGAACGTCTGAAAATGACAATAAAAATCGAGCATTTTTTTCATTTTCATAGGCTCCTAATTTCTACAATAAATAATTTATGGAAACGTACGGGCATGGCGGTGGTAGATATATATTATATGGTAAAAAAATATTTACCATAATGCTACTTATCCAAGGAGGAAACAGGGGACTACGTTAGTATGGAATAAATGCTGCCAGTGTACATATCATTTCTTAAGACGTTGTTGGGGACAAAAATATATTGTTACTAGCTGGTGCCCGCGGCTCCACCCGCGATTCATAAGTTCTGTGCATATGATGTTTCATTTATAGATAATTGAAAAAAAAAAAAAAAACAAATGAATGAATAAAAGTAAGAGTTTTTTTGTTTTTTTTTAGTGGAAAAAAATGTATATAAGCGTAAATTGAAGTGGAAAATGTGCAAAAGAGTAAAATGTACAAAAGAGAAAAATATATAGCCTAAAACCATCTACGATTAATTCCGCGTCGAATGGTTGTGGTTTCACGCTGATCGGTCCAGTAGTTTTCGAGTTTACCTCGGACAAAGTAAACAAACTTTGCTTATATATATAGATAGATAGATATAAGATAGATGTATAATTTTATCGTCTTCCAATTCTTCTATATTTTAAGATAGTAACTAGAAGAGGCTGACATTAAATTGAAATATTTATATGTGACTAAGGTCACTGTTTATTTTTTTTTTGTCAGATAAGGATGCTATAAAAATTTGTAAATTAAAAAAAATCAATAATTCTTAATTATTTAACTACAAGTATTGAATATGATGTATTAATATCACGTAAGTTAAATTGATCTTAGACAATTTGTTGACAATTACACATTTTGTTTATATTCATCAGTGCAGCGAAACTGTTTTAATATATCGGTTTTAGATGTAAGTAGATAAATAAGTAAATATATATTAATACATATGTTTCGTCTGTTTGCAAAAGCGGGACACTTTTACGCTTCCAGGGGACAACGGAACAGATAATCTGAAAGCGGGATTGTCCCGCAGAAAAGGGGATGTATGTTCACTTTATACATAACATACTTTAAACATGAGAGTGTTTTATGGTACTTAGTATTATTAAGTCATATCTATTATAAAAACAAATTACATTAATTATTATATAGTCTACTAGCTGCGTGCCCGCGGCTGCGCCCGCGTTTCATATGTTCTTCACTGTGTTTTATTTTTTTTACGCGGAACCTTAATTATTTTCGTTATTTAAAAGTACCCCTAAGTTACCCGGAGTAACTTCAGCTATCTACCAAAAAAAGTCCCGTCAAAATCGGTCCCGCCGTTCCGGAGATTACCCATTACAAATAGACAGGCTGTTAACGCCATCTATTATCGTATATATTCTCTTCTTATTCCAAGTTATTCTTCTCTATATTGTCTACACGCCCCCGCTCTATTTAGTCTATATATTCATTATCCCTTCCTCTTCCTATTCAAAAACGGAACGCCAACACGCAACCGCCGCCGCTGTCTCTCATATGTTTAAAAGTGCACATTAGTTATCAAATTATATAGAACATTCATAAAGTGAAGTGAGGTGGAAAATTAAATCTGAACCACCTTAATCGAAGGCTAATAATAAAGGTAAGTTCCGTTTGCTCCTTTCAACATCATCCTTTTAGATATTTCCACATCACAGGCAAAAATTAATTTTTTTGGAATACGTTTATGGTATTTACTATCATGATATATATTCCCATCTATTCAGTAATAAAAATTAGTTTTGACATTACAACTAGACACTTTAACTTTATTTATTAGTATAGATAAAACAAAGTCAAATTTGTATACGCCTTGGTCAAAGAGAATTTCATTATATCACATGCTTAAAAATTAGTTGATTAATTTTTTTTTTTTTTTTTTATTTAAATTAAACTATCTGCAGACTCTGGGTCCGCACCTTTTTTTAGATTAGAGATTTAAATCGACTTGCGTCGGAAAAAAATGCCTATAATAGCAATTCAAGCAGCTATGTAGTTAGTAATCTTCTTTCGCATATGTGAGCTTAAATCTACTTCTATTAAATTTTTTATATCTATATATTAAATTATTTTGTAAACACTTATTTTGTTATTATTAATTACATAATTATTACATAATTTTTTTTTAATTATTATTTTTTTTTTTTTATTAACGGTCGTTACAAGCCAAGCAGAACTAGGTCCGTGTCCGCATAGTTACCTCGTTGATTAATTATTAATGTTGTATGGAGCTATGCAGTAGCACACACACACACACACACATATATATATATATATATTTTATATAGTATAATTATTTTTATTGTAAGCGGTTAACATCGTTACACATTATAAAAGATAACGGTTTTGTCTGCCCATTAGTCTAAGACTAACAGATGTTAGTCTGGATTTAACTCAAGAACCGCTACACCATAGTACGAATCGAGTAGATAAAAAGCGACCGAAAAATTTAAAATTATTACGAACGGGGGTCGCGAGTCTAAACTAGTATTGCATAAGGAAATATATCTCTAACCTTAATAAGCGATCATAGCAGATACTCATCTCTTACCCAGCGGTTACAGGAAACTTTCAAAATTAAATCAAACATAAAAGTTTACCCCGACTAACCCCCTTTCGTCAGTCCAAAATAAACGTGTACATTTTAATTACACTTCATTAGTTAAATTAAAATTCGAGAAGGTACACCTCTAAATAATTGACGGGCTGTAATTGTAAAGGGGGAGGTCTAAAAGATAGCAAGATATTGCACTCAGTGTTGCCAACTTCGAGCCGTCCTCGAAATTGGATGTAAAGTTTCGTTTATTAAAAGATTTTACCCCGGTGAAAACTTTACCCTGGGTGGTATGAGTTTTAAATTTAATATAGCATAAATAATTAACAACGTTATATATACATTTAAAGGCTTTTTATAAGGTTAATTAAATGTACGAGAATTAATTTTCCAAGATTAGCATTGAACATTCTTTCATTTTTAATTCATATACAAAAATAGATGCAAACCCCAGCACGTAAATGCCACTGATATTAATGTATCGTCAAATAAAGTATATGGGATGGATTTCTAGGGGGTTTTAAATATGCTGTATTAAAAATTTTATATCAAGAAATCTCCTTAAATATTTCCAGTCAAAGACATCTTTCTTAAAAATAAATTAGTCGAATTATTCATGCCGCTAGCCTACGATTATTTGGTGATTTTAACAACGTTTTTTACATGGTTGTGGTACCAATTTTTAATTCGTCGAAATTTCGAGAAACGATGTCATTTGTCGTTATTATTAGTTTTGGAATAGATGTTCTTATGTAAAAGGTTTTTTTTTACATATGATCCAAATAACACTATATTTTATTTGTCATCACTGAATATAATGAAGTCCTTAATAAATTAATAAGTTAATTTAAAGTGAGATTTAAGTAAGTTAAAGAACCGTTGTAGTTGAGTGTGTAAATAATTCGAGGATCTTATATAACTACTACGGTATATAAGTATTAGGTTATTAAAAAAGAACCTATAAAGTTTAATGTAATATAAAATCAAAACAAATGTGTAAAAAAGGTCCTAACACTATTTTACTGTTAACTAAAGACAATGAAATAAAAATAACCCACAAATATTATCTAAAATTTAGTACGCACACCATAATCATTAACCATATATTTTACATCACTCAGAAATAATATACGCCTTAATGTAATCTCTCATCAGTTCGATCCCTTGGCATCTAATTATTACTTACGATGGCTTCAACACACGGTACCAAGACATACACTCTCAATAAACTCTGAAGAGGGATGAGCATCTATCAAACGTAATGTGATGTTGACGTTGATTACTTTATCATAATTGCATAAGCGTCAGGCAGAGGGTGCTGCTTTTATTATGTGCTAATGAATTTGAATTATGAAGAAGAAAGGGTAAAAACAATTTGACAATTATGTTGAAAAATAGAAGAAAAGTTCAACATAATGGTACTGTTTTCGTTTATAGTGTATTTAAAAGTTAAGGAAACAATAAAACGAACTCATCAGTTCAAAACATTCGAAGCAGACGGCGCCATCTTTATCTAAAAAGTTCTTAGTAGTTCGCACGAAAACTGAACATGGCGGCCGGCCACTCGCAAACTGGATTTAAACGCAAACATTCGCATTATCGGGCAGATTATGCCCAGATTATAGTGGGCCGAAGCTTCTGAAATTATTACGGTGCCAGCTAAGGCCGAATTGTCCCATTTCGTTAGATTTATGTGTGAATGTAGCAGAGTATAATCCGCGGTCGGGCGAATCCGACCTTTATAATTATGAGAAAACAATTTTCGAGATGCATCTTAATGTTCAGACGGATTAAGAGATACGAGTATAAGAGTTTTTTTTTTTTTGCGGATTAACATTCTAGGTGGAGTGGTTTTTGTGGAATTTATTATGAAATGGGTATGTTTTATTTAAATAAAACCTAAAAGATCTATATGAACCAGACTCTATATATATTTTAAATTAGACGTAATTACAGATCGTGTAATTTAATATATTTAAATTATTTAACAAAAGTTGGATATTATAATTTTGCAAACTTACTAATGCTAATAAAGTCTATTATAATAACAACATCAAATAACTAGTTATTCATTAGAATGAACAGTTATGATTTATTTTAAAGAGAAAGAAGTATGTTTTCGTATAATTGTATCTCTGTATTTGTTTTTTTTTTTTCAATCTCTAGAAGTAAATGTATAGACTTCAATGTAGATGTTGTGAGAATTTACTTTTCTGTAATAAAAAAAAGTTAAATTTGAGTTGAACGGAAGGAAAGCAAATTCTACAACGAAACATACTTTAGGAAATATTAGAATGTGTAACAAATAAAACCACCGATTTTTTTTTTATCATTAACAAAAAAACTATATACTGACCTTCTGTGAAAGAAGTGCTCTTACGACCTGCTGGGCTACATCGTCCAACTTTCGCTCGTGGTCACCACCTCCCAAACCCGCTGACAGTGCTGACAGTTGCCCCCGAAGCCTCTCGTTCTCTGAACTCAAAGTCGCCAGCTGTCCTTGATAATGAGCTGCGGACGCCTGGAATAAAAAAACGTTTTTATATCATAGATACAGGTGCTTGGACCAAGATCACATCTGACACAAGTGACGATGTAGATAGTAAACACTTTAAGTCTCACAGAAGTGCCTGGAGGTAGAAATTTGCACATAATCATTTTTGAAAACTTGAACTGTCATCAAATTATTTTTATTGATAGCAAAAGCTTGTCAACAGATGCTAAACTAAATAGGTTAATAAATACAGGAGTAAAAGGTATTGAACTAAATATTTTAGTTTTTGCCAATAAATATATTTATTTATTCGGGAAAAAAACAGTTAATAAAAAGATGTCTCACATAGCATAAACATATTAAATAAACCATTCACGTTTCCACTAAAATGATAAATAATCAAAAGTAAATATAACAAAATTAATATATAATTACAATCTATAATATAACAAACAATAGAAGATTAAATATATCTTCAACATTTTTAAAAATAAACTGATGTAATTAAGTAAGAACCAATATTTAATGTGAACTAAAAAACCAACAGCCGAAATTACTAAAACTATAAATATGATATCTATGCTAATAGATTCCTCTGTGACGTTGAAATGTGTTAGTACTGGATTTTTTTTAAATAAGTAGTTCCATTTAAGATTTCATTTTTGAATTAACGGGACTGCATAAATATCGGCAAACATCTTGACTATTGGCCTTGATTACGCAGATATTGATTCTCAGCACTGATTGATCGCCCACAATCGAAGAACTCAGCTTAAAAAAATTTCAACCACTATACCAGATTGTGTTCAAGATTTGGACAATATTTGATGGTAATCGTAGCGTAATCCAAACATAGCGTCCGATATTCTTTCGCTTATTTCCACTATCATGTTATCCTACGAAACTATTGGTTTATTGTCATTGTTCATCTTGAGATGGTATTGAGCGTTTTATCGATTTTGACTTTACACTACTTTAATGTTTATATTATGTTTTAAAAGAAAAATTTACTAAACTCTATTCGATAAATTTAATAGAATATCCGAGACAAAACCGGCGCCAGTGACTAATATTATTTTTGTTTATTCTCCTATGTTATTTTCACAGACATTCATCAGCACGTCACAGCCGCGCCTGTCATCAAAATCGCTTTAGTAGAAGAAAAAAAAAAAAAAACGCTCTAAAAAGAGCCCATCATTCACACTCTTAATTAAGAGACCGCCCGAGGCCTCAATACAAGCGAACTAGTTTAAGCTGACACCTAGAGCGTTTTGTTCGACTAGGCAAAAAATAAAGTTCGGAAAATTTTACACGTAACGTTGGGGGTCTGCTTAAATTTGACAGTCACGCGATTCGAATGCGCTCGATTTCTTGCCAATGCATTTAAAGTTTTATATCGATCGAGATAGGGTTTAACTCTGGACCGTTTCTCGAATTGGTTTTCATTAGTCCTCGAGTGAGGTCGAGATACAAAGTGTTTGTGTGACTGTCTGAAATAACACGCGGTTGATATACCGTGAAAGGGGTGACATTTCAATGGGGACCTATTATAGGTACCTATTGGGTGGCAAATTAAAAAGAAACAATAAGTACATACATCAAATTATTAATAGTGATGTTCTTTATAATTATTACAGAACAAACAATATTTAATTTCTCTGTGAAAAGAAATAGTATTCATTGTATCGATTGGCGAAATCGATTTGATATTGCATTTATTTTTCATAAAAATTGTTACAATTAACAAAGGTTGAGTGGTACAATTGTTACTTAAAATCAAGTTCAAATTTATATTGTACACAGCGAAATCTTACACTAAGCTTACAAACTAAAGAGGACACGGGAAAACCGCAACAGGGCTATTCCCTTCGACTGTGGCCTCTCCTTTGTTCGCGCCTACGGACAAGTCAACTGGGTGAGGCACACATGGTGCGTCCCTCGTGGAGTAATCTTCTGAGTTATCTGAGAGCTAATCTTTCTGTCAATCGGACTCTGAGGGGTCAAGGAGATGCGCCCGATCAGTACGGGTCATAATCACAGTCCTCCTTAAACTACCTACTCAGCTAGGTGAGGATCGGCGTATGAAATCGCGCGCCTGAGGCCTATGTATTAGTGAGTAATAAACTAGACAGACCCTTGTTGTCAAACTAGAGGACCGACTTCCTAAAAGCACGGGAATTTCAACTGTACTATGGAGAACTAGTACGTTTCTTTATATATTTAAATAATAATTAAAAAAACAAGCTTACACATCTAGATGTGAAATATTTTCAAAATTGTGCATTTCAATATTTTTCTAATTACAATATCCTAATAATCATAATTTTAATTTTATAAAAATTAACTTCTATAAATATGTATTAAAATTTCATTATTTTGTCTATTAAGATTGTAATTACACTTTTAGTTATTTATCCAAAGTTTTAAATACAATTGATGGTTATAATACTTGAAATATATTAATAACTACACCTCAATATCTATTGAGTCCTTCGCATTAATTATATAATAGCTCGTTTAATTAAAATTTCCTGAAATGACAGCCAGATGAGATACACACTGTGGATTTATTTTCCAAATCCTGGCATACCGCACCGTCAGCCATGTTGTTGTTTGAACCTTAAATTTAGTAAATTTATAATTTGAGTTTCGAATGCGCAGATGTTTAAAGGATTAGGGTAATTAAATTGAAGAGTGGAATTGGATTTGCTCGTATTTCGAGTTTCAGAGAAAAGAGGTTTTACTTTGAAATTAATCATTTATAATGCTTGTAGTATTTAGACGGTGTTGCCAATAATGTCTTTTTCCCCATTTTACTTGGCAATGTTTCTGACCTGAAGTCAAATACAATCGACGACGTATTATCGTAATTGTAGTTTTGACCTGTTCACTTTATAATTTCTGTAGAAATTTATACCAAAAATAAAATTGGAGTTTCTGTTTGTAATGTGAAAATTATTTTTGTTACTAAATAGATATGAATGTATATATGCGGTATCATACCAATACCAAAAAATACAATTTATAAAATTTTTGTCTGTCTGTCTGTTGGTTCCGGGTAATCTTCGGTAACGGTGGACGGCTTTTGACTAGACTTTTTTTGGTAGATAGCTGAATTTACTCCGGGTGACTTAGGGTACTTTTAATTTTCGAAAATAAATAGAGTTCCGCGTAAAAAAATATAACTCATAAATAATTGAATAAAATCCGATTCAATACACAGTTTTACGGGCAAGTGATTAAATTAATAATTTAAGAAATATATCTTAATCCTAAAAAAAATTAGGAAATTAATTAGGGTTCCGTATAAAAAAAAAATGTAGTGAAGAACATAAGAAACGCGGGCGCAGCCGCGGGCACACAGCTAGTTAAAAATAAAAACTATCTGTATAGGTATTTTATATAAAGTGGTGATCACCGTTCATCACCAAGCCATAACTTTAACAATACTTCAGTGACTTTCCCAATCAATCATCCGGTCCCTTGCTGAAGTAATTTATGAAGTTTCCTTTGATTTTTATAAAATGCTCAGTGACGTTCAATTATATTAAGGGTAAGTTTACAAAGACGAGGCAACAGATAGTACACTACATTTTTGAAACTATTATAAATATATAATTTTGAAATCTATATCTGTTTTGCTAGGAAGAGACCTTTCTAAAGATGTTCAGGTGACAAGCTACTACGACAAGCTTAAGAGTCAGTCTCTTTAGGTTTATCGCATTACTGTTTTAGGTCAAATCGTAAAGTAAAATCGCGGTGAGATTATGCTCAAACGCTAAACCTACCCACCTATACATAGCAGAAAACAAAGCCATTTTTCACATCTATCTCTTTGGTTATCTTAATATTTTGTGTGAGATGAAAAAAATAAATGAATGAATGGCGATTACGTAAGCAATATTATTACCTATTTATTATTCGTTTTTTGAAATAAAAACCTCTTTAGGCGTGTTGACCGATATTCAGTAGGGGAAGAACTTATAGACTATAACGTTAGGGGTCAGCCTTCAACGACATGCTACATCCTGTCAAATTTAAGATGACGTTTAGGTAAACGCTTTTGTGTTGCCACATCTAAAATGTTTTCCCATAAATGCCCGAATTAAATGTTCGAATAGAAACAATTACTACTAAATTATTCCGTTGGGTCCGATTCAGAACTGTAGTCCGTGTATTATTAATTTCATTCTAAATATTTTAAAGTTAAAAGCTTTTTCAAAGTTTACACTTTTATCGTATTTATCCATGGCTGTTTAGTTATTTTTGGTTAAAATAATGCAAATCTTAAGTTATCATTGGAGAAGGGAGTTATGATATTGTTTACTATTGGTGACCATAACGGACCAATACATCTAAGGCTATAGAAATCTGGAATAAATAGCCTGGGCTAGTTCATGCGAAAGAGCTCATCAGGGTATTCACACAGCGCAAAGTTGCAGAAGCCGTGATGCTCAGTAGGAATCAGCTGGCAGTATTAATGAGATTGTTGGAGTTAAATCAGCGCTTGCAGAAATATATTACCTCGTACCGCAAGTTATACAATGTTTATTCGTCTAGTTCTTTTTTATGTCTACATCAGTTAAGTTAGTTGCCATTAAAAACTCGTCAAGTCAACTGTTGTTGTATCATTTTGCTTCTATCCTGATAAATAATTTAAACCGAGGCTATATCAAGACCCTAGAGATAGCACTAACTAGATAATGTTGTTTGGGCAAACATATGCAGAACATTGGTGTCTAGAACACAAGAGCAGGTTCTGTAAATATGCAGATGAAACTCCAAAGCACAAAACACTCTTAAGCAACCGAATTTTGCGTAAATACGCATTGCTTCGTAGGCATAGACACTGCCAAATTGATCCTACAGTATATCCAGGTTGTAGGTCTAGGCAGTGAGACTGTTGGAGCCTGCACCAGACCCGATTATAAGGGGGGGGGAACCAGTTTCAGGGGGCGGCAAAATCATAACATAGTATGATTTAATAGAAACTTGCTCCACACACCGCTTATTATTCGAAAGCCTGATTGAAAATTTAGATCTACCCAACCATTATATATTTGTAAGTTTTTTAAGTAATTTGAAAGGGGGGCGCCACTATCAAGTTTCTGCTCGGTTCGAAAAATTCGTAGATCTTCTGCTGGCCTGCATAGTGCATTTTTAGTAATGAATACTACTGCTGAGAAGAAGGAGAGAGGAGTCTAAAAATCTCTAAAACTATCCCTACGAAATATTTGAACGGAATACAGTATAAAGGAATCCATGCCAGGTGTGTATTGACCACCCTAACAAGCTGTTCTCACTTTTCTGTATGACTTATTAATACCAAAACAAAAGCAATCTTCAAAATTGAGTTACTTTGTGTACAACAATAAAAAATCGGGGCTTGGCTGGCTCTACTTAATTAAGCCGTAGTGAAATGATATGGTCACCGTTATAGAACTCCTGCATCATAAGATTAATGATAGTGGTACGAATAATATTGTGGCCGCAAATGTTTTAGTCTGTGGTAGTGCATGTTTTTTATAACAATAGAAAGCATCCTGTATTAAAAACTGAGGATAAAACTTAGAGGCGAAAAATAAGTGTAAGCCCCGAGTACATTTAATTATGAATAATTATAACCTATATGATACATAAACAAAGATAGAAAGTAGTTAAAGATGTTTCTCTCCAGTGTTTTATAAATCGATTTTATTTTGTTTACCACACGTCCCGGTGAACTTCTTACCGCATCAGAATCACTTAATGTTGTGTTTATTAGCGAAATTAATTACAGTCTTTCTTGCGTACAATGCGTGGGAAACTTCTCGATTCCATCGAAATCAGTCATACCGTTCTTGAGATATCTACCATCAAGAAAGTAATACCATACAAACTATAATATGAAAATATAAATTATTTCACACTTTTCTTTCGTAAAATTTTCGTTTGTTTGAATAGATATTCAAATATTCGAGGCAGGACAAAACTAATAAATCAAATATCTGTCAAGCCGTTTTTGAGTTATGAACGGTGTAAGTAATCCGACTTTGTTTTTAACAATAATTATATTATTGTTTCAGAAACTAAATGAAAAATATCGTTAAAAAAATATCTTTAAATGTATCCGTATTCATATATACACATATCGACAAACAAACACACACACATACTCACATCTTGACATACATGTAAATAAATAAAAACATAGAAAATTTTTGAAAATTGTTTTTTTTTTTTTAGCTCGAATTTTTTGTAATTATTATATAATAGTATTTCGAACACCATAGATATATTTTAAAATGTTTTATTAAAAAACACACTTTAAAAATTCTACCATATCGTTCCCGTAGGTGTTGTAAAAGGCGACAAAGGGATATGGATCGATGGGCAGCAGGATCCTCTGAGTACCACAAACACCTGACTGCGATCGCCAACATATGTATATAAAAACCAAAGGTTCTCCCTTCCATAAAATATGTTAAAAAATAAAAAAACCTGGCCAGTAAAGAACCCCGTCCCATATAGCATATGCAATACTTTTTACCAGAATTTGTTGAACAGTATGCCTCTATTGGTCCGGTTATACTAATTTTCCGATAGTCTATGTTCTTTGCTTACCTCATCTAAAAGCCTGAACGGTATAATGTAGCCGGAACTTTAATTGTCCATTAATTTATTAAAGATGTAATGAATATTTATCGTAATAGGTATGAAGACACTTATATTCACATTAGAATACGCGAATAATAATTAATAGGTTACTAAGTATTATTCAAATATTAGCGATATTAGAACCTTTTTCTTTCTTACCTAGCTGATGACCGGAAGGGCCTATACAACCTCACCGTAACTTTGGAGGCGAGAGCTAAAGGCACTCGCCGCAAAAGGTAACTAGTACAAGGGCACCAAAGTGGTACGAACCTCGGCTTGACCGTTACCATTGTGTAAAAATTCCCGCGGAATTTTGATCCTAGGTAAACCCTAAATTTTATTTATTAATAAAAAAAAAGTTCCTTACAGGACCTATGTACCTGCGTGTTATATGCAGGAGTGTGTATGCAGTGTTGTGCGTGTAATGCATGATGCATGGTCAGTGTAACTGTATCGCGCTGGTAGCGGCGTCAAGAACCTCCCTAGTCGGTGAACGGAGCACGTCCTGGGCCGCCTCCGGAGGGAGACTCGGAGCGTGTGCGGGAGCAAAATTAGCCGCCTGTCCCCGGCGGTGGGAACGGCGGATTCGCGGGCGCGGGCTCTGGCACGCAAGTAAACGCGGTTGATGCGGGAAGATGCTATTCATGCGAGTGATGTTATCGTTGCGGTCGGTCAAGATGTTACGCTGTCGTCGCATCTTGCGAATTCGGGTCGGGCGAGTACGAGACGGCTTGGACTATGACGGGGTTCGGGTATGTCTCTGCGCGTTCGAAGAAGGTGTGACACTTGGTTTTGAAAATGGACTTGATGGTGGGCAGATCCAGATCCCTGTGTAAATCCACATTTCTCTGGTACCATCTAGCGCCTACGGCTTTCCTTGCAAAACGATTCTGAATCTTTTGTAAGGTGTACATCTGGAAACTCTTAATATGAGCGAACACGGGTGCGCAGTACGTATTGATGGGATTAACCAACGTTTTGTAAAGGGTGACTTTATGGCGGAGGGCCATTTTACTGTCAGAGTTATAAAGGGGGTAGAGAGGGCTTAGCACCATGGCGGTCTGGCGCTTGACTTTCTTAAGGCGAGCGTTGAAAGTCATTTTGGCGTCTAGTTGAACACATAAGTACCTAACTTCGGTGTTATAGGGGATTTCCGTACCTGCGTACCTGATGGAACGAGAGGACTGATTCGAGCGGGCTCTATTGAACATGATCGCTTTGCTCTTACTCGGGTTTATCGCGGTAAGCCACTAGACGTACCAAGAGCCGAGACCGTCGACGGCTCTTTGTATGTATTTTTGGAGGATTACTTTCTTACGGAAAGCATAATAAATGACTGTGTCAATAGCGTAAAGCCCTAACTGAACTATTTCGAGTGCAGGGAGGTCTGCTAGATAAAGATTAAAAAGAACAGGAGCCAGAATGGAACCTTGGGGGACTCCTGCGTCCTGTGGGGATGGGCTATAGAGTATTATCTACTATATAGCTGAAACTACGATATTTGTGATAGTTTTGTATTATGTGAACTAGAGTGTCGGGGATGCCTATCTCAGTGAGTTGTAGATAAAACCTGTGTGCCAGACCTTGTCGAATAGAATCACTACTTTCCAATCGTCTGGTAAGCAGCAATCGTTATAGGTATACATACACAAACCTGGCAAAGACGTCAGGCTACCATTAGTCTTCTCAACACGCTAGGAAAACTTTATGAGCGGGTCCTTATGAACCGTCTCATATAGGTTATTAAGGACAAAAATCTGTTGCCTCCCCAACAGTTTGGTTCCGAACCAGACACCCCTGTACGCATCAAGTACACCGCCTCACGCAGTACATCCTCTCTAACTTCAGTCATAAGAAGTTTAAAAACCTTGGCATACGCTCGCAGTCCTCTTCGACGTCGATATTAGAACCCAGAGTCGCGTCGCTTTTATATTGGTACTTGGTAACTATTGCTATTGCGTGACGAGCACTGACGATTGAGCGTGGTGCGTCGTGGGTGAGCGAGAGCGAGACGCCTGTATGATTCAAAGTTTCATATAGAACAATTTACGAACTGTTACTTCATATTCTGTATCCTTTATCGAATTGGTTAACTAATATTTGACTAATATTAAATAATATTAATATTATAAATATTAATGAATATGTAAAACTGACCCTAATACACCTACCTAATACCCTAAAACACCTCTACAATTTATTATGTTCAATAAATTTCCCGTCGAGTGTCGCTTATTCTTCATTACCTATAGTGTGTCCGATTAGATTATATAGTCATTTTTATTCCTTTTTCTTACTTCCTCTGAATGACTTTAAAATTCTATTGTTTCTCGACGTTCCAAATTTTTAAATTTTGAATGTTCTTTCTTAGACGGCCTCCTCAATGAATCCATTAAAACTCATGTTACATTAGCAGAGTGCACGCGTAAGATATACTGACAGTTTACATGAATAAACTAAAAGAAAACCTTCGGGTGTTATTAATGAATTAAATAAATAAATATAATGAAGATATATGAATAATAATAATATTATAAATATTGCAAAATGAAATTATAACAAAACCAATCATTACAACAGAGAGGTGTGTCACTTTCAGAGATCACTATCGTTCAAGTATCAAATAACGTAAGCTATAGTATAAAGGTAAAAGCCCCTACATGATAAACTGATATTCCGCCGACACTGAACCTTTTCAGTGCACTGATTCGAGTAATAAGTAGAAACAAGCATGTCAGGCACTGTGTACAATTAATCATGGCCGGCAATGTAGACGTCATTAGCTTTGTTCGGTCACGCATTGCAAACGCGATGCATTAGGGGTGTACGAATCAAACTGTGTTTGATGTCTAGTTTTTCTTTTAACAAAGCCAACGACAACCTTTAAAATATCAACGAAGCTAACGTTTTTTTTTTTTGACAAAGGCTTTTGTAATATCCACAAATGAATTTGACGTGTTTTTCATGGTTATTTTTTTTTCAAACCAATTGTTTAGTTTTGAAATTATTAATAACCCTACTTATTTGACAACTAATTACTGTATTCCGGAATATTTAACATCAAAATCAAATTTTCTTATTTCAATTTGGGCCTTGAAAAGGCGGTCATAAACATTAAAAAAAACTACCACCGGTTTGGAAAACAGCCCCGTGGAGAAGAGGCGACAAGAAACTTGATAGTGTTTTTTTTTTCTTATAAAATGTTTTTATGTATAAATTACACAGATCATAGTTACAAACGGAAGTATAAAGAGTGATGTCATTTCCAGACCTCACTATCGTTCACGTAATAATTCATCCTTTAAAATATTTGGAAATTAAAATCTTGAAATCAGTAACGCGCTTTGGAAACATTAATAAAACCACACACTGTTCCCTAAAAAGCTTTTAAGAACACCCGAGAAAAAAAATTGAAATACGGTTTCATCAAAAGTATGATAATTGTGTATATACTATATTTATTACCATTACTAAAACAACATTGAAGTTATGCAAAGTCCTCGAAGTGAAATATTGGCTCTGAGTAAACATACAACGGTATAAGCCGATCAATTATGCAGTACCTTTGAAGCAGCAGAAGTTAATAAATTAGATCAGTACCTATCCAATTTAGTCTGATTATCTTATCGAGGAGTTTGCGAGTTGGCGCGAGATAGAGAATAACAACGCATACCTTTGAAAATGTTTCCACAACGTTAAATTAACTGATATAAAGAAATTTATTGTATACAAAATACACGTTAAAAAATGTACTTTATTTCAGAAAGCAATCATTAGTGTTCTAGGTATGACAACTATCTTTGATTATAATTAACACAGACAAGGAAGCTAAGAAATTTCAAAATTGTTTTCAAAACATTTTATGAATCGTTATAAAGTTGAAGCCAGTTTTGCCCGGTTCCCTTCTTCTTAATTAATAACAACTGTACCTATGTTAGCATGTAAAAATTCTGCAAATACCTTGTGGATATAATTATTTCGTATCTATATCATTTCATGCAAAGTTATACCAAAATGGCGGCTGTTTTTCTAGAATTTTCTAGGAAGTTTTTGTAGCACCTCAGAATAAACGTTCTACGTTATTATTTCCGATACATTTATTATATAATAACTAAACACGCAAGTAAATAAATTAAATAATGCTACCTGATGGACGGACATCCTGCCAAAAATTCCCTTGTGAATATAGTTCGGATTTTTTTTCACGGAGTCCTATAAAAACCGTGTCGTATATGACAATGGACAGAACCTAATTGGTTTCGTTAGTTCAGAACTATGCGGCTCTGCAAGACTCATCTCCGTCGGTCGTGGTAACGTGATTATGTAAATACAGCTCTCTGTCCGCCCCTCGGACACGGTAGATAGCGTAATGACGCTAATGACTATCTCGCCTCGTCGACGGATTAAAATTTTTCCCTTAATACCCAATTTCTCATTGAATTAGCTCAGATTTTTTTAAAATTGTTTATTCATAATAACTAATTTAATTCTTATAGTTACTTATTGTGTTCAACGGTGAAACACAAAAAAGCGACTATTTATGCTAATTTCGTAACTATTCGAGTTATTTTGTATAATGGTGGTCTAGCCTTGAGGTTTTCAAATCTACTGAAATTAAACAAAATATAATCATTTTTAGTGTTTGTATATCGGGGTTTCGACACAAATCTTTAGATTGTCAACATATTTACCTAAAACTTGAACTATATATATATATATATATTGCTAATGGATAATAATGATATTGTCTTCAATTAATGTTTTCCGAAATAAAGAAGGACAAACAAGTAGATTAAATTCGATAAATAAATGATTGGTGCGTCGTCCTTCGTAAGACGTTTATGTAAAAATTTGACACACGTTTCTATTTGTTTCTTAATAAACAATAATAAGGACAATGCAAACAGAGGAGAAACCGATCTTGATAATTGATTTATTTTTGCCTATTTATATATAGATAAATTCAATAATCAATTTCGCTTTCAGTGTTAACAATTTTATCAGTAGGTAAAATATATAAAATTGTTTTGGATGTTTTCTTTCATTTTCAGTTAATTTTCCGGCGTCGACGCGACGGTGTGGGGCCGACGGTGTGGCGCCTCCGTTATAGCAAATCGCATGATTAATTGAATATTCAAACCATGTCGAATAAATCAGAAGTGTTTATATCACTGCTTCGATCTCTTAATCAGTCCATCGAAATAACTTTACAGGAATTGAAGATATTGTTGGTGGTTTAGGAATATTAAATCATCAGTATTAAATTATCAAAAGCATCAGTAGATGTTGATGAAATTGAATCTAAAAACGGATCAGATTTTTAATATAATATCGTGATGAAGCCAGAGTATTTTGTAATAGGCATATGGTTGACTAAAACCTTAAAGTTAAAATTTGCTGATATGCACGTATGGGTATGTACCCTTACTACGCTATCTAATTATGTATGTATATTAGCACTTTGCCCGTCACCTGATATTAAATAACGATTTGATTCTGGATGATAAACACACTAAGCTTAGAGGTACTATCTCTCAAGCGATGCTTCCGGAACACACTCACAGATGCTGGCGACAGATTTTCTAATTTGAAGAGGTCATTAGGAAAGGCCATAACATCAAATTTTTTCACCGCTAGCTTAAACTTATTTTAGAATAACATTAGTAGATTTTATTTCAAATTCATGAACGAGGAATTCGATCACTATTTCACGGAACCAATCAAAGATATGACCGTATCCAAGATACGCAGTAAACATTAATGGCGACGTTGGCCCGTACAATATACACTATATAATAATTGTCGTGGTTGTGCTGATTTTTATAAAGGCTTTGCATTACATTACGTTAGTCTAAGCTTCATTATAAATTTCCCTTACTATCTACAAAATCGAAATGTATTTACATCATTATTTCAATGTTCGTAAGTTAGTTCATGCATCAGGGCACACGTAACGTTAAGCAAGTTCAAAATATTCGTTTACAAATAACATACAAACAGAATTAGCGTAAATTCGACGAGCGCCAGGCATTGCGGGGGCAGCAGCTAGCGGGGCGACCAGAGTAGGTACACAGATAAACGATGCACCCTATTATGACAAAGGATATAGGGATGTACGTAAACACCGAACATCGTTAGCAAATTCTAACAAGGAAAAGATCTAAATCGACACACATTCTATTTAGTGTAGCGTCGTAATGTAACCGCACTGTATCTAGTGGCAAATACCAATAACAGCGGCAACGTAGAGACGAACAATTAATTACCAGGAGTTGCTTTAAAACTCGCCTGCAAAATCTATCGGCATCTAAATAAACTGGCTGATCCTGAAATGCGATAAGCCAAAAGCGAATGTTTGACCTGGATGGTAATGGCAAAACGTCGTAGACCAACAAGCTTCGTGGCGAACGGACAACTACTTACTTAATTCCTAGACTCTTAAACTTTTTACCTACATCCTTACGCAACAATATTAATTTAAAAAATTGCAAATTTTGTTTTAAAAAAATTTACTTATCCTGTTTGTAAAAACCCTAACTACATTATATATTTGTAACCGATTTTTTAAATTTTAAGCGCTACAGATAAACCTTAAAGGTTTAAGTGGCGCTTTATAGATGTATATTTTTTGTAATATGTTTTTATTGATAATTAAATAATAAAAAAAAGAATATAATTATAAATGGTTCTACAATTGATATATATGTCGGTCACTTTTGCTGCTGATCGGTTGAAATAATGCACGTTGCAATTTTATATCCAGTGCTGCTAGTAGCCTATAAGTTAAGGAGTGTCTTATTGAATGAAGTAAAGAGCTCGCAATATCTTTCTTTTTCCCGTAAAATTGGAAACGACCAGTACCAGTAACAGTTATTCTACAGAGTAGTTTAAGGGTCAAGGGTGTTGTCACGTGGAGATTATGTTTAAGCAAATAGTTGATGAAACGCTTTCTTGGTAGATAAATTTATCGTTTTTGAGTTTAATACCGTGGAGTTTCAAGGTGGAAGATCGAAGAGTGCTACGTGAGAGAACCTTATGTCTAACAGTGAACTAACCCAAGCTGAAAATAAAATCTCTTATTGAGGTAAATGACTAAGCAAGAATTAAGATGTATATAAAAATGGTTCTTTGCAAAAAGAGTGAATAAATTATAAACGAAATTATCAAAATAAAAAAAGCGAAGCAAATTTTTTTTTTCAAGATTGTTAAGTTTATGTTATATGAATTATCGATATAATATTAGAGACATCACTAGAATCATGCCCTCGGTAACTGCGCCCTTGCACTTCGGAAGGGTAAAGCTGAATTATTGTTTAGAGGGACGCGAGGGGAGCGCGGCTTTTAAACCGGGAAACCCCAGTCATTGTGCATAGCCGATTTCCAGCTGTACGCCATTTTAATGTCCTTCCGTGGACTGCGTGCGTGTGCGTGGTGTACGGTACAACTAGAAAGCTTTTTTAAATCATTATACCTATTTTTTAAATCATAAAAATCAATATTTTTGGCCCATAATGGCGATGGATGAAAGGAGACTGCATGGAGCCGAGATGAGAATGTTGAAATGGATGGTGTAGGAATCTAAAACTAAAACTAAAAATATAGACACTTTTCAAAACAGCCATAGAATGTATAAATTTAACTACTTACGAAAGTAATACTAATGTTATATTATTTAAAACTCAAAATTAATGTAAGTTTATTCTACTTTTAATTTAGTGTAGTTTTTTTTTTTGTGTAATTTAAAATTTAAACTCTCTTCTAGTATTCAACAGATTTATTTGTTCTTTTGTAACTTTTTGGTTTGTACAAGTTGTTCTCCATATATAATTCAACGTAATCACTTATAATTAAGGTTGCATTTATCAAGTGTCCTCAAATTGTTCATAGTTTCTAAGTCAAAATGTAAATCTTGTTAGTGTTCAAATAAAATAAATAAATAACAAGAATGGACAATTTTAGGAATGAATACGTTAGAGGAAGTTTGAAAGTGGCACCAGTGTCAGAGTAGGTAAGGAGCAGGCGTCTGTCTTGTTATGGCCATGTGATGCGCAGGGAGGAAGAGGATTTTGTAAGAAAGGTATTGAATATGAATGTGGACGGGTATAGGAGAAGAGGAAGAATAAAAAGAGAATAAAAAGAGTGAATTTAGGTATGCTCTCAAATAGAGATGAATGAAATGAAGACGTGTTGCGCCGACCCCAAATAAAAATGGGATTAGGACATGGAGATGATAAACAAATTAATATTAGGTATCGTAGCCTTTCTTCATGTAAAATGAAAATGCGGTTGAAAATCGTTAAAAAGTATACCCAAATATAGATACTTTAGCTACTGGAACATACCGTTAGGTTCTTGGCGATGGATTTCCGATTTAATGATAAAAAGACAAATATTTTATGAAGTGAAAATTAATATTACCGGTGCTATTGCATCATTACGATGTTTCGTTTCGTTAAAGCTAAAGATTGTCCATTTAAAATGACTTTACGTCACCAGGTTTGTAGGATCGAAATTTGTGCTCAAAAATGTCAAGGGTTAAACCATCAACTAAATGTAAACAGATATTAGCAGAAGTCGATAGAGCACCAATTGAACTAACTCTATATTTACAAGTAAATTATACTTCATTTTTTAACTGATTATAAGTTGTAAAATAACAACAAACTAACAGAATAATCTATATGTATGAATGAAATTGCAGTGCCAATAATTTTTTTTTCTTAGCGATTTCTTATCACTCACACCAAACGCGATTCTATTTCATGTTTATCATTATTTGTCTAGAAAAAAAATATGTCCATGAATGTGTGTGCGTTAAGGGGTTGAAAGGCTTTTATTACAGTTCCGAGTATTTTTCGTATTGTGGCCATTTGACGAAATTCGACTAAAAGGGTTGTAGAGTATGGAGTATCAGAAACTGGATGGCTTTTTGCCCTGTAAGGTTATAACTTTTAAATGTATAATTTCTGTTTTAATTTATATCAGCTTTCAAAATCACGTTTTAACGTAAATGTAGTGTATAGAGGTCATTTAATTAAATTGCGTATTTCCAATTCCCGCTAGAGCAGTAAACTTGTAATTGTACAAATGAATGTTGTTGGTTTGCTTTTTACTCGAAAGCAAATGGTTTGATTTGAGGTTATTTTTTATGCCGTTGTGTGTTATTTTCTAGAATTAGTTTAAACTTTTCGATAAAGGACATTATCGAGTAGACACAATTACATATGGAGTTTATAAAGTTTTTCAAAGCTCACTTTGACCACAATCTCATGTATTAAACGATAATGTTTTAACATTATGGAGAACTCTAAAAGAGAAGATGTGAGAACCCACGAATAAGTGCTTGGAGACTTTTCGGGCCTCTATCATCATGCAATAGGTTACCTAATTATAATGTTTGCTTTCGCCAAAATCTCAAAATGTTTGCCACTGCATTATTGGAATCCATGTAAGATATCAAAATGCTGTATTGTCAACAATACATCGATATTCTGACGATTAATATCGAGAAACAAAGCTCATTAAAATGTACTATAAATTAGACACTACAATATTAACTATGATGACAAATTCAGAATATAAGGAATATAGAAAATGTTATTGGCCAAATGTTATCCTCATAAAATACTCATCTCTGACGTCACAAACTACGTAATATAAGGAATAGGTTCATAACAAATTTCGTCCGCCCATTTAGTGACATTAAAGAGCGTTTATCGAGTTTTAGACGGGACGAGCAGGGGACGGGGGCCCCGCGATCATTTTTGGATTATGACTGCCCCTGCAGATACGGGAATTAATTTGCGAGATAGCCATTCTACTCTGACCCCTGTCATTTGAGCGAAACTTGAATTCTCTGAGCGATTGTTCTTGGTTATGAGTAAAGTACGGGTCAAGTATGCTTGGACCGGTCATAACTGGACGTTCTTTGAGGGATTAAGCCCGTTGCAGCGTGTTTTAGGGGTGCTATGATGTTTTTTGCGTAATTAATAGGGCAAGTTCTTTGCTGATAAGAGGTTTGTTGTTAGACCATATAATAGTTGGTTTCTATGCCATAAATGTACATATGTATATTTACAAATATGTACTCTACAGCATATATATTCTGTATCATTCAACTTAATTCTTTTCTGTACTTTAGTACAGATAATATCATAATTAGAATCGTTTACAAATAGTTCTCCTTTGGTAATTAAGAATTAACTTCCCATGTTGTTTCGGCATGTGAATTTAAATACATATAGGAAGGAAGAGAAGCGAGTTTTTGAGGATAATTTGCCGACTATTTTTATCTTGCTATCATCAATCAGAATAATTTGTCCGAGAAGGTTATTTTCATGTAGAATAAATAGTCTAATGTTGCTTTATGAGTTACTTTAACAAAAAATAATTTCACAGCTGATAATTTTCTGTTAAGTTTAAAAACTTGTCTAGGTTGAGCATATTTACATTTTGGATCACATCGTCAGTTAACATCAAGTGAAATCATGATCAAAGCGCTAAGCCTATACAATATTAAATAACCGTATTATTATTCAATCAAGAAACCCTGTTAAAACAATAAACAAGAGGAAGTAAAACAGAGAATTCTTAAGACTTAAAGAAAGTACGGCATAACGATCATTTTTTATACCTTAAATAAAAGTACCTGACCATAGCAAAATACTAAAATACGATATTAAAAGAGGGTCCGGACACAATAGAGCCGGTAGGTATGCAGGTAGCGCGGGTATCATTCAAAATGTGACGGGAAATGGAAAAATCAAAATTCGCATCCGCCATTCAAAATATAAGATAAAAGTAACGCAGATACGTAGGGAACGAACAATGAAAGAACGAACGATTCGATATGGTTCTCGTTCATTTCGATTTAGTTAAATTCTTTATAGTTTTAACTAATTTTATTTAACTATAGCTATCCGCGCGGCTTCTTTCTCGTGTCATACGTTCAATTCGGTACAATTATACATTGCGTAAATTTGTACTTTCCAAAGATTAAAAGTAGCCTTCGTAAGTAGTAAAATTCACTCTTTTTTGAAAATTATGACACAGCGTGATTTCTATAGTCTTATGACAACTTCCTGGTGTTATCGCCTGCCCACTTTGTTGGACCTGTGAAGATTGGTAAAATAATACAAAGTTGGCCATGAGGAACTCGCATTTATGGCCGTAATAAATTATAAAAATAAGACAGTTCTACCAATATCACGTGGTTAGAATTGTATTATATTTTTCTAGTTTTATACAATGTTTGTAGCAAAAAAGACGGCAATTTTGTGTGTTTTCGTATTGTTATTTCTAATAGACAATAACCAAACTGTATTAGGTACGTAAAATGCCAAAAAAATGCATAATATAGGGTCAAATAACTCAGTTAAATTAATAAAAAAATATTACATGACAGGAAAAAATCCCGCCAAAAATCCCCCAATAAGTTATTTGAGTTCATAAAATCTACTTAAATATATATCTAATGTTTTGTTGAGTGATTTTTATACAAATAATCCATAATATTACTTTATTTACATACAATAAAATATGTTTCGAAATAATGGAACTGCAGCAAAATTGTTAACAAGTATTCCTTACTTCGGGGCCTTAACTTTTATATTGAAAAATGGGGGAGCCAACAATGCCGCCCGGAGTAATGAAATATTTTGAATATTTGTATATCAATCCTCTTTTAAAGTCTATATTAACGTGACCAGTAAAAAAAAGAACTTCGGATGTTCGTTATTTTACAATAAAATATAACATTGGTCGGGTATTCGTTTATATTGGAGTAAGAAATTCTTTCGAAGCACGAGCGTTGTTAAATTTTTAATTCTCCAGTTTAGCGGATATTTTGTTAGGGATTTTTTAATGTTTAACTTTTAATGGTAGCTTTTTATTTTATTGTTAATGGGTGATAAAGGTTTTTTTTTCTTTTAACAGTGAAGTGGTTAATTTTATCCTGGACATATATAAAATAACACAAATATTTTTGGTGAGAATAAGCTGAAGAGAGAAAAGTAAAGATTATTATTACTGATAAGAAGAAAGGAGCGGTTCAATATTTGTCCTAAATTTGCTAACGTTACTTGAATATATTTTTATTACTTGATACATTTTCGAGTAATTTTATTCGAATAAATAAAAACTCACCTCCAGGGCTGATGACAACGAAGCTTTCTCCTGCTTCAAAGTTTCCACGCGGCTTTTGTATTGTAGCAACGATCTGACTGTCTCTTCCATCCTGAAACAATTAGAAAGAATGGTAAATATGTATTATCAAATATAAAAAGACATACAATTTTTTTTCTTTTTGTTCTTATGTAAATTACTAGCATGGATCAATCTCGAGCAGAAACGTAATCTATAAACCGATTTGCATGTGCTATGAAGAAGTGAGATAGAACAACATTTTTGTTTAGTGTGCGAAAGAGAGAGCGTCTCGTCGGAAGCGCACTTGAGCTTCGTCGCCACTTCATTAGCGAACGGCATCCGTCAACCGAGTCGCACCACTGACAAATGGCGAGTTAGTTAGTAACTGGCTTCTTTTTTCAAAATGTTTTATAAAAGTTGTTCTTTTTTTAAATGTTTTACGGGCACGAACTCATTTTGAAATAAACACTATTAAATAAATAGGAAAATTTTTTTTGAAGATATTCTTATTTTGGGCGCGTTAGGGAAAAATGATGAGAGTATATATTTACGATGAGCGTTTAACCGTCACAAAAAAATGCCACCCTGAAGTTTTAAGTCAAAGAAGTATAACTTATTACGTGCGGTACATAAGTACATACACACTTTTTTTCTGTTTGATGTGGATACTCATCTCAAAAAATACTTAACAGGTTTAAATAACCCTTGGTCTGTCACATATTATTAATTATATAAACCCGTCCGAAGCAGGAGCGGGTCTATAGTAATAAATATTAAAATTTCAAAATAAGCAAGCCAATAATTTACCGACCAAGAAAGACTGCGGCATAAAGCCGAAAATCTTTCAAAGCCCGGCTCAGTTGTTAATATTTGAAACAAAACCGACTTTATAATCATTCCGTTCCGTTTTAATTATTAATAATAATACGTAGCCGAGAGAACAGATTATATTGTATTACGGAAAACATTCACTGCGAGTATTTTCTGCGTAGAACTGGATTCTTTCAAGTTTTAAACTGTTTTTTATTGTTTCCAGTTCTGGGTCTTATCGTTTTTAGAGTAAGATTTTTGTTCGAAATTTATCCTTGAAAATAACCAGTGCAGGTATATTTAAATATCAAATTAATTTTATTATCAATTATACAGAAACATATTACTAAAAAAAAATAAATCATAATTCTGTTCTGTAAGTTATGACATGCTTGGCCATCAGTAAAAAAATAAGTATGTCATAGCTAATTAATCCAACTGCATAGTCAATTTATACATATTTGCTTATTGATACTAGGTAGGTATTAGAAAAATTGTTTTACGATTCTTGTAATAAACTGCTAAAATTCCTCTCAGTAAAGCGTTCTATTTTCAAATACCTACTACTTTAACGTTGATTTGAACTCAGTAGACGCTTCAAAGCACACTTTGTAGGATTAAGATAATTAATCCGATTCACATTCATTATTCGAAAGATCCAAACGCTTATTATACGAGTGTAGAAAGGAATTTAATCCATTTCTTGAACAGATAGATACTGTATAAATCGAACTTTTCCAATAACTCAATATGAAACTTGCTCGATGGAGCCGTAGTCTTGCATTATTCTTTTCTCAAATACGGTTCCCGATTACAATTTTAAATTCAAACCGAAACGTTTCATATTTCTGCTTTATTAGATTTTAGAAATTAAAAACGAAGCTTTTGTAATCATTATATCTAAAAAAAAAAAAAGGTTTATATGAAATTTCTTCTACAAAAAAATAATAATAGATCTATATATGTATATATCTACATTAATATTGCTGTTCGTTAGTCTCGCTAAAACTCTAGAACGGCTGGACTGATTTTGGCTAAATTTAGTTTTAAAATGTTTCGGGAAGTTCAGGGTAGGTTTATATGGTTACAAAATATGGAAAAATTGCGATTTTTTTTTCAATTTCATTTTTTTTCTCGTTAGAACTGTTCCTACCTGTCCAATTAAATATTGCCACTGTTACAAAGGAATAACATTTTTGTTGGTTGTCAAATATTTATTGGCGCTGTGCTGTTTGAAATTTATTTTGTTACAAAAAAAGAATACTCCTAACAGGAGAAGCCGACTTCTTATTTCTAACTAGCTAATGCTGTTGACCAGAAGGACCTTTACAGATTCACTGTGCCTTTGTGGGCGAGTGCTTAAGGCACTCGTCCGAAAAAAGATAACTAGCACAGGGGTTAACAAAGTGGTACCAACCTCGGCTTGGCCGTTACCTAAATGTGAAAAATTCCGCGGAATTTTGAACCTAGCTAAGACATACATTTTTTTATTTAACAATAAAAAAAAAGTTCCTAACATATCTATGTACCTACGTTTTATGTACAGGAGCGTGTGTGCAGTATTGTGCGTGAAATGGTTAATGCAGGTTTAGTTTTACTGTATCGCGCTGGCAGCGGCGTCAAGAGCCTCCCCAGTTGGGGTAGGGGAAGACGACCGTACTTAGGTCATCGAAGTCAATTAAATGAGCGATGAGCTAAGCACACTATATGATATAATAGTATATGTTCTAGAAATTAAGTGAGTGGATAAGAACGAATTCGTGCACATCAAACTCGACAACGGCGAGCACCAGCCAAAAAGAGAGAGACGATACGAAGTTCTAGTTTATCTAGTTTAAAATATATTTCGAATGTTTAAATTATGCAAGGTTTTTTAAAAATAAAACAGAGTTGATTTATTATTAATTTGTAAAAATTAAAAACAAAAGTAATTCAAGCTCTCACCGAGAAGGTTACGCGAAAAAAGTTAAATAATAATATCAACCCGGCGGAGTAAAAAAAAAAACCGAAAATTATTAACCGGCATGAAAAATTGTGCGTTTTCGCAAATTTCCCACGTGTAATATCTAGAAAACGAATTTGTTGCGGGCTCGGGTCGATCACCCGGACTAAGGGCGTCCGTGGCTTATTACATTGTAAAATTACAGTTTTGTTTTTTTTTTTTTTCGTTCGACTAACGCTCTTTTTTATGTACTTACACACAGGCTGTTTACTGCCGGCGGTCACGGCAGATTATCGACCGCATGCGGGAAGCACATTTTTACTTACTTTCTGCGTTCTCATTGATTATTATGCACAAATATTTTACCTTATCTACATATTCTATTTGTGTTGTTATGCAAAACAGAAATTCTTTTATAACTTTAAAGTAGATTCTACGTGTGTTTTGTTCACTGTAAATGTTAATTATCTCCTTTTAACTGAACATTTTTGAATACTTACAGACTTACTTCATTTTAATAAGTAATTTTTCAATTTTCTCGCTAAACAAATGAATCAATATTTGAAGTTTTAGTAGGTAACTAACTTTATTTGACAATGTTGAATATCAACTGGACTATAGAAGCCGATCTGATATGTCAAATTTATTTAATACTAGCTGTTCCCGCGGCTCCGTTTGCGTATCATATTTTCTATTCGTCACAATTATTTACTGCGTAATATAGTTTTTAAATAATTGTTGAAATAGAATGGACATTATGGTCCTAAATTATTTTTGTCACTAATATAAAGCAAGGATGTTTCTCACAAATTCAATCACTTGCCAGTAAAACTGATTATTGAATCGTTTATAACCTAAGTTACACCTTTCATTAGCTGTCTGCTAAATCCCCTCAAAATTCGTCTGATCATACAGACAGACAAAATTTAAAAAAAAATGTGTTTTTGTTTTCTACTTGGATTGTACTTTATATAGCATCAGATGAAATGCAATCATTTTACAAAAAACTTGAATTGAAAAAAAAAAAAAAAACATAACGCTCGGGTTAGTCAAAAGTACCATTCTACCATTATTTATTGAACACGCACTTTTTTCTCTGTCCATATGCAAAAACCTATGTTTTTTAAATGTCAATTTTAAAATTCAGTTCCGACCACATCGTTTGCGTCGCGTTGTCATAAATTTCAATTACCACTCTTTTTTGTTTGTTTGTTTGTTTGTTTTATTTTCCACTGTGGCAACACTCGCGCAGGGAGGTTATCTACACAGCTCCCACCCTCCGGTCGCGACAAATTACGCGTCGCGCGTCCATTCAACCCTTGACCAGATGAGCACCTCGTAAATCTTATCTATTAAAACCTGCATCAGTGTTGGTAATACCTCTTTGGTTGTGGTACAATGCGAGAACGGAAGAGGTTGCATAAATTTAAAACAACATAAATTGCCGTACTTTAATTAAATATGTAACGGACAATGTGTCTCAGTGGTAGTAGGTAACTATTTTTATTCAAACCAATAGTTTTCGGTTGAATTTCGACACAGAACCGACGATCAGAAGAGAACAGTATATTTAGATGATGTTAAAACATCTTTGTAATTATTGCAAATTTTTTTCAAAACTTACTTCTTCACAAATAAATCAGAAATATACGTAGTAAGTGTATTTTAATCATATAAAAATGCGACTAGAAATCTTTTTTTATTGTAACACATAATAGTTTATATTATGTTTATAAATTGTAATTTCATAGGCTAAAATATCTCTTAAACAGTTTATTTTATCACAATATAGACTAGTTTGAATTTGACCAGAACTTTACCTATTCTGTATGTCCTTTATGATATTCTAGAACGTAATAACAACTCAATGGAAGATTGCTGAAGAAATTGACAGGTGCTTTAAGACATATTTTCATTTAAGTTATGGTATATAGTGCAAACTTCTTTTAAATATAGAACGCTATTTTATAATACTATCATTAGTGAAAATCTATCTACCCCAATACTCATAAAACAAATTACAAAAAAATGACTAATTGATCAATAGTGAAAGAATCTGAAAAATGAGAAAGATTAATTTATAAACGTACCTAGTATTTGTAATAAAGCTAACTAGTCAAGCAATAGAAAATATTGTACCACAAGAAATATAAAGATATGCGTAGAAAGTAATGACGTAATTCGTAATCTCAAAAGTCGCTATACGTCTATGACTTATACTAAACGATCTTAAATCACATCGTGTACCGTGTAATACGTTATCCTAAACACCGTGCTTTACCCGGGATTTGAAAACTGGAATTTGGTTAAGCATATTATTATATTATACGATATCTAAAACAGCGGAATGATCATTTTTGTAAAAGTAAAAAAAATACGTATACAGAAACACATGAATGTACGATGCGCTTATTTGTTGAGATGGTCATCTTTAATAATTTTTAAACTTAGTGCTTCTGATGACAAATTCACTTAAAGGTAAGTGACAATGTAGTTACTAAAGTGATGTTTTTTTTTTTCTTTAATGGTTCTAAATTAATTTAGAGACGACCAGATTTTCCCCTAACGTTGTGGACAAAGACTTTTTTATCGACCTGTTATAGGACGTGTTAAGAATGTCTTTTTAAAAAAAAAGAACTTTTAATCGCGGAGAACTTTTAATAGATTTAATAGAAATATAGATTTGGAAATATGTTTCCGCAGAGGATATAATTATCTTTAGGCAACCGTCCAGGATGAAAGCTCAAGTCCGACTGACTGATCTGTCATTGTTTCCTAAGAGCTAAGGGAGTTATGCTGACCTTTTTTTTTTTTTTTTTTGACGGGGGGAAATGCATTTACGCACTTGACGGGGGGGGAAATGCATTTACGCACTGACGGGGGGAAATGTATTTACGCACTGACGGGGGGAAATGCATTTACGCACAAGTTATGCTGACCTGGGATTGTCAGGGCAGCATTAAGGCATACATAGCGGGGGTATAACAGACCGAAGTATGTGCTGAGCTGAGTCTTTTCTTCCATTTTGTAGCAGGGAATTTTGCTTTAATGTTTTCTTTCATTTTTTTTTTTGTTCGCAGGCAGTAGTGTTCGCGTACTTCTAGTTTGAGCGATGTAGATAGTAACTTCTTTGGCGTTGTTGTGTGTGTACATCGATTGGTATCAATGTGTTATAGCATTAATAATAGGATGTTATGTCGATTATTTACGTGTTTCTGTATCGTTGTTTTATGTGCAGTGATGTGCGCACTATCCATTCTTATGAAAGGTGTGTTGTGTATCGTATAGCATAGAGCTACCATATTCTCTAGATTGTTCGGCTATACTTCTTTGATTGGCGTGGCTCAGAGTTCCCTTGAACAAAGTTCTCAAGTGATGTTACCGGGACACACCTCTATACACATGGCAACAGATTTACAATCTTGAAGGTTGGTGCTACTAAATAAGCGGACTATAGTAAATGCCCTAGTTCACGCTCCGATATCGAAAGCTCAGGCGCTTTATACAATAGAATAGGTGTATTCGAATCTAGGTCCATCGACGAGGAATCCAGTACACCGCCACTGAGCCATCATCTATTAGATACTATATATATATATATTTTATTATTTAAGCTCCTATCCTCGGACATAGAGATCCGAGATCTTGTTTGCGTTACTTATAGCTAGCTTAATTTTATTTTAAAATTCTTATTCTAGTTATTTCAAGTCTTATTAAATACAATTTTGATTACATTGAATACAAATGTTTATTATGGTTTCTTTATTGCAATTTTTTTTATGCCACCATTTATGTTGTCGCTATTAATCTTTATTTATCTTCGGCCTATACTTCTGCTTTAGCCTTCTGCTGATACTATATTAGAGACTTTCACATTAGTGACAATTATACAAACTCTATCTGGGTAATTTTCAAAGTACAAATTTATAGAAATGTAAAAAAAAAATCAGTTGCAGGTATATAATAAATTAAACTTTCTCTCACTCTCTCTCTCTAGTAATAATAATTCAAAGCTATTATAAACAAATACTTGATAAGATATCTTGCTTGCATATATGTAGTAAATGGGAACATTTGTCTGTCTGTTTGTTTATTCGAGATGATAAATCGTTAATTAACGTGACACTTTTATTAATAAAACATAGGCGTATTCTTCAGTCAGGTTTTAATGTATCATCATCATCATCTCCTTACCCCCTTTTCCCGTTTTCATTTCAGATCGGTACAACATGTCTTCCTCTTCCATTCCTCTCTCTCTATTTGTTGTCATCTCCGCATTCACTCCTTTCCTAAGCATATAATCTTTCAACAAAGTCCATCCATCTTTTCTTATTTTCAGGTTTTAATGTGTATAAACGAATAATAAGCGAGCGGATACACGACTGTAGCTATGTATGTACTTAAAAAAAACCAGACAGCCATGGGCACTGCCGACAGAAGCGAAATGTAGATATTTTGAAAAAACTGATTTTTTAATGTTTAAATTCGATAATTTGCTAATTTAAATATTAACATAACATAACCTAACATTTGTCTGGTTTTTACATTTAGACGTAGACGTAAGTATACATTTTATTACATTTACCTTTGAACGCCAGCATTTAAACGCCACCTTATTATTGACTGTAGCATTTTGACGGCTGACGTCATAGCATTGGTAGCGCGAATCTATGTTTTTCCTCTGCCAAGATTCGCTCAACGCCGCTGAACAAGTTTTTTTCATTTCAATAATATTTTAATATATCTTTCGAAGGAAAATGAATCTATAAATATTTAAACGTTTGATGAAGTCAGGCTTACCCAAGATGAATATTCCGGTGACTTTCGTGAAGTTTCGTGACGTCAATTTTCATACAGTGAACCGTCGAAGATCGTTTCCCTACTTCCATAAGTAAGCACTTGAAGACCAATTTCCATAAGTCGTAGCGGCTCGTAACGCTGCGTGGGAAACTCAAACGACACGTGTAATGACGGACTAAGTCTGCCGCAGGTGTGTCCTGACCCAATTTGGTTTTATTAAAAATGTACACCCTACATCCATCATGATGTGATGTTAACATAAATGCAGTACGTCACCTTTTCAAAATATAAAAACTCTTTTGGCATACACCGGCCTTTATATACTATGACTATATATATTTATGTAATTATATATTTGTATAACACATTTAAAAAATAGATGTAGATGAAATTATACTGGCAATAATATCCTCGTTTATGGGAAAAAGATTTTACAAAGCAAATAGTATGCGTGAGTTAGGTTAAGCAATTACGAAGTGGGTTAAATTAATATTCCAAGTATTTATCTAAGTAATATTTACATTTTTTTTTTGTATTTTTAGTGCTTGATCATAATTTCAACATGTTATTACTTTTAATTCTAGGTACTGTCTTTCCAAATGGTACTGCGCAACAAATATATTTTTTTTGGAGTTTGGGGGTTTGGGAGTTTGAAAGTTGCGCCAGTGGTAGATAAGTTGAAAGGTTCCCGTTTATCGTGGTATGGACATGTTATCAGAAGAAAGGAAGCGCATGTGGGTAAAATAGTAATGAATAATGTGGAAGGATGGAAAAGTAGAGGAAGGCCAAAGAAAGTGTGGATGGAGTGTGTACGAAATGATATGATAAAAAAGGAGTGAATGAAGAGATGACGGCTGATATGGACGTATGGAAGAAGAAAACATACTGCGCCGACCCCAAGTGAGTTGGGAAAAGGTAGGAGAATGACTGCGCAACAAAACTATAGTCCTTGATGGCAAATTAGAAAATCCTCTAACATGACGAAAACGAACTCCGTTACTAATGCGCTGAAATACAATCAATCCTTTGTTTTTTGCCAATTTGACCGCATTTATGACAAGTGCGTAAAAAATCGAGTTTATAAAATGGAAGTTGGCAATTGATAAACCTCTGATTTTGAATTGATTTTCTAACTAATCAATCATATTAATCAAATTGTATGAGATAATTTAAGTTTTACTTAATTGGCCAACTAGATATCGCCTTACTGTATATTATGATATTGTGTTTGTTAACATTAAGTTGGCGTCATCCGAGGAATGGGTCCCGTAAAACTGTTGCCTTGTAAATTTATATGACGCGAGGCTATGAGGTGTTAATGGGAGGGGGGGGGGGGGGGGTGAGTTCAGGGGTAAATTTTCACGATGTAAAAATACACCTGGATTAAATAGCTTAAATGTTTAGTAAGTTAATTAAGTGTAACTGTTTGTGGTACAGATTATATAAGATTTTCTTATTTATTTTATATACTGTTTTACGTTTGTAAACAAATGAAACGGTGAAGCGCGTCGCGTTCCGGGATCAGCAAATGTGGATCCAGATCTATCTAGAGGCTTCAGTTGTGATAGATGTATGCCGGTATGATGGTGGTTTAAAAAAATTATATATATATTACTCGTCCGATTGAAATGATTATTTTTTTTATTATCTAGTCTGTATTATAATAAGTCGACAAACAAATGATTACTAACACATTCTCTTGCAGTGTTTTACTAAATCTATTGAGTGTTATGGGTATACGATGTAGTTCGTAAAATATAATTTTAGAGGGACGCGTAAATAATTAAACAAATTGTCAATCCGTACGGTTCAGAGGAATGGTAAATTCCGCTGATTTTTTTTACACATGTAGCAGCTTAAACCGAAGTTCATACCATTTTGGTGCCCTTAAGAGCTCGTCCCAGAGTTCGGTGAGACTGTCAAGATCCTTGCAGTGAAAATTATTTAAAAAAAAAAACCATCCAAATGTAATATTAATTATTCATATAAAATTTAAACACATCTGTTAAATTATTAAAACATCATTTCGGAGTAAATTTTTAACAACGAAACAACTAGATCGTGACCCTTATAGTGTAAAATAAAATTAAGATAATCAATGGCGTCGATTAGACGTAATTAGTAAAATATAGGTGGTACGTATCTAAAACAATTACAATTTTTATAGCTGCCGACCAAAAAACATTGCCAGTATAGTGCCTATAAAGGTTGACCTCTTTGTTGACCTATATTTAATATATACATGTAGTAACTTATACACTGACCGCCGTGGGACCCAATTAGAGAGCGGTTTGAATTCAGCCGTCGATAACGGCAGGTTAAACCGATTGACGAATTGTTAACATTGTAGGTAATTCTCTATAATAAAAAAACTCACTCGGTCGTAAATTTTATAAATTCCGTTATTATACAAACTAGTTTTCCCCCCATGGTCGATATTTGAACAGAATTATTATTGAAAGTTCGAAGAAAAAGAAATTGTTTTCAAATTTTTTTCATTGATTATATAGCACTAATACTATGTAACACTGAGCGTAAAAAATGTAAAAGAAACGTAAAAAAAAAGGATTTTAGAATCGGGAAAATATATTATTTTTACTTGTAGGTTTGCTTGTACAACCGACGAGGGTTTGGCTTGTAGACCTCGGCAGAGGTCAAGCACAGACGAAAAGGATGGTGGAACTTGGGAGATGCAATGGTATTTTACGGATGACATCACTACCGGTGATGGGGCGGGATACCTGACTCTCCATTGAACTGGCAAGGCCGTCTGAGGGGCAGTCTTACGCCGGGGCTTAGCATTGCTAGGTCATCCGTCGACGTACAGGCGTTCCTTTGCATTTCCCCATATAAAAAAATGATGGTAATATGAAGAGTTAAAAATGCTAAAGCAAGTAAGAGAAGCGAAGTAAACAAATACACCACCATACTATGATATCATGACGACATAAAAATCAGGCTCATATAGGATTCAAATTCACGTCCTTAGACGTGGTATCCAAAAGCGTTACCAATATGTTGACAACGCCCCAATTTACTTTAAAGTACTTTTATGTCAATTATAAAAGTTCCGCTAAATTTATTAATAAAACAGTTCAGCAAATTTTTCTCCTCTGTTTATTAAAAAAAAAATTGGATCGAATTTTCTAACACTAGGTGAAAAATAGTAATAAATAAAAAAATGCAGCATCTCAATAACATACATAAATAAAGTTTAAAGAGAAAAGAAAAAGAGAGTGATTGAGAGAAATGCAGTAAGAAAAAACAAATATGGCATATAGTGTCCTTAAAAGTTTTATCGAGGTCGACCTTGAACGATTCGCGCCGAGAATACTAAACAATACTCTCAAGGCTTCACAGCTGATAAGACAGTATCATTAGGCCGAGAAACGAGTGTTTTGATACTAGGACGGTATATTTTACGTTAAAAGATACAGGCAGATATTTTACGTTTACTTTACGATTGTGTGTTTCGATCGCTTAAAAATAAAATATGACAATAAGTCGTCTAACTTTACCCAGTTTCATAGAAATCTTTATTTTTCGTTACCTTGTCAAATCCTCTGTAAGGTTAAAAATTCGTACTCTCAAAATCCTTTATTTGGCTTTCACCCTCTCCTAACAGCTATAGAAAAATTAAATTAAATTTTTGAAAATCAGTATTTTAAACTAATAGTAGTAAAAATGGTGCGATTAAGAACCTAGAAACATTTTTTAAGATTTTTAGTAGACTTCTAGGTACTGTTTCTATGACCGAACTACTACGTTCAGAAACTTACCGTGTAGAAATATCTACAATTATATATTTATATAATAAAGTTTTTCGCAGCAGAATAATAAAAGAAAACTATAAAATATTTTAAAATTAATGTCATATTAGTTAAAACAGTCTTTTTTCTAATCGAGGCACAAATAACAATGTAATTTTCTTCCATTTGGAATGTGACTTTGACTATATATCGGGGATTCACTTGGTATAAATTAGTACCGTTATTTATTACCAAAGGGTTAAAAGATCTACAAAACTACCATTCCTTACAAGCGTGATGAACTCGATCGAAGTTAAAAATGTAACATCAAATACCTTATATTACTATTATATTGCAATAATTAAACAATGCTAATCTGAATATATTTTTCATTTAAATTTGTGTTTTTTTTGTTAATAATATTACACAAGAAAGAAACAATCGAATCGGGAAAACCAATAATCTTTATTATAAAGGCCTTAAATATTGTGGATTCCTGTATCAATAATTATACACGCTTATACATATATAAAATATTTTAAAATGTATTAAACAATAAATTAGAAAAACCTTTAACATGTTTTTTTTTCTACTTGACACAAAGAGGTGCTATTATAAATCCGTTGAGAATTTTCGAGAACAATGAAAAGTTCACAATAGAACAATGTGTAGTGTTGGGGTAAGCCCGTTTTGTCGAGTAGCTCGCTTTTAGTGTAAGCGTTTGTCCCCTAGAACCTTAAAGCTTATGGAAAACTTACGGTCTCTGTTCAAGCGATTTTAATATAAATAAATATTATAATATAATGTGATTTTATTACGAATTTGCATTCATTTATTGAAAGTTATATAGACCTTTGTCGCATGAAAATAAGTAGTTCAATTGAAAATGTTCTTCTTTATTTATCATGGAACAAAAAATTATACTATAATTATTAATTTTTATCATACTTTCTTTGAGGTTCCTTTAAGTTTATATATTAGGCTTCTTTATTTTGGACGCTATTTTTTTTTTTTCGCTTCAGTCCCGAAAATCTTGTTGGAAATACCAAGACAAAAATTCCCTGTAAATTTGAGGACTTTATTGTCCTAAGTACTCGTGCATAACGTGTGAAGATTTTTGATATAAAATACAGGTATAGTTAATTTTTTCTTTCTCTTTTGTTTAAAACTCAGCGCTATTTTACGTAATAAATTATTCTATTAGTAACATTTTTTTTTTAAATTCATTATAGTTTCATACAATACAATGTAAGAGGAGTGTCACGTATCAAATCGCGCGCACATTCCTATACATTCATATTTTGTGTGATAAAAAAAACAACTTTCAAAATATTTGTGAATTTTTCAAAATTGCATTGTGTATGTGCGTATGTAAATGTATTAATTAAACGAAAAATTGATGTTAATGTGTCGAGTACCCATAAAAATGAAACAATAGAAAGACAATAGGAAAATAATGGAAAGCTGGTATAAATGCCAGGAAGATGCTCAAGGGCTTAATTGGGTATTATATTCTATATAAATACACAGAAATGGACTATATGCAAATAAGATATTATACATTATATATATAAACTATATTGTGTGAAATCGCTTATACTTATAGTTTGAAAGGCATCTCGTTGCGGCGTTTGCTACCTCACCCTTCGAAACAACTTCAGGATGCTGATTAGGCGTTACTAAAGGACATTGGTTGCTCATACTGCTTTAAATTTTCTTTATATTTTATTCAGATTATAAATAACAACGAATAAAAATAATTTATATGGAACTATATTAACGAATATATTTAACGTTAGTAAATGAATCCGTGAAGGAAATCCTGAGAAATCTTCTGGTTTTGTAGTGAGATAACCAAAAACTATTGATACCTTTGTAATATTATATTGTTAATATGCGTAGTCTATACTAATGAATAAAATTGAAGAGTCTGTTTGTAATGTCAAAGTAACATTTATTTACTAAATAGATACGAATGTATATACGATATGTATACGAAAGATATTTTTACTCTGTCTCTGTCTGTCTGTTTATTCCGACTAATCTCCGGAATGGCTGGACGGATTTTGACAGGACTTTTTTGGTAGATAGCTGAAGTTACTCTGCGTAACTTAGTATATTTTTAATTTTCGAAAATAATTACGGTTCTGCGTAAAAAATTCAAACTCATAAAAAATTGAATACAATCAGTTTCAATGCATAGTTTTACGGGTAAGTGCTTGAATTTACGAGAAATATTTTTATTTTATCTTAGTAATAAAAAAATTTAGGAAAATAATTAGGGTTCCGTATAAAAAAAATAAAACGCAGTGAAGAATATATGAAACGCGGGCGCAGCCGCGGGCACACAACTAGTATTTAAATACGATAGTTTAAAAGCATATCGACTTTTATTATCACACTGTGAAAAACTTGTCAGTGACACACTGTGGTTTCAATACACAGCGAGCGTAACCGGACTCCAGCGCAAAGTTTTTACAGAAGCCGTCGCGTCGACGCGACCTGAGCGCGACCTATTCCATAATAAAATCGCGTTGGCGTCCTGTATAGCTCGCTGTATGTCGAAACCATTAAAGCCGCATTATTGATCCAGAATTACCTAGAGGTATTAGCCGTGGTAGATGTAATCTGGCATAATGATAGATTCTCATCAATCGGATGTCGTCATCGTTTTTGGAATGTTATAAATTTAAACAGTGCATATAAGTTCTTCCACGTATATTTTCAAATGTTAAAGATAAACCACATAAGAGTAAATAATACAATTGCGTAAAATAATCTTAAAAGTACAATATCGATTCTGTAATAAAATGATGAGTAGCACCGTCTTGTTTTATTCACCCCACCTGCGGCTATTACTGACATCTGGAACCTATCCTTTTCCTCAATATATATGACCGACGGTCACTTAGGACGGTCGAAATCGCCTCGATTAGTCGACTAATGGCCACGGAAGCAACCTGTCGACATGAATGGCGGTCTATGAATTTGTCGACAATTTATTGAAAGACATATTATGTATATGATATATTGTGGATTTGATATAATCCTCTCTATTGGTTAGTCAATGCAGTTTCTTATGTTTTTTTTTTGTTCTTCGACTGATAAACGCTGTTGAGCTAATAGCTTTTAACGAAATGCTTTTTGGTGAGTGCTTGCATGTTATGTCAGTGTATGAAGTGGCACTGTAACGCGCTAGGGACGACTATAAAGGTTTCAATAAACATTGAGCAGGACTGGACGTCGGCGGGACGCCAGCGAGATGTGAGTACTTATAATGTACTCAGCATACGTTTCGTAAGATAGTATATGTAAATTATTTGCACGTTGAATGCCTTCCATACTTACACTCTCCTTTCCAACTAAACATCCTCAAGTTAAAAACTTTTATTTAGTTTATTTCTTTATTAATACATAGTTTTTTTAAAAGGCTTAAAGACTGATGTATACATAGATAAAGAGTAAGACATCAATAATACTGTTGCTAATTGTAAGCTATGCTGAAAATAAATATGTTCTGTTGTCATTTAACATTATGGAGAATCGTAAAACCTATTTAGTACTAAAAAAAAAAAAAATACTGTAAAGGACAAGTGCTTTTATCACAATTGCGGTTAGATCAGAACGGCAAATGTTATATGCTATAGAGGTACTAACAGTCTCAAGTGAAGCTGACGGAACATACTTACAATGGTTCAATAAATTCGACCATATTACCATTGAACCATTACCTCTCAGGGACTTCTTTTTCTAATTTCTTTAGAACTCTTAAGCTTATGGTAGTCTCGTATAGTTTAAAAGCTAAAACTACGTGCTAGATATTTAGCGTATAAAGTGAATTTGACCCGCTACACGGCATTCCACTCAGGGCGGTGTCTAAACCGTTTCCACGTATAGCGCCTGTCGATTGAGTTACGCGCTTAGTTCGAAGGCCAATTTGATTTATCGACTACCGACTTCAAAAGGGCTGAGGTCGATTAATATATATTCGAATCGCAGTGATAACCGTTTCAAAGTTTCTGTTAAATAATACTGAGATTAAGAAAAATAAATCATCATCACAGTAGTAATTAATTTAAGTTATTTCTAGCGTTCCACAGTTAAGCTTCCGAAAATGTATTGCTAAATATTGTTACGTTCTGACAGTGACGAGCTTGAGATAAGGTAAAACATTATTACATTAAAAACAATTTGCTAAATCTAAATATATATAAATATCCAACGTGTGTTTGTCCTCTATAAAGTTCTAAACTGTTCATCCGATTATGATGAAACTTTCGTGATTTGTTCTGCATACGCTTACGAAGGTTTCTTTGCGTGACATTGCACCGTTTGCTGGGCAGTGATATCTGGTTATAAAATTGTGCGCCTGTAAAAATCTAAATGTAGAATGACATACACTGATTAGATTTGTAACTTAATACTTTTCTACGACTGTAACACGGATCTCTTCAAATTCACGGCTGCTTTGATGTCAATAATTAGTTATAATGCCTTATCTATATGTAAATAGGCAGTTCAAGAAATTTTGTTTCTCCGTTTATTAACTGATATTCTTTTTATTTTTATTCCTATTTATGAGTTTCATAAAAACGATTTTTTGAATTTGTTTTTAATTCAAATTTTTCAATTGTAAAGATCCATTTAAAAACGCTGTTTTTCTTTCTTTTTTAATTTCCCTTAAGAATACTTTTTGAGATATATAAAATACAACTGTATAAAATGTTTTGCGACGTTTCCAGTTTAACCATGGCTCAGGTATGCGCATCGCGGGTGTAATACCATAGTTAATTGTTGTTTAAATGTTTCCCGATGTCAAACTTCGATCGTTAGGCAGCGAGGGCCAGGTTTTTGTCGAATCCCGTAAGAGATTACGTTTCCCGTTCTCAGCAGCACTTATTAAATTTTCGAACACGTACCGTCGCTGCTTTAATATGTTTTATTGCTTAATGCATGACGGGTAAGGGTGCCTTTACACTGTATTTGTGAAACGCGCTGTTTACCCGAGAATTATTTACGTGTAGAAATTCACACTTACAGAGACTTTATAAGTAATGTGATCGGATAGCACAGCTATTGACGTGAATTTGAATTCTAGCGTAAAATGAGGCTGTGCTATCCTAAAACGTGATAAAAGCATATCATATAGATACCACTGTCTAATACTCAACGATGAATTATCGTCCCGTAGGATCAGTTTAGAGTTAGTTCATGACTACACTTAGCGTGTCACTATTTTAGGTTACTTAACATCAGATGAGAATGTTTTCAAAAGTTAAGCCCATACAGCGTATGATAAAAAAAACTTTTTTGATTAAAAACAAAAAAACAGTCAATAAATAATTACTTATTAATCTGGTTCGTTAATTTTGAAATCGATGCCAGCTTACGGATAACAACGTAAGTTGCTAATTATATTCAATTTTCATTAATTGTTCTTTAAAATCTTCATGTTCTTTAAAGTCCTTTATTTAGCTTATATGTAATTGTGATGAAGTTTAGGCAGTTATTTCCATTTGTAAATGAGTACTTACATTGGTTAACACTAGCTGGCACTGACTATAAAATTAACGAAGCGAATTAATGAAGTATTTATTTATTGACGTTTTAGTGCGTTATTATAATTTATTCTTTTGTAGTCGGTTTTGTTTTTAAACAAAGAAGTTTAAGTATGTACTTTTAGGTATAGCTGTGAATCAAGTAGATAGCATTGGAAAATAATATATGAAAAGTGTGTAAGTTTTTAAAATATTCGTGGGTTTTTCTCAATATCAAAATAAATTTTGCAAATCGGTCAACAAATGACGGAGAAATCGCGCAACAAACATACAAAAAAAAAAAGAAAAGGAAAACATAACGACGAATTGACAACCTCCTCCTTTTTGAAGTCAGTTAAAAATAAATGAAGTAGTTATGAAAATGATAAGGTTTTGTTTGATAACTTTATTAATAAAAATTAAAATGATTTCTCGAATTATATTCTACGAACTATCATAATACTATTTATCTAAATATTTGACATTATTAAAAAACTTAAAACATTTGTTTAGAATTCATTTTATACAGGTAATAAAAAACGCGCGTTACGCTCAGCTGTAATGCAAGCCAACTTAATCGTGACGAGAATTAAAAGGACGCCATCTTGCTTCATGGAAAGTTCACGAAGGATTTCGCCGGTAATGAGCGCTAGACGCGTAATGTAGCAGCATTTAACTAAATGTGAATTATACTGTGGAAATTTCTTACAATTCGTCACGTGTCTTACTTATGTGAGCGTTTGAGATTAAACATTGTGTGAATGGCGTCGGTGCTTAATTAATGTACGTTTTAAAGTTAAACCTTGATTAAACTTAATCATAGTCACTTAATTCTATTCTGATCTTGTTTATTGGATGGACTGGTGACGTCATAAAACAGTTAATATGTTCAGAGTTCTTTATTGGATTTGGATCTCTCATGTAATATAGTCTAGGGTTTTAATTCACTAACTTGCAATATATTATTCTATATTATGTAATTTTTGTGGATTTTTATGCGATGTAGTTTTGACGCAAACTGAAATTCTGGGATCTCAAGACAACTTCCTCGGCGCTCTTTAATAAAAGGCCAAGCCTTCTTGGAGCACTGAAGCTTAGTAAAACATTACAAAGTTAGGCTTAACGAACTTATAATAAATTAAATCTTTCCTTGTTTTTTTTTTATGATATGCAACAAAAAATTACACTTCATTTAAAATTAATTCCTTGATAGAGCTATCTGTTTGTTTGATATTTGCCTTGGCCGTGGATTAAATATTTTAGTATAAATTTTATTATTAAAATCATGACAGTTATAATCTTTGTTAATAATATAAGCTAAATAATAACTCATTTTAATTGAGGCAAACTTAAATAATTAATTAGGTATTTTTTTTCCATTATGTAGAGGGAAAATATTTTACTATTTGATGACAACACCAAGGAGTTCTCAGGGTATTTTTGCCACAGCAACATCATACGCCGGAGGAAGATAAATATTTTCTATTCGTATCTATGCCGACCTTGCCGGAAGTCGTTGCGTTGTAGGACGGTAGTCACTCGGCAACCGGAAGTTACGTCTGCGACACAATGGCGCCCGGGTTATTAGCGAACTCGACGGCCGCGGAGACGTTTTCATATGGAAATTATATTTTGGGAAGTTTTGAGAAGAGTTATCACTTTGCTATTATAACTACCATTATTATGTTGCGCTAATTATTTTAGTATTAAAGTGAGAAAAATATTAACAATATTTCATATATCATAATAAAGATGTAGTGAAAAGCCACAAAGTTTAAGTGATCACTATAGATACGTATAAATAATCTCAAACAAGATTGCGATTCTGACCCGGAGTTAGTCATTGATAAATTACTTAGTCTCTGGGGTACATACTTTGCACCTCACAAATGTTGCTTTAAGTACCTTTTCTCTTCCATATATTTTGACTGTTAGATTATTGGTTTTTATTAAGTGATACAAATTTTTTTTTATAGATTTGATTAATAAAACAGAGTCAAATATGATCGCAAGCAATGGTTTAGTATTTGGTTCCAATTTATTCCTTTTAATGCAAACGCAAAGTTATCTCAACCATGCTGCCAAGACAGACGTTCCTAATTTATATCAAACATTCAAAACAGAAGCCATTTTGGTAGAATTTGAAAATGCCGTTCCATACAAACTGTATGAAAAAATACATTGTTAATTTTTTTTTTCGTGAATTGTTCCGTTGTTTTAGTTTATACTTCTGCTATTCGAGACGAAGGCCAATCTTTGTTTTTATATAGGTACATGGAATAACTATTTTGCATCTGATTTTATTATTGTGAAAAAAGTATTAATGTTATTTATTACACGGTTGTAATCATACAGACACTGAGAATGTTAAAATGACACACAGCCAGGCAGATAGAGGTCACTTTTTATAACGTAATAAGGAAGGATGTATAGAAGACACAATAGCACAGATTTATGGCTATAAAAGGAGCACAAAGACGATAGACACCTCACCGGTTCTCGTCTCGAAGTGAAGTGCACACTCGAAGTCTTTCGAGTTTTATTATAGACTTTTTTGTGACCCAACCGCCATTGTTGGTCGCCATTGTAATATTTTATCTTCGCGGACGTTGATAATTTTTATTACGGTAACATTTTTAGAAGGCCGAGTGTGAAGGTTGTTGACTTTCGAGGAAGGAAATGAGAACTCGCTATTTTTTTAAACGTTTTTCCTATTTAAACTTAGCGATATATTCGTAAAAACTTCTTTCAGGGTGATGATGTATAAAATTAAATATCTACATTAAAGAGTTTTTAAAGGCAATCTAGAATAATCTACATTAGTGTAATAAGATAATGGACTAACAGGTCGATACTATTAATTATATAAAAAGATAAAATGTGTAAAAACGTTATTTCTTTAGCATAATTAACAAAGTGGTACGAGGTAAATTATTTGGGGAATAGAGTCCCACCTATCGAACTCTAAAATCGGCCTGAGCTTTCGGTGGAGGAAAACATCATGACGAAACAATAGCATGGTGGTAGGGCATTTTTTAATGATGCCCGCTTGAGTAGCTACCACCCTCAAGTTTGAAAACCTGTCGCCAAATACCAATAGGTGTGTTCCGGCAGTATCACTTGAGAACTAGTACCTAGGCTTAGTTTGTTTATCTACCTGGACCGCATAGTCAATTAACATCAGGTGAGATTGTGGTCAAAGCACTGAGCCTATATCGTGTAAAAAAAACGTATCCCGACCAGTTTGAAAATGTTCTTAAGATAGGCCTGGTGAAAAGCACCTGTAACCGAAGAGTGTTCATGAAAGTAAAAGAAGCGAACACCGTGTCAAGATCGTAGCATGTAGTCTCTGCCTAAACTCACGGGAGAGAGGCGTGATGTTATTTATACGTCATAAATGGTTACGAATTCAAAGTGTAAACTCCAATTTTTGTCAATTCAGTCTAGCATATTCCTTTTGTAGTATTTTAAAATTTAATACATACGATTTTTTTAATTCGTCCTATATTTGTTTTTTCCAGTACGTCCCAGTCTTATCAGTTAATATGTGAGTGCGGGCTGTTGGAAATCATTTATGTAAATTTGTACATCAGTTCTCCCTCCCGCCACCCCCTCCCTCAGCCTTGCCGCGAACACCCCGATGGTGCACATTAATCATCGGCTGTCTGTCAAAAACGTTCTTGATATTTTCGTGATGCGTGTCGGATATGTTTCATGTATCAAGCGTGTATTACATTTTTTATTTACAAATTCTTATTTGCTACAGATACTTACGCTTCGATTATAAAGATATATTTGTTATCCAGATCATCTTGATTAATTTAAGCACAAAATTACTAGATCACGAACGAAACAATGTATCAGATACTAAAATAAAATAAGTTTATGATTCCAAAAAATATCAAAATAAAATACGCCTTTTATCTATCTGTTTTTTATTGAAACCAGCCAAGATATTAACAGGAGCCGATGCTATTCACGATTTCTAAATTTACACAAATATTGATGTAGCTTTACTGCGTAAAATCTATAGATCTATAGATAAATCTATAGATTAAAACGTAATTTCAGCAAAAAAAAAAAAATGATGTGCTTAGTTTTTCTAGTTATAAATGCGTGCATAGTTTATTATGGTTGTCTACGATATATGTAGTAAATTGCTACGACGTAGCCGATATCAAGACTACGACAGCTTTATCTAACGTAGCCGGAGCTACGTTGCTACGTGTCAGTGGACCACGCCCCCTGAGAAGAAATTACAAAGGCTCTAAGCCAACAATGTTGTTTCTTTACTAAAACTAAAATTATTTTATGAATCACGTAGATTATTTATTTATTTAGAGGATAACATGTTCGACTAGTAATTAGTTTGTACTTTTGGCAAACCTAATAAAGAGAGATTATTACATGATTTTTATTTTTTACTATGATAAACCAACGAGGGACGTAGGTTCGAATTTCATAATAATCTTGACTTAAAGGAAAACATCTCGGTGAATCATAGCATAGGAAATTTTAATGATTAACTGGTTAGCTACCATGACTACCTAGAAACTACCTAGACTAGTGAAAAACTAATATTAGAGTTTTTTATATTGCAACTTTCCTTTTACATCCAAAACGGGTTTATATGATTTTAAATATGTACAGAAAACTTAGAATATCAAGGTACAGATTACCTATAGTTAGATTCGAGAGACAATTTTTTTTGTACTAGATTCTCATTAGTAGTCTTTCTATATAATTTAATCTCTTAGATAACACATACGATAATGTTACCTGGTTAATATTTTCCTCTAACTCATCAATTTCGTATAACACGGTTCACTCACATCTCGATGTGTCTCTCGAAACATTTTCCCCTTGTAACGTTTCAATGTTAAAGATAAATTCGTCTATCACGCCTCCAGCGATCATCTTAAAACGTTCATCATTAAGGAACACGCTCGCCTCTCTACATTTCAGATGATGTATCATCACTTTCTTCAAATAACGTGCGAATTTAGTGATAAATGAACACGCGTGTAAATAAAGAAACATATAATTTGTTGTTTTTTTTTAATTTACTTCCTATTTGTTTATCAAAGGGCATCAAATGAGACGATTAAGTTCAAATCACACTTGCATTTGATACTTGTTAAAACACGATAATTTATATTTGTGTCTAGTGTTGATGCACTCGGATTACTTACTAATTGATTTTGAGTTCTAATCCCAATTTTGCTGATTAAATACTTCAATGTTAATTAAATTAAAGGGGAAGATTTACATGAACATAATACGACCTATCGTCTTGTATGGACAAGAATGTTACCCCATAAAGGTGACGGACGAAAGAAGATTACATGCAGCTGAGATGCGAATGTTGAGATGCAATGTGTGGGGTAACAAGAATGGACAGTATTAGGAATGAGTATATTAGAGGAAGTTTGAAAGTGGCGCCAATAACAGACAAGTTAAGAGGCGGTCGTTTATCCTGGTACGGACATGTGATGCGCAGGGAGAAAGAGGGTGTTGTAAGAGGGTATTGGATATGAATGTGGACGGTTACATGGGAAGGGAAAGACCAAAGAAAAGATGGATGGACTGTGTGAATAATGATATGCTTAGGAATGGAGTGAATGCGGAGATGACAACAAATAGAGAGGAATGGAAGAGGAAGACATGTTGCGTCGACCACAAATAAAAATGGGAAAAGGGTAGGGAGATGATGATGATGATGAAATACTTGAACGTTGCTATTGCATAATTGACAGATGAACCTATACCTATTCTTTATTATTATAATTCAGCAAGCTATTTCTAACTTTTGAAACGCCAGATTTATCTACCTTTGACATAAGTAAATTATATGCCGACATTACCTATTTGAATATAAATTAGATTTAGTAATAAAAATAAGGTAAATATAGAAATAAATGAAATATATTTAAATTCAACAAAACGCACAGAGTGTTCGTTTCTCACAACACGGAATGACAAGAAAATTAGCCGCCATTATAATGTTGCCAATAAAAATACAAATTATCAATTATTTCTACCATAAAATGTCATTATGATAGAAGAGTATATTCAACTATGTTATTATATTTGTGTTTTGTGTAATGTACTTCCTACCAGTTTTGCCAGAACATAAAATATTATGTAATAGATATAATAAAATAGTGTATTAGAAAAGACAATTTTCTCGCTTACAATGAAAGAAAGAAAGAAAATCTTTATTCCCAAATGAGACAAAAACACATACTGAAAAGATAGAAAAAAAAAATAATGAAAAAATGAGACCAAAAAAAAAATGAAATGATGTTGCGTAATGAAAAAATACAAAATCAGTTTTGCTGTATTTTACGTTTTACAATCGAATTTGACCTACAAATTTCAAGTAAAAACCCACTCAAAAATAAACCTTACGATATCGGCGATTGGGTTTAAAATTCTTTGAACTCTGACATTAATTTAGGTGGTAACTTTGATAACGTAGACCGGTTTATGAACCCATCAAAATTGTTCAAATCGCTATTCTGTGCACGATACCGTAATTCATATTTTATCTTAAAACCGATTACTCTATATTACCGGTTGTGCAGAAATGTAAAAAGTTTTAAAGAACTGAATCGGGTGTTTTTTACATCACCTCGCATATTTTCTCTTTTTTTTTTCTTTTTTTTATAATGCACAGCACAGTGACGGTACTGGACCTGATGGTAAGTACAGTACAATCCAAAACAGCGGCGACTGACACTGAACAGAATTCAGTGCCAGTCACCGCTGTCATGCTGGCCTGCATAAATACCTCTTCAAGCCTCTTTTGAAGGACCCAATATCGTATGAAGGAGGGAACACGCTGACAGGAAGACGGTTCCATAACCTCACAGTGCGACAGAAGTAAGAGTCAGCAAACTTTTTGGTTCTTGAAGTTATGGGTGTCACCGTGAAACCGTGACATTGAAGTCCCGCCCGTGTGGTTCTGTTATGGAATGGAGAGGAGGGGATCAGCTCAAAGAAAATTCTCTAGTCATATTGCATACTATGTTAAAAAAAATTCTGCACAGTTTACGTTTCAATCAGAGTAATCTCACCTAATGTTAAGAGACGATACCCGCGACGCTTTTTTACACGCTTTAGTATTTGACCACAACCTCACCTGATATTAAGTGGCGATGTGGTTCCAGGATGGTAAACGCACTACGCCTAGAAGTACTGGTTCTCAAGTGAAAATGCCGGAACACACCTATTCTTGGGGATATATTTTCAGAATTTTGACCTTGAGAATTGTAGCTAGCCAGGCGGGTACATTATGCTACGATGCTTTTTTTTTTTATAGAAAGTTTAAGATTCGAACCCACATCAACAACACTTCGACTGTATTAACACTAAGCTGTAAACGTCTTAATCTATACATATTATAAAGAGGTAACACAGATTTTTTGTTTGTTACGGATAGACTCAAAAACCAGTTAACCTCTTTTGAATATTTTTTCACATCGAGAAACCCGCATTATCGGTGAGCATTTTTATATATTAGAGATTTCTATTTACTCGTGTGAAGCCGGGGCGGGTCGCTAGTCTTGATATGTACATCTCTATTTTTGTCAATACGTCGTGTTGAACAAATATATTTCTATAACATTGATAAAGGATCGATTTATAGTTTATTACATAACATAACATAAGCTCACGCCTGTTATCCCCGAAGGGTTAGGCAGAGGTGATGTAGCGAACTACACCACCCATATTTCGCCGAGCTTAGTTCCGTCCCAAGATGTGACAGGGGGCGAGCCTGTCGCCATATCGGGCACAAATTCCAGACTCCGGGATGATACTGAGTAGAAAAACCCAATTTCATTTGACCCGAACCTGGGATCGAACCCGAGACCTCAGAACGACAGTCGTGCCGTAATACAATTGCGCTACCGAAGTAGTTAATAATTTATTACCTTAACATTTTAACTTAACGATTTCAATGGAAAATTTTACTAAACTTAGTCGATATTAATATTCACTCTTTTTATCTGAACAGGTTAAAAAAATCATCGCAGTTTTAATTCAATATAATATAAAAAGAACAATCTTTGGTTGCTGCTAGCCAGATGAAGGATGACTGGAGGGAAAGTCGTGGTACACGTTTGAAAGTTATTTATTAACTGATTCTTATTAGGTTTACTGATTATTAATTGATTATTTGATGCTTATTCTGATTAATTCTGAGGACATATAGTGAAACTTAAATTCTGAAAGATCCCTCGTTAGTCGTAGGGCTTACAAAGATTACGGTGGTCAATCAGAAACATGCAGAGTGCGAGCGAGACGGGACACGCGGACTTCTCTCATACGAGGTATTAAATATATGTAATTCGTGCGCCCGCGGCTCGCGCTAGTGTGCCGTTGGATGTTGATGAGGTCTCCACAAATCTAACAATCAAACTTTTTTCATATTGTTTCAAAAGTACAGACTTTAGACAAAGTTCCATACAACCATCAGTTGCCGATACAAACACCTGCTAAATGATTATTCCGCATTTTCTTTTATGCTTTATATGGGAGCGTAAATCCGACTCGTTTTCACGCAGGCTTCTTTAAGGTACGGCCCCTGTAGGAGCGGTAGAAGAAGCGTGTAGAAAAATTAATGTACGTTTATCTCGATCGATTGTTTTTAGTGTTTAAGTTATCAATATTTACAAATATAGACTAGAATTAGAATACACATGTGGTTTTTTAAAAGCGAGTCTAGTAACAGAAAATACTTCTTAATTTCCTGATTTGCAGTTGTATCAGCAACGTCTAATAACTAAATCTACAAAATACTTACGTCTAAAAAATATATTAAAAAATTACATAAAAAGAAGATATATGCACTTTGATCAATTTTATCTTTCATGGTTTAAAATTAAGAAGAAATAAATGATTTGAGTATAAATCATATGATATATATGCAATAATTTTAAACATGATATTATTCATATTATTATTATTATATATCTATAATAAATTTGTGGTAGTAAAATTGTTATTTTTCTGTTAATTTTTTATTTTATTCTATCATCATAAATCGCTAACAGTTGCACCTCGAACATAATATTTATGTAAAAGCTTTATGAGTCAATCCCGTGAGTTACGTTTGATGTTATTATGCATTTCGTTTTTATGTTACCTCCATTCCACAACCGTCACGGAATAAACTATTTTTAGACGATCAACGATACCTCGTAAAACGGAACGCGACTTCGCTTCTGGTGTCGCATTGAAATTTTATAGCAAATAACCAAACTCATAATAGAACCCCGAATTTATATCTCACTTGTATGCTCTGCATATAGCTAACATTTAAAAAAAGTACAGCCTTAAAACGATTAACAAATTTTTAAAATCAACTCTACTTCAAAAAGCAAGACTAAGTAAAATAAAATACGGCTATTTTAGTCATTTTGTCCAGTTAAAAAAAATGAATACGTACGGAGTAACCTGTAAAGAATTCTTAGTATCCGCGTATGCTCAGTTGTTAGAAGCAATTCGGTTCCTATTCATAAGTTTTCCGCGTTATATGAAATCTGTGTATATTGTATGGATTGAATTTGGGTTGTCTTTTATTTTCCTAAATAAAAATGTTATCATTTCGTTTGCTTCGATTTTTTTTATATGATGAAAGTATATGATTTTAGTATTTACTAACGGTCGCCTATGATTTCGCCAAGTTTTTTACCTTAAACATATTCAATCAAGATCGATTAATTTGCTTAGTTTTCCATAGATGGATGACACATGCCTCCTGTATACCAAATTTTATCCAAATGTTTATTATATTTTTATAATTTCTAAGAATGATATTCATAGTACCTATAGCCTCTATCAATAGCTAATTAAAATATGCCTAAGCCCTAATGCACTTATTTTTATAAAAAAAAATCGGTCAATCCGTTTTGGATTTAAAGACGCGCTGATATTTTTCTAATCTATTTCTTTAAAACGAATTTTCGAAATAATTTTAAAATCTTATACCATTTCGATTGCTCATTGACATAAAAAAAAAATTTAGAAAGTTTCATTGAAATAATTCAAGCTGTTTTTAGTAACGGATATAAAATAGACATAATATTTTTACAAAATAAAAAAATGTATGGAGAAATTTTCAATAATCAGTATACATATATATGTATAGAATAGAATTGAACATTAGCTGGCTTAAAAGCCATCAAGCAGTTATATTAGAAGTCCTTATTACAATATAATCCAGGTGAAATGTCGGAATCTTTCCACTATTTACAAGAGCGATTGACTCGGGACATTCTAAATAAAATTCTACAGAACAGTGAAAATAAGTTAGATATATTTTTTTAAACACCGAATAACGCCTGGCCCCCTTACCGTGTCGTGATAGATCCAATAAATATCCCGCCATTCGTCAAACTTCAAAGGTAGTGATTAACCCATAAAATCGTTTGGGATATGCGCCGTAGCATTTCAAATTACACTCGGTTAGGAGCCACCGGCACGCTAGCCGTCGGTACTCTATTGTTTACGCTTCGACTTTAAAAGACGTTGCTTGAATAAGTTTTAAATATATTATTTATATTGGTACCCAGGACTTCAACTACGTATATTAAATAATACAATAATATAATCTTGATATAAAATATAATAAATAAATCTTAAAATATATCTAAAAACAGTTATAGAAAACAAATGAAAATCTGTCTAGTAAACAAATAACACAAAATTTATCCATAGCCATATATCCTTGCATAAACATATCGACAAACTTACATACACTCGCGCACACACACACACACTCACACACGTAAATATAGTCTTATAATTAGTTTTTAAATAGTGATAAATTCATTTTTGGCTCTTTATTTTATGTATCGGTTTAGTTTACATGCCTATTTTATACGAGCTGTGAATTTTAATGTAAATAAATAAATTAAATGTAGGGTGTCCTGGTTTTGTTTATTTTTTTTATAATGTATCATTAATCGAACGACACGTGGTACACTACTTAATTAGTGGTAATACACTATTTAATTTTTTTTTTTTATGATTTCTTAAAATGGTATTGTTTTTTTATAACCTTAAAAAATATTACTAACTCACATATACTTTACGTACATAAAATTTGATTAACCCGTTTTCAAATAAACGACGAACGGAAGTTTTTTTTTCTGTAAATTATTGATTCAATAGTTTGCAGAGATACGTAAATACTATGTATGTAGACTTTTTAAACGTATTTATTTCAAATACTTCTTTATTATTTACTGTACAATTTATTTGTTTCACCATACTGTTATCGGATGTTTGGTGGAGATAGATCTAGAGAGGTTGGCTCTTCGATGTGCTTACTGTCACATTTTTCAATTTGTGGATGGTAGCCTAACTACGTGGGTGTTAGTAGTTATGCTATGCTCACCTCCATGTTATGGTTTCATCATAAAATTAATAAGAGGATAAGATTCGAATCAACGCACACTACTAAGGAATTTATAGGTTTCAGTAAACACCTTTTTGATTAATATAGGTACGTACACGTCATCTATGACCACATTACAAATAATGAAAAAAACCTTAAATTATTCAAGAAATAGCCTTCTTAAATTAAATTACCACACACCCGATTCTATATTTAATTGTATTGATTATTCAAATCACCGTTTCATCCCCTTTTAAATTATCCACAAACCGAAAATTGATTTGAGATTCAATTTAATAAATCGTAGATCTAATTAAATCCACCCCTTAAAAGAATTACGGAATGTTTTCGTCATTTTTTTTTTCATTAAAGCATTGTAATTGAAGTAGGTATTTCTTTATTTATTATCTTATTGCGTTTTATAACTAAGATGAACAACTGACAATAAGTTCAAGTATTATGTCAAGCAAGTTTTAATCTCAAAAGGTTATTACAGGTTGGATCATTACGTGAACGATGGTGATGTCTGGAATTAACCCACATCTCTGTGCTTCCGCTAAGATTATTAAGACTATGATTTGTATAGTTTTTTATATGACAAAAAAAATTATATGTATTATATTTATTAAAAAAAAAGAACCAGATCGAGTTTGTTCCCTGCGCCCTTCTCGGCTGGGTTGTTTTCCGAACCGGTGGTAGTGTTTTAGACGTTCATAAGCGCCTTCTTAGGGCCTAAATTGTCAATAAAGATGTTTTTGATTTTGATTTTTTGAACAACTTAATTTTCATCCAAAATATAATTTGACAGAAAATAAGGTAAGTTAAGAAATAGAACTTCCTATAACAATTAATTCATGATAAACTGTTTACAAATAACAGATAACAATTAAATTATTTTATTTATTTTTAATTATGAAACTCTTTGCTTTTTGTATTACTTACATGAAAATATAATGCCCAAGTAATTTTTTTTTTCGTATGAATTTGGAGTTTAATCACAATATTACTTGCATTTAAAGTGGCAAAGCGAATCAAACCAAACCAACGCTCCAGGTTTACGATGAAGTTTTACTGTGCTCTCAAGTCTTATTGTATAAAAAATACAGGTAAAATGTTTTACTTTTCTATTAAAGAACAATCCCAAAATATTGATGACCACCAAAAATCATCAGCCAATCGCCGATCTCCGCTGTTGAGGAGGGAACACAGCGACAGGCAGACTGTTCCACAGCTCTATAGTACGCCAGAGGTAAGCTGATGCGAACTCTTTGGCGTTTCTTTAAATCAATGGACGGCAAACAGACAGACCATCTGATGGTAAATGGTTACCGTCGCCTATGAACAACTGGAACACCATGAGTATTATCGATGCGTTTCCGACCTTGGAGAGCGTTTTAAGTCCCTATTTGAAGATTCGCATGTCGTAGCTTTGGGGGCAGACTGTGCTGGGTAACCCATTCGACAGCGCTACGTCATAAAAAGGTCCTCGAGTACCTTAGGGTAGTGGGGTTACAACTAGGTTTAAGGGTGTGTGGATGAGCGTCCAGCCAGCGGTGGAGTTTATGTGTTTGGAATGGCGACGAGGGTATCATATCGAAAAGTCCTTTCTGAGCACTCCCTATTGTACATGCGATATAAGACACATAGAGCCCCGAAACTGGGAAGCAGTGCTAGTATGAGAGATTCCGTAAAACTTATATACTATGCTTTCGTTTAACCTGATTTTTTTTGAGGAAGTAACTCCTATTAATTGTAAATGGCGATGGTAACTGATCGTAATCTGTGTACGACATAAAAAATGTAAAATTACACTCAATAAAAAAAAGAACGGCCTCAGTAATTAAATATTTAAACTGATTAACTAAACACAAGAGACGTTTAGTAAGTCGACCCCTAAAGTACTTAAGGGCGTTATTATTTTTAATAATTTCATCTCAACCCCAAGACGTGCGGCGGACAGATGAAGGGGTTATAAGATTTAATAGTCCGCAAGGGGGTAAGAAACGAGTGTACCTCATTGGTAATGGCTGATATTAATAGGATTTGAGTGTATTCTTCTGAATTAATTTTTATAAGGGCGTCTTTATAAATTATTAGCGGCTCTCCGCGATTCTACCCGCGTAGTTACCATTCCAGTAGGAATTTCGGAACAAAAACTATGTCACTCCTTGGATTTTAAACTATCTCCATACCAAATTTCATCCAAATCGGTTCAGTAGTTTTTATGTCTATTCGTTACATACAAAAATACAAATCTGATTTATATGTAGATGACGCAATTTAAATATAACAAAAAGATTTAGGTTATGTTTCAACTAATGTAGATTCGTTTTTTAGTGTATTTTTTCCTACATAGGCTTAGTGCTTAGGTCACAATAGCATCTGATGCTAAGTGATGATGTGGTAAACATACTAAGCCTAGAAGTACTTGATCTCAAGCGAGAAACATACCTCAATACGGTACCAATGTACATGCGACAGATTTATTAGAAAATACCGTACCATTAAATGTTATGTTCACCAAAAGTTCAGGCATGTGATAAAGTTGGATATGTGAGCTCGAACCTACGTCTATTGACGCGAAATCCGACCACACTACCAACTTAACTATTATGGCTTGAATGTATGATAAATATATTGTAACTATATAAATGAGAATTAATGTTTCTTTCATTTATATGGTTGTTCTTTATACTTTCCTAAACCATCGTAAGTTGGCGAAGGTTTTTGATTTCGAAAGGAAATCATTTTTATGGCATGGCAACCCATACCGGTTACCGTTTACTTTAGTGTGCAAAAAGTTCTGTAAAATACGTTGGACAAATACAGATTGATTCTCTTTAAGGTTTAAAATTTTATTTTATACTAGCTGTGTGCCCGCGTCTGTGACCGTGTTTCATATATTCTTCAATGCTTTTTAATTTTTTATACGGAACACTAATTATTGTCCTAAAAAATGTAGTGCTAAGATTATTGTTATTATTATTAATAATAACTTAATTATTATTTAAGTAAAAGTATTTATCATGAATTATAGCTATTTTATTCAAACTTTTATGACTTTAATTTTTTTTACCCGGTAATTAAAAGTACCTTAAGTTATCCCGGGTAATTTCAGCGACCTAGCAAAAACGGTCTCGTCCAAATCGGTCCAGCTATTCCGGAGATTACCCATTACAAACAGACATTAATTTAAATTGTATTTTTGGTTTAGGTATCGTATTCATATCTGTTTAGTAAAAATAATAACTTTGACAATACAAACAGACATTTTTTATTTATTAGTACAGATATTTCTCAAATATCCAAGTTAGCTTCAGCTGTTTACATTTTTGACAGAGCTTGATCTATTTATAGAATTGACATTCTTCACATCTTCGTTTACGATTCCATCAAAACAAACGAAGTGGATTTCTACAAAGGACGCCACTTTTACGGGCTATAAATCGTAGCAGAAGGACAAAAAAAAGCAGTAGAAGACGATTGTCCCATCCTTGTTTAAGATTTTATGTTACAAAAATACTGTGGGACAAAAGTGACGCGACATTACGAGAACAAAGCTGCGCAGTTGTTGAAGTCCTAAAGAGTTTCGGGGACTCTTCAGGACGGCCGGAGTTTAATTACGACACTTCTAGTACAGTAGTGGAATATTACAAAGGAGGGGTTGAGATAATTTCTTACAGCCTATTCGGCTTCAAGACGGAGATTACGCACAGTTGCTATGTAGCAGAACTCCAAATTATAAGAGAATGTGACTTTTGCTTACATAAATTGCTTTAGTTTACGTAAATGATTTTTTTGTTTGTTTTAACCTCATCAATTCTGTCAAGTAATTCTGATAATTCGACAATTTTATCTTAGTACTTTGCGTCAATAGAATAATATTTATTAGGGAAGATATTACTCTTGAAAAAATTAATAAATGTTTGAAATATCATCTATAGATAACTTTGATTGCCTAAATAATAAGCAATTGCGAGTTACAATGAATTTCTTCTGTTAATTTTTGTCATTGTTCAAATAGAAACAAAATTTAATTTTAATTTATAAATTACAAAAGTTATTATATTTTATACATGATGTAGAAATTTGATAAAGGTACACACATAGATTACGTGTAGATTTTATTTGTACGTTTCATCGTAATTTACTTTGAAAAAAGTGACGATATGGAGCTGCCAGACGAGTTTCCGTGAAAACGTAAATTCCTAACTTCCCGGACACCGGGATATCACAAAGCTTTGTCATATGCGACACTAGAGGTGCGCTACTACAAATTGAAAATTTCAAAGTTGAAACACTGCACTTTCTCCAATAACGCAGGAGGACTAAAGGGGGCGTACGATGCGAGGGGAGGTAGGTGGGGAGGGGGGAGAGGAGGGTATTTAATCACGCCGTCCCGTCGACCGGCCGATGAATCCCTCCGAACTGTATATACACTTCGGCGGTATTAAATAATTTTTACAACTCATAATGTTAACTCACGAAGTCTTATATGTGTGTTCAACGCATCGTAAAATGTTCAACAAAATCGTTACGCTCAATGCCGAATGGAGAAAACAGAAATCATACGTATGTCTTATTTTTTTTTTCTTGTAAAACTATTACCATCACTGTTAAGAGAAATGACTAGACAAGTATGCACGTGAAAGGTGCTTTTTTAAAAATGACATATCGTTGATCTGAAGGGCGTTTGCAGCTTCGCCCGAGATTTCTGACTAGCGCTTGAGGCACTCAGCTGAAAGATGGTAACTAATATAAGGGCACCATGATGGTACGAAATACGGTCTGGGCGAGAGCTCACAATAAGAGGATTGAAATTTTTGTTAATCGACGCAGTACCACGCTAGTACTTGAAGATTATCGTTTTTAAACAAAATTCCAATCGAATATCTGTCACCAAGTAGTCAAGATGCGTAATTTTTTGTTTATATTATAGGTAATCTTTAAATTTCGTAAGGTAGTCTTGACTGAACTAGGAAATTAGTTGGTGTTATGTGTGGGAAGTTATGTACGTGTGTGTTTGTTTGTAGTTAAAAGTTTGGCTACCAAGGAAGCGTATTTGGACGGAGAACAGTTTCTGAGTTATCTATATAAAAGAAGTACACATTATCGAGTTTGAAAAACGAAAAATGTTTTATCCGGTCAATTCTCAAAACAATAAGACTTATTTATATTAAGTAATTAAAGTCAGATGATATAAATAGGGAAAATTAATCCAGTCAAAATACATCGCAAAAGACAAATTTAACGATCATTACCGGTTTTGAAATTTATATACGGACAAGAAAGAAACAAATCAAAAGCTCTTTAAAAGCGAACATTTCGGTATATTAAATATTTATAAAATATAATGTGCATTCGTCAAATACGGATTTAATGGGAAAATAAACTGAATTTTAAGACGGTAGATGTAGACTTAGGTAATTATTTTCCCATGAGATGAAACGACGAGGGACGGAGAGTAAGCGGTGGAAGGTACGTAAAACGTTGTCTGTTTTTTTTTTTTTCCTAGCTCCTTTTATAATTTAATAAGGATGCTTTCCGATACTTTATTAAGTTTAAATGGCTAAAATGCTTCGTTAAACGAGCCTCGAGGGAGATGAATTTTGTTTCTATGCTCTCTCTTATTTTTAATATGAATTTTATTGAAATGTTTTATGACTTTATTTAAAACTAGCTACGTGACCGCGGCTCTGCCCGCGTTTCATATATAGTTTTAAAATAATCTTTGGAAAATAATGTTTTTATTATGCTGTCCATTAAATCGTATTTTGTTCACAATTTTATGAGTTTTATTTTGTTTACACGGAACCCTAATAATTTTTCTGAAATTATCTTAGGTGCAGCCGTTCCGGAAATTAGCTGGAACAAACAGAGAAATTGGGTCTTGGTATCGTATCGTACATTCATATGTATTTAGTAAAAAGTTGTTATTATGATATCATAAACAAGCGTTACAATTTTAATTATTAGTAAAAATTAATTTCTCGATTACTCATAAAAATGAGACAATAGAATAACAACGGAAAGCTGGCGTAAAAGCCAGAATAGTGCTTGAGGGGTTAATAATGTTTTCTTTTTACTACGCTTAGTGTGTTTACCACATCGTCACTTAACATCAGGTGAGATTCTCGTTGACCTTACTTAAGTTACTTAGAAAGTATTTTGTCTGAAATATTTGCCAATAAACGAGAAGCGACGTAATTGCAAATGAAATAACCATTATAAATTGATCCGCAAGATATTAAGTTTCCATAAAGAAATTGTGTGATTAAAAATATCACGATGGATCACTTTCTATTGGTTTCTTTTTTAATTTAAATTTGAAACTGTTATTGTATTTAGTGAAAATTGAATAGTTTTATAATTATTATTCACTTTAGAAAGTCTAATTTTAAACGGTAAATTAAATTCTCGTGAAATGAAAATTTTATAGTATTTTAAAATTAGAGTTTTCTTTAATATCATCTGCTTTTAGATATACCTTTTTAACGCCTTGAGCACTAACCTGGCGTTTACGCCAGGTTTCCGTCGCCTTCCTATTGTCTCATTTTTATGGGTAATCGACATATTAATGTACTTTCGTCAACACTCTCTCTCTGTATTTTAAGAAACCTACATACATACATATGCTCACGCCTGTTATCCCCTATGGGTTAGGCAGAGGTGAAGTAGCGAACTACACCACCCACATTTCGCCGAGCTTAGTTCCGTCCCAGATGTGAAAGGGGGCGAGCCTGTCGCCATATCGGGCACAAATTCCAAACTCTGGGATGATACTGAATAGAAAAAAACCCAATATCACTTGACCCGACCCGGGGATCGAACCCGAGACCTCAGAACGGCAGTCGTATGTAATACAACTGCGCTACCGAGCCAGAGAAAACAAGTGTCAATTAAAAAATAAAACTTGGCAAAATAATTACATTACAATCTTGTCATAGCATTATCTATTAAAATATTTCTATCTATTAGGTATATCTCGAGCAATAATCATACAATAACGGGAAGTTTAATTTAAAAAAAAACATTATATTGGTTGATTTAATTGTTAACACAGTCATTTTTTAATTATTTTGCTACGGTTAAAATTTTCATGAAAATCACGTATACACATTTCTAACTGGTTATAAAAGGGTTGTTGCATAATTGTGACAGACAGACAGAAAGGGGGTCGATGCCTTGATTGCATTATAGACGTCACTTTTAATATTTAACTAATAATTAGCTCTAAACTTCGTTCGGATACTACTAACTGATCTGTATTATTATTAATAAGTAAGTCTTTTTTTGTTCAACTGCATTTTATCCGATATGAAATAAAGTACTATCTAAGAATGATCTAGAAAAAAATCTATCGACAGTCACCATCATTACGTTGGGCAACAACAACCCAGGCTAATAGCCACTAGGTAGGTCTGGATCTACATTTCTTCATACCTGAATATGACATGTAAATAATAAACAGAATTGTATAAATCGGTTAAGTGCTTTTCGAGCTATAAGTCAACTAAGTAAGAAGGGTTAGAAATTTATTTGCGTTGAGTAACTTTGAAGAAACTCAAACATTTACGTACACATGCGTAAACTACAAAAATTATTTATTTTCTGCCATTTACTTCAATAGGTGATTTTGCAATTTTTTTTATTTTAAATGATCGTTATCTATATATATAAGCAAAGTTTGATTTCTTTGTCCGAGGTAAACTCGAAAACTACTGGACCGATCAGCATGAAACCACAAGCATTCGACGCGGAATTAATCGTACATGGTTATAGGCTATATATTTTTTGGATTCCGTCGACCCTTTCACGTTTTTTTTTTCATTCATTTGTTTTTTTTTTTAGGTACGCAGTGAAGAATATATGAAACGCGGGCGGAGCCGCGGTCACAGAGCTAGTCTTAAAATAAAGTCAAGTACAGTCATTACAGTATAATCGTCTTGCTTACTCTTTACGTAAGTCACGTACGTACAAAAAGTACAGAACGATTACTATACATAACTTTTATCTATTTAAGAAATGGATAGACGAATTGATTTAATCTAGTTTGTAAAATTTCCTGGATACACAATGACGATTACGAACACGAAATGCAGAGTCACTATGACTCGTAGTATTTTACTCGCGGCTTTTAAAATATAAACAAAAACAAATTTGTTTTTATTTTTTTATACATTTAATAATTTCCTAAGACGTCTTCATGTATAGAGGCAATTTACGATCACGTGAATAAGGTTAAATGCCTTCCCCTCGCATACAAGTCCCTCCCAAGCATTATATCATATTAGGCAGCTAATTATTACTGATATTTGCCTCTTGTCCAGCGAGGGACCGTTCTAATAAAAAATGGAGTTCATTTTATGATCACTTCAAAAGAGATTTCAATCCGTATTTGAGTTGCTTTTCAATATTTTTAATGAATGAATACAGTTAATTAATTAAGTAATATGATTTATTTCTTCTTTAATTTTGTGTTAAATACACCATTATATGTATATGTTATTTATACACAGCGTATAATTTTTTTTTTTGTATTATGAAGGTTTTAAAGATAGTTTATTCTTTAGAACAACTATGTCGTGAAATAAAAACGACGTAAATACGATTTAAGATAGTAATAAAAGAATAATTGTGTTTTATCCGTTAGATGGCGCTATTCCTAAAATTTCTTTTTTTCTTGTCAAATTAATCACGCTTTATCTAATAAAAGTACTGCCTAATTTAAACGACTTAATTTTATATTTATTTGAAAGTAACTATATATTAATATTGCGATTATGAAATTTGTTAATTAACCCCTTGAGCACCTTCCCGGCGTTTACGCCAGCTTTCCATTGTTTTTCTATTGTTTCATTTTTATGGGTACTTGACACATTAAGATTCTTTTATCTATGACTTATAAGCGCGTATGTAGATCATAATATATACAGAAACACAATACTAATCAATACCGATTATTGTTAGGTTGCTACCATTGTGTTCAAATTGGAACAGCATTGAAACGTATTGCCAATCGCATCCATCAAAACAAAACTTACAATTGCTTATTTGCGACTGAGATGCGTGTGATGGTGATAACCCTATTAAATTCGAATCCTGTGCAAATGGCGAGAGCAAAATTACCGTATTGCTGTATTTTTTACGTAATTATAGTTATCACAAATATAGAACAATGACCCGAGCGAGACTGGCAGTCTACGAAAACAATATAAAGAACGCACTCAGTTGGCATTCCAAATATGAGAGCGTAGGAAAATATTTTCGGTCAGTTTTTGGCTCGGAATATCCGCTTACAGTGAACACGCCGCCAAGAAATCTTTTATGCCTTCATATAAATATAGATTTAACATAGTTCATATTTCGTTCGAAAATCAACTAAATCATTTATGAGAAGACTTCTAAGTTAAGAGGACTGTTTATATAATAGACACATTAGTAAATTATTTTAGTAAGTACAATAATATATAAGAAAAAAACATAGATTTGAAATTTAACAAAAATACAAAATTTGATTTCTAATTTATCAGAAAACTAAATTTAATTGTTATTGGAAATGTATTCATGAAAGGGATTCAAATGGATACAATATTTTATAAGGATCCCGTCTTTTCAAATATTTAGTATTATGTTGATAGCATAGAATAATATAAGTTAAGTTAAGAGAGATAGAAACTTGCAAGTATATATTTTTTCTGCAAAAAAACCAGTTCTAAAACGAGGCAACTTATTTGTCATAATTATCAACTTATTTTAAATTACCTCAGACGAGATTGCACAGTTTCTATTCATTTTTTTTTTTTGAGTGATACGCCTCATGGCGTATCTGCCGCAACCTCTAACATAATCAGAGACTTTGTGTATCTAATGTTGGTTTTTACGTTATTGGCTTTTAGTTATTTATTTACTTTGCTTCCTACTGCTGCTTTGTAGCTCTAGTTTTCTTCACTCCGATTTTTTTTTATCCTTTTTCTTGTTTTTAAGTTACTTTTAGTTTTCCTATAATAATGGTTCATTTGTCATTTCCTATTTTATGATTAATTTCTTAGCCTATTCATTCAGTTTCTATTCATATTAGTTACGAATAGCTATAGGCTACTGTGGTCAATTGACATCAGATCGACTGTTGACCTTTACTTTTATTTTTACTTTAACATATCTACTATAAAAATGAACCTAAGACACTTTTGAGATGTATTCGATTACCCCAACGATCCCACTTAATACACAGACAGACCTATAAATATTATATACTATTAACGAAGATCAGACCTTTACAAGGGTCATGCAAACAAACGAACGATAATAATCCTTCGCCCCCCAAAAGCAAGGGTACAAACAAACACAGGATCCCAATTAAATGGCTCGCAAGATGTGTGCATAGGACCGGCCGGACCTCTGATACGGTACTACTGCCTTTTCTATTTGTGTATCTTCGAAGATGTGATTTTACGGATGTACAGTTTGCAAAGATGATTTCTTTTTATTAAATAATACGTACCATTGATTACGTTTAGGAAAAATACTTCTAGCAAATACATATGACAAAATAAAGTTCCCGTGCAACGCGTCTGTTTGTCTATGTTTATGGCAACACAAAATAATAAATGTATTAAATGTCATTGGCAACATTATTCAATCTTCAATAAAAATTCAGTGATATAGATCTATTTAACTTCAAACTTCATAACAAAAATATATCTAAAAACAGTTTTAGAAATCAAATGTAAATCTCTTTAGTAAACAATTAACACAAAATTTATCCACATTTATTCACACGCACACAAACATACACACACACACACACATATATGTAAACAATATCTTATAAATAGTTTTTAAATAGTATAAATTCATTTTTGGCTTTTTATTCTATTTATCGGTTTAGTTTATATGTATTTTTATACGATCGGTGAATTTTAATGTAAATAAATAAATAAATAAAATAAAATAAAATGTCTCATCTAAATCGAGTTAGTTAAGGTGGTATGTGCAATTAATATAAAATAATAAATGTATGGAATGTCTCAATTTCACAAATACAGTAATGAGTTTTAATGGCGTCTTACTACAATAAAACACTACAATCCACTGAACAAACATTACAACAGTCTGAATGCGATCATTTCAAAAACGAATCGACTGACTAAATAAATAGATTGAAATTACAAAACATCTAAATTTCAATCGCGAGGATGGGTATAGGCTTTCCTCAGCGTGGAATCCGGTGCTAGAAAATCTTAAGGTTCGTGAATTATCGTCACAGGCATCGTCGATGGACACTGTTAGTGTTGTGTGTTTGTGACTATAATAAATATAAAGACCAATCGGGGTAGTTCATCAAAATACCCCTCAACGCAGCAGGCGACGCCGCGCGCCGCCAGTCAGCCCGTGACCACGGTCGGTGAAACCCAGCCGAAACGTCGGGTTAGAAAAAAGCAAAGGTAACGCGTGAAAACCCGTTAAAATTAACTGAATTTAAATATATAGAACTGATTTAAGAGGCAGAATTAGGTTTATTAAAGGTTTTTTTTTTTTTTTCTGTTTATTTGTCCGAAAACGATGCAGGTCGCTGGTTATGTTATATGAGGCAATGTCAAAACGTTCGTTCGTGTAAAGTGGAGATTTACGTAATTATTTTTCTAAGTTGCCAATTCGTTCAGTAAATATTAACTAAATTATGAAGGTAGGGCATTTTGTAATAATGCCCGCCTGGGTAGCTACCGACCGCATGTTTGAAAACCTATCGCCATATACCAATAGGTGTGTTTTTCAGGAGCATCACTTGAGAACCAGTACCCCTAGGCTTAGTAGTGTGTTTACCATCCTAGACCAAATAGTCACTTAACGTCAGGTGAGATAGTGGTCAATGAACTGAGCCTATACCGTGTAACTAACTCAAGAGCACCACAATAAGACGAAAAGTATTATAATACCGTACTAACCATATCATGCTGACCACATTACCATAAAACCATTATCGCTTCTAAATCAATTAAATCGTAATCACTAATCACTGCCCAAAATCGTCAGGATTGAATATTTATGCGTGAACAAATTACTTTTAATAATGCGAGCACGAAATTGTGAGATTAAGGCAACGCTACGAGCTAACCACTCGAATGTTGATTATTCAAGGCCGTTTTAATAATAGTGAATAATAAAATGAATATGTCCAAACACGAATAGGTACTGCTTTCCTTTGGAACGTGTTTCCCGCGAAATCGTATGAAGGAAACGATCGCAATGTCGAAATGTAATTGTGTTTTGACATGGCGTTGAAAACTTCTCAGAAGGGAATAATTATCGAAAAAAATTAATTCAACAGTTTAATAATAATGTTGACATTTAACTTAGAAGGAGGAACTTTGTAGACTTAAAGAGAAATGTATATGTTTAAAAAAAAAAGGTGAAGAGAAACTTTGAGAGCACTTTCGCAATCTATACAAGACGGGCGAAAATATTATTAAAACAAAGTCCGTTATGCAGGGCCGTATTGAACATCACAAGGCGGGTTCAGGCTTATTTCGTAATTAATAATGAAGTTAAAAAAAAAAAAACATGAAAATATTAATTATTATGTTTATCTATATTAATTATTTTTTATCAAATCTATTATTATTTCATACTTCTGTGTTTGATAAAATTAACGATTTTTAGGACATTATAAAATACGTATTTATTCAAACATCAGTTTGAAAATCATCTGGTATTTAAGAATATACTCGGACATATATTGTCTAGTTTATATGTATGAGAGTTTATATTTATTTATATATTAAAATCATTGTTTGCACATCGTTAGAAACTTACTAAACAAATATATATTTAATATAATATTATATTCACATTGATACAGAAAAGAACAAGAAGAAGGACATCATACTACTTTTTCTATGGGAACTAAGCATTTATGATAAAAATCAAAATAAAGAGCAGCACAAACTTAATTTAAATAAGGTATGTGATTAATTACAACAATCAAAGCATTTGCACATGCTCCGGGTCCCCCTCCGGTGGTAGCCCAATACGTGTCTCGTTCCCCAACTGGGAAACTCTTGACGTCGCCGCCAGCGCGATACAGTGACACTGACCATGTACCAAGTATTACAAGCACAGCACTGCATACACACTCCTGCATATAACACGCAGGCACACAGGTCCTGTATGGAACCTTTTTTATTAATAAATAAAAATACAGGGATTAGCTAGGATTAAAATTCCGCGGAAGTTTTTACACGGCCTAGGCCGAGATTCGTACCACTTTGGTGGCCTTGTGCTAGTTACCTTATTGCAGTGGGTAGCCTCAGTACTCGCCCCCAAAGTCACGGCGAAGCTGTAAAGGCCGTTCCGGTGAACAGCATTAGCTAGGTTAGAAAAAAGAAAGGATTTGCACGTGAACGAAGTATGGGGACAAATTTTTGTCAAGTGTGTGACCATATCTGTACATTTGACTTTACAATATTCAAATCGTTATTAAATCAAGTACGAGTGTTCGCATTATGAGAGTTATTCAAATCGTTTGGCTTCTATTAACCGATCTTGTAATGTCGTAAGGTTGAGAGACTAGAATTTGCCAGACGGTTTTGGCCCCCAATAAAATATCTCAATCCTGCCCTCCCCCCACCAAATCAGTTCGTTCATAATACAGATTGAAATAAAAATTGCGTTGACGTTAGACGTCCGGAAGGACGGAGCCTATATTTTTTTAATATTCCCAAACAAGATGTCTGAGATTCGATTAAAACGCTTCCTGTTTGGGTATTACTGAATTTGTTTTATAACAGCGCCGCGAGGAGGCGTTGCCGCATCGTTGCCTTGTTTATGCCATGACGTTTTGGATGTTAGACTCAAATTTTATTATATGGTAAGTGAGTTTGTCGCCACCATGAATATCTTAATATCATGAGTTCATTATTGCTTTGTTAGTGATTTAATTTTAATGTTTAAGATTTTTAAATTACTATTCGCTAAAAAAATTTGTTACAGTTACTATTTATAATTTTTTATTATAACAGCTGCCATATGGAACTTTTTGTGCGTACATACGATTGATTTATAATCCAGCTTGAAACTGTGTACCATTTCTAATTTATATTTATAATCAGTAATGCATGCCATAATAAATAAATCAATAACAGAAGTAGCAAAAAATTTTTTACAATGTCAATGTGTTACTTGCTTGCAAGATAGAACCACTAGATAGGTCTTCAGTACATTTAGAATTTGGAAACAAGTTGGAATGTTTTGTTTCAGAATATGTTAAGTTTTTTTTTTTTTTTTTTTTCTTAGAACCGAGTACAGTTTTAGCCGAGCAATTTAGTTTCTAGACAATAAAGGCTGTGATATTTTGTACTTTCGAATTCTGAATACGTTATCTACATACCAATTGGATGCTTCTTTATTTTCACTTTGCAGGTTGATAGGTTATATCGCGGTGCATGCATAGCGATCCCGTGTTTGCTCCTACTAGGTGGCGGGAGGTACCGGGGGGTTTAGTGGGTAGTGGTCAACGGCGCTTCTCGCCGCGAGTCCCACACTAATCCTGTGTGACAGCCTCTCGCGCTTTCGTGCGAGAGACTGTCTCACATCTTCAGACACGTTTCAACCAGATCTGGAAGGGGGGGTCCCTATCAGATCTGGCTGGACGGCTAGTGCGTAAATGCATTCCCCTCGAAAAAAAAAAAAAAAAAAAAAAAAGTTGATAGGTTATGATTCAGAATAAATAAATTTGATATTATTTATTCATTATAAAAACTTGTTATGTCAAAGACTTAAATGATACAATGCTAACGTTGATATAATGTTTGACAAAAAAATCAAAACAAAGAATCGTATTGTTCATAACATGAGCAAAAAATAAAATTGTTCGAAGAAAATGAAAAAGACAAGAATGTACAAAGAAATATATACAGGGCCGAAAAGTTTCTCGAGTAATTGTTAAAAGCTCAGTACAATCGGGTTCTCGATTGTAACGAAAGACATTAATTTTTTTTTTTACCCATCCCCCCTCCTTCACGGTCGTAACTGAAATTTCACAAGTTTAATATTTACAAAGTTTTCCTTTTCTTTTTTGTGATAAGTCTTTTTTTTATCATTTATAACAAGATTACCGTTTTATGATGACGAAAAATGAAGGATAACGAATTCAAATTCGAGTGTTGCGGTGACGACTCGATTTAGAAATTGTTTTATCAGCTTAATGATATTTATAACAGCGACTTTGATATCTATATTAATAAATAAAATTGAAGTCTTTGTTTGTAATGCCAAAATAACATTTTATTTTTTACTAAATACATATGAATGTATGCATGTACTCAAATAAACGTACCGGATGTTGTCAAACGGGCGATTTCGATATGCCATCTGCGATTTTTTTAACCGAACTTTTAATCCTTTTTTTCTCTAAGTCTAAAGTGTCAGTGACAGTCAGAAAAATCGATATATTTTTGGTTTAATCTCTTTAATTTTAAATTTTAAGATTCGATATTGAAACCCGCCAAACTTCACTACAGCTATTTAAGATTTTATAGAACCTAGGAATAGAAGCACTTGTTCCTGAGACTGAATATCTTAATAGTGGACAAAAAGTTGTGATGTGGTGGTAATTTTTTTTTATTTTCTTTCATTATTATTATCAAGAGCCGCATGAGTGAGATGCGTAATGAGATTTTCGTGTAAGAGCGAAAGGGAGAACATTAAAGCAGCGCGACGAGCAACGGTGACTGGAACATTCTTGATACTTTATAGTTTAATGCCGTCATTTTTTTTTTGGTACAATATTTTATTCCTCTCACGCGTCTGTATATAACACGTGATTGATTATAAATGTATTTGCATATTATAAGAGGATGATAACATATTGAAAGGTCGGATGTCTTTGAAATCTCCCCACGTCTATCCCATTATCGCTCATACTCGCTAAACTTGACAATTTGCATTAAACAGTTCATCTGTCAACTTGAAATCCTGCACGAAGCTCTGCGCGGGGTCAGACCAACTGGATTATCATATCGCATGAATATTTTATAAGTTGCTCTCATTCAATTATTTTGCGGATGTCGCTTCCCAGCCCACAGCGCGTTGCGGTTAAAATTAATTATATAATTTTACAAATCTTTTTTTCCATATACACAACATTAATAATTAATATCTAAGAAATAAAAAATACTACATACATAAATATGTGTAATAAAAAAATATTTAACTTTTAGATAAAGAATGAATAATTATTTTTCAAAAACAAGCCGTTAGTTAATACAGTTAAATGTCTGGCTGCAGTTAATTGGAAAATGAAAAAAAATAACAATGTCTTTTTTTACTTTTTTCAGGTTCTTGTTACTTTTTATACAAATAATTGTTGCCCAAATGAAATTGTATCTACTCAGACGGCGGCAAAAAAAAAAAATTGACAAAAAAATCTCGCAAAACTTATGTTCGGAAAGTATACAAAAGTTTGAGTAAAATTGAAATTGGAAAAAAAACTGGAAATGTGCTCATAAAACGTATATAAAACATAAGCTCACGCCTGTTATCCCCAAAGGGTTAGGCAGAGGTGAAATAGCGAACTACACCACCCACATTTCGCCAAGCTTAGTTCCGTCCCAGATGTGACGGGGGGCGAGCCTGTCGCCATATCGGGCACAAATTCCAAACTCCGAGATGATACTGAGTAGAAAAACCCAATACCACTTGACCCGACCCGGGGATCGAACTCGAAACCTCAGAACAGCAGTCGCACCGTAATACAACTGCGCCACCGAGGCATCATATGTGCTCATAAAGGGACATGAAATTTTGAACATACGATACATTATACATAGTATATGAACAATTGTGTTATTAAAAAAAAAATATTCTCCATGTAATTTCTTCTCTATGTACAGATTCTGCTTTATGCATCATAAGAAAGTTTGAATCAAACTACAATATAAAATTATCTAAGATACTTATGTATTCTCGTCTGAGACCAGATACACGGTTGACAGAATACAGGATAGGGCATAATGAAGATCTAAGGTTCAACGGAATGCTCTGCCTTTACATCTATAATAACTGAAAAAAACTGCGTTTGAGAAACGTTTCGATTTGACTTATTGTTAAATAAATAAACTGTATTTACGATTAAAAGCTTTTTAGAAGCAATAAATAAACACACATATAAGTGTGTCTCGTAGATGCATTTTATTATGTTTAATTTAAATAATAACATTTTATGTTGTTTTATATTTTTTTATATTGCATATTAATTTAATTACGTCCACAAAATATGTCCACAAAAAATAACCCCAAAATTGTTTAAACGAGATGGGTGCCAGCAATAAGACATGCCCTTCGTTATCTACAAAATTTATAATATCACTAATTATTATATCTGTGTCACAATACGATTTTGAATCAAATAGAAAAAAAATAGAGTGTATTTAGGTTACACTTTGTCATGAATTAACAAAGACAGCGCGACGATGTTTTGAATAATTGCGCTGAACTTAGGTTTAGAGTTACATGGTGTGGAGGTTTGTCAGAATTCCTGAAATAAACAGTTATATATGTATGTTGCGAGCGAGGTTCACATTACCACTTAAACAATGATCTTAGTACGAATTGTATCTACACCCAAAAGGATATATGTAGGGTATGATACACGTATCAAGTTTATGGCGTTTTAAAAAACCTTTGAATATTAACCTCTTTGGTTGCGTAACGATTTTTCCTTCGAAAAGTTTACCAAATATTATACATGTTAATAATATGTATAAAAAAATTATAATATAATTTGAATTGTAAATTATTTATTCATATTTTGTCTGTACATTACAAAAAAGTCATTGTCATTATCCGTCGTAAAAATTAACCTAATTAAATGTTAAAATTATATTTATTTATTTCTTTGTTGTATATTACTTTATATTACAGTTATATATTACATTTACTATAATACAGTTTATTATTTTAACATTTAAGTGGTACCAATTACAAAGTAATTATAATTAAATTTTGTTATGCAGTAAAATGTCTTGAAATTCAAATTTGATTGTGTGTATGTGTGAGTGTGTTGTATGTGTGAGTGTGTGTGTTATAAATAGTGACCATATTTACTAAGTTCCTTCTCTCTCACCGTATGTACTATGTGATAATATTCTCGCTGGCGCTTATGATTCTCGCCATTCGTTGTAAAGAGCGACAGCGGAACGCGAGGATCGTAGTAAATCAGAGAGCGCTCGCACCGAGCGACCTTCCGCCATCTTTTATTATGTTTATTCATGAAATTGCTCATCCAACGAAAGTGAATCTTTGTTTATTCGAATCGACGAAATGCTACTTTATCCGCGGTTCTACCGCTCTCGGTTTCATTCAGTATTTTTGGATGATGGAGAGATTATCTTGTTCATTTATGTTGATGAATAAGCATTTGACATAGATTTTTTAAAAATAAAATATTAATAAATTTCTACATCTAGTTAAGTAAATATGACCAGTATTATTTATTGTGGTCAATAAATAATGGTAGGCATATAGATTTTGGTTAAATTTTAGACTTACAGTTATCGGATATCTTTAGTAATATGAGAGAAATTTTAAAAAATAAATGCGACGAAGTCATTATTACAAAAAAAAAACCTTTATGATTTTTTCAAAAGATCTTTTAAATTAAGACACATTTTTACATCATTTGTAAATGACATGCAAGTTTAGAAAATAATATCAAAATGGTTTTCGAGTAAATAGTAATTTAAGAAATTAAAGATAAAGAATCTTTTTTTTTCCGTAGTCCCAATTTGATTTTTTTCTTGCTGGTTATTAACATCATGTTATAACCAGTTTATATGAGTTCATGTTAATTATAAACATACAAACAAAATACGAAAACACTTATGTTAACAAAATTTAAAAAGGCAATACATAGTTATATGGTCCATGAAAGAACGTTTGCGCAATGAAAGTCTATGCGCCAGCCCAATTCGAGTTAGAGCGAGTGAAATTACTCTCATGAAAGGCTGTGTGCACAATGCACGTTTCCACTTAACCTATTTCTGTAGAGATTGTTATTCGTCCACATTAGCGCATTTGAATGTAAAGCGCCCGTCTCAAGCTCGAGGACTGACGAAAAAAATGTTTATGCAAAGCGTTATTATTTTTTTAGAGGAGCTGAAGCTGATTTACGTAGCGGATGTGGAATTTCGTGTGTGGTTCCACTGTTGGCGAGTTTTATTTTTGCTCAAACTATTTTTTTTTTTTCAATGTTATATTACTTTACCTGCGTCTCCATTTAAAGGAAGTTAGTTGTTAATGTTTCATTTTTAAATAACAGTGTAAATTACATGATTTTTAAAGCGGTACATTTTTTAAAACAAATAAATTGACATATATAATTTTTACCTTCTTATATAATAGGCTGTAACCAGAAACTCTAATATTATTTTAAATAAGGATATTATTGCTATGATTTTTATGATTAAATTTTGTAATAAGCGAGTATTTTGTCTAAAATAGAAATACACTATGCTTTTCTACAAAGTCCTCTTTATATATTACCGGCTTCCAAGCATAGTTACAATATCGTTATATCGATTAAGTACTAGAAAATAACACTACCACCATGCTACAAATATTAAATCCACAGTACTATTGAAATGCCAAATAATGAAGTAAATAATTATTGCAATAAATTAACAAGGAAAATTGATGAGAATACGGCACATTTTACAAGGCTTAAACAAGTTAGAAATTTAATGTGACATGTAAATTTTTTATCTTTAGATTTAATTACTCGATAAGTTATTACACGTTTTTGGTTACTTGTATAAATATTTCTTTTTGGAATTTATATAATTACGAAAATGGACTAAATTATTAAAACAATCCGTAAATCTCTTATAATTAAATATTATTTCAATGTGTCTCAATGAAACTCCTACAAAGGGACCCTACGATATCCGGAAGTTTGTTGGGCGCCATTACGCGGATTGAGCGGAAATGGGTCAGACCAGGATTTGGATGTAGCTCTTATTACCGGCTGATTTAAATATAAGAGCATAGGAGTTGGAAAGTATATTGCATTAATATTGTCATTGTTGATACTTTTTGTTTCATGGTGTGTTATTTTAAGGGTATTTATTTAGGAACGGTAAAGTAACTGTGTTCTACAGGATTAAACCCATAACAGGAATTCCTTAACACTGTTATCTCTTTTGGTTAGTACCTTTCGTATATTTATTTAGTGTATGATTTTTTTGTATACTGTGTAGGCTCAGAGCATTGACTACAAATCTCACCTGATGTTAAGTGCACATGATAAACACACTGAGTCTAGGGGATACTGGTTCTAAAGCGATGCTACCAATTCTGAAAATATACATATAATTGCTTAGGGGTCGCTCAGGAATTATGTAAACAATATTTACCAGATGAATATTAATTCGAGAAACGGCTATGTTTGTGAAACAATTCTTATAGAGCAGCAGTGTGTATAGAAAGTTTGAAAGTAATTATCGGTTATTAATTAAAAAGTAATTATGCCTTACAACTTTTAAATGCCTACGATGTACTGCAAATATTTAGAAATATAGATTTCCCTAGGATTAAGTAGAGGTAATTTTCATATATAATGTTGATAAATATCTAGGTAAGAAGTAAATAAACACCAAATTTATTTTGCTAAAATTATTTTATTTAATGTGTTAGTAGTAGTAGTAGTAGTTAGTAATGGGTTAGTACCCACAAAAATAAGACAATAGGAAAACAATGGAAAGCTGGCGTAAACGCCAGGAAATTGCTCAACGGGTTAATTATCCGATACATTAAAAAATAGGCTTAAAGTAAAGGAAGAGAACTTTAAAGTTAATAATTGTTATGAGTCAACCCTATTAGATAACATTTGAACTGTAAACTAGAAAGAACCAATTAATATTGTGGTATACCGTATCCAACTCGTTGAATGAACTGAAACAAAAAACAACGAAATTCGAAAATGTAATGTATAATTGAAGTATTTATAGTTGAGTTGATAAATTAAATTATACAATAGATAAAATAGAACAAATAGCGTGAATGCAACCTTGAGTGAAATCAATTCAAAGCCTATGGGGACAGATAGAAATGCGATTTGATCCCCAGTCTCGGGGCGTTTGCGATCAAACGAATCAGCTAAGAAGCGCCGATGGCCCCATACAGCTCGTTGTTACTTTCCCGGGTCGACTTCACCGGACCCTTTGTCTCTTAACAAATAAGGTTGTCACAGATCAATAATAATGAAAAGACTAGGATTTTGTTTAGTACCTCTTTACCATAAATATAACCATCCTACTTGGTAGTATGAAGATCATAATATAAATATATATAAATAATTATGTTGCGATAACTGATTTTCTATTAGCAAGCATTAATAATAAATAATATATTGAATCTCAATGACAGTGTAATTATTATAAAAATAAGAAACACAACTACTTTTGACTCGGTTGTCGAATTTAGACGATAGTCATTACTGGTCATTGAAGGAAAAAAAAAACTAACTGTCGCCAACGGCTTTTTATTCACAACATTAATTTATTAATAGCTACTCTAAACAAGAAAATCAGTTGATAAACAGAGCAGAAAAATAGTTATATCTGCCTCTCATTATATATCCTATCCTATAGAAGGATCTTATATAATAATGAAAATTCGAAAAACAGATTTTTTTGAAGTTATACTTCTTTTGACGCGTTAAGGAAAAATGACGTGAGTAATTTTTTGCGATGCGCGCGCAACCGTCACGAAAAAACGACACCCTGAAGTTATCTAGTCAACATATGATGCGCGCGCACACCGTCACGACAAACCAAAACCCTGAAGTTAGCTGTCAACAATTTAGTTTTTTCTACTGTTACGACAAAGAAGTATAACTTACGTGCGTACATAAGTACAGACTTTTTTTTAAATACCTACAGTATACGTTTATATTGCATAGGTTTTTTTTTATACGATAATTGATATGTGTAGGTAAAGCAATATATTTCTACAGAGATCCTGTTAAGTTCACTTTTTCATAAATCATAACTCTGCATATACTTACTTATCGATTGAAATTATTCTGGCAACCCTATGCATTCTTCGCTTCCCTTTTTTACCGGAACGTTGGCAATGGCGACAATTTATGACGGACGCTGACGACGTCTAATTCTGTTCTCTATCTCTTTCTCTCTCATTAAATGCGACTAAACGCAGATATATATTCACTTAAAGCGAATGTTTTTTCTCGCGTCCCCGTGTTTTATGTGTTTCTCCTTAATTTACAATGTTATTTCTTTGTCCCAGTTTGAAGTTTTTATTCCGTTTCGATGTATTACACTTTGACCTTTTTAGTACTTAATGATGTCGAATTATCACTTCATTGTTAATGAATTTTGTATAATTGTTTATTAGGTAATAGCTACATTCATTTTACTTCTTAAACTATTTACTATTCACCTAATACATTAAACCTTTCTCACAATTCGTACTAGTGATTATAGTATTATCGATATGATAATCAATTTTCAAATGTTTATTTTTGCAACAAAAACTATTTATGCAATGCATTAACAGATGAAGAAAATTAGATTTCTCAGGACAATGATTAAATATTTAAAATAAAATACACTTAAGAATATCTATTTAGCTTTTTAATTATCAATTACATATCTCACAATTGACCTAATAAGTTTAAGTAACAACATAAAGACTATTTTATAGTCTGTGGTTTAAATAAATTGATGATACGTCACTGTTTGTTGATCAGCAACAAGATTATTTAATTCGCATAAGTCACAGTGCAAAAATTTGAAACTAGCGAAGCATACAAATTTCAAAAAATACAACGGCGGTTTTAAATATCAAATTTTAAAAGTTAAGAGTGAGTTCATACTAATAATATATCGGTTTTTTATGACTGATCTCACTGATACTTTAGAGAAAGAGACGGAAAAAAAAAGATTGATAGTGGGACATAGTATAGAAATTAATTCTTACTATTTACAATTGATGTAATACATGTTTCACATTATAAAAAAAAACTAAATATCTTTTATTATATCTAGTATTATAGACATTCTATGTAACAGCGAATTAAATGTTGTTGTAAATTGTAATTAAAAGCGTAATTAACAAACGAAAAAAGTCAACAATTCGAGCGTTAGTTTATTAAACATTTATAGCGAGTGGTGCCATAAAAATGCGCGTAAACAGCGCCAGCACGATGCGACTCGTCGCGACGCCGCGTTCGAAAGTAATTTACTCGGCGAGTCTATAAACTTTACACTCGCATGATCATTCGCTAGATAAATTCGTAAATTAAATTTCCACATCCCAACAGGATTTTAGCTCTTCGCCCTTACGTCGTTCGGTCCGTTTTACTTTGGCCCCAGAAACACATGAGAATTCGGGCCCGCCTTAAAATAATGTGAGCTTGAAAATAATACTGGGGTCATTGCGCTACGGAATTAGGTCAGATAGTGACATTTTTCTGGGTCGACGGTGTATTCCTTTTTTTTTAGTATCCTCAAATAAATAATACGATTTGTGTGATGTTTTTGAGAGTAACAGTTGGCATACAGAATGTGCGAGTAACTACGCTGAAATATAACGCCATTATTTGAAATTTTTGTAATGTATTATAATACACTAATAATAATTATTATTATTCGGAAAGGGGCTAGAACAGTTACGTATCACTGAGACCTAGTTAGATCTATTGCGATCACTCTTACATTTCTAAAGCTCAATGTCTGTATGGATGTACTGTAGAATCTTTTTGGCAAAGATTGTCTGTACCTCCTCCGGGAGCAACGATTACTTACCCAGAATTCGACTGAGTATGAATTGGACTATGGACATTTATACATAGTGTGCTTTCGTGTTTCGTCTGCAATTTTACAGAACATGCACTCTTTTGTATTCTGTACATCAATGTTATAAATATGTTTGCTCAAAGAACTGTGCCCAGTCATTTACTAAAGTTTGTAAATTCTACAGTCACTAAAGTTTGTAGCTTATCCCTATTGAGAATCAGAGATTCTTTAGCTCTGATGAGCTCTTAGAAATGGATATATCCTGGAATTTGTGCTAGAATTTTTAGCCTTACAGGTGTACTTTTCCATTGTGGTCGAACTAAGCTTTTTGGAATACCACAAAACAGTTTCGGGACAATTTGTGTTTCATAGTCCCTTCTTTATTATCGGAAACTCTTGTATGTCCCGGGATCAATGTCAAAATTAGCTTAACAGAGTGTAAAAACTATATAATACACTAGTGCATATTTTTGTATCGACTCGACTTTTATAATTTTTTTAATATGCTCCTCAATACTTAAATAATAATACTTAAAAAATATCTGATTATATAAAAAAAAAAACAATTATGAATTGTAATTTTACAATATTATATAAGCTATATAAAATTAGAAATTTACATTTCACTAACAAAACAACTATTTTATAGTCTGCGATTTATTATTTAAAATAAAAATAGCTCTCATTACATTATATTTATATATAATATAAGCAGCTAATTAACCCCTTGATCACTTACCTAGCGTTTACGCCAGCTTTTCATTGTTTTCCTATTGTCTTTTTGGATTTGTATTTTTTATTGTTTTCTCTATTGTATTTTTTTGGATACTCGACACTTTAAAACAGTGACAAATTAGTAAGCATATGTAACAAACGTATTCACATCATTTTACATATTAGCACCACTTTTAATACAATAAACCACTTTGGTTTTAACCGACAGAGAAAATCAATTTAAAACACGAAACACGAGAGTTCAAAATGTCTAAAATGAAGACAATTCAACCAGTTTACTAATCCGGTAGTTAAATTCAAACTAATAAAGAGCAGGGAACTATTTCGACTAGACTAGTCGCCTTAAGCCATTCAAGCAAACTTGGCACTCAAATAGCAGTAGACAAAGTTCAAAAAGATATATTCAATACATTTAGAAGGCATTTGGAATACTTCCCAATAATACTAATCTCCGTCTTACTTTGAAATTACTTAGAGATTGTGTAAAAGTGAATAAAACTTTTAATTTTCGAAAATAATTAGGGTACCACGTATAAAAGAATAAAACTCATAAAATCAATGCACAGTTTTACAGTCAAGTGCTATACTTTATGAGAAATATTTTTACTTTAATTAGGTAGTAAAGTTTCTAGGAAAATAATTAGGGTTCCATTATTATTCCATTAGGGTTTGGCAGAAGAAGCATGAAAGTAAGATTAACGCAGTGGAAATGAGAAGTCTGAGAAGTATAGCTGGAGTGAAGATGATTGACAAAGTCAGGAATAGTATGATAAGGGAACGCTGTGGTGTGGTAGAGGATGTGGTGACGAAAATAGAGAAAGGTATGCTTAGTTGGTTTGGGCATGCAGAGAGGATGGATGAGAGAAGATTAACGAAATTAATTTATAAGGCGAGGGTGAATGGGCAAGTCGGTAAGGGTCGACCTAGGCGAACGTATCTAGACCAAATCAATCATGTGTTAAATAAAGGCCAGGTAAAAAGTACTCATAACCGACGAGCATGTATGAAAGCGCTCATGAAAGTAGAGGAAGCGAAAGAGGTATGCCAAGATCGTAGCAAGTGGAAGGACGTAATCTCTGCCTACCTCCACGGGGGAAAGGCGTGATGATATGTATGTATGTATATAACAAAAATTAAACGAGTGCTCAGCCGCGGACACACAGCTAGTTTCTAAATGAAAATGTAACAGAAAATTGCAAGATTAATTCACAGAGATCGGTTTAAAAAAATATATATCAAATAGATACAAGATGCCTTCATCCGAGAAATCCTTAAGTTCCGAACAATCCGCAAAGACATCCACGATCCGGACGCTGTGGAATTTAACTTAAATTGTTGCGCAATCGGAAATCTAAGTTCGCAGTTACGCTGGAACTGCGCAACTATTTCTGCGGCCACACGATCAGATTAGCTCTGGTTCTATCTTTGCAACTGTAGCGTTATTATTACACACATTTTTAATACATTTTTTTAAAAATTGATACACATATTAAAATTCACCGATTCATCAGTCTTTGGAACGTTTTCGTATTCCCTTATTGTTACAACATTAAATGTGCCATTAACTCAACACCTCTCTCTTTGCTTCCGCTAACAATAGTTGGAACTATGATTTGTATAGTTTTTATTTTACAATGTTTTTGTATATTTGGATTTATAAAAAAAGAAACCAGATCGAGTTTCTTGTCGGCTCTTTTCGACTGGGTTATTTTCCGAACCGTTGGTAGCGTTTTGACGTTCATAAGCGCTTGCTTAGGGCCTAAATTGAATAAACATTTTTTTTAAATTTTGTTTTTGAATTGTGATATGTATATTTCGTTACTTTTATAAACAATTTAATTACGCTTTCAAAATTCAGACTACTATATTCTTCGCCGATCCACTCGTCAAGAAATATTTATTCTTTACAATTATCTTTATTAGACCATTTTTGAAATATTTAATGGTTTTAAGGAGACTTAATTCGATATTAAACTCTTAGCTTCTTACATATACTATCTAATGTAATAAAATGCTTAAACCTATCCAGGGAAAACATCTATGATATAAATCGTTATAAATTGTCTTTTATGAAATGTAAGAATCAAATAATCGACATCAAATATAATTTCATTAATTACGAAACGGAACATTATATTGGATGAAGAGAATATAATTTTCGATATCGGAAGAAAGCAGTTGGAACTAGTTTCCAGATGTTTCGAACAATTTAAGTACTGGTCTGTAACAATGTAGTCCCGGAGGTACGCCGCACTGACATTGATAGTTGGCGAGTACTTTGAGTCGAGACGTGGTTAGGATACTTGAGCGTATGCATAAAATACAATTGATGCGATAAATTTACAGTTATTTTGTAAAAGATTATTAGTTTTTTTTTTGCGATAAAAATAAATCTTTAAGTAAAGTTCAAAAGACTTCTTGCGCCTTATGACATTTACTGTTAAGTCTCACAGTGCGTAATATATTATATTAATCATTGAAGTAAATTATAGCTCTACGTTTAAAAAATGGTACTGTATATAATATTTGTGCGTAGTTATAAAAATATTTTTTCACAGCACAAGCCAATATGACTTTGAATTCAAATGATTGTATTATCTCCCCAAAACGTTACTATTAATTTTCACTTTTCTTCGTATAATGTTTCGTATTAAATATAATTTATTAAGAAAGTTGAAATATCGCAAAATGTACATTATAGATAAGCGTTTATCCATATTTTCTTATTATATGGAAGTAAAACCATCTCGCCTTGCCTTATCAGAATGACTGTCCAGAATACGTTAGGGCGCGAATCAATTCACACGCCATTAACTTGATGAAGAAAGTGTTTTATGACCCAACTTGCGCGTTTCGCCCCATCTAATTACTTATCAAGCTACCGGGAGACGGACTATAGTAAAATGATTGTTCATAAACGTTAGATAAGAAAAGACTATACACGCCTTTACCCTTAATAGAAAAGTTAAAAAAAAGAAAAGTTAATTGTTTATGTCGGTAAAATTTGAGCATAAAACAACTGTTCAGAACAATGATAATACATAATTGTACAAGAAAATTCCAAAAACTTAAAAAAAAGGTCGTTTGGTATTGATGTGGTTTAAAACATTAAGTTCTTATTTTTTTTAATTAAAATATAATCCGATGTGAAATATATAATTACTAAAACAAAGCAACTAAGCTTTTAAGCAAAACAATGAGGTAATTTCTAAAGTTAGCTGGCAAATGTTGTCTTGTTATTTGCGGTAAATGAAGATTTTATGTTAAATACATAAGTAAAAATGTCTTCGATCACATTATCATACATTAAACCCAACATGTACTAGTAATATCAATCTATAAATTTATTGTTATAAATATATATATAATGTTTGATATGTTCTTAGTTAAATTATACGATAACTAACAGACGCAAGTACGACTATATAAAAAAATGAACAATTTTATACGCATCCAAATGTATTTTGAAAAGAATTTTCTATTATCCGATAGCTATCAAATCTGTATGTTGTATGCATTGGTCACACACGTTATTTCCGGCTGTCCCCGCGCTGCCAACCTTCACGCGCCATTCGTTTCCGGAACACAACGAGCGGGACAGCCTGCCCGTATCCGATCGGAGATTCCCCCGGTGGCGGTCCCATCGATAAAATTCGTTATTAGAATATTTTCTGTTTTTGGAATTATTTAAATTATTGAAGTTAATAGTACATTTTAAATAACAGTAATTCATAATCGATCAATTAAATTTGCGTCTTTAAGATTTATTTCTGTTGCAGACATGTTCGTTAATACAAAAGAACCCGGTTACGCATACATCGACAATTGTCTTTGTCGTATTTAATAAGGATTAGTTTAAATTCAAACATAAACATTTCCATTTAAAAATTCACATAGAATTCTAAATAAGGATTATTACGCTATATTCTGTACACTGAGTTGTTACTTATTATTAATCGACTTCAAAAAGGAGGAGCATATTAATTCTTCTGTATGTTTTTTTGTTACTCGATTTACCCGATTTACCCGTTATTTGTAGACCGATTAAAAAAAAATTAACGAAGGAGCACATTTCCGAGGTCCCATTTCCACCAGATTAGGATTTGATCAGTGGAAAATGGAGAAAAAACCTCGAATATTATAGACACTTATACGTGTTTCATATATTCGTTTCCAAAGCTATGCCTAAAAGTACATACTTAAAACTAAAAAGTAGAAAAAAAACTTTTATAATTAAAAACAAAACCGACTTCTAAAGAATAAACTATAAAAATGCTCTAAAAAGTCATTTCTCTTTTAACCTGCTTCGTTAATTTTGGAGTCGATGTCAGCTAGAGTTAACCAATGTATTCATTAACAAATAAAAATAACTGCCTAAATTTTATCATAATTTTATATAAGCTAAATAAAGGACTCGGGTGATTTTAAAGAACAATTAATCAAAATTGAATAAAATTAGAGACGTATAGAGACTATAGTTATTTCTTGTTTTGTAGTCATAGAGGCCCATTATTATTCTATCAATAAAAAAATTAAAGAAACAGTTATGGTCGTCTATCATCTCTGTAAGTTCGGTGTGTAAGCAATCTTTGGAATAACCCCCATTATCTGCAGGCGAACATCTAATGGGGTGCGATGGACGGTGCATCCGACATCCGGAACGACGTAGGGTGGGGGAGAGGTGGTCTAGCCTGTAAATGACTGCTTTTGTGTGGTGCTTACTCGCAAAACTGTGCGAAGATTCTTTACATATTCCCGTATGTAAAATTTTATGACACTATTTAACGTTACGGGATTCATTTCAAATGAAAACTTGATTGCTTATGTTGTTGTTATTTTTAATTCTTAACCTCACTTTTTTAAGATACAAGATTAAAGAATTACTCCCTACCCTTTTCCCATTTTTATTTGTGGTCGGCGCAACATGTCTTCCTTTTCCATTCCTCTCTATTTGTTGTCATCTCCGCATTCACTCCTTTCCTAAGCATATCATCGTTCACACAGTCCATCCATCTTTTCTTTGGTCTTCCCCTTCCCATGAAACCGTCCACATTCATATCCAATACCTTTCTTACAACATCCTGTTTCTTTCTGCACATCACATGTCCATACCAGAACAAACGACCACCTCTTAACTTGTCTGTTATTGGCGCCACTTTCAAACTTTCTCTAATATACTCTTTCCTAATCCTGTCCATTCTTGTTACCCCACACATCCATCTCAACATTCGCATCTCAGCTGCATGTAAATATTAAAGAATTACTAACCAAACGAATAATGAACCGAATCATATAATCTATACTGTATGATATAATATGCGTTTGTCACAAAAGAAATATCTCTTATCTTAGGCTTCTATAACTTACGTACGACAATAAAAACCGGAAACCGGCATAAACAAAAATTGCTCAATAAAGACATCAGAGGGAGAATCAGTGGCGCCAACCGCGCGGAATGGCGATAACCGAATGGCGGAAATATCAGTAGGGATGTCAACATGGGAAAAAAAATAAAATTTGTTTTTTAGTGTAGTTTTTTTAGGCTGTTTATGCTCAGCGTTTTAACGTCACTTGATTTTAATCGACGATGTGGTTTAAAAAGGTAAACACACTAAGCCTAGACGTACTAGCTCTCAGGTGATGCTGCTGGAACACAGCTAAAGGTGTTTAGGAACAGGTTTTCAAACTTGAGGGTGATAGCTAGCCAAGCTAACATTTACAGAAAATGGTCTACCACCTTTTTATCGTTGAATAAATCTGCTCCTTGAACGTGCGGACAATGCAGCCGCGTCTGCTGGTCGCACGACAGACTAATCCATCCCTACTAATTGAGGTGCTGTGGTGTCAGGTTAGCTTAAAAGCCACACGAACCCAACCGGCGTAACGCCGTCACGGACTCAGGAGCGCATTTTCATGCATTCTGCTGGCACTAAACGCCATATCACCTAAACTAACTCAAACTTTTGTTTACTTTGTAATGTTTTTACTTTTTGTAGTAATGTCTAAAATACGACTATATCAAACTATAACCATATAATTATATTATTGATAACTAAATTATTACATATCATAAAATGCAGGTTTTTTTATTATACGATATAGGCTCAGTGCTTATACCACAATCTCACCTGATGTTAAGTGACGATGTGGTCCAGGATGGTAACACACACTAAACCTAGGTACTAGTTCTCGAGTGATGCTGCCGGAATACACCTATTGGTATTTGGCGACTGGTTTTCAAACTTGAGGGTGGTAGCTACCCAGGTGGGCTCTTTGAATATGCCCTACCACCATGCTATCGTTTCCTCACGATATTTTCCTCCATCGAAGCTGAGGCCGATTTTAGAGCTGGATAAATGGGGATCGAACGCGTGTCGATTGACGCGGAATCGCGTCGACAAATAAGATATCGCCTCCTATATTAATTGGGTAGTTGGCTTATAACTTGAAAACCAGTAAATCCTTTATTAATCCAATATAATTTTAGTATTGATGTCCTGCTACATTAGATCATATATATAAAAAATATAAGGAAAATAATGAAAGAAGTCGACATACAAATTCTAAACTATTGAATATTATTTATGTTATATAAGACTGTTAATACGAGTGTAGTCGAGTGATAGTTTGATACATAAATATAAGATATAATTTAATATTAATGAAGTTTTAATATCAATTTATATAATTAATAAATAACTCAATATATTGCAATATATTGTGAAATTAAAAAAAAAATTGTGACAACCATTACACTATAAAATCTCTACTGATCTCGAAACGTCGACGTTGCCGCGGAAAACTGCCCTGTATTGCTGTGGCAGGCGTGAAAATATCACCGTTCAATGTACCGGAAACTGCGGATTAGCGGGAACGATTCTTTGAAACTTACATACTCTGTGACAGCTCTGTGTAAGCACGTGACTAATTACCTAGAACAAAATATTCATATATTATTATCTTTATATATAAAAATCTTCTGTGCGTGTGTTTGTGACTAAATTCCTCCTAAACGGCTGATTAGATTTTAATGATATTTTTGTGACTATTCCTGAGGATTCGAGAATGGTTTAGATTCACAAGATTCGTTATGTGATTTCATTTTTAAATTATAAAAATGTCATTAAAGCACTTATGAGTATGAACCTATAGCTCCCTTGAGGCTACGTAAAGATCTAAATCATCACTTATCATTTTGTGAAATTTATATTCTCCGAGAAGATCATTTAATTTTCATTTCGTTATTATTATTATTACACTTTCAGTTATAATTACAATAGGTGAGAATTTAAATTTGAACCTCATCATATCTCTTCAAAGTTAATTATATTATAATAAAATTGTCTGTTTGTAATATCAATGTTTTTGCTAAATAGATATGAATGTATATACGATATATGTATGAAAAAAACAATTTTTAAAATTTTTGGATGTCTGTCTATCTGTTTGTAATGGGTAATCTCCGGAACGGCTGGACCGATTTGGACCGGACTTTTTTTGGTAGATAAACGAAGTTACTTGGGGTAACTTAGGGCACTTTGAATTTTCGAAAATGATTAGGGTTCCGCGTAAAAAAATAAAACATTGAATAAAATCCGATTCAATGCACAGTTTTACGGGCAAGTGCTATAATTTATGAGAAATATTTTTACTTTATCTTATTACTAAATTTTTTAAGGATATTAATTACGGTTCTGTACAAAAAAAAAAAATAAAACGCATTGAAGAATATATGAAACGCGGGCGCAGCCGCGGGCGGACAGCTAGTTAGCATAATATATTCACTTAAATCTATTTACAATTCACATGTCATGTCAAGTATTAAAAAATGGAAATAAAGTTGGCAAAAGGCAGCGTGTCGCGCTTCAGGGCAGAAATGTATGTAATAATACTGTACAGTCCCATGCACATGTGTTAAGAACGTTATTTTTTTTTTCTAGGTAGTGACTAAATTAAGAAAAGTTTTCGATACAATATAATCGTAACTCAGTTTTCAACGTAATTGAGATTATTGTTCCATGATATATTACTGGCATTTTCCTGAATACGGAAATTCAATATTTTCAATAAGGTCCCGCGCAAATGGTCACTCAAAAATCGCTCTCCTGAAAAACTAAATTTAGACACACGAACATATGCGTAAAAAGATATCGATTTATTTGACTATAACAAATAAAAAGCAAATAAATCTAACAAAAAGCAACATCTTTGTGTCAAATTTTTATTTGGCTTAAAATTCAAGAACCACTCAGAAGATTTTCATAATTCTTTTTTAAATCTAGATTTTTTATTTATCATCATTATATGTGTGTCATTCTCAGCCGATGTTAAGTTTTTTTTTGTTGTAAAGAAGAAATTATTATGATTATGGGCGTTTTATATATTTAATATGTTATACACTCAGTAAAACTAAGTGTTTTCTAGGTAATAGGGTTAGGTTTTACAATATGATCCTAAAGCACATTATCGATTTACCGGACAATAATTTCAGGCACTATATCAAGCAAGTTTTAAATTCGTAAGGTTATTATAGAGTAGATCATTGACAATCAATGACACCCTTCTCTGTGCATCTACTAACTACACTTTGTTATAATGAGTTGCAAGTTCTATGTAAAACAATTCAAGTTTCTTCCGGCTTTTCTCGACTGGGTAGTTTCCCGAAACTGATGGCAGTATTTTGACACTCGCGAACGCTTTATTAGGGCATAAATTGAATAAAATATTTTTGATTTTGATTAAAATAAAAACATGTTTACACTTCACTCCACAACAGTACATTCAATATGAAAGTTATCTAATTCCCATAATATGCGTAACATGTCAAACTTCTCAGATAGAGGGCATTTTATGGCGTTTCTTTTCCCATGTCGGTATTTTTACTAAACCGTCAGTCTTGGTTACATCGGTGCCGTAGGCTTCGTCGCGCTCTGGGAATAGAATGTATGCTTCAACTTGGAATATTATTTGCTTGTATAGTATAGATAAATAAATATGGTATTTTTTCATATATACACATATAGTCAAGTGGTAATTATATTTATTAATATGGTCTCTAACTGTGTAACTAAGAAATAAATTATATTTTTCTATAAAACATTGTATTTAGTCCAATTTTTCCGGAATCTTGCTTGAGAAAATTTTATACAAGAGTAAGGCAATAGAATTTAAAAAAACAAATTCATTGGTTGATCCAACTGTAAAGAAGACCTGATATATTAAAATCGACTAAAAGATTTCTTATATATGTAGAAAAAAAAACAAAAAAAAACTGACATTTGAACATACTAAATACATTTATTGTAGCGTATAAAAACACACACACACACACAGATATTAATTTTTCAAAAAGGAATCCGAGTAAGATTTAATTTGTCCAACCAGATTACTACATTGTTCCCGACGACATATGCACCGGACTAGGGGAGGAGAATAAAAAACCTAATTTGTGAGTTGTCCCACGGTGGATTGCGTTAACTAGTTTTAGGGATAACTGAGAGTACAACGATGAATTCCTATCTAGAGACTTAGCAAATTATGTAGTGAAAATTGTTTGGAAGATGATTTAGAGATGGATATTATTTGAATGTTTATTAGATATAAGATAGATGACAAAAAATGCTTCTGCTTAATTTAAGTCCTTTGCTTTGCTTTATTCGATTCAAGTAACCGTGTTAATTCATTCATTATATTCACCAATGAAAGCAAGTTGCAAAAAACATTTTATGCAAAGATTTTTTTGCTGTACCGAACCCTTTGCATAGGATTGGAATATCCATTACATTTATGATTTCATTTCCTCCCTGAATAGGATTAATTCTGCACTAACGAAAAATGCATGTCCTGCTGTCCAAACGAAAAAAAAAGTGTAGAAAAATTTTCATTCGAAAGGATTCTACGAAACTTTTTAATCGTCGTCCGCTTTGTGTGATTTGATAAATTAGTGTCTTTATTTATTTAATTGTATAGCTTAATGACAAAATATTTTAAATTCTGTTTAATTCAGTCACTTTAGAATGTTCTTGGTAATCTTTATCAGGCTTTGACCACAATCTCACTTTATGTTAAATGATGTAGTCCAGGTCGGTAAACAGAATAAGCCTAGAGGCACTGGTTCTCAGTGATGCTGCCGGAACACACCTATTTGTATTTGGCGACAGGTCTTCAAACTTGAAGATGGTAGGTACACAGGTGGGCATTATCAGAAAATGCCCTACCGCTATTCCAGGGTTTCCTCGTGACGTTTTCCTTCACCGAAAGTTCAGGATGATTTTAGGGTTGGATAGGTTGACTTTAATTAATGCGGAATTCAACCGCACTACTAACTACGCCATGACCACTGTAATTATCATAATAAATATTGTGATGTACCTTAAAATATTTCACATATTTCAATTTCTCTTTAAGGCACTAAATTCGGTGCCAAAAACGACTTTTTTTTCTCTTTATTTTTTTAAGGGACTTTTGTCTTAAAAGACATGCCAGTCCCATCGTAACTAATCTTAATCTATTCATCAATACTTATGATACTTATATAATACTTTAAAATACAACTAGAAAAAAAATATTTTAATAAACTATTAACTAAATTTAAAAGAATTGCACAGCATTCTGGCAGACTCTGATGTTGGATCTGCCAGAATGCTGTGGTATGCACCTACATTCCAGATATTAATATTGAACTTAGTAACAAGTGTTATCCTATTGTTGTAATTAATTGAACATTCCATCAAGAAATGATGGACATCATCAATTCTGTTACATTTGATACATAAAGGAGAATCTGTAGTTTTCATGAGATATCCAAACTTTCTTGACGGAATGTGTCCAGACCTTAACCTTAACATTGTAACGACAGAATTACGGTCCATGTTGATTTGTTTAAACCAGGGAATAGGCGGAGGCTGACACTGAATGGTTCGATACCAAATTCCCTTCTCCTTAGATACTAAATCAAAATATTTTTTCCACATGTCACGACAAATACTCTTACATTGACCTAATACTTCTGAAAAAAAAAAACGACTTACTAATATGAATTTCGTGTTCAAATTTTATCGTTCTTTAAAATTTCTTTGTGCAATAGTCCACAATGCCTACTCACATTAACGAGCACGACGGTTAAGTAGCCGTATCTAAAGAGCAGCACTTACTATCTAATACTTCTTCAGATCATCCGGGGCATTAAGTGCGGCGTGTAATTCTCATCGCGGTGGACATGGAAAGGGCGGGGTGTTTATTTCTCGACGGGGTTGTTTTTCTGGCAAACGTATTTTGTCTATGTACTTTTGAAGTTTATGTTTCGACGGTATCAGTATCTTGTCTAACACACGTATTACTGTTATATGGTTATTTTGTAATCAAAAATTTTAATTAAAAAAAAATATTTTTGAAAAATTAAATGTTGTTAATGATAGAAGCCTCAACTAATTAATTACAGTTACTTCTAGAATTAATTAGAAAATAATAATATGCTTGTTTATTAATAGAGCAACGGCAATATAATTATGAAATATCTCTTCAACAGGCTGAATGCAAGTAGTTTTTGGTAAATAGAATTTACTTTTTTTTTTTGTAAAAAAATCTATTCTATATTTAAAGTTCTAATGCAGCTATGGGATACAAAGAAAAATCAAGAAAAACAAAGGCCTTTGTCCGGGTACAGTTTTCCATTAAACTTTTTACATCTTCTGTGTACCGAATGTTCTTCGTGCTCCCTAAAACTTTTTGCATAGATGAAACAGTAAAAAATTGATAGAAATTTTGTATATGTAGTTTAGGATGTGAATGTTACCATAATTCTTATGAAATGGTATCTCATTTCTAAACTGTTTTAAGTACATTTGGATTTTACACAAAGAATATTACGGATACCTTTGCCTACAATAACGCTTCTATTAAACGTTCAGTTAATAATCTGAGATACGAGCAATTAATAATAATAATTCAGTATTCCATTATCACTGAATAAACTATAATACACACATATATGGCATTGTAACAACAAGCGTAGATGTTGAGTGAAGCTGCGGTCAGGATACTCCCTTTCTTGAAAGCTCTTTACAATTTCCACTTAAGACAGACCTCTTAGAAACCACTTACACTCTCCATCTTGCCGTCTAAATTAACCCAGCGAGAGGAGTGGGGGAGACCATTATAATCTGGCATAAAAGACGTGACCGCTTCTGCAGACTGATGCTCAAGCATCCAATTTAACCGGAACCGCTTGTTTATTTTAAACAAAGACACGAAAGGGTCTAAGTCGTTGGTAGTTGTGATCCTTGTAACTAATTTAACTTGATCTCTGTTGTAAATTTCACTGGTCTGTAGGAGAGTTCCAAGGTAATGGATTTTGGAATGGATTACTGTCAATAAATAAGTACTATTAACATTATGTCTAAATGGTGGTGGAGCTTCATTTGACACGATTTCGGGTTTACAGTTCAAATCTGTGCGAGGTAATTAATTAATCGACGCTTGCTTACCTTTATTAATTAAATTCAAAACTGAATATTTTGATATAGGAGATATCTCTATTTTATTTGTATTTCGTATCCATTTAAGGAATTTGCTAAATCACTGAGGTTTGTTACTTACAAGTAACGCTAGACAAGTAAATTTCATTGTTAATGTTTGGATTACTCATTTTTTGCATTACACGCATTGTTGTAAGCTATTGCTTTATTTTTTAAAATTGATTAATTTTGCTTCATTTTATATTCCCATGCAAAAGAGTGAAGTGAAGGAGGAAATTTTTGCGAGAAGAATAGACTGATCAATGAATTTGACAAAAAGCAAATTGAAAAAAGGACATATGTATCAACTTATCATTAGTACTATCAATAGTATTCGATTAATATCTAGGAAGGATACCTTTTTTTTTTTTTGTTTTTTTTTTTACGTGGTTTAAATCTGCTCGTTGAACGCTCGGACGTGTGCCGAAAACCAAGTTTTTTTTTTTTGCACACGCATGATCCTCGCGGAAGACCATAGACACCGAGTCACAACCTCTCTGCGAGAGGCGCCCTCTTTTGGTGTCCGTGTGTCAGGTTGGCCGTAAAGTGAGTATTCAATCATATTATGAAGATTAACATATTACAGCCAATATATACGATTATAGGCTCCAATTTTTTTGTCATAAATCAATACGGAATGGAATTGAAGATAACGCAAGCATTTATTTACGGTAGATTTGAGAAGTTAAAAGTTGAATGGAAATCAAAAACTATTCCTTGAATAATTAAATTTTTAGATTTGCAATATAAAAGCGATTAGTAATTGTGCTCTATCTCTTGGTACTTGCAATCAGTACTAGTATCTTTATGAATAAAATGCGTGAATTTTTATTCCCGTGTAAAACTCGCAAGCCGAGGTCTCGAGTGGCGTTGGTTTCAATTACAAACTCCATACGATAGGTATTTTATAAGTAATTATTACGGTGGGCGCTTCCAGGGTTTAGCTTGGTTTGCTTAATGCGAGTTGCACTGTTCACCGCATACGAGACTTCGAAAGGATATATACATAAGTAAATAGTTTAAAAGATCCTTCTAGCAGTTCTCCAGTTATAAAGGAGGATTTCACATTGAACTAACTTCATTGCGTTTTTTTTTGTATCAGCATGTCTTTTAAAACATCACACGTGTCTTTATAAGAATGTTATAAAATTAGAAAGAATGAAAATTCACCACAGTGTATCGTATTATCGTCCATAAACTAAGCTAGTCATACTTACTTTAAAAGTCATAAGAAAGATTTTATTAATGATCTTAAAGATAGCTCCAACTCCAATGCTGACATCGTTATTTGCTTCGAAATTTTATAGGGGATTCAAGTATTTGGTGAAATGGCAGTGTTATTTTTAAATTGATACAAAAGCAAATTCTCTAGATGTGGAATATATAAAAGAAATATGCCTCCCAACAAGATGGAGTGACGACCTGGCGAAGGTCGTGATAATACGCTGGATACGGGTGGCTCATGACCGATTGTTGTGGAGAACTTTTGGTGACACCTATGCCCAGCAGTGTACGGCTTTCGGTTAAGATGGTGTTGATGGTGATGCAAATACATAAATCATAGCTTTTATGGCAAACAGTCATAACTATCATTAAATGATAGCTATTTGCATGGTGGTAGCGCATTTTCTAATGATGCCCGCCTGGGTAGCTACCACCTTCAAGTTTGAAAACCTGTCGCCAAATATCAATAGGTGTGTTCCAGCAGCGTCACTTGAGAACTAATATCTAGGCTTAGTGTGTTTACCATCCTGGACCACATCGTCACTTAACATCAAGTGAGATTGTGGTTAAAGCACTGAGCCTATACCGTGTAAAAAAAGAATTACAAGCAGATTGTAATCGCAGGTCGAAAAGTATTTTATTAAGTTTACGATAAACTTACACAGAAAAGGAATAGACTGAAAAGAGACATTTTAATTACGTACAGATAACAAAAAAGTTGTTTTTAGCAAATAATAGCATTCATTTATGTAAAAATCGATACTGTATCTCTCAAGGGAGCGTCTGGGCTCGCATCTCTACGTCTGTAGTCAATCAGTCTTCAGCCTAAAGCCTGATTTACGAGACGACCGACTTTATAGTACGCCTTAAGCGACGACAATAAAAGTTACGTTGTAAACGTAGTCGCTGGTGGAGGCACTTAAAGTATACTTTTTATTATGTTATTGTTGTATTGTGAAGCTGCTGTCTCTGTGTCGGTCAAAATATAAATTGACTTCTAAAATACTTTCAGTACGTTAAAAAATATATTAAAGTGAACGAAACCGAGAAGATATTTAACTGAACGGTTATCTCATTAAAAGTATAATGTATAAGGGTAGGTAAATAAAATAATGAAAAAGAAATAGCTATAAAATTATAATAAAAAACAAACATTATAAAGATTATTATTTTATACCACATACTGCGATTTTAGCAAGTAAATTCCCTCGATGACAAACAAATATTTTGATATAGTGAACGCAGTCTGTTATTGATGGGAAACATCTGACAATCTTACTTTATCTGCTCCTTAGTTTATTTACAAAAAAGTAAGCTGTTGAAATAATTATGAAAAAGTCTTTTGTCGTCGCTGTCTGACTTGGACATTCAGAGCATAGAACACCTAATTTTATACATTCTAATTTACTATTGTTTGATTTTATATATGTACTAGGTGTGTGCCCGCGGCCCCGCTCGCGTTTCATACTTTCTTTAGGTGTGAGTGAAAAAGTGGATGTAACATTTCATTTAAGGTTTAAACCTTAAAAAAACAAATGAATGGATAAAAACGAGCGCCTTTTGTTTTTATTAATGGAAAGAATGTGCATAAAGAGTAAATCGAAGGAAAACATGTGATAGGGTCGATTGATTAAAAAAAAAAAAATCCGCATCGAATGATAGTAGTCCCTTCCCGATATGTTCAGTAGTTTTCTGGTGATGTGAATCAAAGGGACCCCTTTATTTGTATATATATATATATATATAAATAGATGATTTGTTCTGCCATACTTATCCATCGCTGTCTGGTCAATTCGTTGCGATTTTTCAAACTAACAAGTTACTCTCTAAGCTTTATGCAATTTTAATCCTTATGGACGATCTTATAGGATTATCCAGATGTAGCCAACTTATCTTTTTTAACATTTTTCCTACGATCCATATAATTCCGTTAAGCGAAAGCCGATAAAGCGGAATCATGGATCGTACCCGTCCAGAGGGAGGCGCGGTTAAGCGGCCTCTCGAGACTTTGATCCATTGTTAACCTAATATGTATTTTGCTATACTATATGACGTTGTTAGCTTATATTCTAGTAGACATAATTACATTCTTATTATTGTACGTGTATTCTATTAATACAATATTTTTTAATTGTAAATAGCATAGCACAGCATTTTGATTATAATCTCATCTGATGTTCTGTTATGGCAAACATACCAAGCATAAGGTATTTAGTGGTTCTCAAGTAATGCTGCCGGAACATACTTGTATTGGTGTTTGGTGACAGGTTTTCAAATTTGAGAGTGGTAGCTACCCAGGTGGGTATTGGTGCTATGGTTTTCTCACGATGTGTTCCTTCACCGAAAGCTCATTATAGAGTTGGATAGGTGAAATCGAAGCTACGTCCATCGATGTGGAATCCAACCACACTACCAACTAGCCGTCATCGCTTCATAAGTATAGCGTAACACTCGTGACATTTTTCCGGATCTTACAGTTTGAAAGGGTTATATTTATTTACATTTCAATGGTGGACATTTCATTGATTCCGTTTAATTTAGTTTCCTTTATAAAAAAGAAGTAATTATTCAAAATAATGCTAACGAATTATCTTGCGTATACAATTACTCGAAATTCTAGACCTTCTTGATAGTAAAAAATTCATTGATTGAAAATGCATAGGCTATCGTAACTGATAATGCCGCTGGTAGTGTCAGTTTTAACGTAAATACTGAATTGTTTGTATTGTTTGAATGTGAAATGATCATTTAAATTTAACTTAGTCCACTTTTACATACATACATACATATGCTCACGCCTGTTTTCCCCGAAGGGTTAGGCAGAGGTGAAGTAGCGAACTACACCACCCAACATTTCGCCGAGCTTAGTTCCGTCCCAGATGTGACAGGGGGCGAGCCTGTCGCCATATCGGGCACAAATTCCAAACTCCGGGATGAGACTGAGTAGAAAAAACCCAATATCACTTGACCCGACCCGGGGATCGAACCCGAGACCTCAGAACGGCAGTCGTATGTAATACAACTGCGCTACCGAGGCACTTTTTCTCCATATAAACTTTTAACTACCTATGCCAAATCTCACATTTCTACGTCTCATTGTTTTTTAAAAGAGAACCAAAATATTCTCTTTGTTTCTCTAAATGGATATTTATTTTATTTTATCTTATATGTTTTTATTTCGAAATAGAGGTGAAGCATAAATTTTATTTACACGTACGTAAGACACGATCGTTAAACATTGCATATAGTCGTACATGCGGGCTCAGTTACTGCGAATCTCCTATCTTAAATATAATCCGGGTGTCCTGCGTAGGTCCGAGGATTTACGAACGCGCTTCGCTTTGGCTTGACCCCGCTACTTTGTCACCACGGGCATTGTTTCCTAATTTTATTAAACGCTCTAAGCCTACGATTTCATTTACATTCGAGAACTTATTTAAAATTTGATGGCCCTCCATTAAAGTATCTATTATAAACACAATTTAACAAAACTCAGTATTGACAGAGATTTTGTTAAAGATATAAACATGAGTTCTTAAAGAATAACATACACCACATGATGGTAAACATACTAAACCTAGGTTCTGGTTCTCAAGTGATTCTGCCGAACACAATTTTTGGTATATGGTGACAGGTTTTCAAACTTTAGGGTTTTAGCTACTCAGACGGGCATCTTTAGAAAATGTCTTACCACCATGTTATGGTTTCCTCATGATGTTTTCCTTCACTGAAAGCTCAGGCCGATTTTAGAGTTGGATAGGTGGGATCGAACCCACTTCGATTGACGCAGAATCCGGGCGCACTACCCACTGCGCCATCGTCGCTTCAAACTATTCGATTAAGGTTCAATTCTATAATGAGTTCGAACTTTCGCTGAAGGAAAAAATCGTGAGGAAACCATAGCATTTTTTAATAATGTCCGCCTGGGTACCTAACACCTTCAAGTTTGTACCAATTTAGCCAAATATCAATAGGTATGTTCCGACAGACTTAGTGTGGTTATCATCAGGTGAGAATATAAAAAAAGCAACAATGTTTAATACAATATAATTTGAAAGACATTTTAAACTATATTTTATCATGGACTCTATTCCGTAAAAGAGTTATATACAGAGGTATTCATAAAAATGAATGTATAAATAACTGTGGTTATTTCTACATAGATTTTAATTTTCGAGTTTTAATATTTCGTTCAGAGCCAAACGCGGCAATAGCCTGTAGTCTTCAAAGCGTTTTGCTCTAAAGCAAACACTAGGCGTGCGAGCCTGAATAATGTTTGCGGAAATGCCTGTAGGACTCGCACGTCTGCCACGTTGATGCGGTTGGCACGTTTCATTCGGTACACACGGGCGCTCCGTTCCTATAACATTATAGTAAATCTTCTCGTACGCTATAGGGTGAGGCCAAACGGGTGCGGGGGAGCGGGGGAGCGTAATGAAACGGGCAGTTCGCGTTGAATGCGCAAGAGTTAACACGTTGTTTTTGTAACGCCCATTTGTTGAATTAACCAAATTTCAATCGAACGTAAATTACACATCGAAAAATACGCTTTAGAAAGTACGGTCGTTTGGCTTTACCCTAAAATAAATAAACATTGTATGGTATGTAAAATATCAGGTAATATCTCTACAGAATTTGTCTTATCAGTTGGTATTTATTTATTACCAAATTATCTATAATACAATATGTCAGATGATCCGTTGTCATACTGTTCTCTAGATGAGTAAATATACACCGAATAAAATAACATATCAAATGAAAGAATAGACTTTAATAGGTATTTTTTTTTTTGGTAAATATGATAATCGTAATCCCATTAAATAATCTGTTATAACGTACCATATAAACTTGAGAATGGCTCAGATATTCTTAAAAAAATTTACAACACCATAAAATACAACCGCAAAAATAAATTTACCTCCAACAAAATTCTTATAAAGCATGTTGTTGTTCTATTCGCTATAATATTAGGACAGTGTGTGTGATGCGACAGTCAATATTTATCTGTGAGGATATTGGAGGTGGGACCTGTGACATACGTGTTAAGCCGAATTCACGAGGTAACTGTAGATACAATAACAATGCATTCCTGGCCTACTATAATTTGTATAAGGATCGATTCATGTTAGGCTTTCATTATTTACTACATATAACAGCTTAAATATTATGTTCTATTGAAGTATGAGAACTATATTAGCTTTGGATGATCTACTATTATATCATAGGAATAATTATAAAAATAACATTTCTAGTATCGTTAATGTTATTGCGCCAGACAGTATATGTTAAGCTCATTGATTGTTTTTTCTTGAAGATCATATCTGTTTTTAAATTATACTTTATATAAAGTGATTTGCCGAGGCAGTAAAAGTTAAAATGACTATTGGTTCATTTACAAAAAGGTCTGTTACGTAGGAAAAAATAAAATAAACACTCGTCGATTGGATGAATAGGACTGATTTAAATATATAATTATTGGGACCATACGCTTGGCTAGTCTAGTTTCTCAATCTATTTTCGCTCACCAACCACTTTGAGAATATGTTTTTTTCTAAAATCCCCCTCTTAATTTTTTTTTTTGCAAATTTTTATAACATATTTTAATCTACCTCCTACGCCTCCTCAGCGTTATCTCAATGCTCTTAATTTTCTTTGAATCTTCTACTTACACGAGGGGGCGTTTACGAGACGAATATGATCAAAACTCTAAAATACTTCCACAACTGAATAAGATCCTTACAAACTTCTTAGAGTTATTTTACATTAATAAATCATTTATATTACAGTTTTGCATCAATTCCTAGTAGTTTTTAACACTAGTTATTTTTCTTACGGTTCCAAATTCAATAAAGGTTAAACCGGGTAAATCTGATGGTTTTTTTTTTAGTTTGTTATAAAAGTAGTTCACATCAGAACAAGGTATTTCCACTTTGTACGCAATTTCAACGAAATCCAAAAGTATCCGCAATTTGTTTTCGCAATTTCTCTTTCGAAGATTTTCGCTTTCCATTTGCAGCACATTTCGAAATATTTCATTTTTAAGGTATTTTCAGAACGTGGCTGTTTATTTGTCGGACATAAAGGAGCCGTTTGTGGTCGGCTGAGCTTTCAATTCGTTTTTAAAGTCGCTACAGGATTAGGGTTGTCGATATGTAATAGGTTTGAAAGTTTTGAATATGACGAATGCAATTCACGCCAGGCTAAGTAATTGGCCAGATAAATTTATCTTTACAAGTTTAGATTTTGTAAAACAACTTAAACTTCTGATTTGCATGTGTAAGTTACTAACTCCATAGTAAAATATGTCGCGAGTAATAAAGAAAGCAGGATCTTTTGTTATTTTTTACTAGCCAACCCCTGCAAGCGTTGCAATGCCATGGAAAGGAGAAGAAAGAAGTATAAACATACTTAAATTTATTTTTATTTCTTTAGATTATATGATATTCGCAGTAGAATTTAATTATTGTAATAGTTATAAAAAATATTACTACATATAATAAATCTAGATTTTTAGCAACCCTAACGAGACTCGATCGCCTATAAAAGTGCTTAGCCTTTAATGCCCAGTATGAACTTTAAGCTTTCAATAGGCTTCTAATTGTCAGCTGTAGAAATAAACTCTACTTTAACTTTTATTAATTTCAAGATTTACAGGATAATTTCGATAAGAATGAAAGAATTAGAATTGGTGACATAGATCTGCAAAGTATAAGATAACACTAGTGTCGAATCTTGACTATTATCATTATTGGAAAAGTAAAACCAATTCTAATTTAAAAAAAAATATAATACAAAGTTATAATACAACTTCGTAATTAGTTAGAAAGAAAAAAAAAAAAAAAACGTTTTACAGACTGAAACAAAGGCACTGAACTCTTTCATCTTTCCCTATAATATAGATTACCATTATCGGACGCCGAGTGAAGACGCTGGTATATGTATTACAATAGTAATAAAAAAAGAATAGAAAAATCTGAAATAGATTCACTTTTCCAATTTAAGAAAACCTAGTGAAAATCCGTTTATCCCAATCCGTCTGGCGGCTGCAGACGTCTCGTGAGCTCAGGGGGTTTATAAGAAAGTGAACGAAATCGATGAAGCCAACCACAATCTTTCACAAACAGCAAATGACTTTTACAACAGCTCGTATAACAACACAAAACTTTATAAAACTTCTTTTGTATTTTATTAAAAAAGATAATAATATTCAGGGCCTATTAATTACCCAAACTTATATTTACATCTAAACAAAATTTTAATGTATTTAATTATGAATTTATTCAATTCTAGTTGCATTGCTAAACAAAGTCAAATAAAAAAAAAAAACTTTATCCAATTTAGGCTCTGATAAGGTGCTTATGAACGTCAAAATACTATCACCGGTTCGGGAAACAATCCAGTAATCGAGATGAACAAGACGTAAATAAATAAATTACATTTATTATAGGCATTGTTCTAAGTCTAAGACAAGTAATAATTTATTCTTAAATAAACCTTCAAATTGTAACTACTTACATACCAAATGAAGTTAGTAAAGTGCTCTCCAGGAATATAGAACATAGTCAAGATGAAGCCGTGCGGATATCGTTAAATCTAAGCAATCGATTGGTAGATGCTCTGTCGAGTTGGCGAAAGCCGCAACCCGAAGCAACAGTTCCGATCGGCTGCATCTATATACGACTAGTGTTTTCATGTAGTCCACTAAATTTGCGAGTAAATGTAAATGTAATTTATTTACTTTAACCCAATTAATAACGAACTTCAATAAGTCTTCCATCTTTTCGACACATTTTTAAAACTTTTCTATATGCTTAATATGTCGATTACTCATAAAAACGAGACAATAGGAAAACAATGGAAAGCTGGCGTAAACTTCAGGTTAGTGCTCAAGGGGTTAAAAGACTAAGTAAGGTTTTATCTATGCTATTACTAAAACCCCAAAACTCAAAAAATCTTAAATTCTGCAATTGTTAATATGAATAAAATATTTCCACAGTTTAAAAGCAATCACCTATCGATCATTATATAAATTTACGAGTAATTTTCTATAAAAAAATATTCAACAAGTAACAACAAACGGCTATCTTTTTCATTATTTCAGCATATCTTATAAATCTTCTCATCTCATGGCCCCAGACGGCGTCTGATATTTTGCAGCGAAGCGTTTCAGATAAAGGCTTTCAGTGTTTCACACATGGACGGTAAGAGATCTCAGACCACGATCGCATTGTAGTAACACATCGGCGTCTGATTCGAAAGGATTCGTTTCGGAGAACTCCGTAAATTTATTAAAAAACAGACAGTATTGGTGAAATGAAGAGTTTTCAAAAGCCTCCATTTAACTAAACATATGCACCAATAATAGGGTTTATAAAACGGCAAGAATAAAAATTAAGTGAAAATAATTTATTATTTTGTTTAAAAAAAAAAAAAACGCTAGAATACGAAAAAAGAAAACGAATCGTTAGCTCAAATTAAACGGTTAGATAATTCAATAAAGATGAACAAAAAGATAATTGAAGTGAAAACGATATTTGGTCGAGACAAAACTTATGGGTTCGCGTCACCGACATGCTAATGTGACGTGTTGCGTTAAACTAGTTATGTGGTAAAATGAATAATAAAAACTAGTTCTTAAGCTCTTATTTTCGAATATTTCCAATATTGGAATTATAATATTTGCATAGAATTTTTGATATTACTATTTAGTTCTCTAATATTTAATCTCTCTGTAATCCATCATGCAATGAATATTTCATTGTGACTTGGAAATTATCTTACCAGCGGGATAAATGGATTTCTAGTTGTTTGATAGTATTGTATCGTGGATTTAGAAATTCTATAACATTTATTTCATAGTTTTGAGTTTTCACTTCTATCAGTATTGCCATGACTACCAATTTTTTTTTTCAGAACAAGATTAAATAGAAGTTAAAAAAGTATCAAACAATCATTTGTCTGATACAAGAATAAATCTTTCTATAAGGAGCAATATTGCTGAAAGTTTTTATTCATCGGCAATGGAAGCGTGGACACTGAAATTGGGTATCATCGAATTACGAGGGCCGGGAGAGATAAGCCCACTCGTAAATTCAATGCGCGATTTTCAGTTGTGTAGTTTCTACATACGTATATTATCCAAAACAAAGACAATAATTATATTTTTCAAATCAATAATAAATTAAATAAACCGTTTACATTTGACCAAATTCCATTACTTATAAATGTAATTATTCAATGAACAATAAACTAAATGTATATCATATTAGCTGTATGCCACCGGCTGCGTCGTGTTTCATATATTCTTCACAGCGTTTTATTTATTTTTTTTTTATACGGAACCCTGATTATTTTCCTAATTTTTTGTAGTAGCTACCCAGGCGGGCATCATTAGAGAATGCCCTACCACCATGCTATGGTTTCCTCACAATGTTTGCCTTCACCGAAATCTCAGGCCGATTTTAGAGTTGGATTGGTGGGATCGAACTCGATTCGATTGACGCGGAATCCGGCCAAACTACTCACTGCGCCTTCATCACTTAAAATAAGATACTAAGATAACGTAAAAATATCTCTCATAAATCCAAGCACTTGCCCGTAAAACTGACCAATGAATCGGATTTTAGGAGTTTTTTTTAACAGCCGCTTAATTATTTTCGAAAAGTAACCTAAGTTACCCGGAGTAATTTCAGCTGTCTACCAAAAGAAGTCCCGTCCAAGTCGGTCCAGCCGTGCCGGATATTACCAGGGATTAACAGACAGACAGACGGACAACAAGAAAAAAAATTGTATTTTTGGTTGTAATTGTCATACAAACTGACACTTCAATTAATTTTTTAGTATAGATAAGCAACTATACAATATAATATTACACAATTACAAGGTACCGATGAGATGGACTAATGTATAAATGATGCGACTACTGAAGCACCGCCTTCGTTTTTACGCACAATTGTGTTTGTGATTGTTTTTTATACTGTAATAGGCTCAAAGCTTTTATCAAATTCTCACCTGACGGTAAATTATTTATCTATTTACTTATACTAATACTTTAGGAGTTTAAATGTCTAGTGATTAAATTTATCCTCCTATTTGCACAACATTTACATGGGAAATAAACGTATAACTATAACAGTATTACACATAATATTGTCCTTTTTTTTTTTTTTGACGGGGGGAAATGCATTATTTACGCACTACCCTTATCTATTGTATTTGAGGGATCGGAGAGTCCCCCAATACAATAGATAAGGGGGCACGGAGTGACGAGCTCCGTGCCAGTGTGGGACTCACCCGGGCGAGAGTCGCCCGGAAATACCCGCTAAAACCCCCGGGGCCGTCCGCTGCATTTGGGATGGGGGCGATACGGGGTTGCCAAGGCATGTCGCCGCGTCGCCCCCTGCAGCGAACCCACCGGGCCTCGTCGTGCAATGGCCCAATGGGGATGGGGGAGAATATTCTCGACCCCACCTCTTCGCCCGCCCCCCCGAAGGGAGGCACATAATATTGTCCTAATGTTTACTTACGACTTTTTTTTAAATGAGTGTTTTTAATTTTAATCGTGATTTAGGATCGTGATATGATTTATGATCGTAGACATTAAGCTTAGAAGTACTGGTAACAAATTTTTAAACTTGTGGGGGTTATCTAGCGAGGCTGGGGTATTAATACTCACCACTATTCTATAGTTTCGCTACGATATTTTCCTTCATCGAAAGATTAGGCTCATTATAAAATAGCATAGGTGGCAACACTCACGTGATCCCTCTAGTGTTGCAGGCGTCCATAGGCTACGGTGAACGCTTATCATCAGGTGGATCGTATGCTTGTTTCCCATTTTAGTGGTATAAAAAAAAGGTGAATTCGAATCGACGTCTACTGACTAACACTAAGCATCACTGCTTGAAAATTTTAATTTAACCATTGGCGTTTCCTTCGTTACAGATCTATGATAGAGAGCTGTAACCCATTTGACATAGGAATAACTCAATATTTATCGCATTTCTGTTCTCTGTGAGTAAAAAAAACATTTACGGATCAACACTTGTGTTTAAAAAAAAAAAACACTTTCAAAATTCATTCTGTAATAAACTTCCAAACTATATAGATAAAAATGGCGTAAATCATAACACGCCTATCCCGTATATGAAACTACCCTCTTCCGACGCTATTATGGGCATGAATTTTCATACGAATAATATTGGTAACCGACGTTAATTTGACAGGCGTAACACAATAGCGTTTAAATACACGTCAGACACAGGAACAACGTTGGGGTGATATGCTTGCCTAATGCGATGTGTATAAAAGGCACGTTTGTATCGAGAATTCATTACACTTACTAATGTAAAGAGATTTGATTTGCCAGCATTGGCGAAATTAACGCATCAATGAATAATGCACTTTGTAAACCGATTACCTTCGCATTCATTGATCAATGCCCATCTCTCTGAGGTCTTTACAAACAAATATTGCTCATCTATACTAATAAATACAATTGAAGTGTCTGTTTTGTAATGGCGAAATTATTTCCGGAATATAATATAATTATATCCGGAATGGTAGGACGGAATTTGACGGGACTTTTTTTTTGGTAGATAGCTGAAGTTATTCCGGGTACTTTTAATTTTCGAAAATAATTCGAGTTCCGTGTAAAAAAATTAAATTCTTAAAAAAAATAATAAAATCCGATTCAATGGACAGTTTTGACGGGCAACTGCTTAAGTGTATGACAAATATATTTTTACTTTATCTTGGTACAAAAAAAAAAAAAAATAGGTTACCGTATTAAAAAAAATTATTGCAGTGAAGAATATACGAAATGCGGGCGCAGCCGCGGAGACACAGCTAGTTATATATAGAATTGTATATGGCCTTATCTAAATTATTATAATATATAGAATCGGCGTCAGAGTATAAAAGTAACACATTTTCGGGCCAACTCTTAAAACGCGCAAATATATAAATTTGAAGCGATGATGGCTTAGTTGGTAGTCTCCGTCAATAGACGCGGGTTCAAACCCACCTGTCCAACTCTAAAATCAGCCTGAGGTTTCGGTGAAGGAAAACAGCACGCTGGTAAATACCACCGTTAAGTTAGAAAATCTGTTGCCAAATGCTAATAGGTGTGTTCCGGCAGCATCACTTGAAAACCAGTACATCTAGGCTTAGTGTGTTTACCATCCTGGACAACATCGTCACTTAACATCAGATGAAATTGTGATCAATGCACTAAGCCAACACAGTGTAAAAAACTACCACTAAAATTAGTCACCTAGACTATTACACCTAGAAACCTAGACCTTACACGATGTTATCGTCTATATTAACATCTTAGAAGAAATATGAATTATAAATAGCTTGCCAAGTAAAAGTAAAAGTGAAGTTTAAACTTTATTTCAGGCCAGACTACTTAAATACGTCAATTTATACCATAGAAATTAAACACTCAGACCGACAGTAGGCACACGCGATGTGAAATTATTTCAAGTTGGCCTTAAAAATTCACGTAAACCTTTCGTTACGTGCCAAGTATTACGTAATTTCGTGTCGCTTAGACATACAGGTATATGTTTTTTGTGCTTCGATCTCACATCGATCACATTGAAATCTCCTATATGATTGTTTTTTTCAACTAAAAATTACGGACCATATAACACACACATACATTTCCGATGAAAAAAGTTTTTAGAAATAAAATGAAACGTATATAACAGAGTTTTTATTTGTTAAGAAAATATTCTTGAATAGAAAACAACGAATAAAATATCGCAAAAGAGCATCGTTGCTCTCAACAAATGATATCAAAGTGTCTCTGATAACTTCAGTGAAATTATGCCGCGGTTCTTCCGTCTCTTTTATGGAAACGAGAAAATGTATTTTGTAACTCGCTTCCGCACCTACTATTTCCCAAGGCAGCCGACGAGCGAAATTGTGTTTATGGGTATTGGATGGAGAAAAAATTTCTTACGAGGCGACATTTTTTACGCTGAGCTAGTCTTCCGGGCATGACGGTAGTTTGATGTTTCCTTGCGGTTTCAAACAGTTATTTATTACTATGCGTTATATTTCTTCGTTGAGTTATTAGAGAAAAAAAATTATTTACAAATTTTTAGTCATACTGATAAAAACTATACGTTATTTATGTTTCAAGATTTTCATGCATTGATTCTTTTAGCATATTTTTAGGCTTTCATTGTTTGTATCATTTTTTGTCGATGATACGCGATACAAGTAATTTCGCCGAATAATTGTATAACCGATTGATTACCGATGGAAAATGTTAATTTTTTCACTTACGTTGAGTGTACCATAATAACATTTATTATAAATAAACAGATTACATTGTTGTATCTAAGAATGCATATACATTGTAAGTCAACGGAATATAAGTATCGTTTTTTATTTGTCATAGTATATTGAGAGAACCTTCTTTAAGTGAGGTCGAAAAATTGTTTAATCTTGTAATATTAACCCACCAGCAATCTCCTTGATCAGTGTTTTTTTATAGAATGGAATACAATGGAGTTAATATGTTCTTTGGAACAAAAACTCCCAAAGAAAAAACAAAGTATCGTTTTTAAAATTAACACGTTACTTTTAAATAATTCGATCCAAAATGTAGGGATTAAAAAAAAAATGTCAAAGTGAGAACAAAATAATTATCGGGAATCTGCAGGCCGATTGAATTTAAACTTCGATGCGGAGTCACGTACCAAGCTCCCCCTGAATTTTTGCAAATACCTGCAAAATTCGCGATAATGTTTTGAAAAGTGGTGTCAGCTTAACTCCTGTTTGTTTGGGACGTACCCTTGGTTAGACAGGTTGATAATTGTGTTATCACGATTATGTTTGATCTCTGGATTAGTAAGATCAGGTAAATTAAATCAGCAGAGAAATAAAAAAGAAATCATATATAGAGGAATTTTATCAGGATTTAACAGTATGTTTCTGTTTTGCCAATAAATATGAGGCATTAGTAGCAATCGGAAATTAATTAAATAAACTAAATTTATCACCAATACAATATTCGCATTATTCAGGGTTAGAGCTTTTAGAAAAAAAATTGACGAAAGCCTACGCTAACCAAAGTAATGTGACAGTATCTTTTGATGTGCACAAAGGCACGAACGAAGCTTTTGAATTTTCCCCGTATATTTGGTATCTTTTGGAAATTACGACAGGACCGATCAGGGAATGAGATCTCTTTATGCAAGCCACTGGCAATTGTGAAGGAAATAAGCCACGGGGATGCCTTGCGAAAATACGAAACGAGAATGTTTTTGACGACAGAATGTCCTAAACGTCGGATACGAGATAAATGTTACAGTGTATTGAAATTTCATCTTTACATTAATGATTTAACACAATCATTTCTGCATCATCATCGCATACCATTAAATCAAGAAAAATAAGAAGGTTGTGGGGCATTTTAGAAAAAATTGTAGACGTACCAATGACGTAAATATTTTTTACGATATTCTACTGGATATGCATCATATGAGATATTTTATGTCATATTATCGTAACTTTAATTGTAAAAATAATGATCAGTCGTACACTATTGCTGTTTCTGGAACATTATTGTTCACGACAGATTGTCTCCGTAATTGATATTAAGTATCTACTGATGGCTAGATATATAGTACTACGGAGCTGGGATTGGAATTAATGGAAGTGTATTTGTGTGCTCGTTAACGATACTCTCTGTTCTTGAGACGAGTAAATCGATCACATATCTTATGACAAAGAAAGTAATTATAGTATAATTAAAGATGATAATAATACTGTCGAAATTGGTGTATGAAATCTAATTCCTCCATTTAGCATGTAACGTTGTAACTTCACGCGCATAACGGGATTCTTTCAGCTCCTCGCGGCAGACGCCTCGGAACGCTATATCGAGACGGTCGCGTTATTAGTATATAATTAAATTTACCTACTACCTCCTATTTTAATTGTATTGTCTAGATATAAGATTAAATATCTACATCCCGCTAGGGTGAGTAACCTTTATCTTTTTATTGTGTTCTTTCCTATGTAAATGCTGAGTTGCTTTGCGTAGGAAGTATTACAGTGTGGTTAGGGATGCACTGAGCTTGCTGAGGGTTGTCTAACCAGTTATAATGCTCGCCTACGTCTTGGGCTTCCAGGATCACCTTTCCTGCTACAAACAACTGAACACTGAGGGCGGAAGGAGGACTCTGGCTGCCATCTTAAGACCCCTAGAGGAACACCAAGGGTGGAAGGAAATCTTTTGCAGGCCAGTGTTCTTCCTCCATACTACACCGATAGAACTGTAGTGGGCGGAAGAAGACTATTACTACCAGAACCCAGCTAGCCGGGATCCAAGCTGTTACAGCAAATATATGGAAGAACCTAAAATTACATTATATAAGTGTATTTTATAAATCTGTATCTTTCGTAAAAACATTTAGTGCATAAGTTGTCTAAGACTAGAACCATGTGTAATTTAGCTTAACATTCGTCTAGTATAACAACGTTACAAATGACATAGAGAGTACAGTAACATAAGATAAACAAAAAGCAAATAGAAAACAAGGAGCGGTTGAAGTGACTAATGGTAAAACTGCGGTTTGTAAATAATGAAACACATTTGTTTTCAGTTACATTTAATGAATTTCATAATACCGTTTTGATTCTTTGGTTTTTTTCTCTAAATCTCGTGTATACTATTATATTATCAAATACAACGTGATCGTCTTTCTTAGTAATACTCTCTACTTACGATGATGCTTAGTTGGTAGTGCGGTCGAATTTCTCGTCAATAGACGCGTGTTTAAACCCATTTATCCAACTCTAAAATCAGCCTGAGCTTTCGGTGAAGGAAAACATCATGAGGAAACCATAGCATGGTGGTAGGGCATTTTCTAATACTGCCAACCTGGATAGCTACCACCCTCATGTTTGGAAACCTGTCGCCAAGTAGCATCACTAAAGAACCAGTTGATCTTGGCTTAGTGTGTTTACCAACCTGGACCACTTGGCCACTTAACATCAGGTGAAATCGTGGTTAAAGTTCTTAGCCTATAACCTGTATATAAAAAAAACTTCGTTTTAGGTCTGAGAATTTAATTTCTATATATAAATAATTCAATACAACACTCGTTCATTTATAGTTATTAATATTAAAAATCAAATATACAAAGTAATAAAAAAAAAAATGTATGATAGATATTCTTGTATATAAGAGTGTATTTTTGGTAATAATAATAAAACAATTATTAACTTTACCATTAAATTTACACAATCCCTAACTTGTTTTATACATAAGTTAAACAAGCGTAGATTTGTAAGAAAAAAGTAAATAGAGTACATTTATTAAAATATATTTTTGATTTTAAAATAATAATCTTACAGTACCATTTCTGAAAAAGCTGCATTTAAAAACTGCGGAAATAAACGCAAAAAAAAAATCTTGGAAAACAATAAAACACAAGCTTGACTTAAAGAGATAAAAAGATTAAGTATCAAGGATGCCGCAAAAAATCTTCATTATAAAGCCCCGGACCCAGTTCAAATAGAAAGGAAATGTAATTCGCGAGACATGCTTGTGACAGCAAAGATTTCGACATAAATCCAACGTTCAAAAGGCGGAGAGCATTAAAAATAAATAAATGGATATCGGTAGGCGACAGAGCGAGTTTGTATGGCTTTTAGCAATATTTACTCGGAAGTGTTTGTGACAGTTATGTCAAATAAAACATCGAAGAAAACTTAAAAGATAATTTTCGCTGAATGAGCTGTAGCAAAAAATTATGACGATGATCTCACTTAAGATATGGTCCAAAATGTAAAGTTTTAAACGATAAAAATCAATTTACTTTAAACAAAGGCATACAAAAACGTTATTTTAGTAAAATGACTGAAAGTAAAAATCATCTTCTGATAGCTCTTTTCCCCTACAAAATCTACAATTAATGTTATTTTTAATTATTTTATTGAATACAACATACGTATGGGTCGTCGCCTTCCAATAAAGTTGTATGATGCAATCAAGTCTTCATCATCACTTGATGATATTTGAGAGAAATGAAGCGGTTGGTAGCTTACATGACGATTGTCTGACAATTGCGTGGACATATTTAAGGTGCAAATTATGCTTATCATCATTTGCAATTTGCATGTATTCGTCAAATGACGCCTCAGTTGTCATTAGTAGTTATAACTGGTATAAAATGTCGACAATAATTCTATAAAAAAAGCAAACAAAAAAAATCAAAACCTAAAGAGAGAAGTGCCGAATGGTACGGAATAAACGAGTCTAAAATACGGGTTACACATCCAAAGGCTGGCCAATTTGCATCAAGATAGGCGCCGGGCTTCACGGCATAATCCCAAACTCGGGCCAACTGATTTAAATTTTGCATCAAACTTACATAAACGTGGAAACGGGGTAGAGCTTTGCAAATATAATGTACGTGCCAGTGAGTTGGTTACTGCCGTATTTTGGACGCTAGTTGGAATACATCATATTATATTTAAATATAAATTATCCTTAGCGGTAGAAAATCTTAATTTCTATTTAGAATTATATTTTTCTATACCTGTTTATATTACGGTTAAATTGTAGTTCATTTTTAGCCTCATTAATTACCTGAAAGCAAGAAATATGTTTGTTAAAAGTTGTATTTAAAGTAAATTTCCATAATACTATAAATTTTAAAAAAAATTGAGTTTGTTTAACCCCCTTGAGCACTAACCTAGCGTTTACGCCAGCTTTCCATTGTTTTCCTATTGTCTCACTTTTATGGGTAATCGACATATTAAGATTTAAACATTCAAAGAAGATGAAATATTACATAAAATTATGTATCAATCATTTTTGCATTATAAAAAAAGTTGATGTTACGAGATAGTTTAATCGTGTTAACCAAATAAGTAATTAGTGTTTTAAAATAAGTAATCAGTTGCTTCTTTTTAATGACTAGTAACTTCATAATCATCATAATGTTTTAAAAATCCGAGTGCAACATTCATTTATAACATTACCATAATTTTATACATTTGTGATTCCCCCATTTCACTTGCCAGCAGTATTATTAACCAAAGCTCTTATCCCCTCACGGTAAGGTAACATATAAAAGCATATTTTCTAATAATATCTGCTTAAGTAATTAAAAATGGATGAGTATAAATTGCTTACTTAATCGCTATTCAGACTACCCCTCCTCTCTTCGCATCCTTTATTACCCTTTTTTTTTTTTTACGTGGTTGAAATCTGCTCGTTGAACGCTCGGACGTGTGCCGAAAACCAAGTTTTTTGCACACGCATGATCCTCGCGACAGACCATAGACACCGAGTCACAACCTCTCTGCGAGAGGCGCCCTCTTTTGGTGTCCGTGTGTCAGGTTGGCCGTAACCGACTGACTAAACACTCCACGTCCCTAACCGGCGCAAAGATGCCAGGGTCTCCGGAAACACATTATACATGTATTCTGCAGAGGCCCTGACAGCCATACGACTTACTGTCTGAGAATGTTAATGTCGAACGCGAGAACACAAGCTTCTCGAGTTATTGGTAATCGGCCATAGCAGCCTCTAGTCCGCACACACCTTTACCCATAAATGCCCCGATGACATTAAAACAATAAAGTGGCATGACAAAGGTCACATCCGGCCAGAACTAAATGTCAACAGCCGTAAATCAGGAGATATCGCGCGACAAAGCCGCGTTACTGTGTAAATTTATGAACCGAACGGCGTTCGATAGGGCATAAAGTAAAAAATCATCGCCTATTGATTTAAAGAGCATCATTTGTATGAGATAGTAAAGATATATTATGTGAAAAAATAATCCACGCGTTATGTGTGTGTATAAAATGGCAAAGAAAAATTGATCTTAAGACATTTTTCTCCTCTGCCTATTAAGCTATTTTCTTTACTTTTTTTTGGCTTAGCAATTGATGAGCTTTAGTGTTAATAATAATTTTAAAAAATTACAAAAAGGGGTAGTCCATAAACTACGTGATATAAATCCATCCATCTATTCAATCGAAAGATACCACTGCTGGACGTAGATTCCCCCTAATTAAAGGGGGATTGCCATAGGCACGCTTGGCAGGGGGTTGGCGATCGCAGTAAGGTATTTGTGGTACTTAGAGGATGCTGCTGCCCACCCATCATGGCGGGTGTTCTGAAGAACTCTTTGAGCTGATCCCCTCCTCTCCATTACATAACAGAACCACGCTGGCGGGACTTCGGTGTCACGGCTTCACGGTGACATCCATAACTTCAAGAACCAAAAAGTTTGCTGACTCTTACTTTTGTCGCACTCTGATGATATGAAACCGTCTTCCTGTCAGCGTGTTCCCTCCTTCATATGATATTGGGTCCTTCAAAAGAGGCGTTAAGAGGTACTTAGCAGGCCAGCATGACAGCGGTGACTAGCAGTGAATTCTGTTCAGTGTCTGTTCTGTTTTGGATTGTACTGTACTTACCATCAGGTCCTGTGCAGTCACTATGTTGTGCATTATAAAAAACAAACTCTGATTTATATCCTTTAGTCGCTTTTACAACACCCAAGGGAAGATATGAGGTAGTACTATTCTTAGCCGCAACCACAAAGAATTGATGGTATAAATACGCGTATGAAATAAATACACGTATCTTAATACACACCCTCCGTATTTGTGATGTTTTGTGATTTTCCCCAAAAACCTTCCCCTTTTCATGACTGGAGGCTGTGATCAGTTTATTGTTTTATTGCATTGAATTTACTGATTTGAAAATTTGTACTTAATTTCTGTAATAACGTCTGGCGTATGTTATGTTTCAACTAAAATTTTTGTTTGTTTTCTATTACAAAAAAATATAAAAACTAAAATTTCCTGTATTAAATTGATACAAAAAAAAAAAAAATTACAAAAGCGTTCGTTTGTAATTATGTGCGTTTTTCGTTTGAAACATTTTAATCAGAAACGTTTTTGTAATCTTTCATTAATTTCAAAAGACTGGGGGAATTCTTTAACTTGTAAATTAGACACGACGGGATGTTAATTGAAATTCAAGCCTACAGCCAGATTCGAAGGTTTTATACGAGATTAATTTAATTGATGAAGTCGTCAGAATATGACGTCTAAATTGTTTTTTATCTTTCGATTCGATCAAAGGGATATGCATGTTATTATTCCATGTTATCTGTATTTATATACCACACCTTCAGAAAGAAACTGACCCAAATAAAAAATCGAAATATTGAGTTAGGGTCGCAAAATGACGAATAAACACAAAGGTGCAGACTGTTGAAAATCCCTATTTTGCTCAATATTTCATTTTTTAAGTCAGGTCACTATCTTTTTTAATGTTTGATACGTATCTCGCTCTCGCAATTAACGCTTTAGTACGGATAATAACATAATAATAATTGTTAATTTTGCGTGTTTTATTTTGTTTTAATATTCAGTTTTTTTAAATGTAATATGGTCAAAATGATACACAGAGAAAGAAACTAAATTAAAAGAGCTTTTATAAAATGAGAAAAATAAAGTTATATTATTACTGTTGTTTAAGCTCTTAGACCAACTTGTTTAGCTAAAGGATGTTAGGAATTGGGTGTATAATAAAAAAATGCTGGAATAATACATTTTTAACCCCTTGAGCACTAACCTGGCGTTTACGCCTGCTTTCCATTGATTTCCTATTATCTCATTTTTATGGATTACGACATATTAATAATTTATTTGAATTTTTTGCATTGATGTAATTCGGCCAACTCTGGGTAGCACAGTAGTTGTATATATTTGTACTAAAACAAATAGACACATATATTTTGTTACGACTGGGTTCATATAGCGTGACGATAGAAATAACACAAAATTATAATATCTGATATTCTGTCATTGCGTACCATACGGTCGAAGAGAGCGGACGTTCCCTGCAATAAATTAAAATACTTTATTAACCTTCACAATCAACTTTGCCAGCGTTAAAAAAAAAACTATTTCTACAAACTAACTTCACACAAAGGTTGAAAAATATATGCACCTTTGACTAGTTTTAATCAGATTGATCTGGTTAAATCCAGATAAAGTTAGCACACTTTGATTGTAATCGGGCTGAATGACACTTGTTTTTCAGAGAGTTTATTTGATTTGCTAACTACTGCACAGTCGGTGGAGTTAATTGAAAGGGGATTTAATAGAGTTTGGTCTGAAATAAAGCGAAGATAAAATTGCTAAATGAATAAGGGAATAAAGAGCAGAAACCTTTGAAGCAAAATCAACGGTTTTTATTCTAGTAAATGGTGAGTGGACGTGTACACAGTATCAGGATTGCCCAAGTAAAATATCAGAATCTAATATAAGATCTGCCTCTGTTGACTTTTAAATAATCATATTATGTACATTTTTATATGATTGTTTTGCATTGTTCAGATATTTTCATCTTTGATCGGTTAATAGTACTGGAATTCTATTTTCATAATTTATTTTACTAGCGAGTAGTTTGATTTTAAATGGAATAAAATAGTATTCTGAGCTAATATGGCAGTCGTGATTATTCTACGATTTATTGTGGTTTATAGTAAAATTCAAGGCCAACTGTGGCTAGCGATGTATCGTATTTTGATCGTTAATAGTTTCTGGATTTTATATTTAAAAAGGGCTTGTATCTCTGATATGTTTTTGTTCTATTTTGGATGTAAATTGCGAAATATTTTGTGTTTCAAAGCGAATTGGTATAAATTGGTATATTCTTCTAAGCAGAGCACATGAGCTCATCTTTGCTGGAGCTAGTATTCTCCTATAAGCAAATCCTATATTATATTATAATTATATTCGTTTATGAAAGCAAAGTTGGGGAAAAAATCATTACAATAAGTGCTCAAGGGTTCACACTAAATCATTATGTGCGTGATGAATTAACTTCATAATAAATTATTCACTGCATCATATCTCTTCTTAACGAGGAGGTCAAATCAAAAGATGGGAGGACGATTAACCAGAAGGATGGAGAAGGTCTGCCAAGGATAGAGAGACGTGGAAACAATTGGGGGAGGCCGATGTCGACAGACAACCTGACCAAAGCGGTTGCTAATTAATGTAATATTTTCTCCTATGTAAATTAGATTTAGGAATACTACTGTTTTATAAGAACAGCATGTAAGTTAAAAAGGTCAGCGAACGAAGGCTTTTATTATTATCTCTTCTTATGGTTTTTTTTTTCGTTGAGTTAATTCAACTCATAACTTTTTCCTATATTATTAATACCGTATTACTAAATGTTACAAAATAGGTGCTAAAACTTGACAACAGAAATGCAAATAATCAGTTTATTTACAGTCATATATTTATTTTTATAGTATGACGTGAAAACACTGAAGTTTGTAAAAAATTTAATTCAAAATGAAATCATGATTTTATTGCATAGAACGTCATTAATGTTTTAAAGTCTATATAACGCCATTGACGTTTTTGTTACGTGAAATTGATACTCCTTCGCTCAAACCTTCAAAACACAAAATAAAATTATGATTTACGATTGGCTGAGCACGTGGCTGTACTGGTGAGAACAATAGTGTTTTTTGAATAGTAATATTAATATTGGAATACCAGGAGTATTTCCTTCAACAGATAAACCTCAAGTGTATGTACGCGTGTAGGTTCTGTCATAGTAGATAATTCCATGAAGTTGCAGCGGATGGTGTTATCTGACGTTTAACAACAATATCGTAGGACTTACCGGAATTAGGACGTCAATATTTTTAACAATAACTATTTATTTGGAGTTTTTTTTGTCGGGATCTCAGTCTGGCATATATGACACTGGCAGAATTGTGTGTGTAAATCGCAGGTTGCCATTAATCAAGAAGAATAATTAAATTTTGGCATGAATAATCTTGGTAAGTCGCAATTTTTCCTATCAAAAGTCCGGAAGAACTAAAATTGACAACACAGAAAACGAAATGCTGTCGCTCTTATTCATAATTTCGATTTAAAAAAACAAATAAGACTAAATATCACATTCTGGCTGTGACAGTATTATATAAGGTGTTACGTTTCAAACAATACACGTATAGGAGGGTTGTATTTCATTCTGACACGACCGGTCGGTAGCTTATTGGTTTTCCACGTATCGAATGACGGCCAGACGTTTAGTTTAAGGGCAATAAAATGTAATTTATACGTGGCGTTTACAAAAATTCTAGTTTTTTTTTTTATAGAAAGTACAATCTAAATCTAAATGTCGCTGCCGTTTTAGTTGTCGTCAATCATTGTAACTTATTTTGTTCACAACATTTTAAATAAAACATACTTGTTACTAAATTATTAACAGAATAATAGAAAAGTAAAAACTTGACAAAAGTGACCCATTTTGTGTTTCTCCTGTGTATGTTTATCCTTTTTTTTTTTTTTTCTCTTTATTTTTTTTTTAAGGGACTTTTGTCTTAAAAGACATGCCAGTCCCATCGTAACTAATCTTAATATTAATCTTAATACTTATGATACTTATATAATACTTTAAAATACAACTAGAAAAAAAATATATTTTAATACATTATTAACTAAATTTAAAAGAATTACACAGCATTCTGGCAGGCTCTGATGTTGGATCTGCCAGAATGCTGTGGTATGCACCTACATTCCAGATATTAATATTGAACTTAGTAACAAGTGTTATCCTATTGTTGTAATTAATTGAACATTCCATCAAGAAATGATGGACATCATCAATCCTGTTACATTTGATACATAAAGGAGAATCTGTAGTTTTCATGAGATATCCAAACTTTCTTGACGGAATGTGTCCAGACCTTAACCTTAACATTGTAACGACAGAATTACGGTCCATGTTCATTTGTTTAAACCAGGGAATAGGTGGAAGCTGACACTGAATGGTTCGATACCAAATTCCCTTCTCCTTAGATACTAAATCAAAATATTCTTTCCACATCCTTATTTTTTACATTGTATTCAATTCAAGTTACCATTAACAGTATCTAAGGAAGTACGTTTTTAGTATCATTTTAAAGTTGTTCTAATTAAAAAAAAATTATCGAGCATGGAAAAAAATCTAAATGGTAAGAAATACACGCAACACTTACTATACCGAATTATATTCAAAATGATTATTACTTCAGTATAAAGTGGTTTTTTCGACGTCAGCACTATTGTAAAAAGGTAACCTAACCCGTAAGTTGGGTTGGGTGGGATTTTTGCAATACTAGCAAATAAAAATACAAAGTAACTATTTCGAAATTCGCCCACGCTCGTGTACAGAGACGTACAAAATCCCGTGTGTTTTGTCACGTAGAACAAATTGATACGGTGGTTTTAATAATTAGCATCATTACGGCGCGTTACCAGACCTCAGTCGAGTTCGTCGGATTGTGATGTTTGGCCGAAAGTGTACTTAATTTTAAGCTTAACTTCCAAGAGGGTGGTCGGTAGCTTTTGTTATGTAATAAGATTAAATGAACGAGTCAAAAGCGGTACTTTCTTCGGGATCAAAGGCCGTGATTTTACATAATTATTTCCGTGAAAGAAGTTTGTATGTGGTAACGATACGAATATTGAGACTGGCGTGTGAAATAATTAAAATAGGTAAGATTAGAAACAAATAAATTAGATTAAATATTTATTTACAACTTGCTGTGTGCACGCAGCTGCACCCGCGTTTTCATATATTCTTCACCGCGTAATATAAGGTTTAAATAATCATCGGAACATATTTTTTTTTGAGACTATTCATTTCAATGTTATTTATTACTTAGTATAGATTTCTTTTTTATTGATAAAAGTAAACTTGTTCAATAGACGTAAATTGACTACACTGTAATAGGAATATCGGTTACCAAAAATATCAAAAAAAATTACTAAACTAAATAAATGATTGCTTATTGCCAAACTCTCGAACCTAAGGACATCGAGTCGATATTCCTTCGATTTAAATCGTTCGAACACCAACTACTCTAAATCATTATACAACTTTTAAAAAATATTAGATTTATTTTTACTGTAAATTCATTCCGTTGGCAAAAAAAAAATTGACGATTATTATTGTAGGAATAATTCATAGCATTAAAACATTCAGAATGTCAGTAATCGTACGCGGATTGTAGCTATTTTAAATTAGGCTTAAAAGGCCACGTGCGTCTTTGGTTATGTACCTACTTTTTTTTTACTTCAATGTTAACCGAGTTTTTGAAGGAGACTGCCGCTCTTAGTGTTATTACTCTATGAAATAATTTGTGTTTTAAAATTAATTTGGTTATAAAATAAAATGCACTGCATACAATAATGGAAACGATCCATCATTAATCTAGTCTAGACGCAGTAATAATGTCTTTGCGCGATAATAAAGTATCTACCGCTGTTATCAGTTATCATTATACAATAATGGTGGTTTTATATGTGAAAGTAAGTATGGTTTAAAAATGAATGATCTGACTGTCAAATGCCTCCTGTATGATGATGACCAGGTTGTACTGGCATCATCGGCGGAGGAGTTGCAGGCGATGGTCAGTATTGTGAACAGGACCTTTAAAAGTAAAGGAATGAAAGTGAATGTTAGTAAAACGAAAGTAATGGTATTTGAAAGAGAAGAAAGTATGACAGATTACGTAATTTCGATAGAAGGAGACAGAGTGGAACAAGTGAAAGAGTTTGTGTACTTGGGATCAAAGGTTACGAGAGATGGAAAGTGTGACGATGATATTGAACGAAGAGTTTTGTTAGGGAATAGAGTGAATGGGGCCCTGCGTAACTTCATGCGCAGCCAGAAAGTGACTGAAAAGGCGTGTTTGGCTGTGCATCGAGGAGTCCTGGTCCCTACACTTAGGTATGGTAGTGAATGCTGGGTTTGGCAGAAGAAGTATGAAAGTAAGATTAACGCAGTGGAAATGAAAAGTCTGAGAAGTATAGCTGGAGTGAAGACGATTGACAAAGTCAGGAATAGTATGATAAGGGAACGCTGTGGTGTGGTAGAGGATGTCGTGACCAAAATAGAGAAAGGTATGCTTAGTTGGTTTGGGCATGTAGAGAGGATGGATGTGAGAAGATTAACGAAATTAATTTATAAGGCGAGGGTGAATGGGCAAGTCGGTAAGGGTCGACCTAGGCGAACGTATCTAGACCAAATCAATCATGTGTTAAATAAAGGCCAGGTAAAAAGTACTCATAACCGACGAGCATGTATGAAAGCGCTCATGAAAGTAGAGGAAGCGAAAGAGGTATGCCAAGATCGTAGCAAGTGGAAGGACGTAATCTCTGCCTACCCCCGCGGGAAAAAGGCGTGATGATATGTATGTATGTATGTATACGTGAAATGATTTTGACCGTAAAATAAATTGACAATATAAAAAAAATACGACGACGTTTATTGAGTGAAAGTGAAATTTTAAATGCAATTTTTGTTATTAGCCCATTTTATACCCTATTCGTAACTATACAAAGGCGACTCTTTGTTCCATTATAAATCGAATACTTCATACTATCAAAAAACGTGATAAATGGACATTAGATTTCGGGAAAACGCTTTAGTATTACATTACATTTTTCTTAACTTTTAATACTTTCGTAATGGAGTTTTAATAAATTTACATATAAACATATATAAGCATCAGATTCATTCAAATATATAGTAACATAATAAATGTGTGTAATACTAATCTATATTATTAATATTTAATCTATATAAAAAAACAAACACAAAAAAGAAAACAATATGCAAAAAAAATGATTATTCAGAAAATTAAAATTTAATTGTAACCTTGTAAATTTTTATTTCTTATTTCATGTGAAATTTACCGTATACAATATTTTGTATATATATTTATGCTACAATAACTCGGATTTTTTTAATACGGTATAGGCACCAGTTAGCCATTGCTTCAAATATTCTCTTCTCTTGTATGGATCAGAATGTTACCCCATAAAGGTAACGGACGAAAGAAGATTACATGCAGCTGAGATGCGAATGTTGAGATGGATGTGTGGGGTAACAAGAATGGACAGGATTAGGAATGAGTATATTAAAGGAAGTTTGAAAGTGGCGCCAATAACAGACAAGTTAAGAGGCGGTTGTTTGTCCTGGTATGGACATGTGATGCGGAGGGAGAAAGAGGATGTTGTAAGAAAGGTATTGGATATGAATGTGGACGGTTACATGGGAAGGAGAAGACCAAAGAAGAGATGGATGGACTGTGTGGAAGATGATATGCTTAGGAAAGGAGTGAATGCGGAGATGACAACAAATAGAGAGGAATGGAAGAGGAAGACATGTTGCGCCGATCCCAAATAAAAATGGGAAAAGGGTAGGGAGATGATGATGATGATTCTCCTCTCGCCTCTCGAGGAAAACGGGCTTGCCACTTGAATAGTTTATTCAAGTGAATTATTCAAGTTTATTCAATATTTATTACTATTTATTTTCTATTCTTGTTCATCCAACTCTTACTGGATTTATAGATATCTACATAATATGAAATAAATTGTTTATTGCATTTAACTTTTTTTGAACTATAAATTTTAATCTAAAGGAATCTACTTTAACGTTGTTGGAAGATATAGTCGCTGTTTATATTAGACCCACTGTGGCATTTATTAATCGTTGATGAATTATTTCATACTTTAAGGGCCAAATTGCTAAATCGAATATATAAAGTAATTAATAGGTATATAGGATTTTAATTAATCAAACAATTTCGCTTATTTAAACCTGTATTTATGCACTCAACTGTACATACAGTTTAAGATTCTAAATGAAAGAATAAATACACGTCTTTCAGTAGTGCTGTTTAAAAAAATCCCATCATTCACTACAGATTATCCTTACATTTATATTCTTAAAATACTGTGACAATGTATTTGGAATATATTAACTAATAGATATTCCACTTTTGTAACCTATGGTTATCCTATAATGTATACGGCCGAACGATGTTATAATGTTCGTTTTACGGCATCCAATTAAACGTAGCAGTTAAAAACTGTATCCTTCATCAAACTAAAGACATTTATAGCTTTTAGGGAAACGTTTCAAAAAGCTATTACTAACGTTTAGAATTATATTAAACTATCGCCATGATCTAAATTAGGTGATACTAATGTACCGTAAACACGTTTACGAATGGTTCTCGTTAAGAAGTTGTAGGAGTGTTTTTTTTTTTATAAATATAAATTGGGCAAAGGTTGCAAGTTCGGTACCTTTTTCCACTCTGTTAGTGAACTGCTTTTTTTAATTATTATTATTTGTTTAATATCTATGGATGATGTTTACTTTTTGAGATCAATTACACAACTTCGGAAACAATTATTTTTCTTCCAATGTAGGTAAATGTTAATAATAATGTATTTCTCAATTCCGACTGCCAAGGTGGAGTAAGGTTTGGTTCCTACTTCATCTCTACCTCCTGCGACAGCAATATGATGACCGATTGCGCTGAAAAGCTTCGTCGACTTTTTTTGCTTATTCGAACTTAAAATTGGAGATAGCCTGTGCAGGGTGAGCTTGAGTGCACAAACACAGAGGTCATGTGACTTTGCTAGCTTTTATACCTCGTCGATTACAACTTATGGTGGAATTTCGACTGCTAGGCGAACACCAATCAACTTTTAAGATACGTCAAATGATGCGACCGCGTAACAGCTAACTACGCATGAAAGAAAGTGTGAAATATGCAAACAATAATCGTCATAACAATTCCGATGTAATCATTTTAGCTACGACAAGCTTCTTTTGCGGCTTCATTCGCGCATAATAATGTCTTATCTTTTAAAATATGTAAATGTATAATAAGGGTTTTTGAGAAATTATTTTGACGTAACTTTTTTAAATGACAAACGCCATTTTAAAAATTTATCTCGTTTTAAATAGAACATTTAATAAAGCATGCGTTTTGATACGTTTAAAAAAAAGAATGTAATTCCTTTTTTAAAACTCTACCAACAGACGTGCAATCACACGTTCTATCCGTTGTCGACGCAAGTTTTCGACAGTCGCAAATTAAAATGGCCGGTCGTGCGTGATGGCGGCCGAGCCCGGAGCGCGTAATCGCTCGGGCGCGTGACACGAATATTGTGTGCCTGTGACACAAAACGTCAGATAAGGATGAAGTTATTATATTTACTTTCAAATGCATACGAAGGTGGATCAACATCAAGAGATTTGTTATCAAAACCATGTTTTAAAATAAACACGAGACGAGACATATACATATATACTACATAAATTATTTTTTTAAGTTATATTACATGTAAATTAACATCTACCAAGATGAAGAAAAACATTACGATGGTTATAACTACTTACTATATGGTAGTAGGTAATTTTCTAATGATCTACAGTGCAGAACAATTACTTCTCTCAAATTGAAAAACTATCACGAAGCTTCTAGCGGGAGTTTTTGGTATATAGAGGTTGGAATATTTAACTCTACATAATGTAATATTGGAAGCAGTTTACGTGATATGGTTTGGATTTTGGGTTCGAGTGACGTGCCAGGGATTGAATTCTGAGATGCCACAAAAACTTTCTGGAAAGTTCTGGCAAGATGGTCGCCATTTTTTTATAGGGTTGAAGGATTTAAGTGAAATTGGATAAAACTCTACCTCCGCGGTACTCTACAGTGCAGTGCAGAATAGTGTTTGTAAGGCCATTAACTAAGAAAAAGACAGAATAACCTATCAGTTTGTTTCGACTACTATGCTATATTTATTCTAGTTATAAAAGCTAATTTATAAAAATATATTCGCACTGTTTAATGCAAGACTCCCTTTTTCAAACCTCCCTCTACTTCCTGTATAGTAGTCATAGATAATAACTATTAATATACTGAAAAGAAGGTTTCATTCCGGATCGATAGTGCATAAATACTGTTCTATGATTGGTGTTTCTTTTATTTATTTCAAATAATTCCCATTAATTCAAAAGTCAATTGTACTATTTCGTAAAAAGCATACATTACAATTTGGTCGTGTTAAATGGAATGGTTAAATGGAAAAATATTAACAAATAATACTAAGCTAGTACGGTTGTAAAAGCAAATATTAGTGCAAAACAAGTGACCCACCCGTTTGATCTTAGTCTGCACTATTCAAAAATTTACCTGGAGGCGACACACGATCGCAAGACAGACTGAGATTTTGCGGCTGCTGCTCCCTTAGGCCCTCGAGTGGAGCGGAGGATGCTTCATATTTACCGCATTTAGTATTTATTATGTTTTTTTTATGAAATAGAGGCAAACGAGCCAACGGACACCCCCACAACACCAGAGGAATCGCAGGTGCGTTGCCGGCCTTTAAGGTGTGAGTAGGCTCTCTTCTTGAAGGTTCTCAAGTTGTACCGGTCCAGAAATACCGCCGACGTAAGTTGATTCCACAAGATGGTTGTGCGAGGAAAAAAATTCCGCGCGAAACGCACCGTCGTGAATCGCCATTCATTCAGATGGTGAGGATGGAATTTGAGCTTATGGCGCGTTGTACGGTGGTGGAATCCAGCTGCAGGTATTAATACAAACAATTCCTGCTTCGATAGACTTACACTGGAGTTTTTGTTATTCGACTGACGAAGGCGATACTTTGAGGAAATCCATTATAAATCATATGATTGATGTTATTTTATTGATTAATATCATCAAATCAGGATCCAAAACTTTATGCAATAGTTATAGGCTATAGTTTATAACGTAGTGTACAAATTAATTTATACCACACGATAACACAAATTATAAATTTGTACTATAAATTATAACTTTTATTTTCATTTTTTTTTTCACTGCTGTATTCAAGTGAAAACTATATTCAAATGTAACCAGCATTCATTTTGTAATGTCCCTTTGTATTTGGATAATTTATCATTTTAGCAATTGCATTTTTTTGGAATATTCAATCACATATTAATTGTTTCGGGAATTATCTGTTCAATAGTTTACGCTAGGTAATTTTGTTTAACATTAAGCTTTGATACATCCACAGATTACAAAAAAAATCCTGTTAATAAGCCTAAATTCATGGAAAACATTATAGTAGTAAAGTTTAAATAAATAGAAAGTTTAAGTAAATAGAAAAATATAGAATAATATGTACACGTTGTTTTTTAAAATGGTTAATATAAAAATGTGGGCTGACGTTTATCAAACACTGGTAGACCAATAAGGTCCAACAGAAATGATCAAACAAATTTTCCGCCACTCCACGTCCTAGTGACGATAACTCCGGTAAACAATCGAACGGTCCTTGTAAGCGGTTGTTCCGGTAAGTGTTATTTACTCGGTGTGTTCCGAAATCACAGCACTTTAGCATCCGTGACACGAATACGGAGTGGTTGAAGTGGGGTTGTACAGTTACACGGGGTTACCGGTTTTCAAACATTACAGAGTTTACGTGGAATTATAGAATGTAAATTGTTTAAAGCAAAAAACTACAATTTGATTTCATGATTTTATTAATGTACATTGTAAATGTATTCCTACATTTTGAGTATGAATTAATACTCATCGTCAAGTATCGTGAATTTTAAATTGTTCACCTAAAATATAAATAATTAGATCGCAAAAAAACGTAAATAAATAAAAAAAAGGTTTAAGTCATTTTTATCCTATATTTATTATACTGCCAGTATTACGGTGCGGCTGTAGTTCTGAGGTCTTGAGTTTGATTCCAGGGCCGGGTCAAGTGATATTAGGTTTTCCTACTCAGTATCATCCCGGAGTTTGGAATTTGTGCCCGATATAGCGACAGGCTCGCCCCCTGTCACATCTGGAACGGAACTAAGCTCAGCGAAATGTGGGTGATGCAGTTCGCTATTGCACCTCTGCCTAACTCTTCGGGAATAACAGGCGAGAGTTTATGTTATGTTATTTATTAAACGATTTTATTTATTTGTTCGTTTTTAATGTTAATTATTGAGTTTTAGTTTCAATAATCAATCCGTAAAACTGTTTTAGTTTTTACTCCTTCAAAATTGTCAATTATGATTATGATTGAATTTGTACTAACGAACAAACTCTAGTCATAAAATTATTAAATTAAGAACGACATGAGCAAAAATGAACAATAATGACGTTACATTAAATATTGACGTTCAATGGTGAATACAAAAACTTAGTGCGTGTAACCTTTACGCACGGTGCAAGTAAAACTTGTTGGACCTTTAAAAAAAGCAATATTTACATTAAGTATTACAAATTTTATAATTGTATCTTCGATTACATCTTCGATAACGTCAGATAAAGACAATCATTTTTGAGTATCTATTAACCCTTTGAGCACTAACCTGGCGTTTACGGCAGCTTCCCATTGTTTTCCTATTGTCTCATTTTTATAGGTAATCGACATATTAAAGATGTTAGTGAACGACATTCAAAAAGATACATCTATACAGCTGATAATGATGAAGTTTTACTTCAAAAAACTAAATAATTACATTCATGTTATTCTCACAAAACTTAAGGAATCCTCTGTAAATAAAGTTTAGTCTAGCAACATTTGTCAAGTAAAGAGCGACGCCAGTATATAGGGATATTGTTTTCACTCGAATCCCCTTTGTTTTGAGTGTTTTAAAAGGTGTTCCCATTATGTAAATACGAGTGCAGGTTAAACGTGGCAACTACAGCCTTTTTGTGTATTTATACGTTGCGACCTCTTTTTTTAAACTCTGTACTCGATAAATTAAAATGGTAAAATGTGAACTGCATTTACTACCGCTTTCAATATGCGATCTTCAAATCTATTTACCTATCTATCTTTCACCTACTGAAATCCGAAAATTGAATACTTTTTTTTCTTGTAAAGTGTCAGATCAGGTGAGATTATGGTCAAAGCACTGAACAATGCACAAAAAAAACTTAGAAGTAGAATTTCATATAAACTAAATAGTACTATTAGATGACAACTACCCTCAGCTTATGTAAATAATCACATATGTGCAATATTGTATATAATTGAATATTATCACTGCGGTTTTCAAATACAGTCCCGCAAACAGTAAAGCACGCTCCGTCAGACACAATTAACTGGATACTAACAAGGATGCGCAGAGCAGAAAAATATCCAGTCCCTCGTTAGTGAGCATCGTTCGAGCGATAGTCGACCTTTACTATTGAAAACGACGATTGCCTACTACTTCTATGACATTTCGTTTAAATATGTATACATTTAGAAAACTTTATCCAATTTAGACCCAGAAAAGATGTTTATAAACGTCAAAACACTACCGCCGGTTCGGAAAACAAACCAATCGAAAAGAGCCAGCTACAAACTCGTTCTATTTTTCGTTTTAATATATTTGAAATATAAAAATCAATGCTAGTATGTGGCGTCCTCTATGTACTCCTAAATTATTACTTCAATTCCGATGAAATTTTATTAAGTTGTTCTGCATACGCCCGCGAAGGCTCCTCGCCGAAAAAAATATTCATTCCGTGGAATTGTAACGCTTCTCGGACGGAGCTAAGTCTATAATATTTAAGAAATATAGAGAGGGCTGTCATTTACTGACACCTCTATCGTTCACGTATATATTTTTGGTTTGGAAACATATATCAATAAACAACTTAAAATATATCTAGAGTTTTTTGAAATGATTATTCCGTTATGGGTTACAAAAGTTTCTGAAATCTTTCCCAATCTTGTGATCGCTTTTACGCTAAAAAAGGCTTACTGAATAAATAAAAAGTCTATTAACGTGTTGAGTAATACTGAAAATGTTTTGGTAATTTTAACTTGTAATATGATTGTTACACCATATGGGTGCAAAAATGATTGTAAAAAATAATATCGTTGATTGTCAAATGTGGAATAGATATGTTACGTTATGTTTACGACTTTATTGTTGCATGGTAACCTGGATTATCGCTAAATGAATTTACTTGACATTTTTATATATTAAAAAGGGAAACAAGAAAGTTTTTTTTTTTTAAAGAATAGAATACCATATTTATAAAAATATAAGAAGTATCGAGAAAAATATACCATAAGAGAGTTTATAAAAATTGGTGGATGCAAAAATATATGGCCAGCCTTCTGGGAACCTTCCCGTCTGGCAGCGAGCTGGACGGCATTCATTATTTATAGTTATTTTTTTTATTTTATTTTATTTTAATTATAAAGTTTTGTATAAATTAATATACTTTTTGATTTGATTAAATACATCAGTTCCTAAAAAAAAAAAATTATATATATATATATATCAAATATTCTTAGAGGAAAGCATGAATTCCCAAACCAGTGAAGCCAATTTTCTGTATTATTAAAAATTCAAACTCTCTAACAAGATCCGAGCCAATTATATATCCCGGTGAAAGCAGAAGAAGGGTTAATTTTAATGAGTTAAATTTCGTTCCTTGTTCCTAATGCCATGTTAAAATATTTGTTCTCGGATGTTACACTACCGTTTCAGTAAAGATACGGAGGGTGCTGAGGAAAAATTTCCTTGTTTATTTTATTGTAAATATAATATTTAAATGGAATAATTCTAGCTGATGCAATATATTTCTTTTTTTTTATATCGCGCAACAAAGTGACTGCACTGGACCCGATGTTAAGTACAGTACAATCCAAAAAGGGCGGCGACTGACACTGAACAGAATTCACTGCCAGTCACCGCTGTCATGCTGGCCTGCTTAAATACCTCTTCACGCCTCTTTTGAAGGACCGAATATCATAGAGGAAGGAGGGAACACGCTGACAGGAAGACGGTTCCATAACCTCACAGTGCGACAAAAGTCAGCAAACTTTTTGGTTCCATGACACGTTTGACGTTCTATATATATCACACTTTATTAATTTTTGACTTAAATTATATATGAGTCATAAGTACTACTAGTCAGAATATGTTTTTCATTTGAAAGTGGTACAAAGTTTTTTTGCAGCATTACAACATGTCTCTGACTGTAGTCTGTATGGAACCTAATAAACCACCAGGCAGTCTTGAAACTAGCATGACAGAACAAATACATGCTCTTGAAATATGCCTTAGTTATATTACTTACCAACGCGTATCAATGCGTCTGCCAAATTAATTTCTACTCTAGTTTAAGTAAGTAGTAAGATGTAGATCTCGCCCAAAGATCTTCAAAAAAATATTCACCAGATCGTCGATTCACTTTGTAAAGGGGGGGGGGGGGGCTACCCACAAGTATAATGAACAAAATTTAAAACTGTAATTTTTATCAACATTATATTAACTAAAAGAACTAAAGCGGAACTAAATCTGAGATCCAAAATTATCGGCCTATATCTATTTTAAATGCCTTAGGCAAGGTATTTGAAAAATTGGTTTACACGCATGTCAGCCCGCTTATCTTTAGGTCCATACCAAGCCAGCAGCACGGTTTTATGAAAAGGCGTTCCACAGCTACTAATCTTTCTATTTTTACGGACTATATACTAACTAGTATGGACAATAAGCAGCAGGTCGATGTTATCTATACTAATTTTGAAAAAGCGTTTGATCGTGTGGATCATATCATACTGCTCCAAAAGTTACAGTTTGTAAGTATACGTGGTAACCTATATAGGTGGTTTCAATCATATATCACGAATAGGATGCAAGCAGTTTCAGTAGGAGGCTCTCGCAGTGACTTTATAAAAATACCTTCTGGAGTCCCGCAAGGATCTATACTGGGCCCGCTACTTTATAACGCTTACCTTTTTGACATAGGATGTTGTTTTAGATACTCTAACTTCATAATGTTTGCTGACGACAAAAAGATTTACTTAAAAGTTAACTCAGATATTGACTGTATACACATTCAAAGTGATATTAATGCGCTTGAAAATTATTACAACAAAAATAAAATAACTGTTAATACTAATAAGTGTGTACCATATTACCTTTTTACGTAAAACTAAAATTATTAACTTCCAATATCTTATAAATAATACACCAATTAAAAAAGTTACTAAGGTCAGAGACTTGGGCGTTATACTAGACCAAACAATTGGGCTTTTTAAAACGTATATGTGAGCCATTCAAATCATAGAGTGTATTAAAATGTTATACTACGCATATGTAAGAAGTATTTTAGAATATTCGTCGGTTGTATGGTCGCCACAGTATAATGTGTATATTGACAAAATAGAAGCTATTAAAAAAAAAATCTTAAATTCTTATGCTATAAAGATTTTAAACAATTCACAAACTACAGCAATTTATGCAGCTACTTCAAACTAGATTCTTTAGTAATTCGGCGACGTCAACATAATATGATGTTTTTGCATGCTATATTATCAGGTTACGTGGACTGTGCCGACCTTCTAAGTTCAATTTCACTGCGAGTACCAACATATTGTACACGCAAGACACCGTTGCTAGTCGTCCCATACGCTAAAACTAACTATGCTCAGAATTCGGTTCTATGTCGTATTGCTCGCTCATATAATAAACAATACGATTCGATAGACATATTTCAACACACAAAAACAGTCATTTAAAAACGAAATAATAAAATTAAATCGCGGAAATATATAAATTAATTATTAACATGTGTCATATACCATAAGACAAGTCTTCACACTCAATCACTCGCTTAGAGACATTCAAACACACGACACTCACACACACAACACATACAAGCGTCACAGCTCCAGCGTCAGACAATAGTGCCTTTTTTCTTTAACTCGTATTAATATTATAATTATGTACCACTATGAAGTAATCGTAAAACCCTATCTTGGCTTTAATTACTAAACAATGTGTGTTATTCTATATAGTTATATATGCTGTTGGGTTTCCTAGCAATAAATAAATAAAAAGACGTCTTTCGGTAAATACAGGTTTCTTGCCAGGATCTCCACAATAACTGGCGATGGTCAATTTTTATCTTAAGTTATTTTTGTTGTATTTCTAAATCTAATTACTATGCAAAGGTGGTTGTGTTTTATTACTTTTGAAATCTTCGGATACTGAAAAACTATTTAATTTTAAGGCTTGCCAATAGCATAATTACTCACGGTATACATAAATATTGACATATATAAGTACTAAAATTATTTGATATATCCTCGTATATACGATGTTCAATTGTCTTCAAAGTAAACATCGTCATTAGACAGGGTGCGACGTGTTAATTGGAATCGGTGGATTATTTGCCGTCTCTGTGTTTACATAATTAGAATTTTCGAATTAACTATAACAATATACGAACTTGACTGTATAATAATGCACATGACATTTCAAAATGGAACTCGTAGGTCTTTGTATGTACCATTAAATGCGTAGGTACAAAAAAATGAACAAAAAACAAATCAATATTTTTCTTAAATAATGCAAAATATTTTAGACAACAAATCAAAAACAGTTTTCCCCTTGATATTATCAAATAAAAACTAAACACTGCAAATAAAACACAATATTAATAATAGAATAAATATAAAGCATTGGTATTTCGCTGAAACTGTATTAAGGTTTTCATACACGATCACGGTTATAATCTGTATTCCAGACATGTCTAGATAGCGATTTTGTTCTCGCTTGCATGTGATTTCGTTCGTCATCAAGACCTAGGACACATTCCTATAATTATATTTTTTATAAAGTTTAACTAACAATTATCGAAAGCAATTTAAAAAATACGACAGCCATTTTTAATTCAGATGTAGCACATACCTTCCATTAAAGAACGAAATCATATGCACGCGAGAACAAAATCGCTAGTATAAGTCAGTAAAATATTCTAAAATGGAGTAAACACAATGCTGTATTTTTTAATTACCGTGATTTATACCAGCGGTAATTTTTTTTCTCCATAAATAAATATAATTCAGATGCGTATAAAAGGAATCTGAGTTAATGAAACTATATATCTTTCAGTGCGTAATTCAATTATACAGAGCAATCACACTCGCCCACTGTGTATAACAGGTGCGTTTTATATTGCCGTCCAAGGAACCCTAACACTACAATTAGCCTACAGTGTATACCAGAAGAGTAAGCGATTAATCGCTTAATTAGAATCATTACTTTCTCATTGATACTGTGAAGGGTTTGACCACAATCTCGCCTGATGTTAAGTGACGATGTGAATTAATATGGTAATCGTAACTTCAAGTGACTCTCATGTAATGTGCCGGAAGACACTTATAAAGTCACAGATTTCCTAACATTTCTTTAAAATACTGTAAAAATGTTTCTATATTCTTAATATTTTCAAACGATTGTACCGATTTAAATGAGACTTGGCATAAAAGTACATTTTCTTAAGGAAGAAACATAGGATGCTTCTTATAGCTCTAAATAGTTCCAACAAATTACATTAACTCTTCATTTAGATCCACCTACAAACAACAGGTAACAGCTAGTAAATTTATATATAAATAGCCACTAATAATAAACCCAATGTTTCTAGCTATTGGCAGTTTAATGTCAATTTTATCAACAAAGTATACATTTGGAAACAATTAAGTTTTTTTTAAATTCAAATATAATATAATTATCATTATAATATAGTTTAGGGTGAACACTAGTCTATAATAAATACCAATTCAAATAATTCTAGATTAAAAGCATTAAAACGCTATCTCGTATGATATGCACCGTTGCGTAGGATCCGACATAAATCGTGGAACCCTTCGGTCTTCACCGCGCCCATTAACACGGTCCCAAGTTAGATTTTATATCGCTAAGAATAGAGTAAACAAATGTTAGATTTGGTAACGTGACACCGAGAACGACATTTTTGGTTAGTTCTGATTTGTAGACTGATTTTAATTTTTTTATTTTTACATACAACATTTTTATAAACTTGTTTTTTTTTTATTCATAAATTTTATCATCGTCCATCATAATATCAGCAAGAAGACGTCCACTGCTGGGCATAGGCTTCCTCCAAAGATCTTCACAACAACCGGTCTTGCGCCACCTGAATTCAGCGGATTCACGCGACGACCAGGTCGTCGGTCACTCTTTTGGAAGTCTACCTATGCTGCGTTATAAAGTGGTCGCCATTCGTGAACCCGTTGATCCTATCAGGCACTACGAGCTATGTGCCCCACCAACTGCCACATAGATATATATTACAGATTCTGTTCGCATATTTAAAAAAGCCAATTCTTTACTAAATCTATTTACTATAATCTTTTTAATGTGATAAAGGCTCAGTTGTCAGGCTCAGGTCGGATGCTGCTATTCCTGAAGAGTTTAAGCTTTTACTAAAGAGAAATATCACGGTGATAATATAGCACGTTTTTTCCGATGTCCACTTGGTTATAACCCACCATCAAGTTAAAAAATTTGTCCCTAAGTATATGTAGAAGTGTTCTGACAATAACAATTGAGAAGCAGTGCCGCTAGGCATAGTGCGTTTACCATTCTAGATCACAACAAAGAAACCTAAATACTTTATTCAATTTAGGCGCTTATAAACGTTAAAATACTACCACCGGTTTGGTAAACAACTCTGTCGAGAAGAGCCTGCAAGAAACTCGTTTTGCGTTTATATATTAATACACACATATTTATTTTAATAGAAGTATACAGCAAACAAAGTTTTTGGTAGATTACCAGATAAAGATGTCATTTCCAGACATCACTATCCTTCAGATAATGATTAACCTGATAACAACTTTTGAAAATTAAAACTTGCTTGCTGTACTTAATGCCCCGTAAATCGGTAACGTGCTTCGGGACTTTACTGAAAAATCTAACACCATTATCTAGGCTTACATATGTCATATAATATCCGGTGAAATTATGGTCAAAGCCTGTGCAGTATAATAATCTGGACTTACTTATTCTGTTTAATGACATCAGTGACTACATTTACATATATACATTTCAACGCAACTGTTGATACTCGTAAAACAAACAATCTCCACCCCTCTCGTGTAAGTCTCCAAATAACTGGCACATAAAAGAATAGAAACACGGCGAAGCGTCGGGAAACGCATCGTCGTCGCTTGTCCCCGGTATCATAGTACCACCTGATACTAGATTTATAGTCAGGGGCCAATGATGCAGTGCCTTTGGGACAACGTGTTGACACCTGCTTACTCGCTCTGCTGTTTTAATTTGCCATAAATATGCTTAGGGTCTGTCGGGGTTGTCGGCTATTACTACTACTTGAGCGACATTTTCCTGCCAACTTGAAGATTTACGTATAACACTTTTGATTTAACAAGCTTTATTTTCTTTTCTAGTTCTCCTAATAAAAGTGAAATTTTATTCTTAATTATTCAATTTTTTTTTATGTGACATTTACCATAATTTCATAATTTTTTAATGAAAATTATGAAATATTGAAATAAACTAATATTTGTCTGGTGTACCACCTATATTGGTGCTCCGACCAATAAAGATTTTTATATACTTTATTCATAATCAAAACACACAATAGGTAGCTTATGTATACATTTTATTATTTATCTCTGAGCACCATCTTATACTTGATATACTGTAGCATGTTGACGGCCGACGTCATAGCATTGGTAACGCGAATCTATAAGTTTTTCCCCTACCGAGAAACGCTAAAGAAGTTTTCACTTCAAAAAAAATATGTAAAAATCAAGAAGTTATTAAATAATTAATAAGCATAAGAGAAACTGTAAATTTAATTAAATTATTAACTAATAAACAAAAGGTTTAATTTGTTTTGTTATGTTATAGGACATACATTACCTATACAATGTACTAAAGTACCAGATAAATGGGTGCAGACTTTAAATATAAATTAAGCTTTGTAATCCGTAATAAAACCTCAAAATTTAGGATGTTGGTCATGATTAACATACATCAGTTTTGACCACAATCTTGCTTATTGAAAAGGACTGATTCTCGAATAATTCTGCCAGAATACAACAGATACCACATTTGTAATTGAATGTTCAGTTCAGCGCTAGAAAATGCCTAACTGTCTTGCATATATTCTGTTTCTTTATACTAAACCGGTCTTATGAACCATCGAAATTAAGATATTTGTTTTCTTTCATTACCTTTACGTCTCACGGTTTTCTAATTATATTATATACTGAAAAAGTATGCAACAACTACTGATTTCTTTGACTTAGATTGTAAAACAATTGTTCGTAATTTTAAATTTACAAGAACGCACAATTTATTTATTTATTGAAACAGAATACATTCTTCAAATAAAACATAGATAAAATATTACTCTATTCATACAGTTTTCTACTATAATTAAAGAATAAATGTTTACAATTTAATAGTAAATTCATTTATATTAGATTATATATAGAAACTGCCTCGGTAGCGCAGTTGTATTACATACGACTGCCGTTCTGAGGTCTCGGGTTCGATCCCCGGGTCGGGTCAAGTGATATTGGGTTTTTTCTACTCAGTCTCATCCCGGAGTTTGGAATTTGTGCCCGATATGGCGACAGGCTCGCCCCCTGTCACATCTGGGACGGTACTAAGCTCGGCGAAATGTGGGTGGTGTAGTTCGCTACTTCACCTCTGCCTAACCCTTCGGGGATAACAGGCGTGAGCATATGTATGTATGTATAAATATAAAAAATTACTATCCCTTTTATTATAATTATACTCTCGAATAAGCGTAATGAAAGTGGTAACTACTCTTTAATAGGTTATCAAACACTACTCTATAATTCTTTTATTATTTAAGACTTACAACACGGAGTGTTTTGGTTTAACAAGTTTAAAAAAACAGCCTACGTAATTTATCTTTATTTAAATTATATTTTTTTATAAATATAATTGGTTTATGTTCCTTTCTAATTTTGAAAATTTGATTCCAAATTACCAAAATAGAAAGAAGCAGAAATATGCCTGACGAGTTTTTAGCGACATTGTTTTGGTTTGCAATGTAGTGATTTTTATTTGTTATAGGTTTTTGATCTTATAACATGTCACCCTAGTAGTATTTTGCGTGATATGTAAATTGTAACGTAACAGATATTAGAAAAATATAAAAAAATATATTTATGTTAAATCTTAAACCATTATAAACCAAAGCTAACGAAAGAGTGTATGTTAATCTGATATATAAATTTATTATTATCAAATACAGATCTTAAAGACAAATACGTTTATTATGTGTGCTTAATACAAAAAAAAGTAAAAAAAATGTAATCCTTAAAAATGAAATAATATTTGTTTTGAATCCACACTTACATTTATGTGATGTAGTACGTTATAAAGATGCTAAAACGTTTAACTTTAAGAAAAAATATTCAATTAGCTACAAATAAACACATTTATAAAACAGATAAAAAATTTAAGCCGTATGAGATACTTTCAAAGAAATAAACATTTTAAGGGTTAAAGCAATCCAAAAATTACCATTTCAATAACATTTCCACTTCAAACATCGACGAATGAAGTATTAAGTCCAGGATAAACAAACGCAACCCTTTAAGCACACGGGGTACATTCCACCCTATTTTACGAATCTGTAATTGAAATGAATTTACAGGCCTTATTTAAGGTGAAGCGCGTATTTTTTTTTTTACAACAAAGGACAATGTATGCTTTGAGAATGTCTAATGCATTAATATTTCTCAAATGTTTAATGGTTTATATACAAAGTTTTATGTCTTTGTTACTATTCTTATAACTATCTCCAAATATCATCTAATTCAATAAAATATGCATTAAAGCTACCTCAAGAATACTAACATTTTTTATAATTCCTAATGTTACTGTAAAAATTATCATACTTCTTTGAAAGCAAAACAAAATATTAGGAATAAACCCTAAATAAAACCGAAATCTACCCGCCTTTGGACAAGTACCCCACTCTATCAGGCTTCCAGGCATTGTGCGTTAAGTTTACGAGTATTTGAAACTGGATAAGCACAGGCATACAATCTCAATCTTCTTAATGTGTACCTGAACAAACCTTAGCTATCGACATGGGCCGGGTACCGCTTTGTGTCTTTTGTCCGCGATTGGGGTCTATGGCACCCCATTAGCATTTAAGGGTTATCGCCTTTTGTAGGCTCTAACTTAATCGGTTTGCGGCCGAGACTAGAATGAATTCGAGTTCACGTTACTATCAATGCGTTTTGGTTTCCGCGTGTTACAAGTCAAAAGCGATTGACCATTTTTGCAGACACACAAAGCATGTAAGCAAAGACTACATCATACCACATGCTACCATTATAAATTTAAGTATATGTACTGGAATAAATAATTGTAAAAAATATAAATTGATAAGAGTAAGCGCATCAAAAGTACTGGGTTTAACGGAGTGCGCTCAATCAAACGTCTATAAAAAAAAACTCTATAAGAGTAAACTATTCGCTTATAACTTATACCATAGAGACGTCGATTTTAATACTCGCCAACGCGTTTCTGGAACAATGGACCGATCGTTCGGTTTTAAAGATTACTTTTCTTATATGTCCTATTGTTGTGTCAGTTCATTATTTTGCGAAAGTGTTTTGTGTAAATCTCGCTTCAGTGCACGAACATCAGGTCTCACCTTTTATTCTCAGTCGTAGCGTGGAACGAGCGCTTCGCACCAGAGTGTAGTATAGTTAAATACGAAATTTATATTGCAAGTCTATTGCACACACTTCGAAATTTGCTCAACTTTGAAAAATACTTCATAAAAGCAAATTCACGAGTAGTGTAGTGAAGGTTTTCGTATAATATCTTGTACAATATTCTCTTAAATCGAACCGTTAATTGGTTATTTCATTAAGTTTTCTTTTATAAATAAAATAATATAAACTAAAAATCACAATTTTTAAATTATCACTTATAGATATTATCAACTGTATAGATAGAGTAATATTTTATCTATGTTTTATTTGAAGAATATATTCTGTTCTAATAAATAAATAAATTATGCGTTCTTGTAAATTTAAAATTAAAAACAATTGTTTTATAATCTAAGTCAAAGAAATCAGTAGTTGTTACCAACTTTTTCAGTATATAATATAATTAGAAAACCCTGAGACGTAAAGGTAGTGAAAAAAAAAAAAACAAATATCTTAAATTCGATGGTTCATAGGACCGGATTTGTATAAAGAAGCAGAATATATGCAAAACAGTTGGGCATTATTTAGCGCTCAACTGTCTACTACCTTCAATTACAAATGTGGTATCTGTTGCAGCGATTCCCAACTTGTGGTATGCGTACTCCTAGGGTACGTGGGTCCGATTGGGGGGTACGTGAATGTGTTATTGATAATCCCGGAATATACTAACAAGTTAAAACACTTAATTTATATAAAAATTCAACATTATTATAATGTATTCCGTCTACAATATGTAGTTTAAATTTTACATTATTACCCAAAGTGCATTGGGGAGGGCTATGCTCAGAGTTACCCTGCGTGAACGAATCAGAAATGATGAGATCTGCAGAAGAACCAAAGTAACCGACATTGCCCGAAGTATTGTTAACCTTAAGTGGCAATGGGCTGGCCATATTGAATGGGGCCAACGGATTCTCGAATGGCTGCCGCGTACTGGAAGACACAGCGTGATTAGGTCCCTCACAAGATGGACCGAAGACCTGGTGAATGTCGCAGGAGTCCGCTGGATGCGCGTGGCGCAAGACCGGTCGTCGTGGAGATCTTTGGGGGAGACCTATGTCCAGCAGTAGCCGACTTTCGGTTGAATGGATGGATGGATGTCGTTTAAAATGAATAACTAATATCTTACTAAGGTGCTGGCTGGAGTTTAGACACATTTTTAGGAGTAGGTATAAATTAAAAGTTTTATTTAGGTCTACACGAACGAAAGAAGATTGGTAAGAGGTCTGGTAAAGATATACTAAAGTTTCATCGGATTTGATTTTCGATAAGAAGTTTTTGAATTCACCATCGCCAGAAACATCAAGCCAACGTTATATTTAATATGCAACTGTATGTGGGCCATTCTGACCGTGATAGTTTTACTTGGAAAGTTATAGATTGTGTGTATGATTTCAAATAGAATCCAAAACAATTATCCTATCTCTGGAGTTGTAGAGTAATTTAATAATTCTAGATTCGTTTATTTTTCATAAAGGTGGATTCAAACCATCTTTGAAGTGAACGCTTCTTTTGGTGCTGTTGAGCGATTCTCGGTAGGGGATAAATTTACAGATTCGCGTTACCAATGCTATGACGTTAGCCGTCAACGTGCTACAGTGTGCCATGTATAAGATGTCATTTAAGAGCTGGCGATCAAAGATACGTAATATAATTTATACTTACTCAATCTGTTGTATGTTTTGATTGTGAATAGCGCCAATAGATTTAAAAACCAGACAAATGTTAGGTTATGTTAATAATTTCACTTAATAAATGATGAAAAAAGTTTTTCCAAAGTTTCGAGTTATCACTCTTGTCGGCAGCATGAATGGTTGCCTACTGATTTTTTCATGTTTGCCGCTTGTAAGTTTTTTTATAGTAATTATTAGCTTCCATCAAAACGTCTATTAATTACATTACTACAAATGGTATTATTGTATTTCGTAAATTAAATTTTAGAGTACCTATCAAACGGATTCGTAGCCCCCATCTGTTCGAGATCTCTTCTGTTAAGCATATTTACGCTCAGAATTCCATTATTTACAGATCTACTAAACAATATAACAATCTATTCAATGACATCGATATTTTCCACGTTAGTCGTAATCAGTTCCTAAAGTCGATCCGATTAAAGTTAGTTGCAGACGTCAGGTAATAGATTTAATATCTAATAATTGACACACACACATTCAACATTTCCTATACACACACATATACACTCGCATCCATATACGCGTAATGTATGTTGTTTATAAAATGTAATCTGTATTACTTGTTAATTGGCACTTTAAAATTATATTTTATGTTTTTTTTATAACTATTGTGAATGTGCTGGGAAGTTCTTATACATAAATAAATAAATAAAAATAAGTCCTTTTCAAAATACATATTATTTTTTCAGAATATTTATATATAATTTTTTTTCACTAGAACGAAGAAAAATAATAGCGGTCGCATTGTGAGCTGTTTGGTTTCATAAAAATTCAAAATTATAAAAAATCAACGTCTATCTGTCTATGTGTTAGTTGGCTTATAACTCGAATACCACTAAACCTATTTACATGATCCTTCTTTTAAATCGTAAATATGTTACCTGGTCAGCTTCTGTTATATAAATGTTGTAACATCAAACGAGTACGTAAGAAAAATAATTTGAATAATAAAAACAAAGCTCATCACTATCATGTTCTTTCTTTACATCCCTTATACTTAAATTAGATTTCAAAAAACGCTAACCATGATTTTGTAATTCACATGAACGAAGCCGCTGGCATAGTTAGTTATACATCTAAGCGAACTTTGATGGTTATTATTACCATTGAAATGAAGTTAATTATTTGAGTATGAAGTTTCAGGTGACGCGATAAACTCCCCCCTCTCTTCTCCCGCCCGCCCCGTCAACCGAAGGGATCGACTTACCTGGCTCCTATAAACGGCATGTAACTCATTATTTCGTACCCAAACTTACGACATCAAAGGAGGTTACACTTTCAATATTTGAATAGCGGATTCTCTACTCAAATAATTAGCAAAATTATTGGGGACGGTATTTTACACGCGCGCAATATTTTAATGAACAAGCTAACATCAAGTATGGTTTACTTTAGACGCGTGTACGCGCTAGGAATATGTATGTTTTTGTAAGGCTAAGCTATCGTTGATGACAAACATTAAACCATTTTCTAATAATATTCGTTTGGGTCGCTACCATTCTCGAGTTTGAAAACCTGTCACCTTGCACCTACAGGTGTGTTTCGATAGCATAACTTAAAATACTGATGTCGCTAGATGAAGGTTATTCTCGTCAACATCAGTTATTTATTCTTTATTCTATTCAATTATAATTTTTATTGAAATCGAAACAATTATAGATATGAATGTTATTTATTTAATCAGGTTTATGTGTAAATATATATTTTTTTAGATCGTATATTAATTGAAAAAGTTTTGAGCAGAATGTCCCAAAAAGTGCCCTATCGTGTTATTGGCTATAATTTAATTAAATAATACTTAAGTTAGTAATCTATACTAACAAATAAAATTGAAGTGTCTGTTTGTAATGTCAAATTTTTTTTTAACTAAATAGATATGAATGTGTATACGGTTGGATACCAAAAATAACCTATAAAAAATACAATTTTCTGTCTGTCTGGGTAATCTCCGGAACAGTAAACGTATGGCATTTTTTTTGTAGATAGCTGAAGTTACTCCGGGTAACATATGGTATGGTACTTTTAATTTTCTAAAATAATTAGGGTTCCGCATAAAAAAATTAAAACCTATAAAAATTGTAATAAAATCCGATTCAATGCACAGTTTTACGGGCAAGTGCTTGAAGTTATTAGAAATATTTTTACTTTTTCTTATTACAAAAAAAAGCGGTTAAATCTAATTTTTAGTTGAGTTCTTTTTTTGTCAGTATTCGATTTGCGACTTGACTTCGGACCCGGTATCAGGCTTGCCGGTTAGCTTGAATAGAAAGAGACTAGGTAGATATATAGGTGTAGTTATAGGTCCTCTAATGTGACAAATGTTTCATTCAGCCAACCAAAATACGTCCAATGCTGGGCATAGGTCTAGCCCCATAATTCCCCGTATTGGCATAATCACCACATTTGGCAGGCGTGTTGGCGATCGCAGTACGAGTTTTTAATGCTCAGAGGATCCTGCTGCCCATCCTTTGGTTTATTCTTTAGTCGCCTTTTACGACACTCACGGGGTGGCATTATTCTTAGCCGGCACCACACGAAAAATGCACATAATATTATAAATGTATTATAAACAAATAAATTTCGTTAATAATAGTTGCTATTTTTTTAAATTAGATAGGACCGCTTAACAATTCGTCAAAAAAAACAATGTCCTTGTCAAAATCAGGTGAACGCATAACTGAGTTACGGTAGAAACATCTAGGGTTTTTCCCACTTCATCTGCATACGATAAACGGAGGGGTCCCGGTTATAGCGACATCTGTCCCGGACCGAGGCCGCCGCGTAAGTTTCATACTAGCCCAATTTGGCAACGTGAAGACCCTTTGAATTTATATTTATCTGGATAGGAGTTATACGGGGTGTCAAAATATTATTACGTACACTTATTGTTAATGAAAATTGATTAGGTACTGTTTTTTTTTTAGGTTTTAATTGAGTTTAATTTCGTTCATGATCATTGAAACTCTTTATTATATATTATGTAGGTATATAAATAAACAAATGCGGTAGTTATTAATTTGAAGTTTGAAAATCTCTCGCATGACACCAATAGGTGTGTTCCGAACGCATCACTTGAGAAATTTGAACTTGAAAATTATTTATATATAGAATCACCCACTATCTTAAAAGGCTTCTATAGTTAGTTCTGTTGCTTAGTTAATATGGACGTGTATTATTAAGAATAAAATATGTCAATTTGAAAAAAAAAAAAAAAATAAATCATTGCCATAATATAACGTAGTTTTATCTGTAGTTTATTAGGTAAAATAATTTAAATGATATATTCCAAGAAATATAAACACATATTCAGGAATTAAAAAACAAAATAAAAATTTAAAATTAATACCATTTTTTTTTATCAAAATCGATAAAGCCATTACAATGAAACCAATCTATTCTAATAAATAAAATTGAAGTAGCTGTTAGTAATGTCAAAATATTTTTTTTAACTAAATATACATGAATATAACTATACATATACCAAAAATACAATGATTAAAATATTTGTCTGTCCGTCTGTCTGTTTGTAAAGGATAATCTCCGGAACGGCTAGACAGATTATGACGGGACTTTTTTCCTAGATAGCTGAAGTTACTCCGGGTAACTTAGGGTACTTTTAATTTTCAAAAATAATTAGGGTTTCGCGTAAAAACATGAAATGTCATAACGTAAAATGCGATTCGATTCGATGCACAGTTTTTTTACGGGCAAGTGCTTGAGTTTATGAGAAACATTTTTACTATATCTTATTACAAAAAAAAAACTCAAACGCAGTGAAGAATATATGAAACGCGGGCGCAGCCGCGGGACCACAGTTAGTACCTAACATAATAGAAATAAAAATACAAGCACTGTTCACATCATAATTCTATATATTAATAAAAAAAGATAACGTTATGTTATTATCCTACTGCTATGATCAGAATTAAAAGAAAATAGATTTTATTTTTATCAATTTTATAACTACACTAGTTATGGTTTTATCAAATTTTCAAATAAACAACAGCCCCTATATATTCGACTGCTGCTGCTGCATCCCCTTATTATTATGAGTTTTCCCGAATTTTCCCTCAGGTTTTCATTAGCGGGGTGCGTTTTAGTGACTTATGCAAACACAAGGAAGGGTCGCAACCGGTGGTAAGTTGCAGTTTTGCATCTGTACCTCGAATATTTATTAAAAGTCGGTTTTGTTTATATTATAAATCATTGGGATTTATTGATATTCCATTTTTCAGGGTTTCTGTTTTATGTTGCGGCCATTTTGAGAGTATTTTGTTAATTTACTTCGATGTTTTTTTTCAATAGGGTCAACGCTATGTTATCATCTGATGTTAAGTTACGATGTAGTCCATAATGGTAAACACACTAAGCTTAGAGGTTTACGAGAATTCCAGTAATGCTGCTAATGAAAATACGTATTGGCAATTGACGAAAGGTTTTCAAACTTGAGTAAACTTGTTATAGTTCCGTAACACCATGCAATGGTTTTTACCGAAAATTTAGGCGTATCTATGTACTAATAAATAAAATTAAAGTGTCTGTTTGTAATGTCAAAATTTTTTTTTTTTACTTACATGTATGAATGTATCTACGATACTTATGGCAAAAACGAAAATTTTAAAATTTTTGTCTGTCTGCCCGTCTGTTTGTCTGTTTTTAATTGGTAATCTACGGAACGGCTGCACCGATTTGGCCGGGACTTTTTTTGGTAGATAGCTGAAGTTACTCCGGGTAACTTAGGGTAGTTTAAAAATTTGATTTAATAAGATACACTCCTTACATTACATGAAAGGCAACGTGTGTCTTTCTGTTTGCGAGCTGGTTTGTAACTGGATAACCAGTGAACCGATTTACATAATTCTTTTTCTAAATCGTAGATATATTATCTGATCTTGCTATGGTTGCTTGCTTATGGTATTTATTTGTCTTTATTTAGCAAAAAGTAATCAGTAATATATTCATAAAAATGACCATCGTATTCATTCCTTACATTCTTTAGCCACAGACTATATACAAGGCAACGTCAATCTGTCTTTTAATATACGCGAGCAAAGCCTCGGGCACACAGCTAGTATTAATAAAAAAAACATGAGATGCATCAATTCTGTTCAAGACAAACTTTTAGATACTCAAACTCAAAAATAATTAGAGTTGAAATAAATTAAATTCCATTTCCTATTGAGAAGCAGGCGATCAACAAAGCAATAACATTTACACATCGCTAAATACAGAGTAAGTAGCTACCGGTAGAGCTGTTTACATTCAAACTTCTCAACTAATTTACATCAAACAATATTGAAAGAGAGATAAACAAACAGATCGTGAAATTGCCAAGTTCTTTCTTAGCTTTGAAAGTAATTATGAATGGACAAATTAATACAAAAGTTTCAATCATTTAGTTATTAATATAACCAAAAATAAAAGTCTTTTATAGATCCAATTTTACACGATACATTTAAATTTACTAAATTCGTTATCGCCGAAGCAGAATAAATCCTTTTTTTAACAAAAAAATAACCTTCAAAAATCAAAATTGCTTTATTGATAAATGTTAATTCTAAATAAAATAAACACTATCAGTAAACTGCGAGACTCAATTTATAAAACTTTTCACTATTATGCTAGAGAGATTCAGAACACTATTAAAAGGCATTTTTTTTTGTAGTTTGTTATTGGATAATTTAAAGCCTTCATTAACTAATAAAAAAAAGTGCACTCGCATTTGTCTGTAACTATATCCATAATATTTTATCTTCAAAATTCACTATGACTTGCTTCGGTTCCAAAACCATTTCTTTAATTTTTTTTATTCTGCAATCGCATTCGGTTCGATTCGATTGGTACGACGAAGTTCCGGAGGATCTTTTTTAATGGTCCGAAGCTTGGAAAGTTTAGGCATAGCATTATACACCTGAAAAGTCTAGACGGGCGCTAAAAGGATTGTCATTGAGAAGTTTTTAAAGTGAACTTGTTAGTACTCAAAAGAAGTATTTCGGCTTTGTTGTAAATGCAGTAGTGGGTTCCAATTCTATACATACTTGTTTAGGTGTTTTATATTCTGTAGCCAATAATAATTACCTGAAACAATTATTAATATAAGAAAGGTTAATTATGAATATTTCACAACAATTATCAATTTTTATTATTTATTATTAGTAGTTTTAGTAAGTAACTTTAATTAACAGAGAGATATTTTATCAGTGAATCTAATATAAATAATTCTATAGAAATATTATATGTTGCTTTAATAACATCTTTAGGTTTTCATAATACTTATGTCGGAGTTAAATCACTGAATAAATGGCTAAGCATTGTATAAATATGAAAACAATACTCTGTCTACATTACTCTTTGTAAGTTTTTTTTTAAATCATTTCGTCGGCATCGTTTTGCGTTACTTGCCAATTTTAAATAACTATAAAAATGTCCAAATAAACGTATGTATAATGATAGAAGGAAATTGGATTATGCTATTAATTTATGACTGTATTTAGACTGTAGAGCTGTAACGCAACTTAGAGATATACATTGTTTATGGTAACATAAGATTGACCAAAAATTTTAAGTCTTAATTTTTCTTAACATCTTTTGAGAAAATCGTGCAATAAATTGTATTCACAATTGCATAAATTGTCATTTAATAGTTTACCGTATACTAATATGCAAACTCTTTCCCATCAAAACATCACATAATTGAAATAATCGTTCTGGGAAGTGCGGTGCCCACGAGGGTCGAAGTGGACATCCGATGAGCGGTTAAGTGGTCAATTGATCACTCCGGGTGGTCTTCCCTGAGAGAATGTACTTTCTGAGTAATACTGTCATGTGAATGTAGCATGTGTAGGGCTAAATTGCTTTTGGTTCCTTTTTTTTGTTGGGCTCAATTATCATCGACATTTCTTTAATGATATCGTTGAGCTTTTATTGAGTGAATATCTTTTCTGTATACGTTATATATATAGTAAGTATTATTACCTAGCTATATAAATTAATAAACGTAACATTAATATTATTCTAATAGCAACAGTATTTCTTCAGAATTTTTTTTGTGTCTTACATTGTTTTCTATTTCAATGAAAATATTTTTTTCTGTGCTACAACAGCAAACTATAATGAAAAAAAAAAATAATTTGGTACACCTTCTACGTATTTTAACTTCAATAATTTGTTTACATAATACTATATTGTTGATACTTATTAATAAAATAAGAAGTCACTTAATTTAAAACAATCATGAATTGTAAGGCGAAAAGATTTCGAATAAGATCAGCCGGTAGTAAAAAAACTAAGAATTTTTAAATGGCATATATAAAAGCTCGAGTTCATACTTCACATGCGCAGAAACGACACCCAAGTGAAATATGTTGACTAACTTCAAAACGCTGGAAATCCAATAAAGACTTTAATCTTGCAAATCTGTCACCTGCACGGACTTATTGACTGCTCAAATGTAATTTGGAAAGTTGCATAATGTGCAAATTTTATATAATTTCCCCTCTTCGTAGAGGGCGCCTTGGGTTATTAAAGGTCGTTGTCGAATGCAAATTCTTACCGTCTTTTTAAAAGTAGAATAATTTCGGCGAAGACCGTAATTTTGATTCAATATACGTTCATATACGAATCTTTTTGATTATTGAATTTTATCTCCATTATGAAATTACACGTTTCTATTTATAGTTTAAAACAACTATTTATCTATCTATAGTTTAAATTAAATCAACTATTAAAAAAACTGTGAAATATAAAAAATAGCAGAAAACGCTCTTCGATTTAAAAATTACAGCTTTTGGATTTCATTTGCACACCGTCGCATCACCAAGATGAAATTCGACTGTTAATCAAAGACTTCGTCAATTTTCACGAAAAATGAAATTAGAAATTGGAATAACTAATTGGATGAAACTTTTTCGACTGTTTAACAGATGCCTTCCGAAGCGATCGTTGGAATTCTTCAATGGATTCTCTAGTTATTGCTTCGTTTATGGACTGTTTTGTTTTCAGAGTTCTTGTACAAGAACCTGTATAAGTATTTGCCAAATTTCGTAAATTTTTATGTATATTTTATCTATAGTTATTTATTTAAAATGAATGTATTTTTTTATGTTCATTTATATTATAATATTATTAAGTTTTGACTTCTTTAGTACCTACAAAATAGATATGATTACATTAAAACGCACTACCCGCTTCTTTGTATTGACAACGCTAACGCAGCTAGCTAAAACAAAATGCCTAATAGCATTAAGCTCGCCTATGTACAAATGTTATGTGCAATAATGTTTTTTTATGTATCTATCTATCTATAGTTGAACTCAAATCTAAATACATCAAAGAAAAAGTTGTATATTATGCCTTATTTTATTACTACCCTTGAAAGTTCCCTTTGTGGGTTAACTGACACACCCCATTCAAAAGCAGCCCAGGATGAGCTCCGATCACCAACTAGCTGCTAGCTTCCTATAATCGCTGCCACAACAATACACACTGTGATCTCATGGACTTTCATCACATGCATTACATTGCAGCCCATTCCCACCTACTTTAGGTATATGGATTCTATAAAAGACCTAGTTTGTTCTTTCTTCCATTAATTACCACAGAGTAGACTTAAGGTAAATCTTGCAAAAATTTTGAACAAAGGTATCAAGCCGAGGTCAAGGTCTTTATTACTTTGCTGCCCTTGCTTTAACTACCACTCGCACAGCTGAGTGCCTCAAAAAACCTGGTAAAGCTAGTAAGGCCTCTTAACCCAAAATCATCTTAGATATTTCGAAAAAGAAGGGTTGATAAACTTGAAACTTCAGATAAGGATGTTACCACTTTTCCAAGAGAGCCAATTGCTGAGGTAAATAAAACAAAACTTTTTAAAAGGTCCATGTAATAGCGACACAAAAGTTCTTTTAACTTAATAACGCTTATGTCGTAGTTGTTAAATGACGTTAAAACTGTCCGAAACTCAAACGTAGGGCGGGCGCGATTAATTCTTGAATTTGCATCACAATTGCGTTCAAACAAAACCGCACCGCTAGAGGAAGTGGTCTCGTCTACATTTCGACGCTGCGGTACGCTTCCGAAACTTGTTTCATTAATGTTTATGTATTACTTTTTAATGTTAATCTCATAAAACGTAACAAAAGAAAACAATAGCGTTGTTATAATATTATTCACGGGCAGTTACCTAAGTTATAAATAATTGCTTATAAAGTGGTCTAATTATTTCCCACCAATGAATACGAAAATCTTTGAACCATATTATGTAAGTGCGACCGGATAAGTACTTTAGAAATTCAGCAGCTATATGAACAGCGATCATAGAAAAACGCAGGGATAATCAATTAAGAAACAGGTTGATAACATTTCAGATAATAGAGGACAGAGGTAGATTTACTACCTGGTTTAAACTAGAATTATTGAAAATGAGATGGAGATTTAAGAAGTCCTACCTACGTTGAACTTTGACAAAAAAACAGTAGTTCATTTATACCACAGAACAAGAACTTTAATAAATATTAATTTAGTTTACCTCTACCAAAGAACTTTAATACAGGGCTGACGGACTCCAGAAAAAAATAATGAAATAGAATAACTTCCTTTCATTAAAATCATTCTTTTTTTTCTATTTCATTAAATCGATTGTCCTATTAATTTTACGAATGGATAAAACTGTTATTTTTTCAAATTATACCTTGTTTAATTGAATAATATTATCCATTTATTTGTCCATGTGGATCACAGTAGCATCAAAACGTTAACAGTGGCAGACGTAGCTAACCTAATTTGTCCGTCTGGCGTTCCTTCGTCGCTAATTTCATAACACGACGTACCTAGAGCTTTGTTCCAAAGCCAGACCACAAACATAATCATAACTCATAATAAAACAAGACGAAGATATGACGAAAACATTTTTGTTATAAGACATTTTCCACTAACAATAAGGATGATTAAACTAAAAACATGTAAAATAGAGTTAGGTTAGTTCTGTAAAAACAAACTGTGTCATTAACATTGCAAGAATGCAAACTATGATCGCATTAATAAAGGGTTACTAATCATAGCTTAATTAGTAAAATTATGATAAAATTAGATTTCGTTTTGAAATGCAAAACAATGGTTTGGGTGAAATCAAAGCTAGCTAACTAGACAAACACTTTATTAGCATATTCAGTTATCTGCGAAATTAACACGTTAGTCTTTTCTTACAAAGAGTTATTAGGCAACTAAAATATTTGATTGATTCTGAATGAGTGTAGAAAACACGTGTGTACAATGTAGCATCGAAAGAATCGATTTACTTTTCATTTTAACCATAATTAACAAATAATCCACTGCTTTTTAAATTAAGCCTTTACAATTTTTTATTCGTTACATTTACGTAAAACGAGGATATAAACAATTAACTAGAACAAAATTATCTTCGAATTATTAAACAAATAACAGTTTAAAGATTTCATAAGAAAAACAGTTTTGCAATTAATTATTTCATCCCTGTAAACACTAGGAAGTCGTCATCGAAATTAAACTCAGCGAGGCTGACAAGACACGTGTGACGACTAATAACTTCCCTTGGCGTCGTTTATTAAGAAACCACTGCACCCGCTGCACTCTCAATAAAGCCTGTCACAATTCCCGCTGTAGCGGCGCCATCTTGAGACGTCTCTGACGCGAGATTAACGCGCGAACGTTAATTGCGGTGGCGGGAAATTTGAACATTCGAACGTTTTGATCATTTCAACTTGTTCCGTCGAATTGTAATTGGCAGCCATTAAAACTTTCGGTACCGGAAACACCTGCGTGGATCGTGGAAAGTGTACTTATTTTTAGTATTAAATGTTCCCGGTTTTACTGAATTATTTAATGCTCTCCAAAACACTGGTATTATTAAAGTAACACAACTGATAGGTAATTTATAGGTCGGTTTGTATTTATCTGATTATATTCTGATCGCGACTACAATTCTATACTTACTGAAGTATTTAATAAAGCAAGATTTGTAAGACGCTGGATCAAATAGGAATATTGCGAATTACTAACAGACGTGAGGTTTATTCGAAAGAAATCGAATGATTTCAGGCCTCAACCATTTCTATGTATTTACTTACGTTTCTTTTAGCTGAATTGTTAGCGAATAACAATCCGAATCCAACGGCAAATAAAAGAATCGCTCGACAAAAAATGCCCTCTTTGAATAAGAAGGGAATATATCAAGTGGCCTCACAAATGAAATAGCAACGGGGACGATTTCTCAAGACAGACAGGCACTCTCTGAGGGACACTCTAGGAATCCTCCGGACCCTTCTTACTGTAATCTTGGCGATTATTAAAATCATATATCTTAGAAAAGAAACGGGGGTATGCACCCTGATTCCTTGAAGGGTGCATTCCGTTTCGTCTTGGATTGTTTTATGCATGAATTTACTTGCCTATGTTTATTTACAAGGTGTTATAATAAAAATGAGAGCAATCAGTTTTATTTACCATTTGTGGTTTATTTATATTATCTTTATTTATTATTTTTTTATATGTATGAGAATGGAATATTATTACTTTATACTTTCTTGGGATCGGAATCATTGACATATAATTCGACATATAATTTTCGACTGAGATTTCGTATTACTATTTACCGCTTATAACCATAAAACCTAGACATATTTATAACATAAACTCATGGATTATATGTTTTATGTAACATTCTAGATTTCTAATTCGATAAAAGAATTTTATTCGTTTTAATTTCTACTATCGGAAAAGCATTGATCATATTAAAACTCAATAATTTCTAGCACGGAATTTTCACAGTATCTTAATTTGTCATGTGGTGGCTTTTAATTTAACTCGTAAATTTGAATTACATGACCGTGTATTTAGAAATATTGAAGGAAAAAGACAAACATTAATTTTGAGTTGGTATAGAAATTCTAAAAGAAATTGTCATTATTATGCTTAATAGAATGAAGCTTATAAGACTAGTTTATAAATGTATCCTGTAACCATGTGCCATGTAAATTGACAGAATATGGGTAAACATTACACGTTGCCAATATTTAAGATTTAAAAGAATTTCTAAATTCAACGTTTGAAAAAAGAACATTGGTATAAAACCGTCCAAAAAGATTTCACGTAAACGCAGCAGAGGTATGCAGCCTGTCACAACAATATTATGTTATTGCTACCTATCCATGCCTTTTCATTCATCGACTTTCTCTTCTTAGTACCTATCAAATCATTCGTTCAGTCGTCACAGATAAGAAAAACAGTATATTGTAGATTATTCTTTTGCAATAATATTAAATATACTTTAGACTCGATCTTTGTAAATCTATGTGAGTTTCTATAAATGTTGTAAAAACAAAATGTTTTATCCGTAAAGTAAAAAGGTGTTACTGTACCTTTAATTAATACTGAACGGGGATAAAAATACCAATGGCTAAAAACCCACACGCCACGTTCCCGGTGGCAACGGAAAAGGTCATTGCAGCTCGTTTCAAGGAGCACTACAATCTGCGCTGAGATGACGCCTGGCACTCATGTCAGCCTAGTACAATATGAAACGTAGCGCTTTGTGTTCGCATTACTAAAATATACACCTATCTACTTTTTAATTACTTTCTCGGTAATTATATAACGCCTTTGTCTATAAAGCAGTTTGTTTGTTACTTTGAGAAGGAATATAGCATACATGTAAACCAGCGTTGTTTTATTTATTATATAGGATTAAGAAAGGTTAATTTATGAGCAATAACCATCGTAAAATTATTTGTTAGTTACATTATTATTGCAAAAGGAAATTTAGTTCTCAGTGAAGATAATTATTAACAATGCGAGGATTAAAAGTTTGGACCTTTTATTAGCAACTTACTTTACGACGTAAAAGTTAATTTAGCCTTTATTTAATCATTTACACCATATAGATATTAAGATCTTATTATATAAAACGTATTTGCATAAAGTAAAAAAGAATAGAATATTATTTAAATAAATAACTATTAAAGGTTGTGACTTGATTAATTACAAGATCAAGTTCACAGATTATACGTTTGAATGTTATCTAAAAAAAAAAACTATTTTCACTTTTACTTTTGAGAATAACTCGAACCGAGCCGACGCGCAAGTAACAGCTGTTACTTTATCAACTCCTAGTATTCAGTCAACCAAATTGTTTTTATACAGTGATATTATTATAAGAAATCTTTTCACGTACCCTCCTCTTCTTTCCCTCCTACTTTTTTTAAGCAAGTAATATGGAAGATAAAAATACTGATATAAGAACTAAAGTCAGGAAAAGTATTCCTTATCACCGTGGAGAATGGACCAGAGTAATAATAACTGGTCAGATTATTTGAATAACAAGGAATCATTCTGCACGGTTATTGCCAGAGCGAAGCTAATATGTGGTTAGTGACGTAATTTCAGCTTTGAAAAAGTAGGATTCCTGATGGCATTATACAAAACCATATATTATAGTCAGTAATTCTCTATGTATTTTGGACACTGAATATGTGTGATCATTAGTAATTAGGTTGAAAAGAATTAAAAAAAACACATCTAAGTCGAATGTGATTATATAAAAAAAACGTATAAGTTATAGCAGATTTTCTCAGCTGCGAAGGTCAAGCCAAGGATTTTCACGGTAGAGGCTAAGCTTTGTGATCGATAGCGCGCACCGCCGAGGGTAGGTCACGTAAGGCACCCACGGAATACTAAGCAGGTGGAGCGGACAACGACATCGTACATCAGTCTGGACTTCACTTTCGTTACAAGGTACTCTGAGCAAGTTTAATCTCATTTTTTATTTTCGTTTCTTCTATTCCACAGAAATATAACTTAAATTAATAAATCCGTATAAATTTTCACTTATTTTCGTCAAATTATTTGCTACTAATGTAAAATCACATATCTATTACATACATACATACATACATATCATCACGCCTTTCTCCCGTGAGGGTAGGCAGAGATTACGTCCTTCCACTTGCTACGATCTTGGCATACCTCTTTCGCTTCCTCTACTTTCATGAGCGCTTTCATACATGCTCGTCGGTTATGAGTACTTTTTACCTGGCCTTTATTTAACACATGATTGATTTGGTCTAGATACGTTCGCCTAGGTCGACCCTTACCGACTTGCCCATTCACCCTCGCCTTATAAATTAATTTCGTTAATCTTCTCTCATCTATCCTCTCTACATGCCCAAACCAACTAAGCATACCTTTCTCTATTTTGGTCACGACATCCTCTACCACACCACAGCGTTCCCTTATCATACTATTCCTGACTTTGTCAATCGTCTTCACTCCAGCTATAGTTCTCAACCTTCTCATTTCCACTGCGTTAATCTTACTTTCATGCTTCTTCTGCCAAACCCAGCATTCACTACCATACCTAAGTGTGGGGACCAGGACTCCTCGATGCACAGCCAAACGCGCCTTTTCAGTCACTTTCTGGCTGCACATGAAGTTACGCAGGGCCCCATTCACTCTATTCCCTAACAAAACTCTTCGCTCAATATCATCGTCACACTTTCCATCTCTCGTAACCTTTAACATAACATATCTATTATGATGATAATAAATAAGGTTTGAGATTAATACGACAATACCAATTAAGGGCCCTTAATAACATAATAAAGTCAATGAATTCGGTATCTATTATTGTTTGCTTATTAAAATGTATGTATTCCCTCATCAACATTGGGAAATAAGATAGTAAAATAAATTTAAAAATGTAATTTATGTAAAATGCGAATCTGTTTAAATTTGAATTGTGTACGGGCTATATTGTATGCAAATGCATCTACTCCCCTTGTATGTTGTTAAATTTGGGATGTTTATATTGTTTACATTTCGTTTATAAGCTTTGTTCCTGCCACAATTTCTACAATATACTTATAGGGACGATAACAGATAGGTATTATAAATTATTTAGAAATACTTTATTATGGATTCCAATGAAATAAACATGATTTGATTTGTTTTAAATTCAGTATCAATTAATGTAGTTACATAACACATAATAACTGTTGCTATTCGTTCAATTTTTACTTTAAAATATATTAATACATTCAATAGTGAAGATTAGGCTCGAAATTTCTCAGCAAGAGCAGTCATGTTAAGAGTTTTTTATGCTTATTTGATATTTACGCAGCACGTGACGAAAATTAATGCAAAAACAAAGACATCTTCGACTACCTGAGAGAGCTTCAAAAATATACATACACACATATGCTCACGCCTGTTTTCCCCGAAGGGTTAGGCAGAGGTGAAGTAGCGAACTACACCACCCACATTCCGCCGAGCTTAGTTCCGTCCCAGATGTGACAGGGGGCGAGCCTGTCGCCATATCGGGCACAAAATCCAAACTCCGGGATGATACTGAGTAGAAAAAACCCAATATCACTTGACCCGACCCGGGGCTCGAACCCGAGACCTCAGAACGGCAGTCGTATGTAATAATAATATAATACAACTGCGCTAACGAGGCAGTCGATTACATATTCGAGGATGATTTGTAACATCCCTTCTTCCTTGTTTTTAAATAGAGAACAAAAATTCAAAACGAAAAAGTTCACGGAAACATCGCAACACGTAAGAAACATGACATCCATTAAACCTTCCCTTTCACTCTTCGAGCTAATTGCGAACCGTGTTCACAGGCGAATGAAACTGTCGCAGGGACATGCTTCACACACCGATATACACGATGTTATTAAACGAAATCTCTAAGATATTCGACTTTATTCCAACATGTTAAAGTTGAAACTAAAACAGCGATAGTTTAAGAATCTGCAAATCTATCTTTGCAAATGTTTTGCAAGCCGTAAATACCGTATTTCTAAAAACATTAAGTTCAGATTTCAACAACTTCGTTACGGAAATTATATAAATGCATACGAGTTGTTTTAATACAAAAATGCATCAACAACAGTTATGTGAAGATATTCTAAGCACAAATAAATTCTATTGTCATAAAGTAAGGTTTAAATTGGATTAGTAGTTGTAACGGATGCCGGTAAAATGTATTTGCTGAGACGCAAACAAAGACAAGGGTTCCTTTCCTTTTAATTTTCATTGACTTCTGTTTTCAGAGCAAGTTTTCAATCTTCGAAGTATGTATGTTATGTTGAAAGGAAAGGGTAAGAAAATTAACAATAATAATCTTATTTAAATGTTCTTGGAGCTTTCATTTGTAATTTAAAAAAAAACTGTAAATTATACAATTTACTGTTTTTAACGTATTGCATATTTAGCTACCGTAGGTTTGTTAACAGCTCTTTGTAATATGATGTTATCATATATACAAATGTAAAATTGAAGTGTCACTTTTTAATTTTTTTGCATTTTTGTTCTGGCCAATTCCCGAAATGGTTGGACCAATTTTTACGCGATTTTTTTTAGCAGGTAACTGAAGTAATAAGGCGTAACATATGTTACATAAACATGACAACATTTAAATAAATACATATGAATGTAGATACGATACTTATACCAGAAATACAAGCGTATGTCAGTGTGTCTGTCCATCGGTCGGTCGGTCTATCTTCTTATCTCTTTGTTCCGGCTAATCTCCGAAATCGCTTGATCGATTTTTACAGGACAGCTTTTTCTGGCAGGTATCTGATAAGGTAGCTTATAGCTGAAGTTAGAAGTCGTAACTTAGGATACCTTTTTATTTTTGAGAAATAATTAGGGTTTCACGTAAAAAAATTAAACAATATTCATAAAAAATCGAACAATATCCGAAATAATGCATAGTTTACTGGCTAGTGTTTGTACTCGTGAGAAGTATCTTTGTTGTCTGCTAGTACAAAAAATAATTAAGTGCCTGTACAAAAAAATAGACTTCATTCTTTGCCAATGATTATTTAAAAAAGATATTACTCAGTGAATAATTGTGCGGAATAGAACATTCTATACGCGGGTGGAGACGCGGAACAGCTAGTTTAATTATCTTATTCACCCAATTGATAGTTTTCAATAAATTAACCACCGTCAGATACCCTAGTGTTGTTATTCAACTGAAAAATAAACTCCACTATTTCTTTTTATTATTACAACACAATTTATCATCAAACAAATCGATTACCATAAAAAGGGCACACAATATTTCAAGTCGATATCCCCCTCAGAACGCGTTTGTATCTGACAAAAATAAACTAAACAAGTAGCACACATTATTCGAAACAAAATGGTGTATACGGGAATAGATTTTTCAACGCAACACACACACACACAGGGAGATAATAATTGGAAACATTACAAATAATACTAATTAAAGTTGAAATATATGTATATTTGACGACAGTTTCCGTTACCGTACATTTCATATGTAACATACGAATGTAACTAAACAGAGGGATTTGGTTAAAGACCGGATCGAAAGAACATTACGAAGGAGGGAGGGAACTTGTTTTTCAATGATGATTTTTAACGGAAAGGTTACGTAATAAACTAAAGAAGTCACGAAAAAGGGAAAAAGATTATTTTACTTCTGAAACTGCAAAAGATAACAAGGTAATAGTTAGGACATTTGGTCAGATCGAGGCCCGGTGGGTTCGCTGCAGGGGGCGACGCGGCGACATGCCTTGGCAACCCCGTATCGCCCCCATCGCAAATGCAGCGGACGGCCCCGGGGGGTTTTAGTGGGTATTTCCGGGCGACTCTCGCCCGGGTGAGTCCCACACTGGCACGGAGCTCGTCACTCCGTGCCCCCTTATGACATTTGGTCAGATGTGGTGATGACACGTGAAGTAGATTCTCGACGGAGTGCTGCCCGAGAGAGGGTAAACGATGAGTAGGGAGATCGGTGGCAATATCATAAATTTTGTAGGCAATAAATACCTGAATCATTATTTTACGAAACAGAATTAAATGGAGATGGCTACCCTTTAGAAGAATAACACAAGCTGTTTTTATTGGAAAAGGCTAAAAACGTGTATTTAAGTTAAGCCTAAATTATTCCTTTTTCAAAATGTGAATCATAGAATAAATTTAGGGATATTTATAAAGGAACAATAATTTAATGGAGCAACGAAGTGTTCCCAAACCCAGAAGGGAACCATAAATAATATTCATAGTATGATACGAGCGACGGACAAACATTAATTTCCTTTTTTGGTTGTAATTATAAATACGTAAACGTTTAAAAATAAATGATTTCTAAGGCTGGCGTGCATCATCTAAGCTTATATTTGACAAAAGTCAAATCCGTAGTTAAATCTACAGTTAGGCAAAAACGTGTTGCACCATCCGAGTTTAGCTTAAATTACGTCATAATTTAACTGTAACCATAAACCACGAAATTTGGGCGTTTAAAATTTAAACCAAGTTTATTTCGATTGTCATGTCATCTGCCAACGATATTTAAGAGATCCTATTATTTATATTGTACAAAAATATGTCTCTATTGTAAGATATTTCGTGGGAATTGTCTTCTAGCGATGTTTTCTCTTTTTGTTTCAAGCTAATATCATCATTTTTTTTACATAAAATGTAAAATGTTTTTATGTTTATCAATAAGTGTTTGAAGACTTAATATTTCAGATTTTGTAAAGCTACTAATTTTATCCCTAAAACATAAACACGAATGAATAAGTAATAATACTCGGCAACAATAATAATTAAAATGTCTTTCATTAGGATATATATTACAGTAATAAATGTAAGACATATACTATCTTTTTTAATTCTTGATAAACTTACTTGGTTTTTACAGTTAATAGAATTTGATCCATAACGAAATATATCCAAAATTTTCGTTTTAGTCCAAACTGACAACAATAACAACACGTTTGTTTTCTATTTGTCAATATTGTTTTTAAAATTTTTTAACGATGTTACCATACATAAAATATACTCCTTAATATTTATTAGGAGATTGATGTATCTTTCAACTGACAACCCTTTTAACTTTAAACCTTACTAAAAGTTGGGTTGTGCACTCGAAACTTTGCTACTGCTATGGTTAAATATATAGTAAAGATTAAGTTTAAATTTAAACTTTACTATAACTGGACATTTCGTGCACTCCACCCTAAGCATCTCTACAACTCGGAACACATGTCGGCCATTAATTTGGGCCATAAACGTGTGAGAGTACCACGTACTTGCGCATCTTACTTATCTACATTGTTATGAATCATTACCTATATTATCTTAATGGTTATGTTTTAAACTATTTATTATTATTATTATTTGGAGATAACTCGGGAATACATAATACGTAATATTAAACTATTACGTCTTACGATTACTATTACTGTACTATTACGATTACGTCTTTGATCGTGATTTATTTATTTACGGGTAACTGCATTGTATTTATTGAATTAATACACAACTATTTCTTAACCCCTTGAGCAATAACCTGGCGTTTACGTCAACTTTCCATTGTTTTCCTATTGTCTCAATTTTATGGGTAGTCGAAATATTAAATTATATTTTACCCAATTGCACAAAAGTGCAGGCAAGTTTAATGGCAACAGATAGATTCTATATTTGATGTACGAGATACGTTAAAGGCAATTCAAGGTTAGTCATTTTGCATATAGATTTTTGGAGAGAACTTTATAAATAGTTTATCGCTAATTATCTATCTTCCATCATACCTGATGCTGATACGGTGGATTTAACTTACTTAACATATTTATATTCACTCTTCATTTGAGGACTTCAATGTTATATCTACACAGTACAACAACACCGGAAGTAACTTCTATTTTTCTTTTACACGGAATAAGTCAGTGCTTTAACCACAATCTCACCTGATGTTAAGTGACGATGTGGTCCAAGATGGTAAACACACTAAGCCTAGAGGTACTAGTTCTCAAGTGATGCTGCGGGAACACACCTATTGGTGTTTGGTGACAGGTTTTCAAACTTGCAGGTGGTAGCTACCCCGGAGGGGCATCATTAGAAAATGCCCTACCACCATGCTATGATTTTCTCACGATGTTTTCCTTCAGCGAAAGCTCAGGTCGATTTTAGAGTCGGATAAGTGGGGATCGAACCCACGTCGATTGGCGCGGAATCCGGTCGAACTACCCACTGCGCCATCATCGCTTCGCATCGCTTCTTTGCTTCACCCATTCGGATTAGCGAAGAAGCGAATAATCTCATTGAAATTAGAGAATGCCGCTTTGTTGTAGCGAAATTAAGTTAGAATCAAACTTAGTTAATCTTTGCGATAAATCATTTACTTTAAAACTGTATGCTCTGCAAAGTTTTATTTTTTATTTATTTATTTATTTATGTATAAGAACTTCACAGCACATTCACAATAGTTATAGAAAACATAAAATATAATTTTAAAGTGCCAATTAAGAAGTAATACAGATTACATTTTATAAGCAATATACATTACGCGAGTATGGATGTGAGTGTATATGTGTGTGTATAGGAAATGTTGAATGTGTGTGTCAATTATTAGATATTAAATCTATTACCTGACGTCTGCAACTAACTTTAATTGGACCGACTTTAGGAACTGATTACGACTAAGGTGGAAAATATCAATGTCATTCATTTCAGAGGTAATCTTTTTTCTAAGCATATTATGTAATTATTTTCTTCCGTATCGAACCCTAATACCAATAGTTATTGTAAATTAAATTTTATTTATTTATTTACATTCAAATTCACAGCTAGTTTGAAATAGACATATAAACTAAACCGATGTATAAAATAAAAAGCCAGAAACGAATTGATCACTATTTAAAAACGAATTATCAGACAATGTTTACATGTGTGTGTGTGTGTGTGTGTGTGTATACGTGTGAGCGCGTGTATGTAATGTGTATAAATGTGGATATATTTTGTGTTATTTCCTTACTAGAGAGATTTTCATTTGGTTTCTAAAACTGTTTTTAGATATATTATTGTTATGAAGTTTGAAATTAAATAGATCTATATCACTGAATTGTTTATTATAAGTAAGCGGAATTCTGCTTGTCAAGTTATTTAACCCATAGTTTGTTCGATACTTGGGAATATGAAATAGTTGTGTGTGTCGAGTACGTGTGCTTGGCGCATGTAGTCGCAACATTTTGTTGATGAGTGTGGAACAATCGAGTTCGCCTGAGCATACATCATATAATAGCAGATACCATAAATTGTTGTTATAATATTAACCTAAGCGAGGAATTCATATGACATTTTAATTCGTAGTATGACTTGTTTATTGATCCTTGATACTATTCGCAATCTTATTACTGTGATAGAGTCGTTGACATTTTATATTCAGTCAGTAATTGATACCTGACGCTATGGATAAGCATACCTCTGATTTCGTTTCGCTATGCTTTATTTCGTCACGGTTTAAAATTACACTTAAATTATATTGAAAGAGAAGAACAAAAAGAAAACAAGGGTGCGCACTTTTAAAGTTCCAAGTGTCAGTTTACAAATAAAATAGACAATTACAGAACACCCATCAGGGGGATGAGATCATTACGGACGAGTATCGAGTTACGGGGACATCTTAATTTTATTGGTTTTTACAGTCAACTTTATTAATTACAAACGAATGGAACGTAAAGACTCTTATTATTAAAGCGCTCGATAATTTAATTACTTAAGAGAATACCAAAGTATTATACATCGATACGTCACTTCATATTTAGATATTATATAAAATTAAATACAAATTAGATAAAAATTGTATTAGAAATACTTTCCTATTTTATCTTCCAGACTATCAATTACTAACTTCAGTGGACAAACACGTCATAACTTAAACATAAAACGCGTAGACTGATAAAAAACATCATAAAAATAATCTAAAATCAAAGCTCCGCGCCGCCGCGTCGGTGTATTAAATTCCATCGTACTCCACAGGGTGTCAAAAGGGAGGAGTAAATATCGAATGTCTTATTATTTTTAGACGAGCGCTCCCGAGTCTCGACAATCAAGTCGACTTCAGAATGTCGCCGAGCGTGACATCTACTTAAATATTTTATCAATCATAATAGGTGTCGTATTTCTTTGTCGATGACTTCGTAATGATTTTTACAGAATCTCTTTTTACCATTTATATCTTTTTAATTTTTTATTATAGTGCTTTTCACGTGCCGTTTTATACTGTAATGTTTTAACGTTTGACCATAATCTTACTTGATATTATGGGAAGATATATTGCTAGATAGTTAGCGAACTGAGCATAAAGTTTCCTGGCACTTGGGTAATATTACTGGGACCCAGCTATACCTGCTTGGCAACAGATTTACAAACTAAGCCAAGCTGAACAATACTACTGTATTAGCATCGCTTCTGTACCAACCAGTGAATCCTATCAAACTTTGTTCAATCTTTTTGTTATTCCTATTAAGGTTTAACGTTTATTTAACGTTTAACGTTACGTTTCTTTGACAACTTGATTTCACATGAGCTTATTACAGTGAAGCCTGGATAAGTGAGAAACCTCCATAACTGGAACTCATGCTGAGGTCCCAACACTTTATTGAATTATCTCTGTTAGTGTGACGAAGTAAACCTCTAATATCTTGGATTGGTTTTTTCGTTTTCATCGCTATAATTACCTCTATATCCGGGGCATAACATCGTTTTGTTCCGCAAATTCCGCACTTAACTAATTTTGAGCCTCAATAACCTTCAGTTTTAGTTTTGCTTTACTATCATACGGATGTGTTTTTGAAAAATATCCGAAACGAAAGCTCCTATCGTCATCAGTACGTGAAAAACTGAAGCTAATATCCGTTTATGAAAAGCGACAAGACGCGTGATGAAGTTTGTGTCGAATTAAATGTGCCAAAATCTTCTCTTTGTAGAATAATTCAGGATAAAGATAAAATTAAATCACGATATTCTGAAGGATAAGGAAAACTAAAACGTGTACGTTTATCAGAATACTCTGAACTTTAACAGTGTTTGCTAACTTCTAAAAGACAAACTAAACTGACAGATTTTTATAATTGATACATTTTGTTTACATTTTTATACTATGTACATATTTATAAAAAACGAGCCTTTTATAATTTCTTACCTTTATTATCTTTTTTTTTTATTCCCAATAAAGATTAAAACTCATGTATTATGTTTACATAAAACGTTTTTTTTATTTAATAATCGCACTTCTATAACTGAAATAACATGTATTCCTCTATTAATGGAACCCTTTGTGATTGAGAGAAATGTTTATTTATACCTGGATTTCTGAGACACTGGGTAAGTGGAATACCTTCATAAGTGAGACAGATTTGCACGTCCTTTGAGGTCTCAATTAACTATATTTCACTGGTTAACATCTAATCTTGCCATCATGTTTTAGAGTTACTCTAATTTGACAAAAAAAATAGTTTATTAAAATACAATTTATATTAAAAGCTCAGTGAAATAGAAAACAGGTTAAAAACAAAGGAGACTTCAAGTACGCTTTTTATTGTTTCTTTACGTTTACTACATCGTTTGCATCGTAAAGAACTTAACATCAAACAAATCAACGCAATATCTATTATAATTTAAAACGTTATTGCCTCATACAAATAACACACACACACACACACACACACATGCTGTTAACATTCCACCATATTATTACCTTTACCGTAGTACCAGTAAGTTTATTATTTATAAGTTTACGACCAAGGGGATCCCATAAATAGAAAGACGTGGATTAGGTCGGGGCTGCTACGAAGTTCACGGTTAGGTGGTGTTTTGAAAGATATTTTTATGAGGGATGCTGATATGATATGTATAGATAGGTAGGTAGGTATGTGTGCGCAGTGACGTGGATTATAATGTGATAAAAATAAAACATTGTGTATCAGTATGGAATTTTTAGTTCGTGATATTTATTTATCTTTCGTACATTTGTTACTTACTATAATAATTTCCATTTTATAGTGAAAAACGGATTATTTAGCGAAGTATTTATTTTATTCAGCGTCCTTACTATTTACAATATTTCTATGTTATCGCATTTGGTTGACGTGTTGAGAGACTTGGGTTAGACAAGTTCTGTTATCTTGAGATTTTTGTACGGATGAAAAACTGACTATCAAAGGTCATTATTATTATCATTCGAAAAGGGGCTATGCAGGCTAAAACAGTCCTGTATCACTGCGACCTAGTCAGATTTATTGTGATCGCCCCTATATTGCTAAAGTTCACTGCCTAGACCTACAACCTGAATATACTGTAGGAACTTTTTGGCAGAGAGTGTCTGTATCTCCTCCGGGAGCAACGCGTGCTTACCCAGAATTCGGTTACGTATGGGTATTAATGGATCACACAAGATGTGCTTTGGTGTATCGTCTGAGATTTCTCAGAATCTGCAATCTCTTGTGTTCTGGATACCGATGTTGTGCATATGCTTGCCCAAACAACAGTGCCCAGTTAGTGCTCTCACTAATACTCGTAGCTGATTCCTACTGACCATCAGGGCTTCTTCAGCTTTGCGCCAAGTGAATGCTCTGATGAGCTCTTTGGAATGAATTTGTCCTGGCAATTTATTCCAGTATTCTATAGCCTTATAGGTGTATTGGTCCCTTATGGTCAGTCAACCTAGGCTTTTTGGACTGCCACAAAATGGTTCAGGCCCAATTTGTGTTTCCATAGCCTCTGCTCTTGCAAGCGCATCCACAGCTTCATTGCCGGGAACTCCTAGGCTGTTTTAGCATTGCCACACAATTGGCAACTATCTTCGACTCAATTACGTCCAAAGCCAGCACGAAGAGAGTGGCTTGACTATCTGGATATATATTGTATGATTCACGTAAGCTTTCTGCAGATTTATACGGGAACATTTGAGTCTGCCGTATAACTTTGCCTGGAAAACGAAGGCGAAACTACCAAGACTAATTGCTTGACTAAACTTAGGTCGCTCTCCATATATTCCATAGACTACGTTAAATCCTATTTTGGATCGGTCAGTAAACCATAGATCAAAGGTCATATGAAGTGCGTTGTATAGTGTTTAGTTGTCTAACCTATCTTCACAATTACACTCCAAGCAATGAGAAAAAAATATATGATTTTTACAAGGAACACGCATGGTGTTAACTGGTAATGAAATTGAAAAAGGTATGCTAAGATTAAACCCTTAGAGTATTTTAATATATGATTTGCTAAGACAATAGATGCAGTTAGTACTCGTTCCATCATCATCCTTATGCCTTATTCCCATTTCACTTGGGGTCGGCGCAGTATGTTTTTCTTCTTCTTCTATTTGTCCCTATCAGCTGTCATCTCTTCATTTACTCCTTTTTCTTTCATATCATTGCTTACACACTCCATCCACACTTTCTTTGTTCTTCATCTACTTTTCCATCCTTCCACATTCACGTTTATTACTATTTTACCCACATGCGCTTCCTCTCTTCTCATAACATGTCCATACCACGACAAACGGAAGCCTTTCAACTTTAAGGTACTTGTCCTACCAAAATCCCAAAACCTCTACTCGATAAGTGACTTACTCAGGTTACACATAATGATGTTTATTTATATTTATACAAAATGATCACACCACCTACCGGATAATATAAAACAACGTCTGCCAGAGACTAGCCAGTACATAATAATAGGATACACACTGTTTATTAATTTCAGATGATCCATAATGAATATTAATGACGGCTTGCGAGCAGTTTACAGACTCGTACGTGCCGATATCTGCAAGTTATACAACCTCTATATACATCTAGTGTCTCTCCATAATTTATCGATCATAACTCATACCAATCGAGAAATTTTATCGATATATTTTTCATTTTGTCTGACAACGTCCTTACTTTATTATTTTCGAATATCATTTATTATTTGATAAGTATGTTAAGGAAAGTTATCATATTTAGATAAATATTAAGGGTAATTTTTTTACACAGAATAATGATTGACCGCAGACATTGGGAAATACGAGGTTAACTTCCAAGTGCAACCATAGAAACACCGCGACAATAGTTATGTTAATTTATTATTGTTCCATCAAAAACAATCATTTGAGTTATTGTTATACTAGACAGAGAGAGAGAGTGAACAAAAAAGTTCAAATATATGTATTAAAAATTATAATGAATATACCCTATTAATTAATCTCTATCGATGTTAGATAAGTTGGTACCCTATTATGAATATTGATGATACGCAGCGATCGAGTTGAAAGCGGAAGCTATAATCTCGAAGTCACTTGATTTGTAAACGATAGTTCTTGATTATTCAATAGGGATTCGTTTCTTATATTCTTTGACTAGATGTACCCGCGGCTCCGATCGCATATGATCATCTATTTTCTTTACGATTATTAGACAGATAGATAAAACTTTATCTATACTAATCAATAAATTTGAAGTGTCTGTTTGTAATGTTAATAAAAAAAAACAACAATTTTTAAATTTTTTATCTGTCAGTCTGTTTGTAATGGGTAATCTCCGGAACAGCTTGACGGATTTTGACTGGACTTTTTTGGTAGATAGCTAAACTTACTCCGGGTAACTTAGGGTACTTTTAATTTTCAAAAATAATTAGGGTTCTGCGTAAAAAATACAAATTCTTAAAAAATTTAATACAATCCGTTTCAATGCACAGTTTTACGGGGAAGTACTTGAATTTATGAGAAATATTTTCATTTTATTTTAGTACAAAAAAATACTAGGGTTAAAAAATAAAAAGGAGTGAAGAATATATAAAACGCGGGCGCAGCCACGGGAACACAGCTAGTTGCACATAAAATTTGTACGTAGGCGAGCTTAATGCTATTTGGCATTTCCTTCCAGCTAACCTGCGGTAGTATTATTGATACAAGGAAGCGGGTAATGCGTTTTATATATAACTTTTTAACTATTATTTTAATTAATGTAAGAGCGTTTTTTTTTTGTTGATTTAATTAATTATTATCCTCAATTCCAACTATAATCGTATGTAAGAAAATGCATTTTTTACATGGTTTTTGGACTACAATCTCACCTGTTGTTAAGTGACGATGTGGTCCAGAATGGTTAAAACACTAAGCCTAGAGGTAATGGTTATCAAGTGATGCTTCCGGAACATGCCTATTGGTATTTGGCGACAAGATTTCAAATGCGGCATTATTAGAAAAAGCCCCTACCACCAAGCAAATATAAGAAAACTCGAGTAAAGGGTAAATCTATGAGTAATAAAGGATCTTTTAAGTCAGTACTAACAGACAGGCTAAGAGACTTAGACATAACAGACTGAATCAAGCGGGATTAGTAATGTAATATTAACTAAATTCGCTATTCAAATAAGTGGTTATTTGGAAAAAATAAATCAAACCACACTATAATAACCCGTTTTAAACATTCACAGCACTCGAGTTACGTTATCAGAGAAATGTCAGAAGTTATAAATCGATTGCAGCCAGTAAGCGGAATACAAATAGGGTACACGTGAAGGGCATCGAGCCTACCCCACGTCTGAGACGTGATCCGAGTGACGATAGAAAGCCTGGATTAAACCAGACAAATTGTATGTTCATAAGGTAGATAGAGGGAATAAAATTGGATACGCCTTGCGTTTCAATTCTAGAAATAATTATGCAGGGGGACGGAGAGATCCATTGCTCATGGATGGAGTATGTACTAATAACTCCTGGTGCTGCTGGCCATGAGCAATGAGTTCAATCTCGAGAGCATATCTACAAGAGGCGTTCTCATATAAAAATCATCTTACAACAGCTGACACATTCAAGAAATGAGAAACTACAGACAGTCGACGTGGTTTCACCAAGCTATATTTTTTTTACTGCAGAAGCCAGAGATGCATTCATACTTTAATTTCATACTTTAAAATGGTGGAAGGGAATTGTAATATCCGTTATTTGATGGGTAGTTAAAGCGCAATATGATTAAGTCCTACAAAGGACCCTGGTCTGGTAATAAATAGGTTCCTATTTCGTAGGACTGGCTTATGTATTTATCTTCAGACGCATCGACACTTAACATCTCGTGTGACGAAGTAAAACTTCTCTATTCTAAATATAACGTGGTATATACACATAGAATTAAACACTCAGAACGGCACAGAGTCGTACGCGGAGTGAAGCCATTTCAAGTTAGCTACGTTCGTTATATATGAAACTATCGCTCTTAGTGTTATTATTCCATGATTATAAGGTTAAAAAAACTTTAATAATTAAAAACAAAACCGACTTTAAAATAATAAACTATAAAAAGACACTGAAAAGTCAATAAATAATTACTTTATTAATCTGCTTCGTTAATTTTGAAATCGGTGCCAGCTTATGGATAACGAAGTGGTGTAAATGTACGTCGCTAATTATATTCAATTTTGATTACTTGTTTTTTAAAATAACCCTAGTCCTTTATTCAGCTTTTATTATGCAATTATTCAGAAATTATGATAAAGGTTAGGCAGTTATTTCCATTTGTAATTGAATACATTGGTTAACTCTAGTTGGCAACGACTCCAAGATTAACGAAGCAGATTAATAAAGTAACTATTTATGGACTAGTGTCTTTCTATAGTTTTTTTTTTATAATGCACAGCACGATGACTGTACTGGACCTGATGGCAAGTACAGTACAATCCAAAACAGCGGCGTCTGACATTGAACAGAGTTCAATGCCAGTCACCGCTGTTATGCTGGCCTGCTTAAATACCTCTTCACGCCTCTTTTGAAGGACCCAATATCATAAGAAGGAGGGAACACGCTGACAGGAAGACGGTTCCATAACCTATAGTAGTTTATTCTTTTGAAGTAGATTTTGTTTTTAATTATCAAAGTTTTTTTTTCTACTTTTTAGTTCAAGTATGTACTTTTAGGTATAGCTGTGAAGCCCAATTTATAGCTTTGGAAACGAATATATGAAACACGAGTAAGTGTCTATAACATTCCAGGGTTTTTCTCAATTTGCCTGAGTTCCACTTATCAGATCCTGATCTGCTGAAAATGTGACCACCTCAGAACTTTACTTTGTGGATTGATTTTTTTTTCCAAATGACGGAGAAAACATGTAACAAATATCTATATTACGAGTAACAAACAAAGACAATATACAGACGAATTGATAACCTCCTCCTTTTTGAAAAAGGAGGCAAAGAGGTTTAATCTATACCTAATAAATAAAAAGAAATGTCCATTTGTTTTATCATAATTTTCAAAATATTTGTATTTATGTCAATTTCTTTGTTCCGGGTAATCTCAGGAACAGCTTTGGACGGAACTTTTCTGGCCAATAGCTGAAGTTACTCAACGTAACTTAGGCTAATTTTATTTTTCGAAAATAATTTTGGTTCCGTGTAAAAAATTAAAACTCATAAAATTGAGAATACGATCCGATCCGAGCAGCGGGCACAAGTAGTATAGAATAAGGTTGCGCCGATCGTTAATAATTACACAAACGCAAGCGAAACAAATCGGTAGACGAAACAAAATGAAACTGTATCATCAGTGTTTTTTAGACCGCAATGATCGGTTTATCTCGCACCCTCCGGAAATATTTTGACGAATTCAATTTGTTTTTTCATTGTTATCATAACCAGGACTGTATTTAAGTGAGACTTAAAATGACCAACGATAATGTATGTTATTTAAGGGTAGATGTATTTACTTTAATTTATTTCACTTCACTTCTTAATTTTTGGTCACAATATTCTTTATCTATACTAATAAATAAAATTGAAGTGTCTGTTTGTAGTGTCAAAATATTTTTTTTTACTAATTAGATTTGATTGTACGATACCTATATAATTTTTTTTTAATGTTTGTCTGTCTGTCTGTCTGTTTGTTCCGGGTAATCTCCAGAACGGCTACACTAATTTTAACGGGACTTTTTTGTTAGATAGCTGTAGTTACTCGGGGTAACTAAGGGTACTTTTGTTTTTTCGTAAATAATTAGGGTTCCGCGTAAAAAAAAAACCGATTAAACGTACAGTTTAACTGGCAAATAATTTTACTTTATCTTAGTAACGAAAAAAATTGAGGACACAGTGAAGAACATATGAAATGCGGGCACAAATCTAGTTCTAATCCTAAAAAAATATTCATACAATATAATAATGGTATAATTAAAGGGGTTTCGTAATATAAAGGTTTTTTTTCTTTGTGTTTTGTTGTTCCAGGTCGATTTAAATTTATTTGAAAAACAAACTTTTTTCGCCGGAGATTCACGTTAGATTTAAAAAAAAACTTCATACAAATAAGGTATAAATATATGAAAACTCTTATTTAGTCTAATATTTAAAGTATCAGAAAATATACTTTAATGTTAATGGATAAAAGCGTGGAAAATAAGATCATAGCTTAATATACTAAAGCTCTGGACGTAATGGTGTTAACACACATACGGACCGGACAGCGGACATAGTACGGCGGGCGGCCGATATTATCTGTCTGCTATGTAGGAATGGGAATCCTTTCCGAAAAAGATCGATTTCTGAATCTATTCGAATCTAAGTTTGATGAATCGATTCACAAAAGATAGACCTTTCAAACGAATAAAGTATCGATTATTAGAGAGTCCTTTTTGTTTTCTATAATGTAATGATCATCTGTAAGTATCCAAAAATAAAACAGCTCAGTGTCTTAATAATTTTTTGTTGTGTGTAATAAATGATGATTATGGTCTAATTTCAAAAACTGGAGGCATTCTATTTACGAATAAAAAGTCGAATAAAACAAATAGAAAAACAAAAGATTTCTTTAACCTCGATATTATGCGAATCGTTTCAAAATATCGATCTTATTGATCTTGTTCCCATCCCTACTGAGGCGACTGATGACCTCGGCCGCTCAACATACCATGCCTGCGGTCCGGTCCGTACGTGCATTAACAGCATAATGGACATAAATGTTTATTTTTTTTAACTAAAACATAGCAAGGTATTATGTTTGAGTCCCGGTGGGTTCGCTGCAGGGGGGCGACGCGGTGACATGCCTGGCAACTCCGTATCGCCCCCCATCCCAAATGCAGCGGACGGCCCCGGGGGGTTTTAGTGGGTATTTCCGGGCGACTCTCGCCCGGGTGAGTCCCACACTGCACGGAGCTCGTCACTCCGTGCCCCTTATCTAGTGTACTGGGGGACTCTGATCCCCTAAATACAATAGATAAGGGTAGTGCGTAAATGCATTTCCCCCCGTCAAAAAAAAAAAAAAAAAGGTATTATGTTTGAGTACATACCTGTAACCAGTGTAAGGACTTCATAAAAATAGGGAGACCAACAGATGTGTTCGTTCCCATCGCAGATTTGTGATTGACACCGGATAAATTTGGAATTCACGCTCCGATAGTAAAACGATCCTATTATTTTGTTGAATAACGACATTGTTGTCGAATTTAGCAACCAGGTTTGTTATTGGTTAACTTCGCTGAAGAGACTACTAAAATGATATAATATTTATTGCATTGTAATAGAAATTAAAGCTTTTTTTATTTTATTTACTTCGCTAAATAAATGGCCGTTTAATCAAGACTAAATTTCATATTTTTTGTACGTTTTCTTAAAATCTCTTCTTTCTTTCTTAATTAGCAAAATTTAAATAAACAAAAATCTAGTTAGCACTATAGTTTTGTTGTAAAATTTTCATAAAAAAATTTGATTAGAAAAATACAATGAATTTATATAAAAATACACCCAATGTATTTAATTAAACAATGGAATTGATCTTGGCAAAAATATCCAATAACGAACGAATTGGGTCAAATACAGAACGACAGAAGCGCGTACCTATGCTATGCAGTAAATCCCCCGAAGTTCGTATTTCGAACAAAGTTAAGGCCAATCGGCCAATCGGACGGGCGCTTATCGCCATCCAATGACATCGACCTATTACACCGGATACCGTAAATTCGAAATTGGAACTTGGAGTTCGTTAATTACCGTACTGGCTCGATATCGCTCTGTAGATCGCCGAGTTACGTATCCATTATCGGAATTAAATTTCGAAATTAGATAATGTTTTGATTATGGTCAGATTTTTTCCCCAAAGTTATTTTAACATTACTCTATGACTCTTGACAAACAAACGAACGAGTTAGGTATGTCTATAAATTTAATTGCAATAACAGACAAGTGTTCACGAAAAGTATATGGCAAGCGTATCTATCTAACTTATTTCTCATTCCCTATTCTCATAGTACACAATGGGGTGGGATGAGGGTTATTTGTAATATGCTTTGATTAAGTTTCTTTCAAAAATGTAGTTAAAGAGTCTTAAATTTTCCTTTTGTTATACTTGAACGATTCCATATTATAAAAGAGAATGTTTTTCAGTATGCATGTCTGTCAGTCCCTTGGCTTATATTCGAGAATGGTTTAACTGGATTACATTTTTTTTTTCAAATTACATGTGCATAGTATATATACTCTGGTCAAGTTTTAGTGCATCTCTAACAGGTTAGGTTGATGATTTTTGTTAAGAAAATTTAATCATGACGTTGCCAAAAAATAACCTCTATTGCTTACTTTGTCATACTTTATATGAAGTAGAGATAAAATGGAATCAAACCTGTTATAAATGTGAGGATAACCGCTAGCACATCAAGTTAATTACATATCAAATGAAACAATAATATTCATTAAACTACACCGCATCGATAGGCAAACGGGAAATTGAACGGTTTCATTAATTCCCGCGACATAAAGAGCGGGAGGCGAAATGAGGCGCATTGTATTCAAAATTAATCAATACATACACCCAAATTGGGATTTTGCGGTGGCTTAAAATTAATTGTGACGTAAAAGAAACAGGTTGTGATTGATACATTTACATGTTCAAATGTTTTCATGTTTGGAGATGTCGGTTTGAATATTGATCTTCTTTTTCCGTATTGAATAAAAGTCTTCATTGCAGTTTATGAACAAACGATGGATTATTGGTAGTGTGGTCGGATTCAGCATCGTTGGGTGTAGATTCCAAGTCACCTATCTTATTCTATTCTAGCTCTTTGCCTGCGGCTCCGCTCGCTGTTCTCTAACCCTAATTATTTTTAGGTAATAAGAGAAAGCAAAGATATTTCTCACAAATTCAAACAGCCGCTAGTCAAACTGTGGATTGAATCGGATTTTATTCACATTATTTCATGCGTTTTATGTTTTTTTTTTTTGTATGCGGAATCTTAGTTATTTTAGAAAAATAAGAGTGGACAGGTGGACGGACATACAAAAATATAGATAATCGTGTTTTTGGTATAGGTACCGTACATACGTTAATGTATTTAGTAAAAAGTTGCAATTTTGATGTTACAACAGACACTTCAATTTTATCTATTTGTGTAGATTAGCCTGATCTTTTAGTAAACGTCGTATAACATTCGTAAATACCATGCTTTTATAATTCTAATAATGTCCGCTCAGCTAGCTTAAGTCTAAAATTATGGCTTGAGAACGAATTGTTCGTGAAAGATATACTATAGGGAAAATAACTAATTTCAAAGCGCCAATATTATGTGGTTAACAGTGATTATTTCCGTCGTGCTTTATCTATCAATGATACATTTAACGTTAGTACATGTTTACATGATGCACCAAGCATCTATAATAGTGGTCGTCAAACAGCAGCCCGCGTTTGGCGTTTGACAACTCATTAAAAGTATGTCAATTAATAAATAGTATCCACTACGCAATGCATAAAAGTGCGGCCCGCAGTGGTACCTCAAAATGACCTATTTGGCCCTTGACTAGAAATCTGTGAAGAATAGCACAATTTTGCCCCCCCCCCCCCCCCCCCCCGGTCACAAATAGTAAGCAAAACTTTTACCCCCAATGATAAAGTAGACAATGACGTAATTAAAAAAAAATAATTTTATTTTTTTACGAAATCACCATTCCCACACCCCGTCAAACTTGTACGTTTGATTAGGCAAAGTATTGATTCTTACGTAATACTCGTATGTGCTTTAGCGGTCCCTAACTTTAATTATCTCGTACCTGGTGATTTCACGTTGTGCCGCGTGCAGCTTGGCGGCAAGTCGCGCGGCGTCCGCCTCGGCAGCGCGCGCCCTCGCTTCCCAGTCGCTGCGCGCGCGACGCTCACGCTCAGCATCGTTGCGCGCCGCTCCCTCGCGCTTTAACAAATAAATCACATTGTATTATTTAAAACATCAATATTGCATTTAACTAGATTACGTGTCAACACCAAAAGCGTCCCGACAAATAACATCTCACTTAAAATATGAGAGGTTATTTTAATATGCTTTATTTCGTCAACATAGCACGCCAAAATGTTTTTCAATGTAGGTTTCTCCCAATAATTAAGGGTCGAATTACTATAATCGGCACGCTTGCCAGGGGTTGACTTTCGCAGTCAGGTGTTTGTGGTAATCAGAGGATGCTACTGCCCACCTTTTGGTTTATCCCCCACGCCAAGATATGGGGTGATACTATTCTTAACCGGCACCTCACGTTTTAGCCCGTGCACGTGGGTTTGGCCCTCTCAAGGAGAACCGGTATCCTAGTAAAGGTCACGAGAATCCTTTGGATGCGGGTAGCGTAAGACCGGCCGTTGTGGAGAGAACTTTGGGGGAGACCTATGTCCGTGACCTGAGACCTGAACAGCAGTGGACAACTTTCGGATGGATTGATCCTGCCTCAGAACATTCTTTAATATAACTCGCGGTGATAAGGATATTGAGTGATTATTTTTTATCGTGTAACAAAAAAAACACACACCATAAATAGTGCAGATAACTGAAAAAATATAAAATCCTGATGGCTGAAGTTATAAGACAACTTGGGTTCATTTTATTTATGTAAAATAATTAGGTTATAAGATATTTATAAAATCTTCACGTTCTATTAGTACCGAAAATATTTAGGGCCTGTAGGTCCATTTTTAGAATGATTATTTAAAACCTATATTACGCAGTGAATATTTGTGCGGATTAGAAAATGTAATACGTGGTGAATCATTCGGTTGCTGGGGGTGAGAATGTGAGGAATCACTGTCATTCTTGCCGAGTGTTTTTCTCGTGCCTGGCAACCCGCGCCGCGAGTTAACACGTTGACAGTTGGTTCAAATATACGCGCAACCGCTCCGCAACGCAAACCGCTAATTATTATTATAAATTCACAATATCGCCGCATCAGACCTTATACGCCACTACGCAAGCTGCAGGATCCTCGGGATTGGATGTGCACGAGAGATTGCTTGGTAAGTGGACATATTTCTTATATTTTCACCCTGAGCGACCCAGTGTGTCACCAGGCAAGATATAGGAGATTTGGAGGCCGGCCAGCCCGCATTTGGTATTTTCTACCAATACACGAGTAGAGACTAACTATATATTTTCATTAAAAATATATTTATCCAGTAAACATATCCAGGTCAATATAGAATTTGAACGGACTGCCCACAGGTGCAATGTCCATACTACCAATGATGAAGTTTATAAAGGGGCCTTTAGATCAACAGCATATAAAAAAAGCTAGGCAACCATGGGGACTGTCGACAGTGAAATCTCGCAACTTTGCAAAAAGTTTACTTTTAAATTTCTTTTATTATAGTACCTATGATTAATTTAAATTTTATAATTTGTTAATTGTAATTTTTAACATGAACTAACATTTAAGATATAACATTTGTCTGAATTTTTAGATCTATTGGCGCTCAGAGCGACAACTAGGGACATTTTCATACAGTTTATTCGTAATCAAAACATATGATAGGCTACGTGAGTATACATTTTATTATTTGTCTCTGAGCGCCAGCACTTAAGAGGACATGCGGTCGGAAAAGTAAGTATTTCAGAAATCCATTGCTATCGCGTTGCGCCCCAAAGAAAGAATTGTAAAACACGAAAGAGACAACTGGAGCTAGGGCTGATTTTACCGTACGCAAGATAGACGAAAATCATTACTTCGTAGTACCCTGTTTCCTCCTCCAAAACTGAAGCGATTTTTAATTTTCTTTCAGTTTTTGAATAATAAAGACTTTGGCTATACTTGTAAGCTTTTTCTAATTGTATCTATCAAAATTGTTTGACGAACGTTTGGAAATGACGGTAAAAGTCGAGCATTTTTTCAACCTCAAAGGATCCTTGTTTCTACAATAACCAATTTACGGAAAAACCAAAACGTACAGGCCTGGCGTTTGTGGATATATATTATTTGGTATAAAAATATTTACCATAATGCTATTATCAAGAGAGGAAACGGGACTACGTTTATATGGAATAAATGCCCTAGGACAGTGATTCTCAACCACTGTGCCGCGGCACTTTTGTGTGCCGCCAAATTTCAAAAGTGTGCCGCCAAATTTTGCAAATATATAATAATGTTAATATTATTAAATTATATCATTTAAAATGAAAAATATTTATGCAGTGTGTTGTTGTAAGTAAATAATTTTTATTTTTTTTCTTTGTGTGTCGCCAAATTTTGAAATCGTTAAATATGTTCCGCAACAAAAAAAAAAGGTTGAGAATCACTGCCCTAGGATATCTTCTCAAATGCCATCTTTTACTTGACAAATTGTCGCATATTGACGGCTGACGTCATGTCACTAGTATAGCGAATCTATAAGTTTTCCCCCCGACCGAGAATCGCTCAACGCAGCAAAAAGAAGCTTTCGCTTCAAGAGGCAGTATTAAGTTTTCGTTTAACTATTTTTGTTATCTACTCTGAATATAAATATAGATATAGTATAGACATAGAGGCGATCGTGTTCTTTGATCCGTCGATGCGGAACCGTCGTATTTTATCGGGATAGCAGATAAAAATCCAATTTGGTCGAGCATCTGTTGATGTCACACGCGTTTATGTCAGAAGCACGCGTCCGCGACGTCACTAAATTGAAAATATAAAAGACAAGAGTTTCGTTATGAAATAGCTTTTAAAAAAGAATACTGTATATTCTTAACGTTTCTTAAATGTTAAATGATAATAGAGATGAACAAAAACCAAGCAGAACTGGCTCTGAAATGATCCTATCGAAATTGCAGTGGCCATTCAAGTTATAAGCTTCAATAGGTGGCGGGGTTCATTCTTTCTTATTCTGGACTAGCTGGGTGCTCGCGGCTTCGCCCGCGTTTAATTTGTTCTTCACTGCGTTTCAATTTTTTTTAATACGGAACCCTAATTTTTTAGTACCTAGATAAAGTAAAACCATTTCTTATAAATTCAAGCACTTGCCCGTAAAATTGTGCATTGAACCGGATTTTACTCACATTTTAATGAGTTTTAATTTTTTTTTACGCCGAACCCTAATTATTTTGGATTAATAAAAGTACCCTATGTTCCGCGGAGTAACTTCAGCTATGTACCAAAAAAGTCGTGTCAAAATCGGTCCAGCCTTTTCGCAGATCAGGAACTAACAGACAGACAAAAATTAAAAAAAAAATGTATTTTGGTATAGGTATGGGTGCATACATTCATTAGTATTTAGTAAAAAAAATGTTATTTTGACATCACAAACAAACATTTCAATTTTATTTATTAGCATATATGACATGGTGAACGGTGGGGTCTGTATGATCACCACTTAAACAATTTGTACTTATTTAGTTTGCGTTTTTTTAATGCTTACATTATCATGAGGAAGAATAGGGCAACTGTTAGCGACGCTTCAAGACTTTAGAAATAAGATACTATGCGATGTGTAAATTATAATTAAGATGATAATAAAGATATTAATTCTCTAGTTAGGTTAGTGTATACAAACGTAGTGCGCTGTATTATTCAGATAGCAATTAGCAACTATTCAGATAAATAAATAAATAATGCATAATAATAATATTTGACCATACAGCGCGCTACAGTAGGGGTACGCCAATGAAAGAGTTTCTCGCGTACGAAGTGCCGAACTAGCCGGCACAATAAGAATAGGCCATGTGGGCCGAGAAAGGGTGGGAGTCGTGATCGGTAAGCGGAGGTGTGCGCACGCATGCCTCGTTCGCTCGCTCCAACTCGATATCGATTTTTTCGCTTTCGTTTCGTGTCGTAGTCGTGTGTCTTCGTGACGTCAGTGACTGGCTTTCAGTAACCGAGGTGACGCAGACCTACTTCGCGTCGCGTGCCGACTTGTAGTAAGTTTAATATTCGGTGTTGTAAATTTATTTACAACATCGTTTATTTCGAATATCGTACGTTTTAGTACGCGCGCGTGTTACGTATATTCACCCGTAAGGTGAAGATACGTCTTTTCTTAATTGTTACTTTTTGACTTTTGAAGATAACTTTCTTCGTAAGATAGTGGTCACCACTGGATACCTAGCGGTGACAACCCAAGGTGGTGCGGGGTTATCAGGCGTGCCCCAGAGACCCCCTTCAGGGGTCTCCCTATACCTGACATAGTTTCGGTGCGTAGTCGCGCCGAAATCCTCAGTCACACCCTCCCATCCCGCCTCAATCCATCCTCTGGGTGCTGTGTGGGCGTAATCTCGATTTAGCCGAGTTACGTTCTCGGCCCTAGAGATTGATAGGGCGTCCACCTAGGCCTAGTAGGTACCAACTCTTTTGGGTCATTGCCCCTCGACTCAAAGGTCCCTCGCGAGGCTCGCGTAGCCTCATTAGGTTTTTGGCGCGCCCCCCTGCCCTTCAGGCAGGGAGGTAGTTCACCCCCCTGCCCTCTCGCCGTCTCGGGATGGCCGATTTTATGACAACGGAGCATCAGCTCCTTAGTTTTGTTAAGGTTTTGCTCGCAAAGTCTCCCGAACTCGCTCGGGAATTCGCGCATTTTAAAACTAATTTGCCAGGTCCGTCCGCCGCGCTCCCGCCTCGTGTACGCAAGCCAGTACAAAACATTAACGCTTCGGAGCGTTCGCGCGCACGCACTCCACCCGCGTCAAATTCTGGAAGGGAATCGTCCTTTTTAAAGAGAGGCGGGCTTCGCCCCATCAGGGCGCCCGTTCCTGCTCTAGATCACGCTCGCGCTCTCGATCGCGGTCTCCCCCTCGTCCGCGCTCTGCGGACATCATAAATGTGCCTACGGGCAACAGGTACTCCCCATTGTCCCCCCCGGATGAGGCCGACAGACGTCCGTGCCTGATGCCGGACTTTACACGTCCTGCTCCTCCATCATCATCCGAATCAGACTCTGATGATATGAATGTAGAGTTTCCACCGCTGGACGACGGTTTCACCGTCCAACAGCGGAAGTCAAAAAGGAAGGCGACTGCTTCTCCGCCGCTCCCAACCACTGGTCCTAAGCTCCTCGCTACTGAGGACGCCAAGCAGCAGCCCAAACCGGTACCCGTCGCGGTATCAGCTACACCCCAAACCCGCGGTACAATCCTCACAGGCACAGCCTGTAAAGATTCGCCCGCCTCCACCGGTCACGGTCCAGGACAAGGCGTCCTGGACTCGTATCTCTTCGGCTCTACAAAGCCGAAAAAAATCCATTATACGCATGCCACCAGCGTCCGTGATGGTATAATGGTTAAAGTCCCTACTATCAAGGACTTTAAGGACCTTACCAGCTTCCTTAGAGAAGCGAAATACGCGTTTTTCACGCACGCACTCGAAGAGGAGAAGTCCCTTCGAGTAGTGATTAAGAAGGTCCCGAAAGAGATCTCGTGCGAGGATGTCGCGGCCTCACTTAAGGCCCAGAACATCCCCGTGATAGAGGTTCACCGAATGATAGCCCCCCGAGACAGGAAACCATACAACATGGTCCTGGTGTCACTGCCAGCCACTGCAGAGGGTAAAGAGGTCTTCAACCTCAGGACCCTCTGTGGGCTCTCTGGCATTAGCGTAGAGCCACCCCACAAAAAGTCCTACCCGACGCAGTGCCACCGCTGCCAAGGGTACGGTCATAGTTCTCGGAGCTGCTTCATGGCTCCGAGATGTGTTAAGTGTCTGGGTGAGCATCTCACCCCAGACTGCCCCCGTCCTAAGGACACCTCCGATCCCCCCAGCTGCGCCTTATGTCGGCAGGAGGGTCACCCCGCGAATTATCGTGGGTGCCCGTGTGCACCCAGGGTGAAGCGGAACCACCCTAGAAAGGGTGGTAGGCAGGTTACCCAGGGGAACCCTGCTCCGCTTCTCGCTCAGCCTCAAGTGCCATCAATGACACTGAAGGCTTTCCCATGCCTACCAGGCACGTCGGTAGCGCCTTCAGCGTTGTCGACCCGTCCGTTTACTTCCCGACCCGCGATGGCCCCTCTGGCTCCGTGGGCTCTAAAACCCCAAGCCGCGGCGCAACCGCGCCAGTCCGCTCCTTCTCTGGGCCCTCAGGCCACCCCATCCAATCTCACTGGTTTAGACCGAGTGTTTTTCCTCCTGCGCGTCCATGACGTGCAGGAGGTCGTCGCTTTCAACAATTTGTTGAACAGCGGTGCCGGAAATGCCGAGTTGGACGCGATCACTCGGTACCCAGCTATTGCCATGACCATCCAAGGTCTGGCCCGTGCCACATGCCACCCTTAATCAATGGCTAAGATAAAGCCTCGCGGATTGTCTCTCTCTTTTTTTCAACGCTCGGAAACTCGTCCCGCAGCGTACTCTAATCGCGAACTTCCTCCGCGATCGTCAAATAGATGTGTTTCTTGTCCAGGAAACCCTCCTGAAACCCAAGGATCGTAATCCTACGATTGCGAACTACTGTATCGTTCGGAACGATAGATTGCCCCCCAGAAGGGGCGGTGGTACTCTCATTTATTACAAGCGGTCTCTCTACTGCACGCCGCTAGACCCTCCTGAACTCACAAACATGGAAGTTTCTGTGTGCAGAATTGGTATGACTGGCCATCCGTCAATCGTACTAGTATCTGTATACCTCTCCCCCAATAGCGAACTCCTACTATCTGATCTAGGGAAACTTCTCGCCCTCGGCGACTCAGTAATCATCGCAGGTGACCTCAACAGTGGGCACACGATCTGGAACAGCTCGAGGGATTCACCTAACGGGATCATACTCGAGAGTCTGGTACCTGGGCTCAACTGTGAGGTCATCGCTCCTTCAGAGCCTACCCACTATCAAGCGCACTGCCGCCCGACAGTGCTAGACATAGCGATTCTGAAAGGAGTCTCGCTACCTGTGCGTCTTATACAAGTCGTACACGAACTTGACTCCGACCACCGCCCAGTCGTTCTACACTTAGGTCAACCGGATGGCTCTAGTTCGCCAGTTGTAAAGGTCACAGACTATTACAAGCTCGGCCGGTATCTGAAGGACCATCAGTCCTCACCTCCATTAGATAGGATCCCTGATGTACTGGATACGTCTGCGGACGCGGATCTCGCGATCGATTCCTTGGTTGAGCATCTCAACATCGGAATCAGGGAGACCTCGAAAGAGGTGCAAGCGGCGAACGATCGCCGGTTCATACTCCCTGATGACGTAAGAGCCCTGCTCACCCAAAAGAACGCCGCGACCCGCGCCCACGACACGTATCCAACTGAGGAAAATCGTGCACGCTTACGTTTTTTACGTAGAGCGGTGAAATACCGCATAGATGAGTTCCGTAACAATAGGTGGAACAGTCTCCTCGAGGAGCTGAAACCCTCCCACCTCGCGTACTGGAAGCTTGCACGATCAATGAAGACGGACCGTACCGTCGCTAGTATGCCCCCCCTGGACAGAAACACACAGGGTCTTCTACCCGCATTTGACGATGACGAAAAAGCTGAGTGCTTAGCCGCTAGCCTCGAGCAGCAATGTTCCCCCGTCACTGACAACGTTGACGTCCTCCACGTCTCCGATGTAGAGTCCTCGGTACAGGACTTAGACGCTCTTTCCCCGGTTGTCCCCCTCACACCTGTCACCTGTGATGAGGTCACCACCACTATTAAGGGCCTTAAGCCCAGGAAATCTCCCGGTCCGGACGGGATCAGGAATGAAGTGCTTAAGCTTCTTCCACCTCGTCTCATCGCGTTACTGGTCTACATCTTCAATGCGGCCATTAAAAATCACCACTTTCCAGCCGTCTGGAAAGAAGCGATAGTCATAGGTATTCACAAGCCTGGAAAAGACACCAGGTTACCAGATAGTTACCGTCCAATCAGCTTATTAAGCACAATAGGCAAACTCTACGAGCGGATCCTTCTGAACCGTCTCCTAGTTGTGATAGAGGACAAAAATCTTTTGCCCCCCGAACAGTTCGGTTTCAGAGCCAGACACTCTTGCGCGCACCAAGTGCAACGCCTCACGGAGCACATCCTGTCAAATTTTCATCGAACCCCAAACACACCCTGGCATACGCTCGCTGTCTTCTTCGACGTTGCCAAGGCATTCGACAAGGTCTGGCATGCCGGCCTTGTATTTAAATTAGTAAAGTTAGGTATCCCTGACACGCTAGTTCACATCCTACGTGATTACATTTCAAATCGTAGTTTCCGCTTTAGAGTAGAGTCTACTCTCTCTTCAGCCCACCCAATTCGCGCAGGAGTTCCCCAGGGTTCCATTCTGGCGCCCGTCCTCTTCAATCTTTATATAGCAGATCTACCCGACCTAAACCCGAACCTGAAAGAACACCCGGTCCCAGGCCGAGAGTGCAGTAAGGTTCATTTAGGTCTATACGCCGATGACACGGTCGTTTATTTTTCTCATAGACAAAGAGTTATTCTTAGAACCCGCGTCCAAAAGGCTGTCAACACCTTAAGTCTTTGGTACAAAAAGTGGCGCATAGCGATAAACCCGGGAAAGAGCACCGCGATCATGTTTTCCGCAAAAAACGACACCCCTCCACCTCCCATTAAATACCTAGGTGTAGAGATCCCTTGGGCTACCGAAGTCAAGTACCTCGGTGTCCGATTAGACGTCCAAATGACTTTCCAACCTCACTTTAAGAAAGTCAAGCACCAGACCACCATGGTGCTAGGGCGGCTTTTCCCCCTATATAACTCCCGGAGTAAGATGGCTCTCCGCCATAAAATTACTCTGTATAAAACCGTCGTCAGACCGATCATGACTTATTGCGCCACCGCCTTCGCCCATAAAGACTTGGCTCCCTTTCAAGTGATTCAGAATCGCTTCGTAAGGAAAGCCGTAGGTGCCCGAGGGTATCAGAGAAATGTGGACTTACACAGAGATCTGAACCTACCCTCCATCTATTCCGTAATCAAGTCCCAGTGCCGCGCCTTCTTTGATCGCGCAGAGACACACCCAAACCCGCTCATATCGAGAGCTGTAGCTTACCCCGCCGATCCGTTAGCTCCGAATTCGCTTCGGAGACCGCGAAATGTCCTTACCGACCCCGACGATAAAATCACCGCCGCAAATAGGATCTTTCCCCATCACCCGAGAAAACATGCGTGCCAGCGCCCACGCCCGCGAAACCGCCGTTCCCGCCGCCGGGGACTGGCAGGTAACTTTGCTCCCGCACACTCTCCGGGTCCCCCTCAGGCGGCGACCCAAGACGTGTCTCGTTCCCCAACTGGGGAGAGGCTCTTGACGTCGCCGCCAGCGCGATACAGTAACACTGACCATGCATTGAGCATTACACGCACAACACCGCACTCACACTCCTGCACATAACACGCAGGTACATAGGTCCTGTAAGGAACCTTTTTTTTTTTATTTTAATAAATAAAAATGTAGGGAACAGCTAGGACACAACTCGCGAGAGAGTTTTGAATACTCAGGTGACGGCCAAGCCGAGGTTCGTACCACTTTGGTAGCCCTTGAGCTAGTCACCTTATTGCGGCTGAGTGCCCTCAGCACTCGCCCCCAAAGTTCGGTGAAGCTGTAAAGGCCCTTCCGGTCAACAGCATTAGCTAGGTTAGAAAAAAAAAAAAAAAAAAAAAAAAAAACGAGAAAGGGTAGTCTCGTCGCGATCGTCAAAGAGAAAGTTAAGTTCAAGACAAGTGATTTCTTTGTAATAGTTTAGTGAGACAATAAAAAGTGTGTACAATAGAAAGTATATTGCGTTGTTGCATTTTTCCCGCCAACGACCCGGTCCACGTGCTCTACTGCGTCCCTTTCGGCATACAGAATTGTCAAACTTATACCATCCTGTTTCTATGCTGATAGGGCGTGGCAGAGCAGTCTACGTAATAGTATAAACGGACGCGCATAATCGTGTGTCCGTCCGTTACAGCAACAGTTTTGCCTACTATTGTTGACAAGTCGGCTGAGGGAATCAAAAGTACCTAAGATTACCTACGTAATAACTGAATGTAATAAACGCCTTTTAAATTGATAATGGAAGCTTATTAACTGTACATTAAAATGTCCTACCAACGTGCAAAGATACCTTACCACCATGCAGAGGGTATATGATTTTCTTAGATTTCATCTTTTTATTTTAAAGAATTAAAAAAATATAGACTAATAAATTTACTAAAGTTCTCCGTAAAATGTACTGTACTTTTGTAAGTAACCTTCGGTAATAGTTTAGCGACCAGCTTAGCTTTTTTATGATACAAGTAATAGACGAAAGCGATTTACAATTTTATTGCATTTAATTATATTTTGTTTGAATTTTATAAATATTTTATTGTTATATATTTCCAAAAAGTTATAAATGTTAATATATTATTTTGCACCTACCTTTGTTAATCTCTTTACCATTCTAAGGTTGACTGGGCGAAAAAGCCTTAAGCATTAAGTGCGCCTTTATACATAATTGCGTGCAAAATGTGTTAAATAAATAAACACGTCATAATCTTGTTCTACTTACAAACCAAATTTGTAAAAAAAAAAAAATGTATTCGATTCTTCTAAAACTATTTTCGCTTAAAATTAGTCTAATCTGTCTCTAACATCATTAGAAAATATACGCTTGGATATTCTGTAAATCTGTCTTTTTATTAGGGTGTAATTAATCGTTTTATTGGGCGTTAATTAATATAATTATTTGTGAGCTAATACTAATTTCTGTTAATTAAATTTAATATTATTCTCATTATTTATTCTATATATTGCATAATAACGTACGTGTTTTCAAACTTGGCCAAAAAGTTCATCTATAATTTAAATTAAGACTAATATTGATTGGTTAATGCTGGATTTATGAGCGCCTTTATATACAACTAGCTGGTGCCCGCGGCTCCGCCTGCGTTTCATATGTTCTGTGCATATGACGTTTAATTTATAGCTAATTTGAAAAAAAACAAATGAATGAATAAAAGTAAGAGTATTTTGTTTTTATTAGAGGAAAAAATGTATATAAGCGTAAATTGAAGTGGAAAATGTACAAAAGAGTAAATCGAAAAAAAATGAGAGAGGATCGGTGGAATCCAAAAAATACCCGTCTATGACAAATACTGCGTTGAAAGGTATTAGTCCTATCCCGATATGTTCAGTAGTTTTGAGGTGATGGTGCGTCAAAGGAATAATAAACAAACAAATTGAGAAAACATGGCAAACGGTTCATAGAATTTGAAAAATATATAACCTTCTACGATTAATTCCGCGTCGAATGGTTGTGGTTTCACGCTGATAGGCCCAGTAGTTTTTTCGAGTTTACCTCGGACAAAGAAAACAAACTTTGCTTATACGTCTATATATATAGATGAGATCCTTTACCTTTGATAATACGTTACGATAACATAAATATTTCAATTTAGTATGACGCTTTATATTTTTTGTTTCAAATCCGCTTTCGCTTATGAATGAAACCGTTTAAAGGGATATTCTCTCGGCTAAGTTTGATGAAGTTTTAATTGAAAATTAGTCTTGGCCGTATCTCGTCGGGTTCAGTTCATTTGGCCCCGGTAGACCGGTAAATGAGCTCAAGTTTTGTCTTATCCGGACACACTCAAAAATGTACAGCCGTTTTCCTTCGAATCTCTTTCGACTTTTGATCATAGAGTGAAAAAAATTTAAACTCCTAATGGTACAATTAGAATATATAATCCGTTTTATTTCAACCACCAGATAACTGCCTCGGAGGCGTAGTTGTATTACGGTGCGACTGCCGTTCTAAGATCTCGGGTTTGATCCGTCCTCGGGTCGGTCAAGTGGTATTGGGTTTTTCTACTTATTATCACCCCGGAGTTTGGAATTAGTGCCCGATATGGCGACAGGCTCGCCCCCTGTCACATCTGCGACGGAACTAAGCTCGGCGGAATACGAGTGGTGTAGTTCGCTACTTCACCTCTGTCTAACACTTCGGGGATAACAGGCGTGAGCTTATGTTATATTTATGTTACCAGAAAAGTATAATAGGATTCTTTTTACATTACTAATTTATAGTTTAGTCCCTAGGTTTTCAACGTTGGCGATAGCACCCCCCCTCCCTTGTGGAAGTAGAACACCCAGAGAAAATTGGGGGACTTTGGTTTAGATCAAACATTAGAGTTTTTTTGGCGTCAATGTTAAGCGAGTTTTTGTATGGAACTATCACTCTTGAGCGTTATTACTTGTCATCGATCTTGGATTGTACTATTTAATATAAGATGAAGTGCAGACACTCTGGCGATCTCGAATAAAAAAAATAAACATCATCAACGATCTATTTAGGCTTAATAAAAATACACTCAAATAAACTAACAGCTGTCAACTAGTAATCTACTATCCATTGGTCGCGGGCGGAAACAGACGAAAATAAACTCAACAGAGTGAGTTTCCTTGGTTCGTTTATTTTTTTCTTTCTCTCTGAATCGTTATAATGGGTCGCGACAGTCGTCGTAATGAATCATATATAGCTAATTTACTTTGATAATTTATTATATTTTACACGGATCATTTCAATTTTTTTTTTTAATAAAGCTTTTAACATTATTTTTGGAGCGATGATTAAGCACGGTTTTACATTAGGATTCTGCGTCGATGGGCTTTGGTTTGGGCCCTACTTTGTAATGAGTGTGTGATTTCGGTGTAGGAAATTATAAGATGGAGGTAGGGCCGGCCAACATGTGTGTACCGGTAGTATCACCCGAGAGCCAGTACCAGACGTAGTGCGTTTACCATCCAGGACCACTGTGCTTTTTTAACGAATATAAAATAATTTACAACAAGTAAGTAATTAAGTTCGACGCAGTGCAACAATATTCAGTAATCGCGTTTGGAACGCTTCAATGGCGTCGTGACTGGTCTCTTTTATAATTCGTAACGTGACCACTAATGCCCGATAACTTAAATGTTGCAACTGTTTAAAAAAATATTTTCATAAAATTTTTATTACTTTTATTTTTATTACTGAAAACACATTTCATAAACTGAATATATCATTCATTGAAAATTGTTCTATGTTAAAAAAAAACAATCATTTAAGTAGGTTTATTATATTAGCTTATTAGAAATGTAAATGGTCATTTTAAATGAATATTAGAAAATGCCCAAGTATTTTCATTACTGATTGTAAATATATTCTTGTTGATTATCTAAATAAATAAAATTCAATTGTCTGTTTGTAATATCAAAATTATTTTTTTTAGGAAATAGATATGAATGTTTATACGTTACCTTTACCAAAAATACATTTAATTTTAATTTTATCTGTTTGTCTGTTCATAATGGGTAATCTCCGAAATGGCTGGACCGATTTTGACGGGAATTTTTTGGTAGATAGCCGAAGCTACTCCGGATAACTTATAATTTTCGAAAAATTATGCGTATAAAAAAAATTAAATTCATAAAAGTTTAAATGTAATCCGATTCAATGTACAGTTTTAAGGGCTAGTGCAATAATTTTTTTAGAAAAATAATTAGGGTTCTGTATAAAAAAAAAACACAAAACACAGTGAAAAATATATGTAAAGCACGCGTGCAGTCGCGGGCACACAGCTTGTATCAAATAAAAAAAAATTACAACCTATTATGAAATATGTTATTTGCAAATTAATCATTATATAAATTATATATATATATATATATATATATATATATATATATATATATATATATATATATATATATATATATATATATATATATAACTAAATAAATTATAAATAGAGAACGCTTTCTGCAATTTCAATATAAAAAGGAGTTTATAATGAAAAAGTTATAATACATTTATCATAGAATCAGTTATAGTTAACGATATAAAGTTGTCTATACAAAACACTATAAATGTCAAAACAACTCACACTACCCTTAACACCGACTTCTCACTTGTCACTTTGACAGTGACAGCCGGTGTAAAGTGGCATGCCCTTAAGCCGGGGCAGAGACTCTACATTGCGGTACTCAAACACTTAAATAAATAATGCGGGTAAATAGAAATTATTACACCGTCAGATCCAACGATAAAAGTTTCCTGCGTTCGATGTATTTATTACTCTGCCTGTCAAAAGAAATTAAATATAGCTGTAATATTTGTATCTGGCTGGTTTTGATGAGATTAAAAAGGTTACATTTTAGAAAATAAACAAATTAGTAATACGTTGTATCCAACTAGTTTGCATTTGTTTTTATTTCTGTCAAAATGCGTGAAGAAATTTGATTAATTTTAAAAAATTATTACAAAAATCTTTTTTCATTAAAAACAAAACCGACTTCAAAAGAATAAAGTATAAAAATGTACTAAAAAGTCAATAAATAATTTCTTTATTAATCTGAAATCGTTCATTTTGAAATCGGTGCCAGCTTCTACGTCGCTTGTTCTTTAAAATCACCCTAGTTCTTTATTCAGCTTATATGTAATTGTGATAAAGTTTAGGCAGTTATTTCCATTTGTTAATGAGTAGATTGGATAAATCTAACTGGCACCGACTCCAAAATTAACGAATCAGATTAATAAAGAAATTATTTACAGACTTTTTAGTGGATTTTTATACTTTCTTCTTTCGATGTCGGTTTTGTCTTTAATTAAAAAAGGTTTTTATTTATTTTTTAGTTTAAGTATGCACTTTTAGTTATAGTGAAGCCAATTCATAGCTATGGAAACGAATATATGAAACACGTATTAGTGTCTATAATATTCGAGGGTTTTTCTCGATTTCGCTGAATTCGATCTTGATCTGGTGAAAATGGGACCAACTCGGAAGTGTACTCCTTCAATAAAAAAAAAATGCAAATCTGTCCACAAATGACGGAGAAATCGAGTAACAAGCTTAAAAAACATACAGACGAATTGATAACCTCCTCCTTTTTGAAGTCGGTTAAAAAATAATGCAACGCAAACCGCGAACAAGAATTATGATGTTTATGGACCTAATGCAGTATCAGTAAGAGTAGGACAAAGTTTGGTTTAAGCGTTTTCAATCCGGAAATTTTGATGCCATAGATGCACCTCGCTCTGGTCACCCTATTACGGATAAAGTGGACGATATTTTTGAAAAAGTGCAGCAAGATCGGTTTATCCCTAGAAAAAGTTAACTAGAGGATAGAGAATAGAGGAGAGGATGCCCTATAAAAAGATGGATGTGTGAAGGACGATATGAAAGCAAAATGGGTAAATAAAAATATGGTGACTGATAGCGATGTGTGGAAGAAAAGGACATACCGCACCGCCCCAAATAACAAATTGGTAGCATGATGACGTAAGAAGGTACGTGATAATGATCATTTTTGTGATTTCTGTTCAATATTCTGATTACTTTATCTACCTATATCCTCATATATATTATTTAATGTAACAGAATATTACTAAGAAGATTGTTGACATATTATTTTTAAGAAGATTGTTAAAAATTATCATAACATTATCTGGTAATATATCTACGGTAAAAAATCATGTAAATGGGTCCAGTAGTTACCGAGTTATAAGCCGACTAACTGACGGATAGATAGACGTTGCCTTTTATATAATGTAAGGAAGGTCCAAAGATTTTTCTAAGAAATACGTCAACAAATACTTTTGTTACCCCATTAATATGTTCTATATTGGAATATGGCAGTTCATTTGCCTCACGCATCATTTTTAAAATGTTGATCAAAATATTTATTTTAATAATAACACAGTGTAATCTATCAAAGTCATCTTCGCTAGTCACGCCCCGGGTTTCTATCGTTGACGTTTTGGAGGTTATTTTTATTATTTCAGGGTTCTGTTTTTTTTAATACATAATAAACAAAACGCTTAAAATCTTGTATGTAATTAATTCGCAGTTACGAAATTTAAAAATGTATGTATATACCTTCATGTTTATGTCTAACTGTTCACGCCTGAAATATTTAGCGTTTGGTTGTGATTCAAATTATCAATTCACTGTCAAGAAATTTCATACATAAATTAGAAATTGACAATTTCACATTATTCCATAGTCATTAATAAAGCGATCACAAAACAACAGTAATGATTAGGTAATTACGAAAAATTGTACGGAATTTTGCATAAAAAATATTTTCTGACTTCATTTATACTTGTAAATAATTGTTATTAAAAAAAAAAAATGCTTCTACAAAACTTCCTGAGAGTTCGAGTTTCATTATTTGTGATTTAGATATTATCTTTTCTCTAGTCTTTTGACTAATGAGCGTTGAGGTTATTGCACCTCACTGTCATATAACTACTTGGACTTGGATCTACCAAATGTCTTTTTTTATACAATCTCATCTGACGCTAAGCGACAATGTGTTCCATGACGGTAAACACGCTAAGTCTAGAGGTATTGACTGTCAAGTGATACTGCCGGAACACATCTGTAGGTGTTTGGCAACACGTTTTCAAACTTGGGGGTAGTGGCTGTACAGGCGGGCATTTTTAGAAAATGCCCTACCACCATGCTATGGTTTCCTTACGATGTTTTTCTTGACCGCAAAATCAGGCGCATTATAAAGGTGGATAGATGAGTTTGAATCTAGGTCCATCGACGAGGAATTTAACCGCACTAATAACTGACAAACCTTTCAAAAATGTTTAGTTTACATACTTCTTCTGAAGTGTATGTAAGAACATCTAAGCTATTATTATAAAGAGGTACAGTTTGTGAGTTTGGATATTCGTAGTAATCTCCGTTACGGCTGATCCGATTTTGGAAAATCTTTCACTGTTAAAAAGTCATATTATATATAGGTTTCTTTTTACGGGACGGAACGGGATTTCACGCGAGCGAAGTCGCGGGCACAGCTAGTAGTTAATAATTGTATAGGATAGAAGTTGTTATTTATATAAGAGCTAAGTCGCTAAGTCCTTACACTAACAAAAATAATAGACAATACTATAATTCCTTCGAATAAGCAAACACATTATCTTCAAAGTTCTCCCGTTACCTACTTCTGTCCCCTTCATCCAGTGTGTAAAGTTACCAAAGAAAAAAGTCATCCGCAAAATTTTCTCTTAGAGGACTGTCACCCTTCTTAATTCGTCGCCAAACATCCCTTATTGACAGCTTCCCTGTACTTAGGTACTCCGTTTGCTTGGGCATTAAAGCAAACCCTTCTTGGGGTGTTGCACAAGGGTTGTAGATAAACAAACACTCGCCAAATATTTAGCTAACATAACAAATAAGTTTGCTCAGTTTGGTTGCTTCTGTTAGAGTTACTTGCATACATTTTCCAGTACTTTAAAGTACTTAGTGAATTTGCCTTGAACTCGAAACTCGACAATTAAAAGCTTTTCGTTCGCTTGAATTAAAAGCAATTAAAAAATCATAATACACTGGACCTTTCCCACGGGTTGGCAACACACGATGACGTCATCAAAACAGTTCCCCGCCCCGATTGATCAAAACGTAGACACGTGACCGGCACGCGACAACTCTTTTCACTATAATTAGTCAGAGGGATCCCATTGGACCTTTTTATTACATTCAATGTCAATAATTGCGATCATTTTGAACTTAATACTAGGAATTTTGAACTTGACTAGGCTTCGTTTATTGGAATGCAAATCGCGCTCCTAATGATAATGTTGCCCCTAATATATGCCGTAGTTAGAAAAATGACAAAGTGATTTCCCTTTCGGGGACCGTATCTATTGACGTATGTTTTGATACTCAGCATGTATGATTCGACAAACGGTTCTGTAAACTACGAAGACAATAAAACTTGGTAAATACTGTGGACAGTAGAGTTAAAATGTAATTAAGTGATCTATTGAAAAGGCGATGGTGACAATTAGGTGCAATGTCAGTTGCTAGAAAATTGACGGAACTAACTCAAACAAGAAGAGACAACAAAATATTTTAAACGGCTTGGAATTAAATTATCAAAAAATAAGACGACGAAAATAACTTTTATTTTTTCAACCTTTTAAACCTTAAAGTATAATACACATTATACTTTAAAATGCAATTAAGTTTAAAAGGACTACAAAATTAATAAAAAGAACAGATAATTAATTATAATAAGAAACAAAACGTAAGTTTTTTAATTAACTATGAAATTGTGTTGCGATATATCATGAAAAAAGTAAACATAAATAACATAACATAAAAAACTTCAAAAAACCAGAAACAGTTTTAACTTTTGTTGAAAGAAAATATCTCGGTGTATGTACGTGACCACGACGTTTCGCTAGTCCATTTTTATGTAACTGGTTACATAACATGGTTAATTATGACACTAATATAATCATTGTCAAAAGACAGTAAAAATTGACATATATGTACATTAACTAGCAACCCCAAAAAATGACTCATCAAAATCCCCTGCACAGCTAAGCAAAGCATTATTTATTACAGCTCACAGATTCGCCCGCAGGGGGTCATTGTTATAAATAATTCAATAAATACGTACATATAGCTAATAGGAACTATAAGAATAATCTGCTTATTGTAAGCCAGTGAATGATGCATTAGCCCGTTTCAGCGATTAGAGCTTAGTACATAGTGAAGCCACCGAAATGAAACGTAATATAAAGTTTACAGAAGTTAGATAATTTACATTACTTGCGTTTTACCACTTAAAATTGATATCATTGCCTTCTAAGGTAAGCCATCAACATATGTCTTAAAGACTTTTCAAGTGATCTAAAGCAGCATACGCATTGTGTGTTCCCTTCGCATGCACAATATTAAGTGACCTCTCCATGGACACGCGTTCTATCCCCTGGGATATCATTTAGGTAGTATAGATTAGCTAAGAAATCGGGCTACCCTCTCGATTTCAGTGATATCTCAGATGAAAGATTAAATTTAGTTTGTAAGTAATATGCAGAATTAGATACAAAAATCATATATTAAATAAACCGTACTTAGTGACTAACTTAACATCATTGCCAAAACTGTATCACGGATTATAGCGATTCCAGAGCTCGAACCTAAAGGAGGTATCGTTCCGTACATAGAGTAACAACGCTAAGAGCGATAGTTTCATACAGAAACTCGCTTAACATAGAAGTCAAAATCATATCTATAGGTGTGCTTGTAAACGCCACAGAATTGCGTACGTGGCCTTTTAAGACGTGCGACTACAGCGTGTTTAAATTCTCTGGTTTCGGATTTATTCCGAGTTATTCTCTTGTTAAGCACATCAAGATTTCACATATAATACCACTGGATGGACACTTCGGTCTGTTTGTTTATGAGACAATAAAAAAAAACAAGTCAACATCCTACAACAATTCCTGAGAAATCCATAACCTATAGACCAATCTCGCGATCACGGCCTAAATTTGTAGTATTTCGCAGACCACAACTATTATGGAAATACAGTTCCTAAAGCACTCAATACTCTGATATACGGTGTCTAAAGTCAGGGTTGTAAAGTGGCACCCGACTTGCATTTCCAAACCAAATGAGGAGGCGCAGAGCCAGCCGCACTGGCTCCCGACATAATTCACGTCTTGGTACGATCGTTCCGATTTAAATATCTATGTTACATAAATGGACTCTATAAAATATGCGGTAAAACTGAATATATGGTCTGAAATAAAATATTTCGAATCTATTATAAACTAGAAAATAACTTTAAAAAGAAATCAATTTTAAGCGGCAGATTTCGATGCGATTTTCACCCTTCGTAAGTTGTTTTTTGTCAGAAAGTTACAATATATGCTAATTAAGTTTTTCTGTGAAAGTAGAAAAAAATCAGCATTTTGTAAACAAGTCTTCAAAAAATAGTTTAAGAATTGTAATTGTTCAAAAATCCTGGAACAAATTTCACACTAGCACAGTTTATCTCTAGACTCCATCCTAAAGTTAACATGTTGTTAAGGCGTCAATGTTAAATATTTTATAAAGTTTATATAATACATCAAAAGATGGCGCCATAACGTTTTGAAAGTGGCTATTAAATTATGTAGTAAAAAGATAGTAGTTTGTAAATGTTTGTACTAATAAAAAAGTATTCTGAATTAATAACAGTCTATCTCTCTCCCTCTAAGTGGTGTTTGATCTCCTTAAATCAGTTGAAGTATCAGTGAAATACGTGTTTATTTGAAAAATATTATCAAATTTGTTCACATTTAGTCACATGAAACTCAGCATCGAAGTGAAAGCATTCGTCCTTCATATGAAAGTCAACGGATTAAAAATATAAAACACATGATACAATATTACTCGTTTGTAAATTGACTACCGTTAGGCGATCGCCTTTGCTCTAATCTTCAATTCTAGTTTATCTCATCACATGCTAGTACAAGACAGGATATTTCTCCACAGTCTCTTCATCTACCCAATAATGTCTAAATTAATTAAAGTCAATACTTCTCTAACTAATGGACATCGTATATATGTTTCAACCGGCCTTTTACTATAACATCAAAATGAAAGATTGGAAATACCTATATTGATGAAATATATAAAGTATATTTATGGGTGAACATACGCATAATATGTGTCTGTATATATATATATGTAATTCTATAATATATTTTTATTATAATTTTGAATTTTTGTGAATAGCATTAAGTACATTGATTTATTATTTCCGCGTTCTTGTTGGTTAACTGAAGTTCGCCAGTGTACATTTTGTTTTGTAGTACAATAAAGAATTCATTGAATACAACTTAAATTGTTACTACTACTAGAGCATTACTAGTAAAATTACTACATCAATTTGAATGTAGTTTTCATATTAATATAGAAATTAACTTGTAGGAAGAATTCAGGCTAATTATAATACGTTTTTTCATAAGGTTTATGCAATAACAATGAAATAATTTCACATAAACGAAGTTACAGACGTGTGAAGATTTAAATTATTTCCGATTTCGAGAAACCGTTTCAAGTTGCTGCCTACTTTAAACAAAAGGTCGATTTTCACAACTCGAATATAAAGTATATACCTCAAAAGCCTTTTGGAAATACAAATTCATCGGTGTAACCAAGCTTCAATTTACACAGCCGGATGAATAAACGGACGGTCAGACCGCAAGGCTCGGCGCGGCGGCCTTTACCCCTTGATCAAATTGACGAATGACTAATTATCGTGGAATTCCAACTATACACGAGCGAAGAGCTTTAAGATGGTATATTACAGCAACATCCACAGATAATAAACGATTAAAAATCATAATACGTATTTATCTTCTGTGATTAATTAATACAAAATTTAAAATTATCAATATTATTGAAACAAAATCTCATGAGGCGAATAAATTGGCGAGAAATTTCTTTTTCATCTTAGTGGAAAAAAATATTGTTTTGAAAAAAGTTGATTATAAGTGTTGAAATATCACAATAGAAACTTATAACAATGTTATAACGTAATATTTGTAGCTATAGAAATAATAGATCGAATTAAACTTTATATTTGACCAATTACTTATGTAAGTTTACACTCAAAATTTAGTTTGAATAAAAAAATGCATCTTAAATATTTTCGGTCTATAAAAAATGTCTGAATCTTAAGAAAATCCAGAAATATGAACATAAACAGTGTGACCAGGATATACATACATTTAAAAGGACACACATTTATTAATTTAATAAAATTAAGCCTTATTTGACCCCTTGGTCCCTCCTTGCCTGATGTAACATGAAATTCAATTTCATAATTTTATGAAGGATTCGTCAGTAAACAACGTAACCGTTTGGCATTTTACAAATAGTACTAGCTGTGCCCTCGGCTCCGTTTGTCACTATTAAGGAATAGTGACGAAAGCACATTAACAAACAGTAAAAAATTGTGGGCTTGGCACAAAATGATACAAAATTAGTTACCCATTTTCTAGTTATTTTAATAATAACATGAAATAATATTATTTTTGCATGAAAGAACATGAAATAATATTGTTTTTGGCTTGAGGGTTTATTATTATTGGATTATCAAAGTATCCCACTGATAGCTTTTTCACATTTTCGAAGCTTTCTACAAGATTAATTATTTTTATTACATAAATACAGTAAAATTATTTTTTCATCGAACTACCCATTAAAAAAAATTTATTGCTTTTTAGTTCGGCTAGATATTAAAGGAGTTTTAAATTTTTGAAACTGTGCTTACATTTAAAAGTCCCAATTTTTTTAATGATATTATCGTCAGGTTCACACTTTGGGATATTTAAAAAAATCGCTGCAATGAAGATCTTGGTCAGGATATGGGATAAATTATTTTTTTTTTGTCATCAGTCCTCAATAAGTATGCAAAAACTGAATTTCATTCGACGTTTTGAAGTTAATGAAAACTGATCTGAAAGATTCAATCAAATAAATAGATACTTACATAAATACAGGTCAAGCTAATATAAAGCTTGTAAAAAAACATCAACAGTTTTAATTGACTCAAAGAGAATAAAAATACAGCAAAAATAAAACTTTTAATAGCACTTCTGTGAAATCCGTCAATTAGTGTAAAAAAAATACACAAAACAGAAGAACATTGTCTCTGTCCAATAGACACTCGTTAAAAATATCCATCGGACCGTACGTACCCGTCTCCGGGAAAGGATCAACGAACGTACTTTGTTTAAGCCACTCGCAAACTTTAGATTATGTACAGTCAGCGTGTTAAATTATTTTGAAAATAACGTTATATTATTAATATTTATTTCAAATGATAAAATAGGTGTTTTATCAGTTAACTATCTTTTAATTTGTCGTATTTAAAATTATATACAAGCAAATTAGTTTATTTCGAAAAAAAAACACATTTTATGTTGCACTTTGGCTTACAAACCCTGCAGTGGGGTGAAAAAAACTGATGGTGATGATAACATTGATATATAGATTTATCTGTTATAATTAACTAGCTGTGTGCCCGCTGCTGCGCTTGCTTATACTAACGCACAGACAGACTGATAAAATGTCTATAACGTTCCTATATTATACAGGGATGTAAGAAGAAACACGCTAATGGTCATTTTTGTGAAGTTTTTTTGTTGTTATTTTGTTTTTCTCCCCATATTCATATTATTTAACAGAAAATATGACCAGATAATGTAAAAAAAATCTGTTCGGTAGTCCTCGAGTTATAACTTAATAAGCCAACTAACGCAAAGACAGATAAATAAACGTTGCTTTTAATATAATGTAAGGATAATTCACTTTAAATGTTACTGGGCTAATTACCCAAAACATACACAAAATATTAAATATATTTTATTACAATTATATATTTTTTAGTCTTAGCAAGATCGTAGCAAGTGGAAGAACGCAGTTTCCGCCTATCCCCACGGAAGAAAGGCGCGAATAAAAGTCAAGACGAACATGATACGATATGTTTAATTTAGTTAATTTATATTTCACTAGATAGCAACCATGTTTCCTGTTTTCATTATTTAAAAAGATACTAGTACATTTAATCTGTATGTTTCCCGTGAACTAAACTTGTGTTAGGCGGTATATCTATCCCAAGGGTCCCAGTTTTCAAGAAGATTCTAATTAAATACCCTTACCTACATCATTGAAAAAATCGAAACATGAAAACTGCATTAGGCACCCGGTTAGTGTTTGCTAATAAAATTATGAATTATTTGCAAACCGTACGCTGCACACAATCTCCAGGGATTATAACCCCGAGGACTAGCTGCGGATTCTTAGTAAATAGTGTTCCAGCCCTCTTCCCTCTTAAAACCGTTGGTATTTTACTCGAAGAGGATTTAGTTTGAGTGAATGTCTTGTGAATAAATGATATTTCGACGGCTGTGAAATAATAAGTTGAGAGGACACCGTAAATTCGAAATGTGAAAATATGACTTCATTACTCATATAAATTTTCTCTTTTATTATTCTATTCATATAAAAAAAACTGTGTAAGAATTAGATTTTCTTAAAGGTCATTTGATTAGCTAACTTTTTTTTTTTAATTACCGCGAAAATTTTCTTATACAGATATTTAGTTGACTCCTTTTTTCGACTGAGCGCCTCAGGCACTCGTCCTAAAAGTTCGGACAAGCAAACAAAAATCTTAAAGCCAACAAGCGTTTAGTCGATTCGAAAAATAAAACAATCTGAAATTGTATTTTCTACCAGCTTTATAATAAGATGTTTACAGGCATCACATTGGCAAATATCATCAAAATTGTCTCCAAAGGTTGATAAAATAATATAAACGTTAAAACCGAAAACAATAAATAATACAAAACGAAAAACAACCCTTTCATATGTCGATGCCCCACGACAAAAATCAGAATAAATCTTTACGCCACCGCACACTCTGGGTGACCAGCGATTTACATGGTGGACGCACATAAAACTGTCACCGATATATCTAATGCAAGGTTCGAGTGATTTATCTGATGTTTTCCGGTACGATGAGATTTGGTATATAATGCGTTTTGTTACTAAGTCCATGAAAGATTGCTTATGTAGATCCATTAGACAAGTTTGAAGAGACACCTTTAAAAAAATGTTGTTTGTAGATGAACATTAAATTCCAAAGGAATCACCGAATAAAAAAAAAACTATAGCAATATTTTAATTCTCCTATGAAGGTCCTATCATAATCAATAAAATTGAAGTGTCTGTTTATAATATCAAAATTATTATTTTTTACTAAAAAATATGGATTTATATACGAAACCTTTACCGAAAATATAATTTAAAAAAATACATATCTGTCTGTCTGTTTTTAAAAGGTAATTAAACTCCGGAACGGCTGGACCCATTTGAACGGGACTTTTTTTGGTAGATAGCTGAAGTTACTACGAGTAACTTAGAGTACTTTTAAATTTCGAAAATAATTAGGGTTCCGCTTTATAAAATAGAACTCATACAAAATTTGAATAAAATCCGATGTAAATCCGTGCTTATATTTATGAGAAATATTTTAACTTTACCTTAGTACTAAAATTTTTTGAGGAAAAATAATTAGGGTACCGCATAAAAAAATTAAAACACAGTGAAGAATTTATGAACCGCGGGCACACAGCTAGTTTATAAATAAATACGTTTATAATCAAATATTGCTTGTTTATTATAAACAAACAATTTAATGTCAAAGTAAGATAGTTTTGAAATGAAATTACTACAGTTAATCAAAATTCTAGCATAACCCAACCTAGAAAGTAAACCATTTTTAACTAATTCAAAATCTTGGTTGTATTCCTCTGTTGCTTTTTATAAGAGAGTTACCACAAATATTAATTGTAATGTATGCTTGAAAACAAACGATATAATTATATGAGTCCAGAGTTTGAATTAATAAGCGCACCCGTAAATGATATAACGCTACTAACACTCAAACAACGGACGAGTGACACACAATTCAGTAAAATTTCACAACCGTAAACAAACAAATTTAAATACAAAGCTCCGACCGGCATTCAATGGATGTAGCAAATGATGTTTCTAACTATACAACCCCAACGACATCTCGGGGAGGTGATGAGACATTATAACTTTGACAAACATCAGCACAGCCGTCCGAAATAAATTAGATCTCTGAGGAATTAATTCAATAATTCTAGTAAACATTTCAAACCGACAGTTGTTTAGTATCGATCTCTTTGTCATGCCCCAGTGATAATACTGTTTAAGGTATAAACGGTAAGCGAGATGGTTATTATTAGACAATTTTAGAATATATATATTTATTAATAATAGTATTCGGTTTTACAATAAGATCCCAAGTAACATTACCGATTTACCTGAGAATAAGTTCAAGTATTATGTCAAGTAAGTTTTAATCTCAAAAGGTTATTACAGGGTGGATCATTACGTGAACGATAGTGATGTCTGGAATTAACCTCTCTAATTAACATCTCTGTGCTTCCACTAACATTATTAAGACTACGATTTGTACAGTTTTTTATATGACAAAAAAATGATATATATTATATTTATAAAAAAAAGAAACAGATCGAGTTTCTTGCCGGTTTTTCTCGACTGGGTTATTTTCCGAACCAGTGGTAATGTTTTAGACGTTCATAAGCGCCTTCTCAGGGCCTAAATTGAATAAATAAATTTTGATTTTGATTTTTTGATGATTTTTCTTTTAGACGGTATAGGCTCAGTGCTTTGACCACAATCTCACCTGATGTTAAGTGACGCTGTGGTTCAGGATGGTAAGCACACTAAGCGTAGGTTCTCAAATGATGCTGCCGGAACACACCTATTTGGCGACAGGCTTCAAACTTGAGAGTGGTAGCTGCCCAGGCGGCCAATGCAGTTGATACGAGCAAGCTATTTGCTATAATAAAAGCACTTGACAGTTTGTTAACTGCTTCACATACTGGTTCTTTTTCCCCAAAATTTACATAATTATTTTCTCACTAAATGTATCATAGAAATGTTAGTAGCCTGTTTAATAAGTTTCCAAAGTTCTCGTGGATGTCATTTTCTGAAGGATTTTACAAATAATAAATTTACCGAACTTTTATTATTATTATGTAGTTCAAGAAATGTGGTATTTTCATTTTTTTTTATACTGCGTGTCAATCGATTTAAATGCTTTGTATTTAGAATACATGCTCCTATACTACTCAGGACTAAGTATGATCTGATTCTATATCGCAAGCAGCTCGTAATGAATTTTCTCATTCTGTCACATGTCTGTCTAATAGTTTTGTCATATGTCAATTAATCAAATCTCATTAACTATAAACTTCAAATTAAAAATCGATATTTTTAGAAAACATTTTCGGAATAGTATCTTCAATTATTTAAATAATAAACGCGTATCTCTTGTGACATCAGCCAACCTTATAGCAGCAATCCACAAAACAAGGGTGGATTTGCAGAATTAAATAAAAAACTGCACCGCGCCGGACACTAGGACGGCGTCAAGTCTATTGGATTCTTTTTTCGTAGACAGCGATTTTTCTGTAATATCATTATGACGCAGTATTGTTATGATGCTACGTATGGAGGGTGTTATTTGACGGTTTTGTGATGTCTCATTCGATTACAACGACAGAATATGAGACAAGGAATATATTGGAACAAAGTTATCGTGTTATTTCTTTTTATTCTTGATGATCATATTCTAGCAAACTGTGCCTTTAGGCCCTCAATTTTTTATTTGTCTTTTAGCTTTTTTCACCCCAGATTTCAGTAGTAATTTGTTAATATTTATTATCTTCTAGCTTATTGACTTTCATAAGATTTGTAAAGTGTGGTTGGTCATAATAATCGTCTTAATAAATAAGAAAAAGTCTACATTTTATTGCATACGCTTCTCCAATATCAATTTGTCACAGGTCAAATTAATCTACATTTGCAAATGAATGCTTCAGTAATTGTAAAGCAAAACGTATTAATTGTTTACGTAATCAACATACATACCGCCCAAACCCCACCAAACCTATAATGTTTCTTCATATCATATTTCAGGGTCTGTCGGATCCGACGAACTACCACGAGTTCTACAGACTGTTTGTGCTCGGCTGAAATCTAACTATCAGCTTAGCGAGCTAGTCATTGTCGACAACTAAATGAGGCTGATACAGCTGATAGCAAAGTTTACGGTGCAGAGACTTCAGGTAATTAAAAACAATTTTACAGACGAAAATCCTTCTATTTGAATAGAATAATATAGTGTCGATGTTTACAACATTAATAAAGCATATTTATATAGCAAACTATCAAACATGCAGAACTTAGCGAATATGAAATATTAAAATTTAATTATTCAAAACTTGAAATTTAAAGATACGTCTAAACTAAACTTTCTCCTGACGTTTATATTATAAATTATGAGACATGGTGCAGTAGAGATAGTGCCCTGGACTTGGTGCAAGTAGTAGTGTTCCTAGCTTGAACTTGTTAACATATGCAAATAAATCTTTCTGCTTAATCGCTCAAATCCATCTATCCATCCATTCAACCGAAAGACGTCCACTGATGGACATAGGTCTCCCCCAAAGATCTCCACGACGATCGGTCTTACGCCACCCGCAATCAGCAGATTTCCACAAACTTCTTCTGCTACGTCTTTCGGTGCATGGTAGCCGTTCGAGAACCCGTTGGCAAGAATCGCTCAAAAACCAATAAAAAATGGACAATAGGAAACTTTTGGAAGCTGCAAAAACGCCAGGTTGGTACGTAACCGCTTAATTACACTTTTATGATGTTGAAGCAAATTTTTTACTCAATAAAAATTATTATTGACCTTGCTACACTTGCGCTAGCCGCACCGGAACATTTTGAATGAGATACCGGTTTTTCGTTATAACATCCGCCCGCACTTACACAAACTAGTTTGCAATTTGCATAAGTAAATGCGGTAAAGCTTCAGCGTGTGGACGGAATAGAAGAACGGTTAATGTATTAAAGTTTAACAAAATTTAATTTCAAAGTTACACCCTAGTTAGTCTGCAAAACATAGACGGCTCTTTTAATTAGGACTATAAATTTTACTAGAACATCCGCATGGTTTATTGAAAATTCGTGGTATTTGCACAGTACGAGGGTCGATCACAGGCAATACATCATGCATAGGCTACGCAATGCATTTGAGTAAATAGAAAGGGTGCTTTTAGTTCGGTCATCACAAATATTGACTTATTGTGTTAGATTTATGGTTTGCTTACGCGAGTACTATTATTTGATGCGTCTGGTGATCATGATGGGGAAGTTGTTATATTTGTAAGGAAAATAAATCTTATAGCTTTAATTTTTATTACCTTTTAGATATACACACAATAGCGAATATACTAGCTTTGTGTACGCTTGAAAGAATGAATGGATGATATCTATAAGCCATGAGTGACATCTCGACAAACCGTGACGTTTTATTAGACAAGACCCTTTGATCTCGTCGCGTGTCGTTTTCTATTACCAATTAGTTTCGGATTATGCGTTCGTATAGGTAGAACTATACACACAAATGCTTCAGCTGTAATGATATTCATTTATTTATCTTAAATTTTAACATATTAAATCTAACTTAACCTACAAAGTTGCAACAGACTTTTATTAATAAATCAATCCAAAAGGAGACCCAGTGAAAAACAGCTGACTGTATATTGACGTAACCTAAAAGCCCAATAAATTCTATTCGAACTAAAACAAAAAGGGGATTACGCACCGCAAAGAATATTCTACTAAGTAGTCCGGAATAAAGAAAAAGTAGTTTGTTTATCCAATCTAACAGAGTTACAACATAAACAAGATAAAAAGCTCGGCGCCGGGCCGTCGTCCAATCGTGCAGCCGAAGCGGCCGCGATGTCTTCCGGAATGAACGGGACAAAACTTAATATCCGCTCGTACACTGGTATTCGATTACGCGTTTACGTGGGAACTGATCGCCACGGCGCGGTCTCCCCAAATAAAAATACACTAACAAGTGAGCCATCTTACATAAGTCAGTCAGTTAAAATACATTGAAATTGTCTGCAATAAATAAAAGTACTCGACCTGAATTAAATTACTCCAGGCACTATTGAAAGAAAGCCTTTAGAAGTTAAAGCGAAGATAACGCGTCGATAGTACGGTCGGTTTCCACGTCGAAAGACGCGGCTGCGAAGCCACTTATCCCACTCTATAATGATCCTGAACTTTCGGTGAAGGAAACCATAGCATGGTAGTAGGGCATTTTGTAATAATGCCCGCTTGGGTAGCTACCACCCTCAATTTTGAATAACTGTCGCCAAACATCAATAGGTATGTTACGACAACATCACTTGCGATCCAGTACTTCTATGCTTAGTGTGTTTACCATCCTGGATCATTTCGTCATACAGAAGTACAGTATATCCAAGATCGATATAGGTTTCTTCAGTTATTTAAATGTGAAAATGCATAATGTGGTAAAACCCGTTTAATGAATTAAATACTTTATGAAGTCTACAGTGCCATTATGTCTACTAGAGATGTGTCATGCGCCCGCGTTTTATTTGTTTTGCATTTTAACTTTTTATTATACGAAAGACTAATTATTTTCCTAAAAAAATGTAGTACTAAGATAAAGTATCTACGTTAAACATGGGCGGTGTACGGCCCCCTTTGAACCAGGATACATAAACGTGAGTACGTCACTTTGTGACAATTTCCTTTTTCGTCGTCTCTAAAAAATTGGTTGATAAAAAAGTGATTATTATCTAAAGTGAATTCAACGCTGATGCTTTAATCTAAACGTAATCGTTGAATCTGTCAAGAGACACGTGTGTGATTGATTGATAGTGATGAATTATTATGTACCCGATACACGATCCGTACGCATCTGATATCTGCACGATGGTGACGGACCAATTTCGCAAATTGCATGATCAGCTATGATGAATGATCGTGTAAGAGTATTAATCGATCGGCAAGCGTGCGAACGTTAATTCCATTTGACGTGTAACGCAATTTTTAAGGCCCCCTTAGGCTGGCGTGCATCATCTAAGCTTATATTTGACAAAAGTCAAATCCGTAGTTAAATCTACAGTTAGGCAAAAAACGTGTTGCACCATCCGAGTTTATCTTAAATTACGTCATAATTTAACTGTAACCATAAACCACGAAATTTGGGCGTTTAAAATTTAAAACAAGTTTATTTCGATTGTCATGTCATCTGCCAACGATATTTAAGAGATCCTATTATTTATATTGTACAAAAATATGTCTCTATTGTAAGATATTTCGTGGGAATTGTCTTCTAGCGTTGTTTTCTCTTTTTGTTTCAAGCTAATACCATCATTTTTTTTTTACATAAAATGTAAAATAAAATGCAAAATGTTTTTATGTTTATGAATAAGTGTTTGAAGACTTAATATTTCAGATTTTGTAAAGCTACTAATTTTATCCGTAAAACATAAACACGAATGAATAAGTAATAATACTCGGCAACAACAATAATTAAAATGTCTTTCATTACGATATACTATATTACAGTAATAAATGTAGGACATATACTATCTTTTTTAATTCTTGATAAACTTACTTGGTTTTTACAGTTAATAGAACTTGATCCATAACGAAATATATTCAAAATTTTCGTTTTAGTCCAAACTGACAACAATAACAACACGTTTGTTTTCTATTTGTCAATATTGTTTTTGACATTTTTAACGATGTTACCACCATACATAAAATATTCTACTTAATATTTATTAGGAGATTGATGTCTCTTTCAACTGACAACACTTTTAACTTTAACCCTTACTAAAAGTTGGGTTGTGCACTCGAAACTTTGCTGCTGCTATGGTTAAAGATATAGTAAAGATTAAGTTTAAATTTAATCTTTACTATAACCGGAGATTTCGTGCACTCCACCCTTAGGCACGTTTTGATCTATGAGAACTAATGAGATTAATGCACTTCTATGTCAATATAAGCAAATTATGTACTATCAAAACTAAAGTTGTTATGACCAAACTGTTATGTCTTGTATACAAGAATGTCTAATCTATTATTATTTTATTGCATTATTGTTTTCTTATTTGATCTTTTATGTTTTTTAAAGGTTGTTTTATTATTATTATATTAATCTTGGGCTTAAGTTTAATATTTTTTTACTCTAAGAATTTAACTCGAGTTTATTATTTTAAAATTATTACAATTCTTGTTGATTTTATTTAAAGATGATTTTTAACCATAATTATCTGTAATATGTTAGTTTGTTCCTTATAATTTGTTGTTATTTAAGTTCCTCTGATGAACCCCTAGAAACGTAAAAAACTAATTTGACGTTAAATAATAACAAATGATTGCTCAGCCAGATTGTTTTTAGGGTGGATTTATGACAATGTAGAGTTTATTTTATCCTTTTTTAGATTATTAATTGTTAACGCCATCTATTATCGTATATATTTTCTTCTTATTCTAAGCTATTTCTTGTCTATATTATCTATACGCCCCCGCTCTATTTAGTCTATGTATGCATTATCCCTTCCTCTTCCTATTCAAAAACGGAACGCCAACACGCAACCGCCGCCGCTGTCTCTCGTATGTTAAAAAGTGCACATTAGTTATCAAATTATTTAGAACATTCATAAAGTGAAGTGAGGTGGAAAATAATATCTGAACCAGCTTAATCGAAGGCTAATAATAAAGGTAAGTTCCGTTTGCTCCTTTCAACATCATACTTTCTAAATATTTCCGCACTATTAATCCTTAATAATAATAGTAAAGTGTATCAAATAAAAAGTTTTTTTGTGTAAATTTATTCAACGTACTATCGATATATAGCCTAAAACAATTAAGAAGACTCAAAATACAGCTTGCTAGCTAGCTACATACACATAAAAATAATAATTTTTAACAAATGCATCATTTGCTGTTAAGGTGTAGATAATTTTTTCTCTCAAACTCGCCTAAATCTCATACACACACTGCTCGAATAAGACACATTATTTTTGTCACAGTATCGTTCCAATACATCATAATTTAGAAAGGCAGAAAAAAACGAAAGAAAACATTTTATATTTTTCTCTTTTACTCACGGCTGTTTTACAAGCTCCTATGTTTTATATATACATCTCTTTTTGTGGTTTATATTTTCGTGTATCAGATAAAACGGAAATTCGCGCAATAAAGCGTTGATTTATCACGGCATTTAGGATTATTCAGGCGTAACGAGAGATATTATAAGGTTTCTATGGAATACAATATAGTAGGAGACAGAGTCAACTTTAAATGTTTGACGTAATATGAAGGCTTAACTTAGGTGTAGTATGATAAATAAATCTAAATTCTTATTCTAAGAGATCTAAATATTTTTACATTGAATTAAAGTATATCATTTATCTGCTATAAATTCGTCAGCGCGACGTTTTTATATAATGACGTCGCAATGGCGTCTAATATCCGCCCACTGTATTGTTAAATACATACGTACATACATGCATGAAGCGACGATGGCTCTATGGCAGTGTGGACCGGAGTACGTAAATTGGAACCCACTTATCTTGTACTACAATGAACCTAGTAAGCTGTCGCCGTTGTGACAAAACCACAGGATCTTAGGGCCAATTTTTTGATCCGTAGTCAACTCGAGAAATGGTCAGATTTGTAACAAATGGTTAAAATAATGCCCTGATGCGTTTTTTAAAACATAGTTAAGCTAACCATTTGTCAAAAATGTGACTATTTGTTACAAAATTTAACCATTCAACTCAGTCGGGTTAGCAAGATGGCGGATGGTTAACTCCAGTGTGAACAGCTGTTTCATTGCTTTTGTGTAACATTTGAAGTAGATAATTTGGAGTTTCATTATGTAACATTAATTTATATAAAATAATTTGTTAAATAATTACAAAGTATTAATAAATTGCTATTTATTATCTTTTTCGTAATATATTTGTTTATGAATTTTGTTTTTCATAAGAATTCAGTATTGCATTATGTATAGTATATCAAGTTCGTATAAATATTTATTTGGCTTGTAAAATATATTAAATTCAAGAATTAAATTATAAAATCAAAGAATATTTTAGATAAGAAGAAATAAAAAAAAGGTAATATCATTACAAAAACTATCACAAGAAATAATAATGGACACAGATGTTCGAGAGTAGCTCGACCCTTTGTTTTTTGTAATGTTTGTTCGACAACTCGAATTATGGACCATGACACATTTTACTCGGAATGATCATACAAAAAAAATTACCGGAATCAAAAGTATTCTATTATACAGTTCATTTTACTGGCAACATAAATAACTATTGCTAAATTTAACCATAGTAGATTTTGTCATCAAAAAACGAATTGTGATTATAACCATTGGTTTGTGTAATAGTAATAGTAAAATTGACAAATGGATGTAGTAACTTTGACTACTGATCAAAAAATTGGCTCTTAGTAAAGCATTTCTTTAACTCCACTTCACTAAATAACGACATGCAACATTAAAATCAATCAAGCTCTTATTAGTGTGCCCGGTACACAGCATAGCACAGGTAGCAATCATTTGAGAATCAGTAACTCTAGGCTATGCCTGTAACCATCTGCGGTGATATAGTTTTTTTATAGTCACGAGCTAAATCTTTACAGTCTGAAATTTATATTATGCGACAATGAATCCGTTGAAACTTATAAATAATACTAATATTCAAATACATCTCGATACCAATAATTTATTTTTCGAAATAATTGACGCTATTATTCAGAAGGCCTTATAAAGCTTCATCGGGCTTTGTGGTTGTGGATAGCCAGAATTTATTTCCATAATATCTAGAAAATAGTTTATAATGATATATTACGATTTTTTTATTTTATTAAAAATACGTGCTTGATAATTTATAAAAATAATTCTCTGTCTTCCTCACTACGTCCTCTACCACACCACAGCGTTCTCTTATCCCACTACTCCCGACTTTGTCAATCATCTTCACTCCAGCTATACTTCTCAGACTACTCATCTCCACGGTGTTAATCTTACTTTCATGCTCCTTCTGCTAAACCCGGCACTCACTACCATACCCAAGCGTAGCGACCAGGACTTCTCGATGCACAGCCAAACGCGCCTTTTCAGTTACTTTTTGGCTGCACATGAAGTTACACAGGGCCTCATCAGCTCTATTCCCTAACAAAACTCTTCGTTCAATAAATAAAAATCTAAACATTTCTTAATTTAGCAAATTCTAAATTCACATTACGATCAATTTCTACACAATAAATAAATACACAATCCACTACAAAATCTATACTTACTACAAAAAACCTATAAATAGAAATATGTACAAGGTAACAGAAGATAAAAATACATTACAGTAATTACACAGAGTAACAGAGACAGGCATACTAACATGATTTACACCGGAGACTCTGGTCTTGTTCAATTTAGATAGGTTGGTGCCCATCCGTAGCCATTAATGCCAGTCTTCACCGACAACTTCGTTACAAACTTTTGTCCCTTATTTCGTACACATAGAGTCGGTATTCGACCAACGGTCTAACGAGTGTTGTTTGATCAAATATTTGGCACAATTAAGGACACACACGTCTTGCACAAGTATCACTAGAAAAAGTCTTAATATGTTATTTAGTTGAACACAGTTTATCAGCCGATTAAGTCTTATAAAAGACACTTTTGGTACAGTCAATTGTTTGGAAGCGCTGAAATTAAAATGTTTATTTATTAATTTATTTATTTTCATAAAAGTATAAATAATAATAAAAAAATAAACATAAAGAAAAAAGAAATCAGTAACAAATATATCTTTATTATCATAGACATGATAAATTTTTGTTTTTAAATATATTTCATATTACAAGGCTGAATAAACCAGAAGACCTGTGTAGAAAAATTTAAAACAAAATAAACAGAAATTTTCTGGTGAGATTCTAATCTGTCAAGAAGTAGTTTTTATTTCTGATTCACTAACTTGCATTACTTGCCTCTATACATTGTAATCTAGATGGTATTTTACGTAATTGTGAACAAATGAAGCGTATCTGAAATAAAAACATGGACCACAAATTCATTCATGACTCGTCACAAAAGCTCCTCAAGTAGCTCCAGGAAAATGGCCGCGGACAATGCAAAATATTGCAAAGTCATTGTGTGAAAATTAGAAAAATATAATTCTGCCCACATGAACTTGTCAGAATTGTGTATATTCACGGTACCGTTAATTAACAGATAAACAATTTTTAACGTTTCTCTGGGTAAAGTTTTATAAATCACTAACAGAAAATTATTTCTATCGTTTATGTTTCTGTTTTAAATTTTACTAGCCGTGCGCCCGCGTTTCATGTATTCTTTACTACGTTTAAATTTTTTTATACGGAATCCTAATAATTTATTTGGTACTAAGGTAAAGTTAAAATATTTCTCATAAATTCAAGCACTTGTCCGTAGAACTGTATATAGAATCAGATTTTTATGAGTTTTATCTTTTTTACGCAGAACCCTAATTATTTTCGAAAATTAAAAATACCCTAAGTTACCCGGAGTATTCAGCTATCTACCAAAAAAGTCCTATCAAAATCGGTCCAGCTATTCCGGAGATTACCCATTACAAACAGACAGACAGACAAAGATCATATAATACATTCATATCTATTTAGTAAAAAAAAAACTAATTTTGACATTACAAACAGACACTTCAGTTTTATTTATTAGTATATAATATCATTTGCTGATTTTTTATCGTTTGTTTACGTACCGGTTTACGTTTTTTTCTTTAGTTATTAAGTTACTATCGATGAGATTTTCAATAAAAAAAAAACAACTTGATAACAGTGTTTTTCCCTCGCAAATAAATCTAGGCCAAATTCGAAAACTAGGCGCTAACAATATTTACAAATTCGAATGATAAACAAACACAATAATATACTGTTACAACAGAATAATGATTCAGAATCGTGTTCGGTACAAGACATATTCGCCGGCGCTTACGAAATCAATCTCGTCTTCTCTCTATATGGGCAAAAACGGGCATCTCGTTTTCATTCATTCAAAATCGTGTCGCCTACGCTCGGAGCACGTGGGTGAACACGGTCGAACGCAATCATCAATGGAGTTGTTACGAAAGACTATTGTGAATATTAAATGTATCGTTCATTATATATGCATGCGGCATATTAGGGGACAAAGAACATTAGAAAACCAACTGTTATAAATCTAACACCACATAACGTCACGCCTCTCTCCCATAAGGGTAGGCAGAGACTACAATCCTTTCACCAACTACGATCCTGACGCACGTTTTTTTACACGGTATAGGCTCAGTGCTTTGACCGCAATCTCACCTGATGTTAAGTGACGATGTGGTCCAGGATGGTAAACAGACTAAGCCTAGGTTTCTCAAGTGATGCTGCCGAAAAACACCTATTTGGCGGCAGGTTTTTATCTTTGAGGGTTGTAGCTACCCAGGCGGGAATCTTTAGAAAATGCTCTACTACCATGGTTTCTACAATGGTACTACTATGGTTTCCTCAAGATCTGTTCCTTCACTGAAAGCTCAGGTCGATTTTAGAGTTGGACAGGTGGAATCGAACACGCGTCGATTGACGTAGAATCCGGCCGCAGTACCCAATGCGGCATCATCGCGTCTTTCGATTCTTCTACTTTCATATATGCTCTTCGGTTATGGATACTTTTGACAGTGGGAAAAAAGTTATAGCTTCAAATTTGATGAATAGCTCGACTAGAAGAAAATAAAAAAGGGGTAAAGAAAAAAAAGATAAAAAATAGAAGAAAATTGTATTAACCAGTTACATATGTTTGTAAATAGATTTGGAAAATTATAAATGAAAAAGTACATACAGAATAACATAACCGTTTATGTGGTGTGTACGTACGTATGTACGTATATATAATCAATGTCGAAGCAAAACCCCAATGAGTCATCAAAGTCGCATCGAACTCCATTCGATTTTGTATTCGTTTGATAACTAATTTTAAATTAGCCAAAATATTATATTTATATCTCTTTTATTTATTGATTAATAAACATTTTATATTTTTACAATTTTAAATAATATTTTTATACTAACAAATCGTGTCAAAAACTTGTTATTCAAAGTAGGTTTTAATTTTTTTTAAACATATCAAAAATAGCTATAAATTGAATACGAGTTAAAACGATGTTATTGTTCAAATGTACAATAAAAATAAAGATTTAAGGTATATTTATTTGGTTTAATAAATGTGTTTATCTCTTATTTAATTGTTTTATCTAATGATAACTTAAAATTTAATAAAAATAATCATATCTCCAATTAATTCCTTGTTAATAAAAAAAAAACAAATTCTTGAATATCATCTAATGATTACATCATACCAAAAGAATATCTAAAGGAGTCAGTCAGTCAATGAGAGATAATAAAAATACCAGATGTGAATTTTCAATCTAAAATTAATAATGTAACAGAAAAACTTGTTTCAAAATCTCTACAATAATACCAGTGTAGTAAATGAACAAATTTTTAAACCGTCCCTTCACATAACCGATCGAACAAAACCCAGAGGGAGACTTCGTAGTAAGGGATTTCGTAATAAATGTGCTGCATATTCGAAAGAACCACATGTGGTCGTGTATCGGGGACAATACGCGATATGTACCGATCGATGGCGACTAGTTTTAAATACGTCAAACGAAGGGTTGTGTAGCCCTCATTGAATATATCAATGTAGATTAAAAACTTCACAGAGAGTTGAATTACTATAAAATCGTTACACTATTCTTTTATTTAATGTTCTGTTTTTATACGATGATGATTCGTTTATCGGATCCAGCCCTAGTCTAAAATCCTGAGTTTTACATTGCATACAGCCATAGCATTTAAATTTAAAAGTACTCATCAATTGTGTCTTCCAATGGGATAATTTAAGGGCCAGTTACTCCTAGGTTTTAGATATTATCATCACATAACATCGGTCGATATTGTGGCTAAATGCTTAAGGTAAAACAGGCTATCCTTTTATCTACATTGCCACAGATACGAAAACATTGAAGTCTAAATGACGAAATTTACCAGTAGGTGAGAACAAGCAATAGAAAATAACCTATACATGAACATTTATTAATCACTTTAATAGATTAAAAACTATTAAATTAAAATGATACCTCTAAGGTATCGATGCGGCTTTCGAGAGATAAAGTATGTCTTATTGTTTCTGTAACGTGTACATCACTTTCAAGTTTTATTTTAATAATCATTTTTTACTCAACGACAACGAAAAAATCATTCGTTACTTTTAAAATCCCAATTTAAAGTATTATTAGACTTAATTAATTATTATTTAATTTACAATCCCCACGATGCAGATGTGTGCTTTGAGAATAGTTCTCATATATTTTAATTATGGCAAATCCATTAAAATTTCATATCAAAAACGTTGTACTTAAAACAGCCATACTCTAGATACATAATTTTAATTGTCCGTAAATTAGTTTTACAGTAAAAACAAAAAATAAAAAGTTATCGGAGATTTTACACTACTCATGAGTCTGTTGATAAGTGTAGATGGTATGTTATGTAAGTATTGAATACTATGTTTGATTTCATAGCATTCATCAATAAAATTATAAAACAGTCGGTTATAATTTAAGTTAATACTTTTACTTAACTTTATATATTGATTAAGGTTTAATTTATTGCAAAATGAATTTCAATGGTCTGCAGTAGTTATGACTTAAAATATGTTTATCAGCCTTTCAATAATAATAATAAAAAAACAACAAAAAAGAACAGGTAACCAAAAAAAAAATACACAATAAAAAAATGAAAGATCACCTTAAAAAATTGATATAAAATAATTTTTACTCCTTATAGTTCTTTACACGAAGAAAAACGCACGCGATTTGAAAAGGTAGTGGTGGTGACACGTATAAATTTATTATTCACAATTTTAAAGATTTAACTATTAGTTACGATATTATTGTTATGCCACCGTATTTTGTTTGTAAACATTGATCGGTTGAATCTCATTCAGTTCAAGGTCACTTGATTGGTTTGTGCGCTCAGAGTTTGAATATCGAATGAGGATTCGATTTTTAAATTATTAAGCATTCCACACACACGATCGAACCAGCGCGTTTCATAACGTTGTTCCAGCCGAGCGCACGATCGCTTCGAGCGAGTGCCGACCCCTTACTGATTGTTCGCTCTCCGGGAACGTTCTCTCGCTCCCTTATTTCGGCGCTGTGAGGGCGACTTATTTGGCCTCTTTGTTGTGTCCCTAAGAGGGGTAAATTATTACGGTTTTGCGATAACATAATAGAACTGTGCACTAAATAATCGGAAGGACAACACTTTTTCAAACATTGAATCTTCTGCATCCGAGGTGATTTGGTGGTATTTTCGAAAAAAGGGTAAAGAAAAAAAGCGATTTTTTTATTAATATTTGAGTTTAGAACAGCGGTTCTCAAACTTTTTTGGTGGTGGAAATCGAAAATTTGTTGGAGCCCTACAAAAATTTGTTTATGAATATTCTTTAATAAGAATTGTGTTAAAATGTGACAGATGCATAGTAATAAAATATCTAATGGGAGGGAGGTATGAAACGGTTTTTTTATTTTTCACTAATTCGTTGATATCACGTTTCTAATTATCGCCATTCATCAGTATTCTCGTGGAAGCCCCATGGAGGCTTTGCGGAACCCTAGGGCTCCGCGGAACAAACTTTCAGTATGGCTGGTTCAGAAGATTACTTTTTATAGTACATGCATAACTAACTTAAAGTGGGAAAAAAGTTTTTTTAATTAAAACAAAACTGACTTCAAAAAAAAACTATTAAAAATGCACTAAAAATTCAATAAATAATTACCTTATTAATATGCTTCGTTAATTTTGAAATCGGTACCAGCCTACAAATAACAAAGTGGTGTAACAGTACGTCGCTAATTATATTTGATTTTGATTAATCGTGCTTTAACACTAGATATACCAGCTGTTTACGTATACCTATTTGTACCAAACCAGTCAAAATGACAGGTGCAATAGAAATAAGGCTTATTGTGGTTTCCAGTCTATATTTACTCTTAAAAAGGATAAAAATAAAGTTGAACAGTATTAAGTATAATAGATAAATGGATTTATAGACATTGTCAAATAACAAAACATTTAATTGTTATTTTATTGGTCACAATTTCTACATGTGTAGATTTTGCTGCGTGTACACTTTCCGCATAGACTTTTTTTGCATTTATTGCAAATATTTGTAGTTTTCTACCTTTCAGTTCTACCTTTCATGGTATATGGTTCAAGAAGTTTAATCACGACAAATTCACTTAGGGGGGTTGATGCATTTCGTGTCTCGTCTTTTCCTAAATACGGAAAACCATTTGCCACATATTTCGTCTCTACATCGGACGCTAACCAAAATTTGATACCAAATTTTTGAGGTTTGTTTGGCATATATTGAGTAAACCTGCATCTGGCCTTTGATGGAAATAGTTGCTCATCCACGGTAAAATAAGCTCCCGGTTTGAAGCAATTTTTACTGTTTTCAATAAATTTATCCCAAACTGCTGAGACTAAAGCGAACTTGTCTGTCTGCAAACGTTGACTCCACTGATTTTTTTTTGTCGAAACGAATGTATCGCAGAATCTCTGTAAAATCACATCTACTCATAGTGTTAGAGAAAAATGATGGTCCCCACTTGTTATTCCACAAATATTGAAGCCTCAAATTATTTCCTTCGTACGCTCCACGTGCATATAATATTGCTAGATATGCCTTCAATTTTTCTTGCGTAATTGTCCAGTTTTTCCCCAAAACTCGAGAGGCTTCTAACTCAGTACAAATTCGAATATGTTCCAAAATGTGGTTGTCAATCAGTAATAGGAACGCACTACTTAGATTCCCGTTCATAATGTTTCTTTTAGCATGTGCTGTTGGCCCGTGTACATCTTTGAAAGCACTATGAAGTGGTAATCTACCAGCAATACCTCCTTCTTCAATTCTCGTCCAAATAGTTCCGTCGTTTTGCAATTTCAGTTTGCTGATTTGGTATGTTACTTCCACATTCATCTTCAGAACTGGAAGGGAATCGCATACATCGTCGTGTGCGTTTGTTTAGAATATTTTCGAAATTGACTGATCTATATTGTCTTCATCAGGAATTTCCTCATCGTCACTTTCGATAATAGCACTACTATTATCACCATCACTATTACATAATTCACTCTTTACATCTGAACATTCCTGAGGTATGTTAGTTGCATTTTCTAAATATGCTTATCAAAATGAAGTCATCAACACAATGACGATAGTGAAAGAAAAAACAAAAGACGATAAAGAAAGATACAAAAGACGCTTCTGTGCTATATGTACTGCAACGGTCTCATGATTCTCCCAAAATCATACATTTTTTAATAAAAACACAACCTGTCATTTTGACTGGTACTGGTATAAATGTCAATAACAAAAATTATAGTTGTTACTAATGTATAAAAAATAACATTTACTTTATAAAACGTGTTCTCTAATAATAGCAACAAAAGTCATAAATTCATTTGTTAAAAAAAAAGTTTTATTTTGTAGGAATTTTGAATTGAAATTGCACGAACAGTCTAAATGACTGGTCTGGTAAATCTAGTGTTAAAATCACCCAGTCTTTTATTTAGCTTATATATATGTAATTTCGGCAAAGTTTAGGCAATTATTTCCGTTTGTAAAGGAGTACATTGGCTTACTCCACCGCTGGCACCGACTCCATAATTATCGAAGCAGATTAATAAAGTGATTATTTATTGACTTTTTAATCCATTTTTATATTTTATTCTTTTGAAGTCTGTTTTGTGTTTTCATTAAAAAGGTTTTTTTTTTCTACTTTTTACTTTAAGTTTTAGTATATACTTTTAGGTATAGCTCTGAAGCCTGCGTCATAGCTTTGGAAATGAATATATGAAACAAGTGTAAGTGTCTATAACATTCGAAGGTTTTACTCAATTTCCCTGCGTTCCAATGATCAGACCTTGATGAGAAATGAGACCAAATAGAAAGTGTACTTCTTGGATTTAAAAAATTTGCAAATAGATCCATAAATGACGGAGAAATCGCGTAAAAAACATACAGGCGAATTGATAACCTTTTTGAAATCGGTTAGAAAATCACAAGTTTCCTATTGTTGTCCTTTTCCGTTTGTCAGTTTTCAATTTTTTGAAAACAATGAGGTATTATTTTAAAGGCCATAATTCACTGTTCTTAGTGAAATTGTAAATTATTAAGAATAAAATTCACTTACACTTACATGAGCTAAGCAGCGAATATAGCTTGTATTTAGATATAAAATAATATAATTTAGTACATTATACGTGATATGAATCTAAACGACCAATTCTATTGATATGTGTAACAGACGTTATTGTATTTTTATAGTTATACAAGTTGTTATATGTAGTTACGTTATGCAAAGGTCATATAGTCGCCGCGTCGCCTGTACGTCTGCGAACGGTAGTTAAATATTGGCAAGTTTACGATCGATCAAGAGACTCGACCATATTATTAAAATTCCACCATCGTATACATAAACGAGGCAAATCAATTGTTAGGTAAATCAACCTTTAAACAGGTAAAAATAATATAGTTTAAAGAATTTTTCTTCTACTTTTTATCAACCAACATTCTTTATTATTTGTTTTTTTTTACTAGGTATTAGTGATTTTAAATTATCAATACAACATTTTCTCAAATTGTCAGTCATGATTGCGATCGAGCTTTGACCACCGGGCGACACTGGCAATTAAAAATACACGCTTGAGATAAATGTATACGCTATATCTGACCTTAAGAGGCGCCGCTATCCATAATATCTGTACAGACGCGCGGACAACCGGACCGCGACAGAAGTAATTAGTCGTTTTGTGAGTACAATCAGTTACGGGGCATTATTGAAGCGCTGAAAATTTCCACTGCTGTAGCGGCAACGTTAAATCCGCCATAAAAATCCATACATATTTCAAAAGGGAACTTCTGTCAGTCTGCAGTATATCCGTTATTTGCATAAGTAGCAGTTTCTATTTTTATGATTTGATAATTTCGTAAAAATGACGTCCGTACCTAACTGTGTTCACAGGCCAACTGATAACTTCGGTGTGTGTCATGGTGGAGTGTGCGATATATATCGATATTCAATAAACTCTCTATATAGCAAATCATCTATTATATGTATATTTCATCCGATACAAATATATTGACAAAAATTAAATTACACTATTTTAATGCACAAATGCCACTTCTAATAATGCTATATTTGAATAATTGATAATTATAAAGTTTTTGAGAAGGGGAGGGGGGCAGTGCTGCTGGGCTTGAGTTAAACATACGATATATTTGTTCGATATATCGCACAGTATGGATACAACGTTACGATATAACATAGCAAAAAATATGTCCTAGTTTCTAGATGCGCGTCCCTACTTCGGTGATTTCTGCCATTTTCCGTACAATGTACGCGGTCCGGTCCGCGCGTCTGTTAGGGCGTTTAATTCCTTCGTTATTCCCTCACAAGCGGATATCCATCACCGAAGCCGGGAACTTTATCTCGACGAGGGCCTCATTACCTCCACGCGTAAACTACACGATCCATCAACCGACAACACTCACCGAGATTGGCGTCAGATGAGGGCACATCGCAATCAGCTATATCTTTATACAGCTTTAGAAGATACGCTTCACTTCCTTACATATTATAAAACGCAACATATCTCTCTCACTCTCTCTCATTTTTCCTTCTTTTTTAGTAACGCTCACACGCTAATTAGTGATGCATATAATTAACGTACACTTTTATATTTATAGATACGTTATTTGAACTGCTTTTTGTATGTATTTTCGAATAATAGTTACTCAAACCGGAAAAAATTGCAGACATTTCACCTAAGCCTATGAAAATGGAAAGATAAATATTAAATGGATAAATTCAAGCGAAAGAATCCGTGAGGTAGTTTTGTTCAATTTTTTAATTTTTCAAATTTCAATCAAAATTTTTAATATTACAAAAATAATATAATTACTGAATGAACTTTAATATAAAATCACAATTAAGTCTAGACTAGATACTCGACTAAACGCTGAAAGAGGGTTTAGGTATGTAGCCGCGTTGGTCCACGCGGAAGATATGAGACAGTAAGGAAACTTTTCGTACACGTTCTAAATAGAATAGGAGTCCCTTATTTGGTTAATAAAATTCATAAAGTCATATATAGGTAGTAGTTTTGATATTTATTAAATGCTGTTAAGCATTTTTCCTTAACCCTTTGAGCACTAACCTGGCGTTTACGCCAGCTTTTTATTGTTTTCCTATTGTCTCATTTCTATTGGCAATCGACATATTAACGTCGCTTTTCAATTACCACTGGCGTTCCTAAAGATAGCTTAAACTTTTGAAAATAATAACATTAAAACTGACACAATATAATAATAATAATAATCTATTTATTGGAACCATAACAATTTTACAAAAAAAAAAATACACGATATTGGTTACATTAGTAAAACTGTGTCGCAGCCAATAGCGCCCACCACCATATTATTAACAAAAAGGGCTACGTTCCACAAAATTAAAAATATGTAAACAAAGATTAAATGAATTTGTAAAATAGCAGTTTCTTTTAAGTAATGTTAAGAACGTATATGTGGTTGTTGTGTCTGTATGTGCGTGTGTGAGTTTTGTGAGTAAGTATATGCATGTAATTATGTGTACTTATGTAATATGAAGCACTTTTTAAATTAATTTAGCTCTATAGGTAGTTATTTACCTTTAGAATCGTTTTTATTGTCTATGATGATTAGCTCAGTGAAAGCTTTTATTTATATCATCATTATAAAACAATTCAGTCTAACTTAATCTACAAAATGGCGAATATAATTAGCAATATATATATTTACTCGGAATAGGTGCTTTGACTACAATCTCACCTAATGTTAAGTCACGATGTGGTCCAGGATGGTAAACGCACTAAGTCTAGAGTTACTAGTTCTCAAGTGATGATGCCGGAACATAACCACTGGTATTTGGCGACCGCTTTTCAAGCTTGAAGGTGGTAGGTACCCAGGCGGTCTTCATTAGAAAATGCCCTACCACCATACTATAGTTTTCTCTAGATATTTTCCTTTACTGAAAGCTCAGGCCAATTTTAGAGTCAGATAGGTGGAGATCGAACCCGCGTCAATTGACGCGCAATCCGGCCAGACTACCCGCTGCGCCATCATCGCTTCAATACTGGTATTTTAAAACTTTACGACTTTAAGTTCACTTACATTCCATCAAAATATACATTATTATCTATATACAAATAGATCAAACTCAACCCTTTTTTGGCTTCTGCTTGTCAAGAGATTTTTAGTACCCATTGATGAGCTTTACTTTGTTTAAAGAATAAACGTAAATATTTATTCTCTTTTTCCTCGAAATTCGACCATTAAACGGATATTGCTATGTATATAATACTATAAATAAATAAATTAGATTTTTAGGATACTAGAAGTAAATATATCTATGTGAGAGGACGAAAAGACGGACAATGTTGATTGCGCTAAAATATTCATATTGAACTCGATTCAAAACGGGTCTGTTATCCTTTATCACAGTTATTACTTACTGTTTAATTTAAAGTCTTCTTTAATTCTTAATACAAGTAAATACTTTAAAGTTGTCTAACACATTTTTCTAAATCCCTTATTTATAGAAAGATTCAAGAATATAAAAGATAATTAGTTGTAGGCGAGAGTGAACTTGACATACTGTTCATGTCCTTTACATGTAACGGGCACATCTCCATTGTATGAAGCAGACGGGCAATGGCCGCACGTTCAAGCTTCACGCAGCGTCAGTTTATGAGCAACATTATAATAGACAATATTTACACTCAAATGCAAAATATTTTCCATTACTATTGCCAAAAAATATTTATCAACAATCTTTTATTTGGATTTACTCTCCGGTAAAGGGCTTTACATAAAACGCTACAGTTATTACGTCTAGACTAGCAAATGGTTTATTTAGTTCATGATATTGGGGATTTGTATACATTCAGCTTATTATCGCTCTATACTCGTCACGTGGTCACGAGTGTGAATCCCGTTAAGACCTAATCAGTTTCTAATTAATCTGCTCAAATTACTATTAGAAACATAGACATTTATTATTATACTATAAACCTGCATTGGGTATCAAATGGTAATAGTAATAGCCTGTAATAGTATTTCTTAAAATAATTAACTTCACACGTACTTGATCCTGCGGCAATTAGACTGACTGACTAATTTAATTTACTTGGATTCTAGTAAGAAGCAATAAAGCCGTTATTTTTCAACGCTTGCTAATGCATTTGAATTACGTTATTGTAACGATTTACATTAGAGTATGGAGTTATTCAAAATGGGGCCTGAGAAAAAACATCTTATTATTCAGTGGACAAAACTTAATAATTGTCGTTTAATTGTGTGAATCAATAATATTCGGGAAATCACGTGTCCCAGAATTAGGCAATTTCGGACATCTCTAAAAATTAATTATCTCTGATATTTCACCTATAATCCAATTGTTTATTTTATAAATAAATTTATAAATACATATATATTTGTTGGCAATGTGGTGCCGGCTAAGAATAGTACTACTCCATATCTTCCCGTGGGTGTCCTAAAAGGTGACTAAGGGATATAAACCAGAGGATAGGCAGCAGCATCCTCTGGGTACCAATAACACATTATTGCGATCGACAACCAGCCTGTCAAGCGTGGCGATTATGGCAATCCCCCCACTTTATTAAGTACTTCTCTATTGAGAAGCCAATATCCGGTAGTGGGCGTCTTATGGTTGAATGAATTAATGACAAAAAATATTTCTTTGCTGCTTGTAAAACCTGTATTCTTTCTTCAGCCCCTTACATCGTTGCCAGAAACTTTCCTGCCACTAAGTTTGTGTCATATTATGCTAGTGTGTGAAAGTGTCAGTGGATTACGCTAGCGACGAGTACAGGAATCTCCTCAGTTCAGGATTAAAACATGTCAAGGTTTTTTGGCGGGATCACAGTCTGACATGTAGCAATTGTTTTCTTTAATTCATGAAACTTGTGTACTTGACTCTATATCATGTAATTTTGGTGGCGTTTTGTGTGAAATAGTTTAGTTATTGTGTTCAAGTTAAGTTTATTATAGAAGACAACGCGTAGCATACATTCTGAGGTGCCGACAAAGCTCCATGGAAAGTTCGAGCAGGATAGGCCACCGTTCTGTTGGAGCTTGGTAACGCTGACACAAGATTGAAAATCTTACCCACATGACATTGGCACAAATTGTGTGTACACACAGATTGCCATTAACTAAGAAGAAGAAGAAGAAACATGTCAAGGAAAGCTGTCGGAAAGGGCCCTCGTTAGTGGAACACGACGCGTCGAATAAAGTCACTATGGTGGGTTTTCTGAATATGCACGGTCACCATAGTCGAGCACGAAAGCCCTACTTACTACCTCGTAGACTATGGCGGGTTTATATAATTACTCTGATTATATATTGTTGACATAATTATATTTTGATTAGTACAATTTTTTTTTTGCTTTCGTACATACATAACTTGAAAACCACTACAGCGATTTTTATGTAGTTTTCAGACTAGTGCAGGAGAGAAGCCGAGGAACGATATAGTATACATAAATAAGTGTTCAACAGTAATATTAACTAACATTATTAGACGCAGACGAAATTGTGAGCACGAACTAACACAACATCTATACTAATAAATAAAATTGAAGTGACTGTTTGTAATGTCATAATATTTTTTTTTACTAAATACATAGATATGTATATACAACACCAATACCAAAATTGTTTGTCTGTATGTCCCGGGTAATCTCCGGAACAGCTGGACACATTCTCACGGGTTTTTTTTGGTAGATGGCTGAAGTTACTCCGCGTAACTTAGGCAAATTTAATTATGAGAAAATTATTAGGGTTCCGTATAAAAAAATAAAAACTACATTACGCAGAGAAAAATATACGAAACGCGGGCGCAGCCGCGGGCACACGCAGTATCATATAAATTCTATATACAACTATGTAGTAAATAATATGAGTTTCCTATTTTCTCTTCGCAGGTGAAAATTACCGTTCAGATGATTTGTTATAGAGAACCACCTTAATGTCTGTCTGGCGCCTACTATTTGTTTTATACCTAGATATGCACTCGAAAATGAATATAAACGATTTTGGAATAAAATATTTTTGCACATATATAATAATAATAATAATTTATTTGCAAAAAATATTTTTACAAAAACATAAGGTTAGGCCTCACCTGAACATATCCATCTCCTTCCTACGTCTAGTCGACTAAGACAAGATGAGTGAAGGAGAGGGACCTATTTCCCTTTTATAGCAGTGGCGGGTTTCTTCCTTCTTTCTCTTTGCCCGCCACTGCTCTGTCCCATTCTTCTATTTCCCTTTTATGGGGGGCAAGAAGTATATCCTGCCCCCCGGACTTTTGACTAATTCGGTCGTGCCTCTTTGAGAGAGGTGGGCTAAGAGGTGGGTGGGGAAGTATTAGATTCACGCTTCACGTCCGGGCGAGTCCCACACTGGAACGGAGTCGTCCCTCCGTGCCCCCTTACCTATTGCATTGGGGGACTTCGGTCTCACTTATGCAGTAGGTAAGGGTAGTGCGTAAATGCATTTCCCCCCATCAAAAAAAAAAAAAGAAAAAGAAGGCCTCACCTGAACAAGGCTTTTAGCCTATGTCAGTGTCTTCCCAATATACAGAATTCTTTACTCTAAAATATTATTCATATTAATACAGAAATGCTTAATTTAGCGCACTTTTCTTCTATATGTGGTGTTGCGTGTGCATGTGTATACGTTTTTGTATGTTTGTGTTCGTGTATCTCTGGATATTTATTGGCTCACATAAGATATGGGTAATGTAACTTGTATCTACTTTATTGCTTTTAGTAGATTCTCTATCCTATTGTAATCATATTCAAACAATTTTTTTGTAATTAATTTTTTAATCTATAATTATTCAAATTTCTAAATATACTTTATAATTTAATAAATTCTATAGATATAAATAAGTCATACGAGCGTGTGTAGTTTTAATCACATGAACAGGGAAGCGATCAATTCGTATTTGACTGGTGGTTTTTGATATTAAAAAAGTTGCAGTTTCATGATATCGTCTAATACATACATATGCTCACGCCTGTTTTCCCCGAAGGGTTAGGCAGAGGTGAAGTAGCGAACTACACCACCCACATTTCGCCGAGCTTAGTTCCGTCCCAGATGTGACAGGGGGCGAGCCTGTCGCCATATCGGGCACAAATTCCAAACTCTGGGATGATACTGAGTAGAAAAAACCCAATATCACTTGACCTGACCCGGGGATCGAACCCGAGACCTCAGAACGGCAGTCGTGTGTAATACAACTGCGCTGCCGAGGCAGTCTAATACACTGATACATAAATAATTTTCGAATTCAATGCAACGAAAGTAATGTCACTTTAAGCTCTTTGTATAATAGTATTTAAAGATATAGTTCGGTTTTAGTTGTTAACCAAGTTAAAGGTACCGTGCCCTGCTTAAGGCTATACTACCCACATAGCTATCCGTTAGAAAACCTAGAACCTAACCTAAAACTCATTTCAGAGACTTTGGCTTATCAACCTAAGTAGAAACTGAGGTAAAATAATATTCGGTTACTATAAATTGACCAACTACAACATCTAACAATGAAATATAAATTCGGCTTTTCTGTATCTGCATAAGTGAAAGGTATTAAAAAAAATAACATAAAGTATTTGTTGCGAGGAACAATGAAAATTCCATGGAAAGTTCCAGCAAAATAGTGTTGATAAGATAGAACTTCAGAAATGGCAGTATGGCTAAATCCTTCGCCTCACCTATGGAATGTACTTGCGCGTGCACTTACGCGAGACACGGTAGCAGACACCAACTATAAGGTTTAAGCATTTATTCGTAAAGCTGTCAATCATCTGCGTTTTAAGACATATATAAAATATCTGTCGGTTGAGAATTGTCCCATTATATAGGTTAACAATTTAATCCACACGTAAAAATGTTATCGAACGGTTTTGACATTTTTGCTGCCTTAAAACACATCTTTGACATTGAGTTGGGAAATCCAAGAAGATATCGAATATGAAGTGACAAGTGGGTGAGATTTCCTCAAGTGGTAAGCTATCGGTTACCGAGCGCTACCATAGAGAATGGACGAGTAATATTTTAAGAGAAACATCAATATCAGAGAGACAGTTTACGTGAGAAATATAGCCTTTATTATTGGCAGTATTTATAAAACGATTACTTGCAAGGATATGATGATATAATATGGAAATGTTAGAATAAATAATTTATGTTCGGTAAGATGGAGGACTGATCACCTTGCGTATCTTCTACCAAAAGTTTTATAATATAATACTTTAAAAAAAGTGTTGATAGCTCAGTGTTAGTGTGATCGGATACCACGTCGATGGGTGTAGGTTCAAATCCGCCTATCTAATTTGATAATAAGGCAGAGTTTTCGGTTAAGGAAAACATAGTAATGAAACTATGGCATTTACTTTTTCCATAGCTACCACCCCTCGATTATAAAAAAATTGATACCAAGCACCAATAGGTGTTGCGGAAATTTTGGACTGCATTACCACTTAATATCAGGGTAAATTGTAGTTAAAGCGCTGAGAATTTTACATCAAGAAAAAAAAAACGCTATATGTAGAAAGAAATTGAATCTATTGATAGTTATAATGATGGTGCATATATGTTTTGAATATATTTGTTATTCAATATTCAATCTGGAGAAATCCCAAACGCTCGAGAAATATTTTAAGGCTTTCAAAATCTCAGATGGAAATGCGTATTTTATGTGGTAAGAAAATCCCGTACCTCAGAAAGAAGCATTAACTCAATGCTTGAAGCATTTGCAAGCGGTTGTTATCAAATAAATATATAGCCTATACATTATCGTCACTTCTATACTACGGGCATAGCTCATTTTTATTCAAAACGTTGTTAACAAAATACAGTTTCGCCAAGACGCCCCCCGGTGAATCTATAAAAAACCATCATAAAATTTCCATTACTATCCGTCCGGGCAGAGAACCGACTCCTCCTTGTCAAAGGTTAAGAATGACGTTATAAATTATAAAAAAGAAGCAAGAATTTTTTTTTGGAAAACTTCGAAAATGTTGCGAGTAAATAATACGCTATTTATATGGCATTGGCTGTTGGATGTTCCCCATACAGTATTTTAAAGATAGTTCCCTCACACAAAAATTTAAAAAACATTTATTCAAGCACAGTGAAATTTGGGAATGGTAGATTCTGGGAACTTCAGGAGAAAACTGCACAAAGCCCCGTCATTCATCTACTTGGCCAGGGAAACTCATTTTGCATTACCTCTAGTCCCTATTCGACCGACTAGTCCACGAAAGCTTTGATGATTTCTTTGTGTTAAAATTTCAAATGAACAATATTCAAAAAGAAATTTTATTCATTCTAAATAATCGAGTGTTATTATTTGAGTACTAGAAATATGAAATAAATTCAAGTATGTTGACTTTTAAACATTCAATTGACTCACATAATCCTTAATTTCCTTTGGTAAATTTTATCTACACATATATATTATCCGCAGTGTCTCAAAACGAAAGTCTTCGACCAGTCATGACAGACATGGTCGCTTACAATGTGACCATAGTTGCTCAAGGGAGAGGGCTATGCTTGGAGTTACACTGCGTGATCGAATCAGGAATGAGGAGATCTGCAGAAGAACCAAAGTAACCGACATTGCCCGAAGAATTGCTAAACTTAAGTGGCAGTGGGCTGGGTACATTACTCGCAGAACCAATGCCCGATGGAGGCAACGGGTTCTCGAATGGGTACCACGCACCGGACGACGTAGCGTGGGTAGGCCCCTCACAAGGTAGACCAACGACCTGGTGAATGGCGCACGAATCCGCTGAATGCGGATGGCGCAAGACCGATCGTCGTGGAGATCTTTGTGGGAGACCTATGTCCAGCAGTGGACGTTTTTTCGTTTGAATGGATGGATATATATTATTAAAGTCTCTCTGTTTTTCTATCAACCCAATAATTGGTTTAAATTACGAGAGACACAGAATAGATGTACATGATTATTTGTTAAATCATAAAAAATAATATATTGTTTTGAAGCGATGATGGTGCGGTGGGGAGTGCGACCGGATTTTGCGTTAGTGGACGCGGGTTAGAGTTCACCTATATAACTCCAAAATCAGCGTGAGCTTTCGGTGAAGGAAAACATCGTGAGTAAACCATTAAATAGTGGTAGAGAATTTTCTACCCGCCTGGATAGCTACCATTCTTAAGTTTGAAAACCTGTCGCCAAATACCAATAGGTGTGTTTCGGCACCATCACTTACGTACCAGTGTATCGCTAGGCTTAGTTTGTTTACCATCATGGACCACATCGTCACTTAACATCAGATGAGATTTTGGCCAAAGCATTGAGCCTATACCGTGTAAAAATATATTTGGCCAAGTATTACTATATATTTCGATCGTATAGGAAATTCGTTCGTTCGTATAGTTACTTCGTAAAGTTTCGCTTTACGATATGCAGTATGAAACAAGTTAGCAAGGTCAGACGTTAGATATAAAGGATTTTATAAAAATGGAGATTTTTTTTTAAATTTGCAACGCTCTTCTGCTTAGTTATACTAGCTCATACTAGCTGTGTACGCGACTTCGTTAGCGTTTTATATATATATAAAAAAAATAAACATTATCCATTGGACCAAATTGTGAATCTAAACCATTCTCGAATCGTCAGGAATAGACACAAAAAAATTCATTAAAATCGGTTCAGCCGTTTAGGAGAAGTTTAGTCACATACACACGCACATAAGATTTATATATACATATAAATATTTCGTACATAGATTTTTCAGTGGTATCCAAAAATTGAATGAAAAGAAAAACATATCAGAAAAATCCAATAAGCTGTTGAAATAGATGACCAGGTTGCAAATTTATTTGTAAATTCATCATCTTTACGTTTTATAAAGGTATGCAGGTTAACTTTGTCGAACCCCTTCGGAACAGCTCTCTAAATGAACGATGCGAAACGTTGCTATTGGCAACTACATATGGCTCATTTGCTTGGTATTTCATTACTTCTGTCTACGACAGAGCTCACTTGACAAGGGCCGAGGACCCTAAACAGGGCAACATTTTATATAGACATTCTGCAAACTGATTTAAACTTTATAACTAAGACAATAAGTCTAAATCGCATTGAAACATAAATATGCAACGTGAGTTTGTACGTTCCTGTTTTAAACAGTGTTCGGTCATGCTATTTTAACTCTTACCAATGAAGTAATAGGGTCCACGGTAGATGTATGAAATAGTTGACGAGAGTTGGTAAAGCATGAAGTAGTGTTAATATTAATACGTAGGTTTGTTTTTGATGTGACCTCAATTATACAGGCGTTTAACGTGAAACGGAGATTAATGAAGGAAAACTTTTGGGTCCGTGAGATTTCATTGAAGTTACGCGAATTTACCTTTTTGATAATTTTCAAATACTGCAAACTTTTGCGCGGTTATATTATTTTATATTGAAACGGGGTAAACAATGTTGAACCTTGCATTTGATACAAGCTGTCAGTTTTTTATTAGTAAAGAAGTTCTCTTTTCTGCAGAAATATATTATTTATATAAAATATTCTATATCGTTATTTTACTCTTACTACTGTTAACTGAAGCAATTCGGGAACTTTGTCATAATTATTATCGAAAATTTGAGGAATATTAATATTAATATAATAATTATAATAACTAATAATATTTTTTTTTATGGGTAACACTAAACTCGTCATCATCCATCAAATTAAAAACGGGGACAAACGGTGTGGAAAAACGTACGGAACTGCTGTGAATAATTGTTAAGAGTAAATATTATTATTTACGAACATAGCAAAAATTTATTTACTAATTTCATCAAATTATTTATGATATTAATTCGTTTTAATGTTTTTTTTTTCTAATTCTTTAGTTTACGATTTAAAATTAACTTAAAAAAACTTATCAAATCAACTTAAAATTTAATGAAATTCATATACCTGATACGTCGATATTCAACAATTGATTTTTAAATCAACACACAATATCTCTTCACACAAACCTGTATCTTTATTTCCACTGGTGACGTGTCCCGCAACAAATCAGTACATAACGCTACAGGTAAATCAAGCGGAAACTATTCACCCATTCAGGAGTTCGAAATTTTACACAAAAAGGTCCGGAGGGAGATCAGTTCAGATTTTCAGCGACCATTCTAAAATGACCTATTGAAACATATTAGCGTTTACCTCGAGTCTTTCAATTTTTGAGTATCAGAGGGGGAGTGGGGGACCAAGTCAGTTGGGTTTTGAGGGACAACAAGAGACGTGTGCATTCAACCATTATTTCCACGTGATTAGACGTGTCATTGCTATGCCTTTAACGTCAGATAATGTTAAAAAGTGAAGTGAATGGAATGAAAAATGGATGATGATCTTCGCGTTCAATCATTAAATATAATATACATCGATGGTATAAATTAATTTATTATTTGCGCGAAACTGTTTTTTTATTTCATTTTTAGCTAAATAATAAATCGAAGAACTCTAAATACATAACGTAATGTATACATAGGTATAACGATGATACATTGGAATTAACCCACATCCCTGTGCTTCCGCTAACATTATTAAGACTATTATTTGTAAACTTTTTTATATGACAAAATGATATATATTATATTTATAAAAAAAAGAACCAGATCGAGTTTCTCGCCTGCGCTCTTCTCGACTGGGTTGTTTTCCGAACCGGTGGTATTGTTTTAGACGTTCATAAGCGCCTAAATTGCACCTAAAGCGCCTAAATAAAGCGCCTAAATAAGGGCCTAAATTGAATAAATAAATTTTGATTTCGATTTTTTTAACATTGATATGATACATTGCGACTGTCGACAGAAGTGAAAAAAATTTAAATTGCGAAAACTGTTTTTTATTCATGTTCAAATTTCTTAATGTGTAAAATGAAATTATTAATACCAGTAATATAACTTAACATTTGACGTGTGTCTGGTTTTTACGTGTATTGGTGGCTCCGGGCAATAATAATTTTATTCATGATTAAAACATACGATAGGTTGCGTAAGTATACATTTTATTATTTAGTGGCAGCACTTAAACGCCATTTTATACCTGATACACTGTAGCATTTTGACGGGTGACGTCATAACATTCATAACGCGTATCTATAAGTTTTACCCCTACCGAGAAGTTTTTACTTAAATTAGGTTAGACTCTTTCCTCAAATTGTCCACAATGTTTATGAACGAAGTGATTCTTGTAAGTTGTCTAAACAACGTTTTACAGTTCACTTAAAAGACTTCATACGAAAGATTTTCAATCGCTTCAATCCAATATCAAAATAGCATTATTACAGAACAGTAAGATACTTAAATCAGTCTCAGATTTACCCTAAAAGGATATATATAACGAGAAAAGTCATTTGTATCACGTAAGATTAAAAGACCGCATCAAGAAACAGGTTTCCCAAATTGTTTTATATATAAAATAAACGCCATGAAAGCATAAATGTTCCGGTAAAATAATATTCGGTATGATAAACCGCGTGCATTAGTTCTGGCCTGCCAGAACCGAGCATGTTAATCTGGCTGCCGTCCGCACACTCCTAGACATTTATCTTGGGAAATTACGCGATATAAACCCCCCCGCCCTGCCCCGCCCTAGTATATACTCTACACGTAATATTTCTTATGTATTTATTAAGTCACGCGCTATAAGAGGCGCTTATTAGCGTAACAAAACTTGTTTACCAAAATATTGCTATTTTTAAATTCGTAATAAGCTTTTTTTTTAATAGGAAAGTTTGATCTGTTTTCTTTTTACAGAACAAAAATAGTAAAATTTATATTTGTTTTAAATTTGTCGTACATTTTTTGTTTTATAACTATTTTAATTATCTTCTCGCTTATAATAAATATGCATCTATTCGTAAATGGCTTTATTATAACACCCTGAGCACTAGCCTGGCGTTTACGCCAGCTTTCTATTGTTTTCCTATTATCTCGTTTTTATGGGTAATGACAGTGACAATGACATTAACAGATGCCTTTAACAAAAAAAATCTATAATGTATCCAGATAATATTTCTGAAGACTTGTAGTAAATATATAATATTAAAAAAGGAATATTAAGACAAAGTCTCTCTGTTATTCCATTAATTGGCTAATAATTATGAGTATTTTTTTCCATAATGGATTTATTCATTAGCAAGGTATCGGTATATTACATTAGAAATATATATAAAAATATTACGACTGTATTTCTCTTAAAATATTTTATCAAAACCATATAATAGATATTTAGTAAATGATAAATATACAAGAGTTCTAAAAGGTTTCAGCATACATGTAAAGAAAACCAATATACTCTATGTAAGCTTTTTTTAAATTTTATCTAGGCCATGTCATCGATCGACGCGGTGCTTGCGAAAGCCACCCCGTGTCGCCCCCATCCCAAATGCAGCGGACGGCCCCGGGGGGTTTTAGTGGGTATTTCCGGGCGACTCTCGCCCGGGTGAGTCCCACACTGCACGGAGCTCGTCACTCCGTGCCCCTTATCTAGTGTACTGGGGGACTTTGATCCCCTAAGTACAATAGATAAGGGTAGTGCGTAAATGTATTTCCCCCCGTCAAAAAAAAAAAAAAAAGGCCATGTCATCGACAAAGATGACATTTTAAAAATTATATATGAGAGTGAGATGTGAGAGAAAGAAAATACAACTGAAAATAAAGGGTTTTAAATGTTGTTTCTCTCGAATTACACAGAAAACCAATTAAGTCGTTTTTTTTTTCTAAGAGTAATACTTTATTATATATGTACATAGCGACTAGAAACCATCGAAAAGGGTCTTTCATCAAATTATCACAGCGCACAAACGATATAAACGTAAATCTGTCGATTACACAACGTGCTGAATCACGTTAATAAATTTCAGAGGAAACTGAATGACACCCCAGTTTGACGCTTACGTTCGTGCAATAGAAATATTGGGGGATCAAGAATTTGCGATAAGCTCCCAAATGGCCTTGTCGCGAGGAGTTGGGATCGATTACTGAACGTTCCCGCCAGCATATTGGATTTGCCAAGAATTGCGATCGAAGAACAGATTGATGCATTCTTACAGACATGAGAGATGATCAATTTGTTTTATTATCCCCTGGTATTATAGCCTGTCTGAGATTCCTTTACGTGTCATATATAAATTTGAAATTTTATCAGGAGTCATATAAATGTCACTGTGTAATTATAGTAATTACCAAACTAATTCTAGCATGCCTTTCATTCAAAACGTTACGTTAATTTTTCACTTGACTATCGTTTAAAAGAAACGTGTAGTCACTTTTTAATTTACTTTAGTAAAATTGTAAATAACACATATGTTTAGCAGTAAAATATCCAACGTAATTAAGTAAAATTACACTATTGTTCAATCTGTAAGAACATCACCCTACGATAAAATGATTAATAGATGAAATTAATTGTTATGGACCGAGCTGTAAAGCTATAAATAAATGACTATTACAGAGAATATAATAAGATTGTGATGATATTTTTAAGTCTTTTAAGCACACAAAGTAATATTAAGTTCAGGGTAAATTTATGTCGTGATTCCGAATACTATTTATTTAGTGCATTTTATTTTTCATAAAATGTATATAACCCAAAGACGAAACGAATTTTGCTAACGAATATAGCGCCTTTGGTGTAAACATTATATTAGTTATTATTTTAAAATGGTTTAGTAACCACATTTTAAATAGGAGGCTGGCAATATCTATTATCAAGCGACATTTGAACTGGGGTAGGCGGGAACAATGGACTACTATTTTTTTTCTGTCTTACTTTGCAAATCTCTTTCAGTTCCATCATATCTATAACCCTCTTAATTTATCTACAGTACTTCTATGTAGTTTTAAGTGTCATAACGATCAGAAATTTTTCTATTCTTTTCGTGTATGTAAGTAAATGTTTGTGGATTTCAGTTAATATCACTTACACGAACGCAGTGTATGTCTTTCTCTTGGTTCATATGTTACAAGTTTACGAAGCATTCGTATTGCATTAATTAAATTCTCTTCCAGACTTTTGCAACGACATAAATAATACATGTTTGAAGTCTATATTTTAAATGTTTTTAATACCGATAAATATTAATTACTGCTCTCAATTTGCAAGTTCGTCGCAATGTATTTTAACGCAATGTTTCCGCTGCTGTTGATAACGACATAGAATCATCAATCGACAAATGATAGTATCGTCAAATATTAACGTAAATTTGGATTAAAAGGATCCAACTATAATAAGTGACCTTAAGCCAAAATCTGGTTACCGATCATTTTTAATTCAACACGCATGTCGCAATACGTCGTGATGGTATCGACATTTCAGCCTGTGTGCTCGCCTGATAGGGCACCGGGTTCGTGCCGGCTCGTCGAGATAACAAGTGATGGAGGTGAACGTGCTCCCGCATATGGTTCTTTATATTATCCGATAAGAAGCGTCATTTTTTCCCACACAAACGCTGGAAAATATACTCTATTTTATGCTATTAATACAGTTGATAATGGAATGGTTAAATTTGATTTTTCGAATGATGTATCTATATATATTTTAAATTATTGGAAGTTAAATGAAAGTTATGAATAATCAATATAAAGCAACAGACACACGAATAAATAAAACGTGCTTTGATAAAATATGGAATGTTCTAGAACAGATTTGTAGGGTGACTTGCGCTTAATTTAATTTCAACTATTATTTCTTTGTGAAAATTCTGTCAGTGTGACTCGTTTCTATCATATCATTTCGTGTGTTTAGCAAAAAACTTGTTCCCTTCATGGTGGGTTTAAAGGCTTTTTTGGACTATATACTTTATACTAGCGCGTCAAATTGACTCTATTATATCTGATGTTGAATAAAATACAGTCGTAGAATAGTCGATTTCATCATGTCGGCCCACCTCTGCCACAGCTAAAGGTTTTGGGTAGCCCTGTATATACACTTGCGGATTGCGGAACGCGACGCACCGAAATGTGTCACTATAGTAAATACTAGCTGTGACCGCGGCTTTACCCGCTTGGAATTCAAACAATTTACCATTTGCCTATGTTCTAAGCCTGGATACAATATACGTCAAAAAAATTTAAAACTATCGAAATGTATCGGTAATCGATTTTGAAGACCCGCATAATATTTTTTCGTAAATACCTTCAAAGTACTGATTTTGTTATGTTAGCCTTTTATTATAAGTATTGATTTCAGCAGATATATGGTAGTTGTAACTCCAGCGGCACGAAAGCCCTACTATATACTGACGCTTCAGGGTAAATATCCACCACTAACTTATCTCACTCTCTCCATTCCATCTGAGGACTAACAGGCTCCGTAAGAGTTTCCATTGTGGATATTCATTCGCACGAAGCCTCTTCGTTTAAAGAAAATTGATTCGAAGACATATTATTATCACGCTCAACAATTTACTATACGTGATTACCCAACTAATGTGCACTATTTGTCTACGAAAGGTCAAGGAGGTCGTCTCTATAATAAAGTTAATGAGAGGTCAAATAAAAGAGAATGACTTACATGTAAAACTACGCAAATAATTTTCAGTAATACATAAATAATTACAAACGGCAACGGCGTCGTGAAAAAGCTGGTTCCAAGCGAGCAAAGTACAGCGCCCAGGGAATTATTTTCCATACAAAGTACTAAAGCGATAAGAATCGGTAACACGAATACGTAATCAAATAACCATTTTATTTGCTCCTGTCGATTTTGTTTCGCGGTTACACTTGTACCTTTATTTTTATTTATACGTGAATTTTCTTTATTAAAATTTAACACCACGGATATCGAATGTATAAATTACTTGCTAGATACGATAGTACATATTAAAGTTGGTTATTTTAAATTAAGTTTGATTAATTAAATTAAACTGGCTGTTAAGTATGGCTGCGGGTACACAAACAGAGGTGCTCGCATCTTCAAATTGAGAATGGCGGTTTTCCAGGCGGCTATTATAAAATACATTCTTTCATTATGTCGTCATCAGTTTTAAGCAGGCCAGCATGACAGCGGTGACTGGTAGTGAACTCTGTTCAGTGTCAGTCATCGCTGTTTTGGATTGTACTGTGCTTACCATCAGGTCCAGTGCAGTCACTGTGCTGTCCATTATAAAAAAAAAAAAAATAAATAAATAATTAAACTTAACTAGTAATTCAGAATTATTGGAGGATTAGAACTGACATCAATAGCGACGGAGTCTGAATACGCTAGTAATGTACCGTCCCGGCTCAGAATGAACGCCGAAATATTGATGTACAAAGTCAATATATATGGAAGTAAACGTCGCGGTCAACCAAGGCAGACTTTGCTGAACAAATATGAAACCATTACTCCTATAGGACATTTTCTTCCAGCCTCAGGTTCTAAATCTATTTCTCTCATACCTACTAGTGTAGAAAAGTTGAAAGGTTCTCTTTTGTCGTGGTATGGACATGTTATGAGAAGAGTGGAAGCGCATGTGGGTAAAATAGTAATGAATATGAATGTGGAAGGATGGAAAAGTAGAGGAAGACCAAAGAAAGTGTGGATGGAGTGTGTAAGAAATGATATGAAAGAAAAAGGAGTGAATGAAGAGAGATGACGGCTGATAGGGACGTATGGAAGAAGAAAACATACTGCGCCGACTCCAAGTAAGTTGGGAAAAGGCAGGAGAATGATAATGATGACCTACTAGTGTGACATGAGTACTCAAAAGCCTCTTCTTGGCTTAGTGCCTTGGCTTATAATGACTCTAAATACCAAGTAAGAGTAAGGCTGAAATATAGGGTTGCAATCACAAATGACTATTGATTGTGCACAAAAAAAAATATTTTCCTTTCATTGTATATTATGTTATTTTTATCAAAAATTGTTCAGATTTTTTTATATCAACATGTTGTTACGTCTTAATAAACATCAAAATATACTTAGTTTTCAACTCGCTAATGAATAAATCATACAATAGATATCCGGTATTTTAGTCGTGATTCAAAACCAACCCTTTGTTGGCAAGGGGGGGCCGCTCAGACCCGTCCGGAAACTATTTGATATATGGCCGTATTAATACCTACTTAGAATGAAGCTTTGTCTTAAACCTGCTCTGGCGTAAATGATGAAAGTTTTGAGAGTACAATGGAGTGACAAACGCTGTGATTATCTCGTTTAACTAAAGAAATATATATAACATCTAACAATAACATTGTTGTAAGCGATTATACCTGTTTTTATTTACACCATTCCATAGGTTACATATGAATTAGTAGTTAAACGTCATTACATAATTTCGTTGATAATATAATTTTATTGCCTGCAATATCTTTTTTCACTTCTGCGGCCGATTTTCGACGTTGTAATTCCAAATCAAAATCGAAATTTATTTATTTAATTTAGGCCCTAAGAAGGCGCTTATGAACGTCTAAAACACTACCACCGGTTCGGAAAACAACCCAGTCGAGAAGAGCCGGCAAGAAACTCGATCTGGTTCTTTTTTTTTCATAAATATATGTCATTTTTTTGTCATATAAAAAAACTATACAAATCGTAGTTTTAATCATGTTAGTGGAAGCACAGAGATGTGGGTTAATTCCAGACATCAATATCGTTCACGTAATGATCCACCCTGTAATAACCTTTTGAGATAAAAACTTGCTTGACATAATACTTGAACTTATTGTCAGGTAAATCGGTAATGTTACTTGGGATCTTATTGTAAAACCGAATACTATTACCTATAAAGCTTTTATTACACTTACTTAACCTAAAGCGTGGGACGGCCAACTTGTCTTTACTTCTAGTATTAAAATTATGACGATCATTCACTAGATCTAGCTTGTCTAAAATTTTACGAATATGCATTGAGTTATCGAAGATGTATTGGGAGGGCAAAGTTAAGATATGATATTCTTGAAACTTGCTCTTTAGAGATTCGCGAGGTCCCATATTATATATTGCTCGTTATTATATATTGCCCATATTATATATATTGCTATTAATTATTCTTAAATTAAAAAATAAATAACAAAAATTTTACCGTATTAATTTAAAACGCAGTTTACTAGGTGTATTAAAACTTTAGTGGTGTAAAATATAAAGGTCTGCTTCAGCTTTTCAAATATTTCGTCTTCCACCGAAACGAAAGTAGCATAGCTGCTGTGGGGTTAGAAGGGATCCAGTTATTAGACTGGTAATACGAGCAAAAAAAAAAACTTGGATATTACAACTTATTATTGTGATTATCTTCATTATCTAAATAAATCGTGTAAAAACACAACTGCGGTAATTGAATTTAGGCTAACTCCTAAATTTTGTGCAGTAATATTGATCTTAAGTTTAGCTTTCTAAGAATTATACCTTACCTTAATTTACATCTTCCAGTTTAACTGCATTATATATTAATGTTTACCTGAAACAAAAAATATATATAACTTAGCGATTTAAACAAAAATATATCATATGATATAAAGGATGATCAGGTTTAAGATGGTAAACCCACTAAACATAGAAACCTTGATTGTGGTAGGAAACCCCCATCACGTTGTTCTCTTTCACCTACCTAGGTTTAGTGTGTTTACCCATCCTGAACCACATCGTCATTTAACATCAGGTGAGATTGTGGTCAAGGGAGCGTTCAAGTATTACGTAACGTAATTTTTGGAGATTTTGGACAAAGCATGTATTGCGCCGTAACGTTTTTCTTTACCCCCCTAGTAAAACATTACGTAACCACCACCACTAATATACCTATGTTATTGTTTTAATAGCGTTAATAATATTTATTAACATGTGAAATGTCTTGTTTTTAAAAGCAAGAGATTTCATTTTTTTTCTTTTTTTGTCCTAATAAATGTTTACTACTAATCATACATTAAATAACGTCGATTTGCTGATTAGGCCAAATCGTTTACACTTTTCTGCTTTATCCGCCATTGTTCTTCATATGCATAAGACCGAAATATAACGAAACCATACCAAATGCAGTATTTTTTGTTACCTACTTTACTGGAGTGATAAGAAAAACTATCACATCTATTGATTACTATTTTTTTGTTTAACATTTGGAGTTAAAAAAATATATTACAAATTACTCACTGTGTAAGCAAGAAATTTTGTAAGGTAAAGAAATTTTCAAGCGATAATTCCATTTGAAATTTTTAGAAAAAAAAAACGTTTTTAAAAATGCCTGAGAAAAAAATCTGCGCAAGCTTTCTGAAGGATTAAAACAATGTTACGCAAGGCGGATTTCAAAAAATCGCCTCCCGCCTCTGCAACGCATCGTGAAGCAGATGACCACCCTCCTCCCAAATTCGTTACGTAATACTTGAACGCCTCCCCAAAGCACTGGGCCTATACCGTGTAAAGAAACTCCGGTGAAACGGTCCAATAGTAGAATAACGCGTCTAAAAACGTAAATTTAAGTCCATTTATCCCATTCTACAAGAGTCTGTGTTTTCAATGAAATAAAAAAAAATCGTAATGACACGGTAAAATGAACTATTTAATACACGCCGGGCTTGCTATCATTCTCAAGTTTGAAAATCTGTCATCAAGTCTTTATAAGTGTGTTCCAGCAGCTTAAGTTGATAATCAAGACTAGTTTGTTTACCATCATGGACCAGATCGTCATTAGCATAAGTTTAGTGTTCGAGTTAGTCACGACTGTAATCAAACGAATCGCGCTGGGCCCTAGTCTAAACGATTCGGGGTCGTGATTAACCCTGGCCTACTTGCGATTCGCAGTAGACCAAAATATTGTAAGATTGACACTTACCTCTCGAGTAACGCCGGTGTCCTGCTTCACCTTCCGTAGCCCGTGTGTAGTAAACACTGTATAGTGTGAATTGAGTAATAGCTAGGAAGGCTTAACAATCAACAAACAAACAATTTAACATTTACCGCTAATCACAAATAACTTTCATCTATAACAACGTGTATTCTCGCATCAAGTTATTTCCAAACTGAACCCTGGGACAATTCTCGCGGGTACTACGATTGAATTCAAGTGCCCCTTTTTTTCAGTTATGATCAATACTTAACATTTAGACTGTGCTCAACGCGTAACAAATAGCCTATATTATACAGTGTAACGAAAATGTTAGTCGCTATAGTGTTGTGTAGAGCAAATAACATATTACAGTTATTAGGTGCACTACTGTATACCGGTTACCGGGGCTCGTAGCTCATCTACGATTCATTAAGCGGTCTACGGCAGATCCTTTAATTCCGCTGCCAATAATATCCCGAGAATTAATACCGTGTTTGTTCCGTAAATCGAATGCGTCGGGCTGGAAATACCCCCGGCGGTAGCTGAAGGGTTACCGCTTGAGGGATTTCGATTTAATGTGTTCTGCTACTAAATGATTATTATAGATATTTGATACATTCCCATATATATTTTAATGAGACCAATTCTATCATGAACATCAAGCAATTAAGGCTAAAGTGTTACTGCTTAGGGTTTGCCTCAGAGAGTAGTTTTTTTTTAATTAGACTGTTTCCACCGTTTTTTTTTATTCATCAATTTTATAGGTAATTTTAAGTCAAAATTACATTTCACAGCTTTACTTTACTCCTAAACTGCCTCGGTGGCGCAGTTGTATTACGGTGCGACTGTCGTTCTGAGGTCTCGGGTTCGATCCCCGGGTCGGGTCGATTGGTATTGGGTTTTTTTTTTTCTATTCAGTATCATCCCGGAGTTTGGAATTTGTGCCCGATATGGTGACAGGCTCGCCCCCTGTCACGTCTGGGACGGAACTAAGTTCGGCGAAATGTGGTTGGTGTAGTTCGCTATTTGACCTCTGCCTAACCCTTCGGGGATAACAGGCGTGAGCTTATGTTAAAAAAACTCACCAGAAGCTATCCAATTGTGAAATCCTGTTGTGTCTTTGCTACTGAATTGTTTTCAATTAGTTTATATAAAATTGTATGTAGCTCAAATAGATAAAGAGAATCCTTCAAATGGAATGCCTCAATAGATGATTTTCTATTTTCGAAATGAGAGAGGTAGCTTAATATGTTCCCTTTAGGAAATGATCTACGGAGGAGCAAGGGCTTCGTTTTCGACTAAGTCGCTACATATTGTGGATAAAGCAGTCATAGTGATTCGGTTCAATGTAATATCTAGGTTATTTTTGGATTGTATAGAACTCACATCAGGCAGACTAGTGGTGGTGTGGAAATATCTAGAAAGTATGATGTTGAAAGGAGCAAACGGAACTTACCTTTATTATTAGCCTTCGATTAAGCTGGTTCAGATTTTATTTTCCACCTCACTTCACTTTATGAATGTTATACATAATTTGATAATTAATGTGCACTTTTAAAATATAGCGAGAGACAGCGGCGGCGGTTGCGTGTTGGCGTTCCGTTTTTGAATAGGAAGAGGAAGGGATAATGAATACATAGACTAAATAGAGCGGGGGCGTGTAGACAATATAGAGAAGAAATAACTTAGAATAAGAAGAGAATATATACGATAATAAATGGCGTTAACAAGTGGTATAAGCCTCAACTTAACGTACAAAGTATTTACAAGGATATGTATATCGTAAAACGTCCCCAAAATGAAGAGAAATAGATTTTACGGTGTGTCGTCGCTCGAAAAAAAAAAACAAATCGAAAGGAATACTCGAGAGTTTACGACACACTTTAAATTTAACCTCCGCCCGTTACGTTCAGATTTTACGGTTTATAATAAAGTGGAAAATATTTATTATGCTACTTTTGTTTATAATTCAATACAACATATGTACATATATATATTTATAACTGCCTCGGTGGCGCAGTGGTATTACGGTGCGACTGCTGTTCTGAGGTCTCGGGTTCGATACCGGGGACGGGTCAAGTGGTATTGGGTTCTTTTTACTCAGTATCATCCCCGGAGTTGTGCCCGATATGGCGACAGGCTCGCCCCCCTGTTACATCTGGGACGAAACTAAGCTCGGCGGAATGTGGGTGATGTAGTTCGCTACTTCACCTCTGCCTAACCCTTCGGGGATAACAGGCGTGAGCATATGTATGTATGTATATTTATAACCGTTATGTATATATGATAAAACTATAGCTTTATTTAAAATCCGCATCTTACTAAACAATAGTACGTACTAACATAAGCTAGTAATAATTACTTAAAAATAACTTATTTTTTGTTTATTCTGATGATATGAAAGTAATCACTTGAGAGCCAGTACCTCTAGGCTTAGTGTGTTTACCATTCTGGACCACATCGTCACACGTGAGATTAAGTCATAGCCCTGTCCCAATACAATGTAAAAAATATACTACTGCCTACGAATGGAAAGTCATTAATACCAATTAATACTAATTAACGGAGATATATTGACACAAGGTATTTTACGGCTTTTTATACTTTCAATTAAGTTGTACTTATTTGCCATCGTTTTCGGAATAAAAAAATATTATTTTGGAAATCTAGTTATCAAATAGATTGCAGAATGCCTATAAAATAAAATAAAAACTACAACTTCCTTTATTTAAACAAAAACAAATGCAACATGACCACATTTGCATCATTGATCAGTAAAGCAATAAGTTCTTGATGAGAAACTGCATGAATGTTTTTTAGGTTTAGGACGAAACGACAAAACGAAAATCGAACCCAATAATAGACATTGCTAATGACTATGATATTACGTTAAAGACGTTAAATGGCCTTTAGTATATCAACTCAGAAAGAAAAAATATAACTGCACTATTATTTGAAAACAAACTTTTTTTTTTCAGGAGGGGAAATGCATTTACGCGCTGCCCTTACCTAATGCATTAGTGAGACCGGAGTCCCCCAATGCAGTAGCTAAGGGGGTACGGAGAGACGAAATCCGTGCCAGTGTGGGACTCACCCGGGCGTGGAGCGCCCGGAAACACCCACTAAAACCCCCCGGGGCCGTCCGCCGCATTTGGGATGGGGGCGACACGAAGTGGCTTTCGCAAGCACAGCGTCGCAATTTGAAAACAAACCTATGGACAAAATGCAGCGTGTAGACCAAGAACAAATAGGCCTTAGCCTCTGCATAATCACTGTACTGAAACCATGAGTTAACAGTGCAGTTGGTATTTGAACTGTGTCTCCTTAATCAGACGTCACGAAAAAAAAAATATCATGAGGAAACCATAGTATGCCTATAGGGTAATCTCTAATAATGCCCGCCTGGGTAGCTAACACTCTCAAGTTTGAAAACCTGTCGCCAAATACCATTAGGTGTGTACCGAAAGCATCACTTGAGAATCAGTACCTCTAGGCTTAGTTTGTTTATCCTCCTAGTCTGTCCTGGACCATATCGTCACTCAACTTCAGGTGAAATTGTGATTAAACACTGATAAAAGATAAACTATTTATTAATCTCGGTTTGGTATCTGGCTTGGCTTTTATATTTTTCAGTTCATGTAGATGTCAAGTGATCAAACATTTATTTTTATTTTTCAATGTCACTTCGTATCTAATAATATCTTTCATAGATGCATGAATATAGGAGTGAAGTAGACAGTTAAGGGCAAGAAGAGAGAAATTTTAAGGAAGTAAAACCACGCACTATCTAATGGTAACAGTAAAACAGAACATGTTTTAGAATATTCACTTAGATACAAAAACAATTTTAACATTAATTAACTATTAAACCCTTGAGCACCTTCCTGGCGTTTACGCCAGCTTTCCATCGTTTTTCTATTGTTTCATTTTTATGGGTACTCGACACATTAATAAGTTTTTATCTGAAACAGGAAAAGGTTAACGTCATTCACGTCATTTCCCATCAAAGATTAGAATATTATTCTTATCTTAATAAAAAAAATACGATAAAGGCGATAACTTTGTTTGAAATTTATGTCATATTGCTTCACTAGACGAGCCCACGAATCCGCCCGTGTGGATTTTCGTGTTAGTAAAACGACAATTCAAAAATACGTGTTCGCTTGCATCGATATTAAACGAAATGTTTAATTTTTACTTCATAAACGGAGCTTTTTTTTCGTAATAACTAACACTTGTTGACCAAAAGCGGCTTTACAGTTTCAGCGATCTTTGTGGCCAGCGCTTAAGGCACTCAGCCGAAACTATAAACAGTACCTCAATAATATAATAAAAATACGTGTGCGGGGGAAACAATCATAGGGCCATTTAAGACACGGAAATACATTATTTCTAAAGATTATCATTCATAAATCAAGCAATATATTATGTACAATTTAAGTTCCTAATAAAAGTAACTTAATCCACAAACAAATTTGCATCTTCATTGTCACTCACCCACTCGCGTTTCAATTTTTGGAATTCTAATCGTCACTTAACGATACAAACTAAACCGTATAAAAATTAATCAAAGTTCGTCCTGTAATTTTTTCGTGATTCGATAAACAAACATTAAAAAAAACTATAGAAATGTGTTAATTTAAATAATTTGTTACATTATAATTACTTACATTCCTATTAAATATTCCTATTCCTATAAAAAAATGTTTCATATTAAACAAAGGAAAAGTTAAGTTGGCAAGGTAATTTTTATTTTCCTAAATTATTGTAAGAATACTTCAAAAGCATTTTATTACCATAGAGATAATTAATATTGACGTGAAATAAGATTCTTAATATGTCGATTACCTATAAAAATGAGACAATAGGAAGACAATAGGAAAACAATTGAAAGCTGGCGTAAACGTCAGGTTAGTGCTCAAGGGGTTAAATAAAACCAGTAGAAATAAACAATCTAGCAAACATTAGAACACTACTTGACACGAATCTTCCCTAATCTTTAACAAGCATCCTTGTATGCACAGATGATTGGCATGACTGTAACCGATAAGACAATCATATGCCATAATAGATAACATATTGAAAATCGACCAGTTTTTGATATACAACTAAAGAGGCGACACGTACAGAATGACAATACTGAATCCAGAAGACGAGAGCACATGCCGTAGAAGGGCTAAAAAGTGTGTAAAAAATACATGTTCAGTGAAATCTGTTAAAAAAAGATTGCCGATAGTAGAGTGGTTACCAAAGTATAAAATTGCTTATCTCATTCAAGATATAATAGCTGGAATTACTGTCGGACTTACAGCCATCCCACAAGGTATTGCTTACGCTGTCATCGCTGGACTCCCTCCAGAACATGGACTGTATGCTTCGCTTACATCTGGAATTGTTTATGTCTTCTTAGGTAGCTGCTACAATGTTACAGTTGGACCGACAGCAATATTAGCTACTATGACAGCGAAATACGTAGCAAATTATTCAATTGATTTCGCTATATTGGCTGGATTTTTATCTGGAGTGCTGATACTGACCATGGGTGTTCTCCAACTCGGTTTTCTTGTGGAGTTCATTTCGATGCCGGTTATCAGCGGTTTTACTACAGCTGCAGCCCTTCAAATTGCTGCTTCGCAGCTAAAGTCACTGTTTGGATTAAGCAGCTCATCGGGAAATAATTTTGCCGAATCAGTATATAATTTCCTCATGAACTTTAGAACTATAAAACTTTGGGAACCTATTTTAGGATTCGGTACAATGATAGTGTTGATTCTTTTGAAGAAAATGGGTCAAGGTTGCAAAAGAACAGATACTTTTTTAAGACAAATGAGGTGGTTCGTATCTTTGTCTAGAAACGCAGTAGTTGTCATTATCGGAATGATTATAGCTTATATTTTGAAAATTACTATTGATCAAGAACCATTAGCAATCATTGGTGACATCGGCGGTGGATTACCAGAATTTAGTTGGCCACCGTTTACCACATTAGTCGGAAATGAAACATATAGTTTTAGTGACATGATGCAAGTATTAGGCCCTGGCTCTGTTGTAATACCCTTGGTCGCTATACTTGAATCAGTAGCTATTGCTAAGGCATTTGCTGAAGGCGCAAGAGTTGATGCGACACAAGAAATGATCGCTATCGGTCTTTGCAACATTATAGGGTCCTTTGGTCAAAGCATGCCGATCACCGGTTCTTTTACTAGAACAGCGTTAAATCACGTCTCTGGTGTCGTCACTCCTGCTGGAGGTGTTACCAAAGTGCTACTTATTATAGTTGCATTAACTTCATTAACTTCGACTTTCTACTACATTCCGAAAGCTTCATTAGCTGGATTGATTATAGTAGCTATGTTTTCAATGATTGACTACGTGATTTTATGTAAATTATGGAGAAGCAGTAAGAAAGAGCTGCTGATTTTAATCATAACAACAATTGTCTGTTTATTCGCTGGATTGGAATATGGGATCATAACAGGTATTATTATAGAAGCCGCGTTATTATTGTACAACGTTTCACGACCGAGTATTGATGCTGAATTAATTAAAAGTGACAAAGGAACTTTATTGATTGTACCATTAAACGAAACTGTATCATACTGTGCGGCCGAACGCGTACGACGTGCTGTCTTAAAAGCTTCAATTCAGACACTATCAGAAACTGTGATAATAATTAACGGAACGAACTTAAAAAGTATGGATTATACTTTTTATGTTGATATCGATGTTACTAGTGAAAGTAAATTTTTTTATGCTTCGAACCCTTTAGACCTGCCTGAAGCTTTTCCCAAGGATGTTTAAACAATTTTACACGAAATTGTATTATTTAGTGTTGTAAGTTACGAAAAATCATCAAGCTATATCAAAACTGTAAGATAAGTTTACTACTATCTTCATTTATATCGTCATTCATCACATGATATTTTAAATGTTCTTGTACAAGGTCAGTAAGAGATAAAAAAGAAATATTTATCTATAATATGTTTTAAGATTTTTTTTTATTACTTGTCCTTTATATATTGGTGGAATCTTTAAATCAGATATATCAGGAATATGTTTCATAATATTTTATAATAATAGAAATATATGTACTTATTGTTATATTTTCTAATAAATCTTATAATTTAAATAACCTATTATAATTGTAAGCCCAACCTAACCATTTCATGTGATGACGATGAGCTGACATGCATAGATACACATATGTATAATCTGGACTAAAAAATCACTTTTGAAGCGAAAAGTGCATTCGTGATGTTGTTTATAGCAACTTTCGTAGATGATTAAATTTTCAAGTCATTTTGAGAGTTATTTCTTAGTGTTTCAACCTGATGACCGCAGATAGTTTCAATATAAGTTTGTAAGCTAAACTGTCAATCAAATGTTGTTAGCAAGAGTTTTGTCTTTAACGATACATTTTAAAGTTGCCAGATGACAGAGATGAATCGCGAGGGTGCCTGGGCAGCGGCAGCCTCATACTGTGTAAAAGTTATAGTCGCAAAAGAGGCGTTAGAAAGAGAGCTATCCACCTTCCCCTCTCGCGCTCAACGGACTAGCAGGCGTAGAGTTAAAAACGACCTGCATCCGCCATAGTGTGGCCTGCACGCGTCGGACTTTGCGCTAATCTGGTGCATTGCACGCAAGCCCGGGATGAAACGTAGCTACTAGTGCGTGTGCCCGAGTTCGTCGACACAGCTTCAGCTCTGACCGCGGTGAGGCCCCGCTCTGAGGGTCTAGCCCCTACCGGGAATGGAGCGACGAATGCACTCTGAGTGCTTCGCTCCTCCCCGGAACAGGGTTGGAGAGTACAGTGGGGTTTTAGCCGGTAGAAATCAGACATAACCCATCCTTCGTTCCCAGACGGAGGTGAGTTCCTAGAAGGATTTGCCCACTATAAAAAAGGACAGAGAAGAATTAGCCAATGAGATAACACCATGTTGTGGTATCATTATAATATTTTCTATCCCTTGAAGCTTTATCTCACGTTGATTTAATATAATATTTAAAAAGTTATGCCTCTAAGAGGAGTGGGATGATTTTCTGAACTGATGCCAAATTTGAAAAATTTAATGGTTACAAGCATTTTATTAAAATAGGTTTTTAAATCTTCAGATGCATAATGTTTAATAAAAACTTTGCAAAAGTTTTAACGAGTGTACACTCGGGCTTGTATTGAAATATTACATTCGCCTAGCATAATTACGACCACTTAAGTTCTCCTTAGCATACATCGTTTATATGAAAACATCATGGGAATGTAGTGAGCACATTCCGATGGTGTTTTTCGTATAGCCAAAGTATGACGGATGCAACTGACTATATAAATCTATGTTTACTAAGACCTAAACCTAGTAAAAAACATATCATTTGGAAACGCAATTAAACAATAACAAAAATCCTCATTTTGAATAATAGAAAACTTTTTATAAAATATAGAGGTTGATTGATACTTAAAAATATTTTAATTTACATACGGTTGTCAAGCACAAGAAAATGAATTTTCGCAAATATGTAAGTGCAACCGAAAAATATATGCATTATATTAAATGTCAAATTTGTCAAGGCCTTCAGGAAGAATGAAGGCAATATGTATCACGGATCTTCTGAAATTTGTCTTTTTGCACTTGCAGTCACTCTACTACAGTATGTTATTTGGAATGGAACCAACATTGAGTGTTGGAGCGTATGTGATCACTTTTATTTATTGGTTAGTACAGTGAACGAGAAATTTGATTGGAGCCAAATTAAGAGTTAAGTGTAATTTTAAAATTGTAAATAATTAATATTATCTAAAAATTACAAAATATTTATAGATAATTTTTGGAACAAAATAAGCGTAAGATAGTTACACCGACAGCTGAATTATTCCTTAAGTTATATAATATGAAAAGATTACGATTACGACGATGAAGAATACTATACTAAAATGTGTTATATTATTAAACCACATATGTTTATTGGCAAAGCCATAGAATAGTGTTAGGATATTTAGACCACCTGATTAACCTACCACGAAGAAAATCTATTACCAAGTACGTATTTTCTGGCAGAATCTGTTCTAGGCCATTTCCTCTAGACTTACCATCTGTAGTTTAATATCAGGGACAAACATTAAACTCTTTGAAATATGTTTAACGTAACGTTACTGCATTTGTTTTAAAACTATTAAAACTTTTGGTCCCGAGTGTACAACAAGCATTGCCTTGAGTATGCCAAAAATCAGCGTCTAGACTATCTAACGACTTGCTCTCGTGTATAAATTATTTAAATATTTTACTTTTAAATATGATATTAGAGGCGGTATTGTACATTTATCATTACAATATATTCCCCTTTAAGCGTGTAATATAAATACATTTTTGTTTATAACGTTTAATATTAATCGTTTGGACGGGTAGAAAAATTGTGAAGAAATAATGACAAAAAAAAAATATAATACAAAGAGAAAGTTTCTAGATATAAAAGTTAAAGCTGTTCCGCACAAAAGGTTTGCATCAATTATAAAGTATTAACGTATGTGAAAGTACATTTAAAAAAAAAATTTAAAACTAAACCGACTTTAAACGAATATACTATTAAAATGCAAGTAAATAAATAATCACTTTATTATTCTATTTCTGTTTACTTCAATGTGTCGAGTATCTATAAAAACAAAACAATAGGAAAACAATGGTTAGCTGGCGATTATGCCAGGTAAGTGCTTAAGGGGTTAATATACCCTTTGTTTTAATACCATTAATGAAAGATCGATACCAACCAGAGTTAACCAATGTACTAAATAAATAAATAATAAATGGAAAATTTGTTCCACAATTGACGGAACAATCACGTAACATACAAAAATACCGATTCAAAATTACTTGAAACTTGAAAAAATGAGTAGTCAGTCATTCAAAGAGATCTGTGAATTCTTATTTTTTTCTGATTACACCAAGAGGTATTATGCAATTACGTATACATAATTAGACGAAATAATAACAAAGTAATTTGTGTAATAAAAAAACAGTTATAATTACATAACATATTTCTGAAAACAAGAGCTTTTGGTGAAAAATGACTATGATATCCATAGTGATAAGTATCGCGAATTATTATAGCCTTATTATAGCCTAATGATGCAACAGAGGATAGTTACACGATTATTCTTACAAATGGAATTGTTTTAAATACACTTCATTAGAATACACTTAAGTTTATTTATTAATAGATCATTTTTTTAACTTTTTTTTTTACACGGAATAGGCTTAGTGCTTTGACCACAATCTCACCTGATGTTAAGTGACGATGTGTTCCAGGATGATAAACACACTAAGCACAGTACCCCTAGGTACTGGTTCTTAAGTGATGCTACCGGAATACACATATTGGTATTTGGCGACAGGTTTTCAAACTTGAGGGTGGTAGCTACCCAGGCGGGCATCATTAGAAAATGCCCTTCCACCGTGCTATGGTTTCCTCACGATTTTTTCCTTCATCGAAAGCTTAGGCAGATTTTAGAGTTGGGCGGGTAGAGATCGAACCCGCGTCGATGGACGCGTAATGTAGCCATCCCTTCAAAACATTAGGTGTGCTAGCACTATCTTTCGTCAAGAAATATACTTTTATTGCCAGCTGTAGTTAATTGTTTAATGTATTAGTATTACGCATAACATTTAAGTATATAACATCCGTATAATAAAATGATGGAATATCTGTTTCAAAATTATTTTTTTTATGAAAAAGGACAGTAAACAATAAAACGGCCCATCTGATGGAAAATGGATACCGTCGCTTATGGACAACTGCAACACAAGAGGCATTACTGTTGTACCGACTTTGGAAAGCGCTTTTTAGTCCTTTCTCGAAGAGTCCCATGTTATAACCCTCAGGGAAAACCGAACTGTGTAACCCATTTCACAACACACTAGCGTTCGCGACAAATTAATACATTTGTGTTATCGCGTTTCGGCTGGATTTAAAGGTGTGGGGATGAGCAGCCAACCAACGGCGTAAAGTGGAAGTAATAATCTATTAAACGATTCGATCGATTTTCATAAAATTTCGCTTACAGATTTTATCAAAGATGTGAATACATTCACTTTCTGTAACACTAAATAGTTTTTGTCAGTTACATAAAAAACATTTTATTCACGCCAAGCAAAGCGGGAGAGTTCGGGCTAGTGTATCGAGAAAAACATTATTCTTGTTAGAAAACTGTCGATTTCCTTAAAAATAGGGCTGTTTCATGTGACAGCTATAAAACAGAGGGTTTTGATTTAACGGCACATTGGACGGGTAGGGGGAGGCTAACGTTCTGTGAAGTGGAAAAACAACTTGTCAAATTTTCAATTTTTACGAACAAGTTGGTATTTCTATTATTTATTTTTCTCTCTTCAGAGGCTTTGTAATGTTGATAAAAAAAAAATCTGTTTTTCGAGAATATAATTATTTATACCTTATTCAAAGTGTTGACAGCAAGAAAATATTAAGGGATGTTAACATTTCTTTTCGTAGGTATAATTCTAAAATAAACTTAAAAAAACAACAACAAACCGATATGGATTTGTCAAGAAAATTTCATTTGGGGTTTTTTATATTATTTTATTTGGATGTTTTTTTTTTCTTCATTAAATATAATTTTTACGAGTTTTAATAATAAAATTTACGTCTGCATATAGAAGGGTTTAGTCAAAACTCTAAATTATATGTCACACTTATCAGTTTTGTAGCCAAAAATAATAAATATGATTAATATATAGCAACATAGATTTGTAAAGCTTTAAACAATATCCAGAGTGAAGCCATTCTAACAAGGCCAAGTGGCATACTTTCGTTTGTAAATTCACGACTCTTCTTGTTTTATTAGATTGTCTGAGACAACCGAGTATAGAGAAACAGAACGCCATTTTTCTGTCTATAACAGTAGAGTTATAGCAGTTTTAGACTAAGCTAAGTTCACCAATGACAAGTTACAAACAAAATAAATAAATCAATGATCACGGTATATAATTATTCCCTTACCCCATCATCAAACAAACATTGATACCTAACAAACAGAGGTGCGAGGCACCCCACAGAAATGTCAAATCCGGACAAAGCGAGCGGCGCCGCGCGGCAACGCGTTATCGTGGTCGCGTCAATCAATGTTTCCGCGCTACGTACACAGGCTTTGCGGTTTCGGATTGAAGAAATCATGGATGCGGCAGTTTTATTTCATTCTCTGCATAAAATACATCACAATGCATGTGATGGGATGTTTCAGTAGTGGCCATTTTTTGTCTGCCGCATAGTTATAGTAAGTATTGTCATTAAAACATAAACTCTTAAGAAATGTTTCCTTCTGAACTTTTAGTATGGCGGTAACAGTGTTGCCAAGTCGGAGACAAGTTTTTGCAGTAAACATTACAGTAGATAGGTACAAAAATACAGTATATTTTATAATTACAGTAAATAAAATAATTTCTAAAAATCACTTGGAAATTATCACAAATTTGTACATTTTAAACTATGGATAAACCAAAATCACTTAACCAACTAGAAGCAACTTTTAACAGAAACAAAATATATTATAATTAAATTAAGTACTAAACCGAGCGTAAAGTCTTAGATATCTCAGATAATCCTTAATTTTTAACATTTATATTTAATTCCGTAGGTTTCATGCACTGTATTTTGTACTAATGGAAACAGTAAACGATAAAATTGAAGTAAAATTACATTAAGTCTACCGTAATTACAGTGCATTTGGCATCACTTGGTGGTAAAAAACTTGCTCCCCCTGTGCATAGTCCGGGGGATTTTTAGACCAGGGGAAATGCATTTACACACTACCCTTACCTATGGCATTAGTGAGACCGGAGTCCCCCAATGCAATAGGTAAGGGGGCGCGGAGGGACGAACTCCGTGCCAGTGTGGGACTCACCCGGGCGTGAAGCGCCCGAAAATACCCACTAAAACCCCCCGGGGCCGTCCGCCGCATTTGGGATGGTGGCAACACGGGGTGGCTTTCGCAAGCACCGCGTCGCCCCCAGCGGCGAACCCACCGGGCCTCGTCCGTGCAATGGCCCAGTAGGGATGGAGGAGAATACTTCCCCCCCCCCACCTCTTAGCCCACCTCTCACAGAGAGGTACGACCATTTAGTCGAAAGTCCGGGGAGCAGGATATACTTCCTGCCCCCCACATAGTCTGGGTCCTGGCCTAAGACGTGCTCCGAACTGAGCAAGACCTTGTATCAGCCGCCAGCGCGATACATTGACACTGTATGCACTTGAATCACAAGCATCATACTGCGTCCACACACACTTGCACATTGCACACCAAGTATATGTTATACGTAGGTTATGTAACAGACCTTTTTTCTTGTTATTGTTAGCTATAGTAAATTTCACGGATTTTTAACACCGGTATCGGCTTTAGCCGAGGTTCGTACAATTTTGGTATCCTTGTGCTAACTACCATTTTCGGTTCAGTGTCTTAACCGGACACGGTCATAGCTTTTAGACAGTTAATTAAAATACGTTCACTTTTTAAGCGTAGCACATTAAAGCAAATCAGAATTTAAGTTAAGAAATTTTTTAACATTTTTGGAGCATACAGTCGCTCACTGTATACTGTGACCAGCTGATGGGATAGGGGAGCACCTTTTTTTTTTTTGTATAGGGGGAAATGCATTTACGCACTACCCTTACCCATTGCATTAGTGAGACCGAAGTCCCCCAATGCAATGGGTAAGGGGGCACGGAGTGACGAGCTCCGTGCCAGTGTGGGACTCGCCCGGGCGTGAAGCGCCCGGAAATACCCACTAAAACCCCCCGGGGCCGTCCGTTGCATTTGGGATGGGGGCGACACGGGGTGGTTTTCGCAGGCACCACGTCGCGATAGGGAAGCACCTAGTCGCATCGCTTGAGTGTGGACATATAACACGAAAAGAGGTATGATGTCGAACATTTTCTCTCTGAATATTATATAAAGTGATTGTTCTATTAGTATTTATATTGTTTACTAGTTTAATATTAAAGTATTTTTATATCACGGTTTACTTTTATCTCATAAATTTTTGATATCTAAAATAATATTATTTTCTTCATTTCCATTTTTATTAGTTCAATGGTGATTCCTGTCGGACCGGCGCCTGTGTCGCGAAACTCGAATCCTACTTTGAGATCAATGTACCTACTTCGTTATGTTTAAATAACAATACCGTTATTGTACATACATTTATTATTTACTAGCAGACGCCTGCGACTTCGTTCACATTAAATGTTTTTACCGACACCAATATTACCATGCTTCTATGAAATTAACAATTATTAATCTATATTTCTCTCCCTATCATATATCTATACTAATAAATAAAATTGGAGTGTCTCTTTGTAATGTATACATTTTTTTTTACTAAATAGATATGAATGTATATACCAGACATAAACCAAAAATACATATTTTTTAATTTTTGTCTGTCTGTCTATTTGTTCCGGGTAATGTCCAGCACGGCTGGCCGAGTTTTGACGGGACTTTTTTTGGTAGATAGCTGAAGTTACTCCAGGTAACTTAAACTTTTAATTTTCGAAAACAATTAGGGATCCGCGTAAAAAATTAAAACTCATAAGGAATTTTATAAAATCCGATGCAATGCATAGTTTTTTTTACGGGTAAGTGCTTGAATTTATGAGAAATATATTTACTTTATCTTAATACTAAAGAATTTTTAGGAAAATAATTAGGGTTTCGTAAAAAAAAATTAAAACGCAGTGAAGAACATAAGAAACGCGGGCGCAGTTGCAGACACACAGCTAGTTAATCTATAAATTACATGCATACCCAAGTAGTAAGTTTTAGTTAGAAGCATTCTAACACGGACACAAAACTCTTCAAAATTATTGTTAAAAGATGAAAGCTTAGCTATATTACATTTCATAGAGAATGTAGGCAAAAAAAACTTGGGACAAGGAAAAAATAGAAGCTAGTTTAGGGACAGTTGACTCAGGATAAGTAATTCAACACATGTATTTTCAAAAAATGGATACCAAAAGAAACGCAGAGGACTGCTAGGATCTTGAGTCATGCTCAAGGTATCATCAAAAAGGCACACACAAAATAAACACGGACAATAAACAGTGCTAATAAAAATTTATATTCGTCATATTTATTCACTATAATTTATATCTTTTATAAATTTAGGAGTTTATCCAAAGTATAATAAAAGAAAATAACGATGGTTATTTTTTTTATGTCAACTTAATTCAGTATTAATCTTGTTTTAATATATCATTAAACGAAATAAAGTGTAAATCTATAAATAAATCGGCTAAGTAATTCTCATAAACGCGTTAAATAAATACACAAACAAACAGATAAACGTTTGCTATTCACAGAAACCTAACGCCACTGGAGGCGTCACAGATCTAGGCCAAAAATACAATGTTAGCGTAAGGCGTAGCACCTACATTATTATAGACATAAAAGAACGGGGTTAAGGTCGGTCGACAGAGCTCAGGATATGTCCTTCAGTCGAGTTATTGACATTTTTTTTATGACTACATGTTGAAAGCGTGCCAACTTTTGCCTTCTATATGTCTTTGTTATACCCATATTGTGTATTTCGGTAATATATTTGACACATTACAGATAATCTTATTCTGGATAATTCCGAACTAGCAAGCGGCAAAGGGACCTTAAATCAAGTCAGACGTTCCAATATTAAAGCTATGTTTGAATGCTCTATTAAAACTGTGGCCATTTTGCTAGAACTTTCCAAGAAGTTTTTTCTGGCAACTCAGAGTTTAACTAATAACGAATGAAAATACCACAGATAAAAGACCAATATATTGCAAAAATACCTTTACCAGATATTTCTAAGCGAGGAATAGTAATAGCGAAATATGAATACTGAATGGATGGGTCAAAATTATTGATTAAGTGAAATCAAATTTAATTGTAAAAATGACTGTTAAATAAAGCACAACCTATGACGGGTATGGCGTCACATCCGGTCGCTGTGAAAAATGGCGTCGCGCGCATTTCCGGCGCACACGTGACCGCGCCCAGATAATGGGTATGCCTTACGTTTTATGGCGATAAGCCGTCAATGGATTTTATTTATGCCATATTCGTGTTATATTTATGTCGGATAACTGAGAACTAGAGATAGGATAAATTAAACAATATTTAAATTCATGATTGAAAAGCCGTAAGGTGTTTCTTTGTTGTCCAGAATACAGCGAGTCTTATAAATAGTAGGTAAAATAACTGAAATATTATTATATCTTTATATAGGATGGATTATCCTAAAGAATTATGTATTTAAATTAATTAAATAACAAAGTTCTTGAAAAAAACCGCATTATGTACGATATAGAACTGAACATTAATTTGTTATCGTTACCTGTAAAATATAACAACTGAAATGATCAATCGAATAAAAGCAAATAACAAATACTAAAGGGAATTATGTTTTTATTTGTATTACAACAATATTGTGTGTTTAAATTAGACAACGAAATTAATAGTTTTAAAATATTTGATTGTTAAGTCACGCCTGAACAGAAGTATCCTTATTCTTTTTTATATTAACGATTAATTTATCAACAAATATTATTTAGTATTTATTTCATTTGTTTTTTTTTTTTCATTTGTTAGATAGAAATTTATCAATTTATTTTCTTTTATTCAGTAGAGCTTCCATAAGACGTCCATATGTTTAAAATTATTTTTAAATCAGCAAGGTAGCATCAATAAAATAATAAACAAACTTATTCATTCATGTAACTAAGTAACAGATGATAATTTAAAGGATGTTACTTGTCCTTACAAAGCGGTTAGTTTTCTAACTGAGTTTTCAATAAGGTAGAAAATCTTCCTTGTTCATGATAATGCGTGCCTCATTCTTTATGCACCCCGTTCGATGCAATGTAGTTTGATCCGACGTATCGGGAGCAAGGGGGGTTGTGAAATTGGTGTTTTATGGTGCAAAGGTATGAAGTATATTGCCTAGAAAATTGGGAGACAACTTTAAGTTTAAATCATTTTTCTTCTCTCGTTTTTAACGCATAAGTGTGACGGAGATACATAATATGTTCCATTTAATGCAAAATTTTTTCCGATGAAGGATTTTTTTTTTTTTGTTGTAAATTAACTAGAAATGCATTTACGTGCGTGTGTGCTTTGATAACAGTTTCTTTATTTTCGAAGCGATGATGGCTTTTATAGTGTTTTCTGTTAGTGTGATTTCGATAAAGGAAGTTATCATACTGTATTGCATACAATGTTGGTAAGACGTTTTACTGCACTGTCTAACAGTATCGAACTGCCATGGTCAAGTTTGACAGTACCGAGCACCTAACAGATGTATTTAAAGCGATGATGACGCAGTAGGGGTAGTGAGGCCGGTTTCTGCGTCAATCGATGAGGGTTCGATACCAACTATCCAATTCTAAAATCGGCCTGAGCTTTCGGTGAAGGAAAACATAGTGAAGACACTATAGCGTGGTGGTAGGGCATGTTCTAATGACGCCCGCCTGGGTAGCTACCATCCTCAAGTTTGAAAACATGTCGATAAATACCAATAAGTGTGTTCCAGCAGCAACACTTGAGAACCAGAATCGTCACTTAAAATCAAGTGGGATTGTGGTCAAAGCACTAAGCCTATATCGTGTAAAAAAAAATTATACTGGCAGTATCATTTGAGAGCCAGTTCCCCTTAGTCTGAGCTTGTTTCAAACTTCTTTACGTCACTACTTGGACAAATTTATGGCCTAAAACAAAAAACTATCCCTTCCACGTTTATAATTTCTTCAATGATATGTTGAGATTTTTGGTATAATATTAAAGGGGTGAAGTCAATAACGCAAAAGCACTCTTATAGATTACGGAGTCAACGGCGCCGTTGTGGCGCCTAAGAATCGAATATTTTATATCTTTACATTTCATCACATTAATCGATCAATATATTTTCCCTAGAAATCAGAAAATAGTAACTTTATTATTAAGCATTTTCTAATGTTTATCTGACGAAATTACGAATCTCAAATCGGAAACCTTAGTATGTTTTGACTACTACACTTGAGAGCTAGTATTTCTAGGTGTACCGTGTTATAATTTTTACATTCATCGACACTTAACATCAGGTGAGATTGAAGCCAAAAGCTTAAAAAAGTTTTAGTAAAATATTGTCAATCAAACATTAGAGTAAAGAGGTAGAGGACTGAATGTTGTGTCCGTGTGTCCAGCCAGCGTAGTTATAGAGACAAATCCATTTTTAAGTAAGTATCTCATTACTAGACAGAATGTATAACTTTGTGATCAAATTAAAACAAACCAATATATTGTACCGTTATAACCGGTTATTTATACCGATGTTTTTTTCTAACTTATCTAGAACAAACAACACTGAGTTTCTGTGTAATTTTTTTATTTCTTATATTTTACATTGAGGTGGAGATAAAACAGTTATAAAAGTATTTTACTAGTCTTATCTGTAAAAAAACGACATTAAAGTCTACTCTTTACAATAAATTAAAACAAATATAAATTCAAACACTATTAACATCGGCATTCTCAAAGTAACCACTCACATTTTATTATTTACCTACATAAAAAAAAATAAACTCGCCGGTCGCTCGATGTACAACTTTATTTATTACTTATGAGGACTGACTTCATAAATGCGCGGCAATTTCAAATTTGATAAATATCATATTTCTTTACATACATATACATGCATATGCATTGTTAATTTGGAAAATTACCTATAAATTTAAATAATTAGGCCCTACGTTTCTATATACATAGATTCAGGTATATAATTACATTAATTATTCGAACTGCGGCACACCGTATTAATCTGTTCACATAAACCATAGATTTATACGTTGAAAACCCTTTCAAGACGAACCCATAAACCATTTACCAAATACAAAAGCGGAAACTTAATTCGCATGCGCGCACCGGAAGTCCTTTCACTAACTTCACAGTAAATATAAGGACAGTGTTGAAAAATAAATATTCATTGACCATTTTTGTGGTATAAATAATTATACGCACCGGCAAATTTATGAAAACGGTAAAAGAGGTAAAACTCATTTTTTTTAAACATTGATGTTAGATTATATTTCAGATTTAATTATGTAAACATTATTGGAAGTCACCTATAACAGGCTTGCGTAAATTTTATCTAAAGTTACATCATAATAAGCAAATATCGTAGGGCTTCTTTAAGTCGAACCTCGATAAGTCGAAAACCTTCAAAACTAGAAAAAAAATTTTTTTTTAATTTGAATACAATCCGTACAACTCGATGATTTGAAACTAATTACTTCCATTGTTCAGTAAAAAAAATAAGTTACCGACTTTAAAAATTTTGCCAAAAATGTACGTCATTGTTTTTTTTTAAAAGCAATGCAAGTGTATCTAGTAAATAGAATTATCGATTCTGTGACCTAATTTTTTATTTATTTCACCTCTCGAACTCAAAACAACTAAAATTCATCTTAAACAGTTTAAATATTTCCTTAAAAATCCGCATAAGTCGAAAACTCCATAAATAGAATTTTATGCGTCTCCTCTAAAGTTCGACTTACAGAGGTTCTACTGTATGTTATTTTAAAATGTTTGTTTGTGATTTCGTTATTTTACACATACTGATACAAAATATTATAAATACAGTCGACTTTTTTTATATATGTATCCTTTCTAAATCTTTAAACAAGTCTAAATTTTAAAAATCGATTTCATGCTGGCTTCATGTATAACTTGTTTTGTTCCAATTGGAGGCATAAATTGAATTATATACTATATAAAACTAGTTTGCAAATTAAAACCTTGGACGCTGTGATTACGATCACTATATAGATATATATTGTAGCAAATAAAAAGGGGCGTAGCTTTATTAAAAACAATATTCATAGTAGAAAATTACAATTTAATTTAAGATAAAAAATTGTTGGGAAATATTATTAATAAAAAAAAATATTTATTAGAACATAGGAATTTGCCCTTTAATAAAGCATTTTCTGTAAGTAAAGAGAAGCGGGCTTACTCAATAATGTTTCACGTGCGACAACATTTTATCCGAAGGCTTGGGCGGCGCCCTGCAAGCTTCCGACGCGCATTTGCATACGCGACAAAATTCATTCGTGGGCGGGGATGCAATTTGTCCTCGCATGTTTTAATGTTCAAATTTCAATCTATTTTATGTGTCGAGAATAGTAGGCAATTTTGAAATGCATGGTATTTTGAAATTCGTTTAATTTTAGGAGAGTAAATACGATGATATTTTTATTAAAGGCCTAGCCAGTCTCTGGCTAGCGTTGTCTAATTTTATATTTAAATTTGTATCCTTTTTTATTATTATTTTTAAAATAATTATGTAAATCAGGTCAGTGAATTTTGATACATAATCACACTAATGGACATACAAAAAGATTTTTCCTTCAGCCAGTTTAAGATATTATGAATAAAACAATGGGTTAAATACCCTAATACCCTGCTTGCTTATTTTCATAGCTTGATGTCTTGCGGCATTTTGCTATGGGGCACAGCAGCTGAGATAGATACCATATTTATAATACAAAAACGTGCAGTTCGAGCAATTTACATTGTGCCGTCCCTTGCTGTAGGCTTAGAAAATCCATTATAAGATTTTTAGGCAACAGTGTCAGGTTCTACAATATAGTTCCAAAGCACATTACCGATTTACCTGATAAAAAGTTTAAGCGCTATGTCAAATAGGTTTTAATGATCAAAGGTTATTGCAGGGTGGATCATTACGTGAATGATAGTGATGTCTGGAAGAGACACCCCTCTCCGTGCTTCCGCTAAAACCGCTTATTGTTATAAAGAATTGCATAATTTAATAACTAAATAAAAACATGTAAAAAACCAGATCGAGTTTCTTGCCTGCGCTCTTCTCAACTGGGTTGTTTTCCGAACCGGTGGTAATTTTTGACGTTTATAAGAAGCTTCTCAGGGTCCGAATTGAATAAAGATTTTTTTGATTTTGAACATTTTTAGAACTTATTGATAAAATATAGTGATGTTTCAACGTTTAAAGCATATAAACGCAATTGTTTCGATTTTACAAACTAAATAGTACACACTTCAATTCTATTAATTAAACGAATGTAATCAATAGTAAGCCTGAGTTTTTCCGTGAAGGAAGGCATGGTGGTAAGGCGTTTTCTAATCCCCGTCTGGTTAGTTATTTCCTCGAGTTATTTACACTTACCATGTAATATCTAGATTACATTAACTATCTATTATTACCTGAAATAGAAAAAGTAAACTTGATAAGAAAACTATAGTATAATTAAAAATTATGACAAATCAGTAGACAAATAATATCAAAACATATTCTCCTCTTTCTTGCAAGTTACAAAAGGCAACAAGAGCACTGAATAGATTAAGTGCCAGTATGTCACGCTAACTAACTAACTGCCTCGGTGGCGCAGTTGTATTACGGTGCGACTGCCGTTCTGAGGTCTCGGGTTCGATCCCCGGGTCGGGTCAAGTGGTATTGGGTTTTTCTACTCAGTATCATCCCGGAGTTTGGAATTTGTGCCCGATATGGCGACAGGCTCACCCCCTGTCACGTCTGGGACGGAACTAAGCTCGGCGAAATGTGGGTGGTGTAGTTCGCTACTTCACCTCTGCCTAACCCATAGGGGATAACAGGCGTGAGCTTATGTTTTTTTTTTATGTCACGCTAGCACTGGGTGCAAAGAGTTTCCCCAGTTGGGGATCGAATCACGTCTTTGGCCGCTACCTGAAGGGAAATTGTATTTCGTAACTAAATTTTTGATACGTATTCTGTTACATTAATCAACATATCAGACAAATTAATATTGAGTGTAATATGTTGATTTTGTGTTTGTGTTGATTTTCTTTTACAAGATTTTTAACAACGTAAGGTTATGTGTCTAATCGCCACAGCAAAATATGACGTTCCCTCGTTTGCGTTTTATGGTAACAAATAACAGACTTTTCAAGCACGTAGTAGCGATGCCAGCTGTTATATTAAAATGAAAGATATATTATTGACTCCAATTATATAGTTTTACATAATGTTTCATATAATTTCTATTACAATGGCCGCCTCACCGCAGTATCACCGGCTACCGGTTCCACAGCAGATCATAATAAGGTGTTAAAGAATCTTCTAGATCACAGTTTCCAAATCTTATTATTCTCACCGCCCACTTTGAGAATATGTTTTTCTATAGTCTTATTTTCATTCCTATGGTTTTTTTTTTTGCCTTTTTTCGTCTATATTTTTAATAGTCCACGCCCTCTGCGCTATCTTAATGCACCCTAAGGGGGCGTTATCGCCTAGGTTGAGAACCTAAGTTCTAGATGAATTCTGTGTACTATAAAAAAAATTATGGTTTTGTAACACAGTATAGGCTCAGTGCTTTCATCACAATATCACCTAATGTTAAGTGACGACGTGGTCCAGGATGGTAAACACAGTAAGTCTAGAGATACTGGTTCTCAAGTGATACTGCCGGAACACATCTATTGGTATTTGGCGACAGGTTTTCAAACTTGAGGGTGGTAGCTACCCAGCCGGGCATTATTAGAAAATGACCTACCACCATCGAATAAACTTAGTTACATATTATATCTGGCAACCCCGTATCGCCCCCATCCCAAATGCAGCGGACGGCCCCGGGGGGTTTTAGTGGGTATTTCCGGGCGCTTAGCGCCCGGGCGAGTCCCACACTGGCGCGGAGCTCGTCACTCCGTGCCCCCCTTACCTATTGTATTGGGGGACTTCGGTCTCACTAAAAAAGTTACATATTATATCATACTGTAAATAAACTAGCCTATCTTGTAATAAATCCGTATATACTATTATATTTTGCACGTATAGCGTTACAGGTATACCTACTTTATGTGATGTAAAAAAAAAAAAACAAATTGATTGCCAGAGGCGGCGCGGTCGCGTGTTTCTTCGTAACTAATGAAGTGTGAGAGATATGGATGAACCCATCTTGTGCGCGGAAACATCGCTCTTGTAACACCTTAGTGAGTTATTGTTATAGGTTCCAGTTGATAAATTCAATGCAATATATTCTTATTATAATAGTATTTAGAGTATAGAAATATTTTTACATGTAATAAGATGCAAAATCTCTTTGTATTTGTCTCCATTAGTGCGTTTTATAACAAATAGAACCACTGATTCGCGTGATATTACTTTTCTAATGATAGACAACATTTCTCATAAGATTTTAGCAGATATTTCATATCGTTCACCTAATATTATATTTAGACAATATGAAGATAATATTGAGTTAAGTCGACTAAAAGTTACCACTACGAAGTTATACAACAATAATTTATTTAAATCATTATTACATGTTTGTTAATTCATATAATTTACTGAATAATTATTTGTAATAGCAGAATAGCTTACAATGACTAATAAATGTTTATTTGATAATTAAATATATTTTTATACATAGGCCGTTTGGCAATAAAAAAAGAGAAATAAAATATTTAGCATTATAAGGATAATTACAGACAGGCGCCAAAAAAAAAACAAGTTGACAAATTAATAAAAAAAACATATAAGTAACCTCTTACTGCAACTCAATATATGACAGTTACTAGCTGTGTACTCGCGGTTGCGCCCGCGTTTTATATATTTTTCACTGCATTTTATTTTTTTATACGAGACCCTAAGTGTTGTTTAGTATTAATAAAGTCAAAATATTTCTCATAAATTCAAGAACTTTCCCGTAAAACTGGGCATCGAATCGGATTTTATTATATTTTTAGGACTTTTAATTGTTTTATGCGGAACCCTTATTATTTTCGAAAACTAAAAGTACCCTAACTTTTACCCGGAGTACCCGGAGTAACTTCAGCCATCTACCAAAAAAGTCCTGTCAAAAGCCGTCCCGCCGTTCCGGAGAATACCCGAAACAGACAGACAGACAAAAATTTTAAAAATTGCGTTTTCAACTTCAGTTTTTCAAACACTTAAATTTTATTTATTAGTATTATACAAATTTTTACTTCTTTTTCGTTTTCATTTTGAATTCCAAATGAAAAATTAAATAGTTTTCTAATTGTCCTTAGGATTTGGGAGTTGAATTTTTGAGTCATGATTAAAAAAAACATAATTAATTTTTATGGGCAATAAAGACATACAAATACGTAAAGAGTTATTAAATTGCGTCACCGTGAACTATTAATATAACTTTTTCTTTAATAAAAAAAAGAAAAAGTGTATCAAGAAATAATAGATTAATCCTTCAAATTTACAGTCACACAAATATTCAACGATTTCTATAATTTAGTTGTTCAAACGTATTTCTGGGGTTTATTAACGTCGATGCTCAATTTCCCTGTCGCTGCTGTATTACGTATAAATATTTAACGTCCACTCCCTTCAATCATCACCCTTATATACAGTATGATAGTATAAAACGGCCAATCGGTATTATACATAAATATAACTACGAAAAACCCTACATAATTATACCATCCATCCATCCATCCAGTCAACCGTAAGACGCCCGCTGTTGGACATAGATCTCACCCAATGAGAATTGCCATAATCGCCACGCTTGACAGGCGGGTTGGCGATCTGCAGTAGGTGTTTGGGATACTCAGAGGATGCTTCTGCCCATCCTCTGGTTTTTATCCCTTTGTCGCCTTTTACGACACTCACGGGAAGATATAGGGTGGTTATATTCTTGGCCGGCACCACACAACAAACAATTATACAATTACATAATTTTATTTGAATAAATATATTATTGCTCGTCTAAAAAAATTACATTCCTTATTGCACTTGTATATGTACAGAATAACTTAAGCTAAAATAATTACTTATTGCTTTTTATAAGCAGTCCAAAAAATGTTATATGCAAATGGTCCATAATGTTTAATTGTGAAGGTCTAACAAACAGGCTTCATATGTTTATATTATATTTAAAAAGTAACCTTGTTTTGAAGTAACGCTTTTCTATACTTTTCGTCATAATGGATGATTCCAGCATCAAGCAAGCACCAATGAGGAGCGGATGGTAGTGTTACCAACTCCTATAAACCGGAGTCTATATCAAAATTCTCTAAAATTGATTTTGCCAAGAGCGTACTAATGATTTTGTTCTGGGGGCGGCACAATTGGCTAGTCGGAGTAATTTAGTATTACTTAAATACATACAAAAATACTAATGTGTCAATAATTCTGTGTGAAATTAATAAAAATATATCTATTACGGGCCCTAAACCGGTTTTAATTTTATCTCCAAAAGTCATCAGATAAGTCATTATTGTTGTCAAATCTTTTTTGTTGCTAAAACTGTAACAAAAGCCGTCACTTCTAGCGACAAAGTCGGTAAACGGAAACACTATCGGAGTGGTTATTATTCGGGGAGTTCTGGGCGCGATTTTGGACTGTCATGTTTTTTTTTTCCATAAACTGGTAGTATAAAACTCTATGTTATGTAATTTTGATGGCGTTTTACGTGACATAGTTTCGATGTTACGCATAATGCAGTGTATCGAAAATAATGAAACAAAGCATAAATACTGAGATCTTCTAATAACTCCCTTGGAACCGCTTAACAAATAGCCACCATTTTGTTACTCATTGAAGGTGAAGATTAATAAAATAATACGAATAGACTCAAAAGAGCTAGAACCCACGGTCGTTAAACAAGTTAGTTAGAAGAATATAGTATTATATGCCAATTTTTCTTGACATATTAGACAGAGACACGGAATAGTTGATTATTTAAGTAATGTGTACTTTATTTACTTTTTTTTTTGCAATTTTATACTTTGCTTTTGTACTATATTGCTGCCGAAGGGAAGGGGATAGCAAAAACTCTTTAAATATATTTTGAACGGCCTTTAATTAATACGTCGATTACCTATAAAATAAGACAATAGGAAAACAATGGAAAACTGGCGTAAACGTCAGGTTAGTGCTCAAGGAGGATCCTGGGGCGGATCCTCGGAGGCGCAAGAGGCCCAGGGGGCGGTGGGCACGCTACGTGCGGAGCTTCTTCCGCATGTAGGCGTGCCCGGGGGGGGGGGGGGGGGCAGCGTTGTTGGCGTGTGCCGTTATGGGGGGGGGGGGGGGGGGTAGTTGTGTGTGGGTTATTTGTGCCGTATTTCTTTTTTCTTCTTTGTATGTGTCTGTGTGTCCTGTTCTTGTTCCTTTTGCTTCTTTCGCTCTCTTCAGGCATCCCTCTCCTTCCTACGTCTTGTCGACTAAGACAAGACGAGTGAAGGGGAGGGACCTACTTTTCTTAAAGTAAGTGGCGGGCTTCTTCCCCTTTGTCCCTTTGCCCGCCACTGCTCTGTCCAACTCTTCCCCTTTTCTTCTTACGGGGGGCGGGAACTCATCCCGCTCCCTGGATGTCTGACCAAGTCATGCCTCTCCTGAGGCGGGCTAAGAGGTGGAGGGGAATTTTTCTCCTCCATCCCCACCGGGCCATTGCACTGACGGGTCGGGTGGGTTCGCTGCAGGGGGCGACGCGGTGCTTGCGAAAGCCACCCCGTGTCGCCCCCATCCCAAATGCAGCGGACGGCCCCGGGGGGTTTTAGTGGGTATTTCCGGGCGACTCTCGCCCGGGTGAGTCCCACACTGGCACGGAGCTCGTCACTCGTCACTCGGGGGACCTTGATCCTCCAAATACAATAGATAAGGGTAGTGCGTAAATGCATTTCCCCCCGTCAAAAAAAAAAAAAAAAAAAGGTTAGTGCTCAAGGGGTTAATTACACGTAAAAAAGTTAACTCCTCGATAAGTGATAAATCATTTTTTGATATGTAAACAGATTTAAAATTTCCACTCCACATACGATGTATATTTACATGGCTTCCCGCTGTATAGTGATGTACACCTTTCGGTTTAAGCGGGCCGTTGTGCTGTTAATAAACAATGAGTTGGTAAACTCGTTAACGAGGCTCGCCCGCCGGTCGCTATTAATTCATTTACAATTTCATTATTCATACTCCGACAACATACGGGTAAGAGTAAATACAGATTACTCAGAGTTAATAACTCTGGCTTTGGGTATATAACTTGAAAAGTATTCATTTATCAAGCCTACAGTGGTTTTTCTAAAATTTGTTCCGATAAATATCTTCCAAAATTCAGTTAATTTTAACGGGTTTTGACGCGTTACCTTTGCTTTTTCCTATCCCGACGTTTCGGCTGGGTTTCTCCAACCGTGGTCACGGGCTGACTGGCGGTGCGCGGCGTCGCCTGCTGCGTCGAGGGGTATTTTGATGAACTACCCCCGTTTGGTCTTTATATTTATTATAGTCGCAACACACAACACTAACAGTGTCCATCGACGATGCCTGAGAATATCTTCCAGTCAACCAAACTTATACACTTTTTTTGTTACTTTAAAAAATATACTATATGCAGGACTTTGAGAGCAATCTCAACTGATGTTATGTAGTTCAGAATGGTAAACGCACTAAGCCTAGAGGTACTGTCTCTGAAATGACGCAGCTGTAAGACTACTGGTATTCAAACTTGAGAGTGGTTGTTATTCAAGAGCATTACTGAAAATTTTATATTTTTATCGAAGGGCCTGGTTAATTCTAGGGTTGAATAGATTGGTTCGAACATGCGTCCATCGACCCGGAATACGACCACACTGCCAACCGAATTCGTAGATAAGCAAGAAGCATACACATCATGGCTCTGTTAATTATTACTAACATAATTATCTTAATTTATACTGAAGTCAATTTGTTTTGGAATCTAACGGCAGGCTTGGAGGAGACAGGGATTTTACTGCGCGACCGAGCTAAAAAGATGTGAGACTAAAACTGTAAGAAAAATACAAACGGGAGTGCTATAGTCGTTCTTTCTCTCTCTTTCTTTCCGTTCTCTCATCCCTTCTCTTTCTGATCCAATGCATCGTATATACTCATGACTTTAACGTCAACATTGCAGATGAAATTTTTTAAATTTAATTATTTATGTAATTTTATATTGTCGAAAAAAATAAAGAGACATGATTTTTTTTTTTTTACTTAAATAATTAGAATTACTATTTTTTTTTTGTGTGTGTGATTTATTTTATTTCACTTTTTTTTTTTTTTTTTCTAAAATACTAAATTTCCTAAATACTTTTATATATTTAAATAAAAACCAATCAGCAAAATATATATAAAATTAGAAAAATATATTTTTTTACATATTGTGTTGCTTCTATATAATCCGAAGGAACTTCGTTCCTACCTGGTGTCCCATGACACCTTTTTAAACTACGTAATAAATACTTTGTAAATGTTGCCTCCATATCAATGGGTCAAATGCTCCTGAAGAATTTAAATCGAGGATTACGAGCTAGCTTGTCAAAAACATAAGGTACTATCACTGCGTAATGGGCGAATCCTTCAAGACATGTTACTATTGTATGACGTATGCTCAGGCGGACTCAATTGTTCTAGACTCATCAACAAAATGTTGCGACTACATGCGCCAAGCACACGTACTCGGTCACACACAACTATTTCATATTCCCAAGCATCGAACAAACTATGGATTCAATAGCTTGACGAGCAGAATTCCGCGTACTTATAATAAACAATTCAGTGATATAGATCTGTTTAACTTCAAATTTCAAAACAAAAATATATCTAAAAACAGTTTTAGAAATCAAATGAAAATCTTTTTAGTAAACAATTAACACAAAATCTATCCACATTTATACACATTACATATACATTAGTTTTTAAATAGTTACAAATTCATTTTTGGCTCTTAATTTTATTTATCAGTATAGTTTAAATGTATTTTTTATACGAGCTGTGAATTTTAATGTAAATAAATAAGAACTTTTATTTTCAATCTAACCGATATAAATTAAGTACTTTCTTACAATGAATAGTATTTGTTATGAACGGCAATAATAGCCATGTCGTGTGTATGACACTTTGTTTAATGAGTTACAAACTTCTGCCGCACCGTTAGTTCACGCCGTCAGAAGTAGCCAAAGATCACATAAACCGCAGAGAGTACACACGAAACAAGTTTGCGTTAACATTATTCGTCTATCATTTTCGTATTCGTTTTATAATATTTGTTTTTCAATTTAACTCGTAATCACCATTAAACCGATTTTATCACCGACATGACATGTTACCGGTGTTAAATTAAATGTAAATGACTAGTTGTTACAAAGCATCGTATATTACATTATTGTATCGTCTTCAAGGATATTATTTTAAATGCCGCCAATCTGACTCTATGAATTTTCGTTTATTTGGTAAATTGAAAATGCATTTTACCTTTAAAATGCGAACATTGCAGCATATCCGTTTAAACAAGATTAATTTAGTTATTTAGCGGTATAATAAAACCTGGATATATAAGATTTTTATAGGGAATAGACATTTTGAATACTTGTTTTGGCTTCCTATCGCAATCAGCCTGAGTTTCTGATAACCTTTTACCACGAACATTACCTGTATCATCGTCAAAAATCATTTGAAACAGAGGTCAAATTGTAGCTGGTAATATTTCATCTCATCATCATTCTCCTGCCTTTTCCCAACTCACTTGGGGTCGGCGCAGTATGTTTTCTGCTTCCATACGTCCCTATCAGCCGTCATCTCTTCATTCACTCCTTTTTCTTTCATATCATTTCTTACACACTCCATCCACACTTTCTTTGGCCTTCCTCTACTTTTCCATCCTTCCACATTCATATTCATTACTATTTTACCCACATGCGCTTCCTCTCTTCTCATAACATGTCATAATATTTCATAGAAACAATGCGTTAATAGGTATTTGAAGTAATGAAAAAAAAAACTTAATTAAAACCGATGTGTGTATTATAAACGCGTACTCCTTCATTTATCAATTATGTATTCTATTTATTGTATAGATATATGTTTAAGCTATGCCTAGTTAAATATTCGCGGTTTAATTAACCTATGTTAGTGGAATCACGGTAGCGTGCTTCACCAAAACATAATTCCGTAGTGCGGTCCGTATGTTACAATATTTGATTGAGGTGTGAAAGGGCGGGTGGATATATGTAAATAATAAATTAACCTTTATGCGTTATACACCAAAACTTCATGCACATGCATTTGGAGTTTAAAATAGTACAGTTAAAAAAAAAAAAGAAATTCGTTATAAATGGTATCTAGTACTTGTAAATCTTTTGAATATATATCTGTAATTCTTATTTTATAAACGATGAAATATATTGATCACTATACATAACTGGTATATTGTTTAATAAATTATTATATGTAAATATTATAAAACAATTACAAATCACTAATGAAATAATTACCTGAGTATTATATATTTTATCTGTGATAATAAAATAAAGGAATACGTTTTTTAAATAACTTTAATTTCTACAGGTAAAAAAAATAGCTAATTTAGCCATAGAACGTATTTACGAATTCACAGTCGGATGAAAAGATATCTAGGCTAGATTATTGCGAGTCTCTCAAAGGGACGGCCACTGAAACTCATTTGGAATCCAATCTAGAAACTTGCTGCGATCTGCAACGGTTGTTTCACTGCTCCACTGATGCCGTCGAGCGCAAAGTTATGCCTTCAGCTCCAACGCTTTTATTCACAGTATATATATTAAATACTACCTGTGTCCCCGCGGCTGCGCCCGCGTTTCAACTATTCTTTACGTAATATTTACGCTTGTAGTTATATATTACGGTTATTTTTTTATACGGAACCCTAATTATTTCCCAATCTATTTGTTGCTCCTAACATTAAGTAAAGATTTCATCGAAATATCTGCCAGTAAAACTGTGCATTGAATCGGATTTTATGCACAATTTCGTGTGTTTTAATTTTTTTTTTACGCGGACCCCTAATTGTTTTCAAACAACAAAACAGAACCCTAAGTTACGCAGAGTAACTTCAGCTATGTACCAAAAAAAGTCAAGTCAACATAGGTTCAGCCGTTCCGTAAATTAGCCGGAACAAACAGACAGGCAGACGAAAATTTTAAAAATTGTATTTTTGGTAAAGGTATCTTATATACGTATTTTATTTAGTAAAAAAATATTTGGACACTACAAACAGACACTAAAATTATATTTATTATTAGTATAGATTTACTCTTAAAAGAACGAAATTCCATGAAAAAATCGCTACAACGGAGTTCGTCATTCATGTGCTAATTAACTTTCTTGACTCTGCTTCAAGCACTGGCCCCAAAGTTCGGTGAAGCTGTAATGGTCCTTTCGATCAACAGCATTAACTAATTCGAAAAAAGATCGTTCTTTATTCTACGTCGGCCGTTGTTGCAAGTCACTGTGTTGCTGGTCACATAATTGCGTAAAAGCGTTTAGGCGCTGTAAGGCTGTATACGGCGTTTTCTGCAGTCTGGTATCACGTATTTTTATGACTTTTCTTTTCGTTTTTTTTTTGTATCGTGTAGATTTACCTTCTTTTAATTGAAAATTCACTAGGTATCTAATAATAAAATCTGTTTATGTATTCGGCTCTAATTTTTAATTTGTTTACAAATCGTCATTATTATACAAGTAGCTAATTAATTTAAAAAATCTAAAACTTTTATTTCACAACCTTATCATATTATTTTTTTTTTAATCTGTTTATACTTTACCTAAAGCAATGGTTGGAAGATTTCAATAATTCTTTATGAAAAACGGTAACATAAAACGATACGGATGAGACCGGAAGTTCCGGTCTGCTCGGCGGAGTGTATTCACAATTATGTCTGTATGTAATTTTAAGGCCAGTACAGCAAACGAGGTGGTAGATTAAATTTAGCGTTAAACGCATCCGTACGAGTCACAAGCTAAACGCAATTTTTTCAATATTTTTTTTATAAAATAAGCCTTTATTGCTGCACTTACAATATAATAAGTTATAATTTATCTGTCGGCAACCGGTTTCTCTATTATAGCTTGCCCTTCGACAATGGTCGTCTCTAAAAATCGTTTTTTACCGTCCTACTTCGATTTATATTATTTTCTCTAGGGTTGAATGACTACGAGTTAAGTCCATTTATATTTTTTCTATCTTATTCTATGACCTGGGCACCATAATTTTTTTTTTCTAATCTTTTTTTCTCATTTCTTTTGACTCCAGTCAGGCTTCTCTCTATGCTATTCTGGCAGAATCTGGCATATACTAGACACCTACTTGCAGGAGCTCAAGGTAGCGTTAGATATTGCGCTACTGAAACAAGGGAGTACGGGTCAGATGGAATAACCTTCCACTGGTTTAGATGTCTGGGACATAGGTGTATATCTTTGTTCTAGCAAAGAGATTTAGCATTTGCTGGTCAATCGCCGAGTCAAGCCTATATATGTTCCCTTATTAAGCCTAGGCTTTCTTGAGGCAGTCATACGAATCTCTCTTATCCCCACAGACAGTGATATGGATTTTAATACTAGTGTATTTTAGAGCTATTATGGTATACCCTTACGCAGTGAAAATATCAATAGTGTAAAAATCTTTGTGACATATTGAGTCATTACATTTGAACTATCGAATCGTCTTTTAACTCATTTTAACATCAGTCGAAAATCAATCCTGAGTATCTCGATATTTGTTGTACATATTTTAGTGACAAACTAATTATAACAATATTATATGATCATTGATAAGGATATGAATTTTTTTTTTTTTTTTTTTATTAATAACAGTTTCGCCTATGCCTTATACCATACACTTAAAAGAGAACATTTACGCGCAACACAAATGCTTTTACTCTAATAATTTTGTAATTACGTTTTGAAATATGAAATGTTAAGTACATTTAAATTTAACTACAAGTGGCTACGTTTCTAAGACATATTTACAGATAATCTAAATAAAACAAAACTACTAAAATATCACCAATAATTTGAAATAACTTTATATATACTTATTCCATATTTCTTTCATTGTCTTTAAAAGTAAATATTGGTTTTCTCTTTGATTTTTTTACAATTTAGTTTTTATTTAAATAACTAGGTGCCCCGGGGAACTTCGTACCGTATCAAAATCATGGAATGTTATGTTATTAGCTGCGTTCAATTTAGTTGTTTTTTCACAATTCGGTAGAAAACGTTTTTATTTCGAGCGACAAACAAATCAAACAAAAACAGCCAATCCATTCTTGAGGTATTATAAAAAAAAGCGGTCTCATATAAACTGTATGAAAACATTAATCTTTTTCCTTGACTCTTTCTATTTTTTTTATATTTTTATTCTGCCATTCGGGGTGAAGGCAAAGCCAACAGATCAAAGATCGTAAAAATAGGTCTAATCGTTCTTATCTTATAAACGTATGTAAATAACACGTGTATGAACAACGTAAAAAGAAACGTCACTATGAATTGCATATACATGTTAATGGCTTCAAGGACAGCAGTAAGATCATGATTCAGCGTATTTAGAAGGACGCGTGTGATCGCGGTCGCCTCTGATTGGTCGTAAAGGAATCATACGATCTCGGATACGTTCAGAAATCAACGTTTATGATAATGTCATTGATGAATACTTGAAAATATTTTCTAAATGACAAGTCTATAACTCGTTTTTAGTTAGGTATTAATATTGTGCTGCTTTTGTGGGCCAGGAGTATGGACCAGCTGGGCAGGATCATGAGACGTATAAATAAAACATGAATTACGCAGACGCCGACATCGGAAGGAAGCCCGCGTCATTTATTGCTAACCATAGACAATATATATATATAACAGCAAATGACAATACACTAAAACTACATAGATTAAAAACCAGACTTAATAAATACATAACAAATATGTCATATAGTAGTTTATTTAATTATTCATAACACAATTATCATTCATTTTGTTGGAGGCGTTTTATGAAAATAGTTCAGTTACTAGAAAAATATGATAAAATTCTCACCATGTGATATTAGCAAAATTTCATACACTCACGCAAACTTGCCATTAGTTAAGGAGAAAAAAACTACTTTTTAATAGTTTTGAAAAACAAATATCATAAACTAGCTATGTGCCCACGGCTGCCCTGGCGTTTAATATTTTTTTCACTTTTTTTTTTATTACGGAGACCTAATTGTTTTGTTTTTATTTTATTCATTAAAGTAAAGATATATCTCACTATCTGTGTGCCGCGGCTGCGGAAATATATGTCACACATTTTTCATTGCGTAATATAGTTTTTTTTTAAAGGAACCCTAATTATTATTTTCGTTTTTTTTTTGCTACTAACATTATGCAAAGATATTGCACACAAATTCAAATACCTGCCAGTAAATTTGTGCATTGAATCGGATTTCATCGGATCGTTTCATGAGATTTTAATTTTGTTTACGCGGAAAATTTTTATTTTAACATTACAAACAGACGCTTCAGTTTTATTTATTAGTACTATAGATTAGTATGTAAGCACTAAATGTTCGTATCCCTCGCAATTTTTTATGAAGCCATCACAAACTTTATTTGCAATGTTATTTGTTACATTTTTAAAACAGTTTGGACGCTTATTACTTATATTTATATCCGCCTTGTATACGTGTGGTCGCGTGTGCGACACATGGATGTGGTGAAGTCAAATTGTATTATTATATGTTTTTATTATTGTAAATTGTCGTAAAATGTTGCGGGACATTTTAAACGGGTAACATCTGAGGATCGGTCAGTGACCGCTTGAACGATTGGGGTGACGTGACGCCTGGATTTAAAATGACGCCATGAGGACCACAGGGTTTATGAATGTTGGAATAACAAGTTTTTTACACGTTATAGGATCAGTGCTTTGACCACAATCTCTCTTGATGTTACGTGACGATGTGGTCCAGGATGGTAAACACACTAAGCCTAGAGCCCAGATGTAATATAAAAAAAATGTGTGTTACTTAATATATTTCTTTAACCTTGCAATTACTCTTATTGAAATAAAGTCGACAAATGAATATTATCTTTAATCTGAATATCTCATATTGTAAGACAGTGAGACATTCCAAATCGAAATAACACTCGAAAGTACATCGAATATATAAATAATCAGAAAGATTTTGCAGTTTTACTGCAATCTAATTCGATGATAAGTGGCGTTGTGAGTACAAGATGATAAACACGCTAAACGTAGAGGTACTGGCTCCGAAATGATGCTGTGGAAATAATCTAATTGGTAACTTGGCAAGAGATATATAAACTTAATAATGATAGCTAATGCAGAGGCCATTAGAAAATGAACCAGAATAGTATAGTTTTGATCGGGATATTTTCTTTCAACTGAGATTGTGGTCAAAAAACTATGCACTATTATACAATACAAAAAAAAAATGTGAAAGATAACTCTGTCGGTTGACATCCCTTGCAGCATATATCAATGAACGCATTAAACTCAAAAACTACTGAACGGATTTTCATACGGTTTTCACCAATAGACAGACTGATATCTATAGTCACAGATTGAGATTCACGAGGAAGGTTAAGGAACATAGTATATCAGGTGTTTTTTCTGTTATTTTGGCATATACTATCTGTTAATGAGAAACGGGAGTACATATCGCTAGTTATGCTATAAATGCATATATAAGCGCATTATCTTGAATGACATAATTTTCCCAGGTTAATAAGATAATATAAACCCATATCAGTCTTGTAATTACGAGCGTCGTTTTAGTGACCAGCGGAAGGCCAGTAATCCGAATATTAATTTATATCGTCCACCTCTTGTTTGCGGTCAGAACGTGCCCGGTGCCAGTAATGCTTTTACAAATGATCCAGTCTTCATCGGAATGACAAGTAGGCCCACCCGCTGTCTCTCTAAATACATACATACTTGAAAACATTGCATTCATAAAACAATACAAGGTTATTACAGGGTGGATCATTACGTGAACGATAGTGATGTCTGGAAATAATCCACATCTCTGTGCTTCCACTAAAAACTACGATTTGTATAGTTTTTTTTTATATGACAAAAAAAAATATATATTATATTTATGAAAAAAAAAAGAACCAGATCGAGTTTCTTGCCGGCTCTTCTCGACTGGGTTGTTTTCCGAACCGGTGGTAGTGTTTTAGACGTTCATAAGCGCCTTCTTAGGGCCTAAATTGAATAAATAAATTTTGATTTTGATTTTGATTTTGAATAAAAACCCTGCCCCTATTCACGAAATAGATCCGTTTAAATAGACAAAAACATGATTTGAAAGAAAAAAACTGCAATTGTTTGTGTAAGCTTTAACCTTTTTTTAATAATATTAATTACAATTCTATTTAGTATTTAAATTTCAAATAAACAATTGATAAAATAGCTAAGTTAATATAATTATTAATAAAAGTATATTTTAAATTAGTGATGTGTCGCATAATGTAATCATCGAAAATAAAATATTGCAATATATTTTCCCACGTAATATTTTGTAGATGCTGAAAATTCCGACTGTCTTGTGTCTCGTTTATAAGGGTCGACAGGACTTCGTACCCATCATCAAATTTTTGTCTGCCAATGTAAAGAATGTTCGGTACAATCACTGCCATACGAAACGCTTCTAAAATTCTCGCAACAACTCTATGAAAATATTTGCTTTGCAAATCTTTTAAACTTATTTAAAATTAACCCTTTTAATTTTAGGTTTTATTAAGACAAAACAGAATTGATTTTACCGTTAGCTACGATTTACACACAAAAAAACGATTATAAAAGATAGACGTTTTATATATTAATTATAAAATTATAGGTGTTCTTTCATAGGCGTGTCCGAATTGATTGCTAAGAAAGTGTATCTAATGCCGGAAATCAATTTAAAAATATATTAAAAACATGTCCTTATTAATATGCCGTTTACCCATAAAAATCAGAGAATAGGAAAACAATGGAAAGCTGGCGTAAACGCCAAGTTAGTGCTCAAGTGGTAAATAAATGAAGAAAAGCCTGCGAATGTATTTATACCATTGAACATAATAAGAATGAATTATCATAATATTCGTAATTAGAAATTAAAGGAAACGCGAGTACAATTATTATAGAGTTGGCTAAACGCAAGCTCAGGTGTAAATTGTGATATCGCAGCACCTTAATTAAGTACGACCGTGTAAAGCTAGAAGAGAGGGAGAGAGGGGGGTTGTTGTTCACTTGAATAAAAGATATCACACGCGTGTGACCCCGAATTGACCTGGTTTCGATTTTATCGTATAATCATCTCATTTTCCATATCGCGTGTGCTAGGAGAAGCTTGATTAAGAAATGCGTGCCTCGTTTGATAATGGGCAAAAAAAAAAATACCTGAAGCTGATTGCGGGTTAAACATTATGACGAACTGTGTGGTTCAGTTACTAAATGCTGTTGTTAAGACTGCCTGTTTAAATATATGAAATTTTTTCTAAGAGTAGTATACAATATTTAACGGTTTATTGGACGTAAATCTCTATGCAACTTAGGCTCTAACATAAAATTTATTATAGTCTGTAGACATTTTGGAACACGTCCTTTTGAAAACACATTTATAATATAGTTAAGAAAAATTCCAAAAATAACTATCCGAGGTACTACTATACGAAATTTAGGTTATAATTTATTGAAATATTTTATTTGAATATTTTTTTCCAGTTGTATTTTAAACTGGCAACTCTTTTAGGCAAAAGTCCCTTAAAAATAAAGAAAAAAAAAAAACTATCCGAGATTCATTAATTAATGTTTTTATTTTTTATTACTTCAACTCGAAAGAACCTTTGGGTTCGATTTCTTCTGTCTTTATAAACTGTTTTTAATTATTTTCTCTAAGACATTATGTCTAGTTTAAAAATAGTTTTAGATGAAGATCATTTACTAAACACACTAAAAAAACCCTAACGCTATTGCAGATGCATAATGGCTATTCATCAATCAATCAGTCTCTGTTGAAATGGCTAAGAGTAGAACACCAACCTACCTAGTACTGAATTGACTCCCGGAATATAATGCGTTCATCAATCAAGTCGAATCAAGTTTTTTAAACATACATCCATGGTGAGACCGAAACGGCAGTAATAAGAGAATCGTAGAATGTCCTTTGAAGTTTAATCGTGCACTAACCTAGGGCTACTTAAGCCATTATTTTGTGAAACTGTATCTATATATTAATATCATTGGAGAGTCCCTGATTAATCCAATAGAAGGGTATATACAGTAAAAATAATTTCACATGGTCCCTCGACGGAAGATAAAACCTTTTTCATATCCGCTAACCGATGTCCATTGTTGGGTTTGTTGATGAATCTCATTCCGGGGTTACGGGGACTATGGAGGGCAATGAAAATTTTTATATTAATTACAGGGTTGTAATTATTCAGAATGAGGAGTAATTGTATAAGAGTAATTTAAAATAGAATGAGATTTGTTAGTTTTTACTTAACTAGTTATTTTCATTATTGTTTTGCGATTGTTGAAAAAAAAAAAATATATATATATATATATGCTAAATACAGTTCAAAAACTTTAATGACCAACAAGGCACTGCTAATCTCTGATCGGATTGTCACTGTTCTGTTGACTTGAGTAAATCTTCTCACATTCAGTTCGAAGGATTCGGTGTCCTAGGGAAGAATATGTCCAGGGTACACACGGGTCATTTGCCTAGTTTTGAACTAAATTATATTAAAAATAATAGTGAGGTAAATTAGAAGTGTAGGTTACCATAAAGTTGTAGCTGCAGAGCACAACGCGCGTGGTTCGGATAAAGGTTAATAAATATAATTAATAGAATATCATTCGTAATAAAATAACTGATTATAGATACGTTTCTGGAAGCGCCTGTTTTGTATTTGTGTTCTTTTTTATTTTGTCATTGGAATGTCACGTTAATGACTTGAATCCTAATCTTGACTCAAGCAATTTGGACGTTTTATTGCAACAACTTGTGTTATTTTGATATAAAACATTAAAAGTATTCATCATCATCATCATCTCCCTACTCTTTTCCCATTTTTATTTGCGGTCGGTGCAACATGTCTTCCTCTTCCATTCCTCTCTATTTGTTGTCATTTCTGCATTCACTCCTTTCCTTAGCATATCATCTTTCACACAGTCCATCCATCTTTTCTTTTGTCTTCCTCTTCCCATGTCCATATTCATATCCAATACCTTTCTTACAACATCCTCTTTCTCCCCGGGCATCACATGTCCATACCAGGGCAAACGACCGCCTTTTAACTTATTGGCGTCACTTTTAAACTTCCTCTAATATACTAATTCCTAATCCTGTCCATTCTTGTTCCCCCCCCACTCGGCACACATCCACCTCAACATTCGCATCTCAGCTGCATGTAACCTTCTTTCGTCCGTCACCTTTATGTAGTAACATTCTGATCCATACAAGACGACAGGTCGTATTATGTTCTTGTAAATCTTGCCTTTTAATTTATTATCAGAATAAAATTTAAAGTTAAATCATATGTACAAAAAACACAAACTCGCAAGTTGGTGGCTATGGGTGGATATCGTGAAATCTGTTAATCTAACGAAAAGTGCTCTCAATAGACCTCTCTGTCTTTGTAACTTAAATTTTTAATGAAGAAATATATCATGGACGTTCACAATAATCATGTTTCATATAGTTAAAATCATTGTGGATAAAAACGACAATCCAATAAATAAAGTATATTAGTAGATTACTCATTTCTGGCTTTCGTCTATTTGTTATTCAGATTTCTTATAAAAAATGAGCTCGAAAAATTAAATTTGTAATGACGTTTACAATCTGTTTTTAGGCAAAATGTGCAAAGAATTTTGAAATCAAGTCTATTTCTTTTATATATATTTTACACAACACCAATATCGATATACCTATAGAAGTACTTGTGTTAATTTATTTTAAACAATAATCGGGAAGGCTTCAAGTGGGGTCCTATTCGAGGAACCCTCCAACGCTTTTGTGCGGTCATGCTCATTAACCTCATAATTGCGCCTCGCAAATACTCGGATGCCGTTTACATTACTTAAAAGTAGGAATAGGTAAGTGCTTTTATGAAATTCTTGTGTTACTTTATCTTATTACCTTATGTGTTTGGTCTTTTATTATGTTTGGAAATGTCGTAGACGTTTGCGAATCTCGAAGAACTAAAAAAGGCGTGTATACTCTTTAAACCAGATTAATCTTATTTCTTTATTTTATAGGAGCTGTGAATTTTAATGTAAATAAATAAATAAATAATACTTTATTTATTTACTAGGAGTTACGTCATAATTATTAAGCCATATCAGGAGTACCTATATGTGAAACCAAGGCTCACTATCCCGGGAAAAGGGTTCAAAATCTTTTTAGAATCTCTTCACATATCACCAATTACAACGCTCTGACTATTCTAAATTTGTATTCGAAATTTGTATTTAATCGAAAATTAAATTAGTATGTAGATTAATGTTATTGATTAGTAAAGTTACATTAATTATATTTTTCACAAGTAATGGAATGCGAGAAATATAAAGACACGAACACAAAAGAATATTATAAAAGCTTTCGGCCTAATATTTTGAGGCGGCATTAAAATTCTCGACAACGGAAATTTATCCATCCGGAAGGAAGCTTGAAATTATGACCAGAAACAGAAGTTTAAGAGTAATATGTTACCGTAGTATGGATATGTCATGAGGAGAGATGAAAAACATGTAACTAGAAGAGTTTTAAATATGACGGTGGATGGATATAGATGTAGAGGAAGACCGAAGAAGGTGTGAATGGAATGGATAGTGGAAATGTGATATGTGAATAAAAAGGTTTGAATGTTGAGATGACGATTGACAGTAAATAGAAAAAGGAAATATGTTGAACCGAACCTACTTAACGTAGACGTAGCTACAGATAAACAAGATGAGATATATCCGTACGAACTGTCGGTCTTGATGAGATTATAGCGTGATAATATGCTATTTTATAATTCCTAGGTACCTGGTTAGCTACGGTCCTAAAATGTATCAAAAAACACTTGCATACACTATAATTAGAAATCGCCACTGACGTATACACGTGTAGAGTAACAAAAAAATGCAATAAGTGATATTTTTTTTAATATATCTAATAAACAGATAACATAAAGTTTATCCATAGCCATATAATTATCCTTACATACGCATATCGACAAACATACACACACACACACATACATTTTTACGTACAGACGTACACATGGAAACAGTCTTATATTTATTTTTTTAAATAATGATTATTTAATTTTTGGCTCTATTTTTAATGTGTGTAGTTATAGTTTATATATTCTTATATTATAGAAGTTGTGAATTTTAATGGAAATAAATAAATGTTTTTTTTTACGCGGATTTCTTTAATCGTTGTCTACTATGTTTTGATAAATAAGATATCTGAGCGGCACGACTAGGCGATTCCAAAAGTAAGGAATTATATTTTCATTTATTATATGTTTAATAATTCCATCTCGTTTCCTTTCTCGTCATGATCTAATATTAATTATGAACCCTAATCTATTGATTTTAGAGATACAATTTAATTAATTTAATTAAATTTCATTAATAACATTTACAAGAAATATTAGTTTACTGTTTTAATTCAGTTGTTATTACTTATTCACATATTTATAATTAAAATTATGAAGCCCTTATTATAATTGCGCCATATTAGTAATTTAGACAATATAAAATTATGAGATCCGATATATAAAAAGGATTGATAGAAATTATTTATTTAACCCCTTGAGCACTTACCTGGCGTTTACGCCAGATTTCCATTGATTTCCTATTGTCTTATTTTGATGGGTAATTGAAAAATTAAAGATGAATATTTTCTAGAAAATATTTTGTAAATTAGAGTGGCAACTATTTGGCTACAATTTAGCTGCTAATAATAAGAAGCTTTCAATTTAAAACAATAAGGTTTCCTTTAGGTATTTCTCGTCGAGCATAATTTCTAATGCAATACATTTACCTTTTAGTTCATTCATACATTTTCTATAGTATTTTATCTTGTGATTAGTTTCTTTTTAAGTTTCTATAAACATGTTAAGGAGCAATTAAATAAAGAATCGTGGTCACTGCTTAAATCGTTTAACGGCCACACTGACTTGCATGATAATCTCATGCTAAGGTTCTATCACCAAGTATTTCCTCATCTAAAGCTTCATCTATTTAAAAAAATAAAACTAAAAACCAACACCCATCAATACTATATCCAACCGCATTATAACTATAGCCATAATCACTTCATTATGTGCTTTAACAGTTCTCCTGTTAACACTACCTAATGGATTGTTACTGTATGAATAAAATCCCTACAAAGCTCGTATTCATTCATCCGACAACGCAGTTAAATAATAATGAAAGTTATAAATTGGTGTCCTCTTAAACGCAATAATAATGACACACTTATCCCAAACTTCATTCAAGTTTCAAACAATAAAGCTACATCCGCTAACGTCTCGACGTACGTACATCAAAGGCGTTCTCTCTTTATTTCGATCGTAAGATCAATAAATACGGACGCGGTCAACCCGGCTTTGTCCCCACCTGCTAGATACGGTTTCTCGGAACCGCATTTTTTAAGTGCAACACACTAAAGAAAGTTGTTTCAAGTTTGGACAGTTGTTCGACACTCGGCGGTGCATTCATTTGTAGCATTAGTCGACTGTGGCGCTCCTTACGCATAAAAATCATTAATATCATAGAATTTGTTCAAGGTAGACAACACTAAATGGATTGTGACCAACATGCACTAGCTTAATCCATTATAATAATGCTCGCTTGGTACCAATAGGTTTATTTCGGTAACATCATTTAAGAGCCAATATCTCTAAGTTTTGTGTGTTTTACCACTCTGAACCACATTATCAATTAAGTACTTTTTATCAATTAAGGGATATTTACAATATTGCCTGAGCAAAATTTTGAACATTTGTGACTTTCCTTCTCCTTGTCAGCAATAGTACCCCTCCTCCATTATTGATATTATTTAAAAAAAAACGTGTGAGGTGACACGCAGTAGAAGTGAAACTTTGTTCTAGTTCGATATGAAATATACAGCATGTAGTTAGGACTAGTTTCCATGGTAGTCAGGGTCCGGGTACGAGTCAGTTTACAACGGTAGATTCGTAAGAACGCTACGAACCATAACATAAAAAGGAGATAAAGAATACGGGCACTATATAGAAACCCGATACCCAATGGGGTCAAATGTTTCTCAATGGCTGCCTCTTACTGGAAATCGTAGCGTGGGTAGGCTCCCCACAAGGTGGACCGACGACCTGGTGAAGGTCGCAGGAGTCCGCTGGATGGGGTGGTGCAAGACCGATCTTCGTGGAGATCTTTAGGAGAGATCTATGTCCAGCAGTGGGTTTCTTTCAGTTGAATGAATGGATGGATAGAAACGCGTACTATTTCACCTCTCACAGCCTAAACTCGATTGTTTCTTTTTCATTACATAAAATCCAATTCAAACCGAGCCAAGAGAAGTTTCACTACAAAAAGGAAATTAATAATTAAATATTGGTTACGTAATCCTCCTCCTTGTTATCAAAAATGTAGCATATCATAGCCCCTTCCCCTCCTACTATTGATGTTTATGTTGTACTTGAATACAGGTGAAATTATAGTCAAAGCGTTGAGCCTACACGTTATTTACTAAAAAAAAACTAATTAGGTAAATACATGTTACATAACACTACAAATAGTTCTCTACCTGAAGCTGAATTCTGTCGTATGAAATTAACTCACGATTATTAACCCATTTACGTAGTGAACGGTAAAATATTTAGAATTTTTCAAGGTTTTCCCTTTAGTTTAGCCTATATACTATTAATCTCTCTGGCAGCGGCACAAGACGAGCTATGACCCTTAACTGGAGATACTCTTGTAAACGATGCCAGAATGGTACAGTGATACTTCACGTACTAGCAACACAATCCACACCACAAACTTAATTTTTTTTTATACGGAATAGGCTCAGTGCTTTGACTACAATCTCACCTATTGTCTCTCACGATGTCATCTAGGATGGTAAACATACTAAGCCTGGAGGTACTGGTTCTCAAGTGATGCTGCCGGAACAGACCTATTGGTATTTGGCGAAAGGTTTTCGAACTTGAGGATGGTAGCTATTCAGGCGGGCATCATTAGAAAATGTCCTAAGACCATGCTATGGTTTCCTCACGATGTTTTCCTACTCTGAAAGCTCAGGCCGATTTTAGAGTCGGATAGGTGGGGATCGAACCCGCACCGATTGACGCGGAATCCTGCCGAACTAACCGCTGCGCCATCATAGCTTCAAAATCGCTTCCATACTACAAGCTAGATATATAGATTCTATGACAGATTTTTTCAAAGCGGATATGTTTAGCTAAGACACTTTCTGAGGAATTTGCTTACAGTTCAACAATAGAACAAGCCAAAGTTCATACCATAATGGTGCTCTTCTGCTAGTTACCATTTCCCAGCTGAATGCCTTATGCAATAAACCCGGGTGTACCGGTAATTTGTTCTTCAGAGCTGCAGCGTTAGTTAGCACGAAAAAAAAATCGCCACCATAATAACTTCATTGACTACAGATAAAAGAGGTGAACTAAAAAAACTAAATTAGATCACAATATTAATCTACATTAATTTATATTAATCACGTAGGAATTATTTATGACGTCATAATAATTTCTGAATACCCATAAAGTGCAATACGACAGGGGCCCCTATATTGTTTAGTCCTTCGTACAAATAGGAAACAATTACAACGGAAGGGAAGGCGTGCCTAAGATCGAAATAGACAAGGAATCGTTGTACCCACTGCGTCAAATAAACGCTGCGTTTTTAGTTTTTTAAAATTTCGTATACTGTATACGTCAACTGTGTGGTGGTAAAAGATGACAAGTTTCATGGTGATACTTGATCACTTGATCATTAAAGTTATGAATTTTTAGGTATTTCCTTTATGCGACGCGGTGCTTGCGAAAGCCACCCCATGTCGCCCTCATCCCAAATGCGGCGGACGGTCCCGGGGGGTTTTAGTGGGTATTTCCGGGCGCTTCACGCCCGGGTGAGTCCCACACTGGCACGGAATTCGTCCCTCCGTGCCCCCTTACCCATTGCATTTGGGGACTTCGGTCTCACTAATGCAATGGGTAAGGGGGTAGTGCGTAAATGCATTTCCCCCCGACAAAAAAAAAGAAGGTATTTCCTTTATAAACGGAATAAATTTATATTTGGATTTGCATATAAAAATAACGATAAGTAAATTGTCTTTTACTTGAAGTAATCTATTTTACACTATGAAAATTGATAGAATGTGGACTTCATTGTTATCAATATAAAAACGGTATTGGTTTAAAGGTAAAAACCTAAGGAATTAAGACAGACAGAAAGAAATAATGTTGATGAATTTTGATGGCCAAAAGATATTTCGTCCAATATTAGAAGTCGCTATATTAAATATTAAAAAGTATATCTTAAAAAACCAAAACCAATTTTTCAATATTTTTTTTCTTAAAACGCAATTTTCTCATATAAAACTTCCCCATACGCGTTTACATGTCAGCGAGTAATCAACTCAGTGAGTTGCTTACATATCGTGCAGACTTACGTAAAGATCTGGTCTCGATAATGCGAATGTTGGGTCATCTTATGGTGGCGCATGTAATTGAATCCCCCAAGTTTGATTAGTTAGGGCATGTTACGATTATTACCCCGGTTAGTCAATGCATTTCGGTATTTATGTTTTTGGGATGATTACCTATTATCACTTGAATAGAATTTTTGACATATAAAATCCATGTACACTACTTATTTTTCTAGCACGAAAATCTGTTAGAGAAAGCGTAAATATTCGTGGAGGTATCAAAAAGTTAGGTAACCATGGCGACTGCCGACAGAAGTGAAAACTTGAAACTTTGTCAAAATTGTTTTTTTTTTGCGTTTAAATTTCATAATTTGTTAATAAAAATTATTAACATAACCTAACATATGACATTTGTCTTGTTTTTATATCTATTGGCACTCCGAGCAATAATTATATACATTTTTACATTCATAATCAAAACAAACGCTGGGCTGCTAAAGTATATATTTTATTATTTATCTCTGAGCGCTTAAACGCAGCACTTAAACGCCATTTTATACTTGATATACTGCAGTATTTTGACGTCATAGCATGGGTATTATTATTTTTATTAGAGAAAGGGGCTATGCAGGCTAAGACAGTCCTGTGTCACTGCGACCTAATTAGATCTATTGTGATCGCCCCCATATTTCTAAAGCTCTCTACCTAGACCTACAACCTAGATATATTGTTGTTTCTTTTTGGCAGAGAGCGTATGTACCTTCTCAGGGAACAACTCAACAACAACCCAGAACTCGGTTACGTATGGGTATTAGTGGGTCACATTCACATAAGACGTGCTTTGGTGTTTCGTCTGCAATTTCACAGAATCTATATAGAATAGCATGGGTATCGCAAATCTGTAAGTTTGCCCCCCTACCGAAAATCGTTCAACGCCGCTAAAGAAGTTTTCAGTTTAAAAAGTTCAATGAAAGACCATATTATATTTGAACAAAAACTCCTTGCAACCCGCTATAGTGGTGTTTCAACGCGTTACTTTCCAGAATCAAGAATATAAAGACCCACCATAGCACCATAGCAGCGGTAAATATAGGCCGATATGATAATGTCGACTGTCAATAGATCCTCATTTATGAGCGGTTGTCATCGGTTTGGAACTATACTCGTACTTTATTTAACATCAGAATTTAATCCTAAAGAGTAAGAGAATCATTAAATAACTATACAAGACATCCAGTAATATCCTGTCATGACATTCCAACACAAATTCAAACTGTAACACGCCGAGGAATCAAACCGAATGGATCAATCTAGTACGTAATTAACCAAGCAACCGGCGTGGCGGCGTACTCTCGCCTCAAAGGCAGCCGCGTGCGCAGGAATGTGCGTGACCAATGCAATTAGTTGGTCCTTCGAGCCGGATGCCACGCGGAGAAATGTTAAAAACAATCTTCACTAGCAAAACATTCTTTAATTGGACTTAATTATTTTATACTCTAAAATCTTCACGTTAAAGTAGACTATTGTTTATAGTATACATTTGTCATTGCATTTAAAGGAATCAATCTTTCAGTTGCATTGTGCTTTGTAATTGCAAAGTCGTAAGGTTGCTTTCTCCTCGCAATCACATTGAGGACGATAATTGGCAACTGTCCAGTATGTCAAATATTTGCAACCGACTGACATGTTTTGATCGCGGTGACACCTGCGGTCATTAATCTTTAAATCTTTTATTATCATTTTACATTCTTGATACTGTTGATTGATGTTAATTAAAGTTTCGCTTTTTTTTTCCTCTACTGAATTGTTTCTACATTATGTTCATAATTAGTGTTTATTTAGTTGAAATGGGTTTCGATTATCATTGATTAAGCACATTAGGAATTTTTTAAACGTTGATTTATTTATAAATGAAACTATCTTCAGACAACCCTTGTCATAGTTACGAACGATTTCTTCTTTTTTATTTAGGTATGCCAATACAATAATATATCTTGCCGCTCGAGTCTGTGTAGTTACAGATTTATGTCTTATACGCGAGCTAGTACTTAATTAGTAAGAACATTGTTTTATTTTTGTATTCCCTTCGTGTAGTTTTGTTCTGTTCACCGCACTGAGATAAAGTATGTTCTCGTGTTAGTACTGCGTTGATTTATTGTAAATTACTTACTAATATCATTATTTACACATTTTTGAATGGTTCTCGAACACGAAGGAGATAAATATCTAAAATATTTGATGTTAAGTCCTGAATTATAAAACCCATTTAGTGTTTGTACAAAGCAAGTTGTTTTTTTATTAGCACCGCTGATACGTGCGTTTCCTATTACAATGTATTTAATGTAATCTTCAATTATGTACTTTATTTATCGATCTAAAACTTTTGCATTTTCTAATTCTGAATGCTAATAAATCACATCACATCGACAGCTTGAGATAAAGATATTTGAATTTAGCACATACACATTTATTCCAGTGCACGTTTTCAGAATACTTCTCCAATCTCATTTAAGCGCTTTAACAGAACGTTTGCCATTACTAGAACTCATCAAGGAGTTTTTGTGGCAGTTCAGAATTCAGGTTCCATGTTATTGTTTCTAATGCACTTGAGGCTTAGAGTCAAGCTATGTTATGTTAATACCATCAATATAATGTAATACGCTAGTCAAAAACTGCAGACTTATGAATAACTCTCATTTTAAAACTTCTTGTGTAGAATTTAATCATTGACAGATAGTTACTAATTTTTATAACTAGCTAACATTGTTGACCTGATAAGCCTTTACAGTTTCACCGCGACTTTGGAGGCGCGTGTTTTTAGTCACTCAGCCGCAACTTAAGAATTTTATTTTATGAAATAACTATTCTGCTGGCATAACAAATAGGTAGGTGTCTCTGAAGCACTTTCACTAAACGAATGGCGATCGAGGAGTAACTACGAAATCAAATACAGACAGACAGTAAACTCTACAAGAGAGCCGTTGATGTTGTTTGTCAAGACAACGACCTAAGGGCATTCGTCTCTGACTTGAAAATATCTTTTGAAACTGGACTGTTTATGTTTCAGCACTTCTGTATTCGGTCTTTACATACCTACTATTGTACTATTAATTCATATGTATCGAATCGAATCGAATTGATTGATACATGATTTTACATTAAGGAAAAGTTTTCAGTGAAGAAAATATTTTCATGAAGTTATAACTTACTTTTAAAATAAAAAAATTGAAGGAAAAAAAATAATAATATTAATATTTAATTTTTTTTAAAGCAAATCACTCTAGTAACCAAATAACATAAAATTTACACTGACATATATCCCCTTACATAAACATATCGACAAACAAACATATGCACACACACACACACACATAAATATATACATTTGTAAACATAGTCTTATATTTAGCTTTTAAATAATGATGAGTTCAATTTTGGCCCTTTATTTTATGTCTCGGTTTAGTTTACATGTCTATTTTATACGAGCTGTGAATTTTTAATGCAAATAAATAAATAAATAAAAAAGCCTTGGGATAATATCGGGGTTTTGTACTGTATAGACTAATCACTTTGACCGTAATAACGTCGAAAGAAGAGTGCACGTGGCGGAAATGGGAATGTTAAGATGAATATGTGGCATTACTAGAATGGATAAGATTACAAAAGTGTATATCAGAAGAAGCTTTAAAATAGCGCCAGTGGCATAGAAGTTAAGGAGTACTTGGATAGTGTGTTATGGAGTTGTCACGAGGAGAGATGAAAGTCACGTAACAAAAAGAGTTTGAAGTATGAAAGTGGATAGGTATATAGGCAGAAGGAGACCGAAGAACGTATGAACGGATTCTATGAAGAATGTGTGGATGTTGCGCTGATAAATGACAGAAAAAAAACAACATGTACTGATGACATTACTTAATTTAGGTAAAGGTAAAAATGATGATGATGTTCAATGCATTTTAGGTATATTTCAGGTTAAAAACAAAAAAACTCACTGGTTGATATCTTTTAAACTAATTATTCTCCTCATAATTTTTTCCATATTCCATATGTTAGTTTTCTAACTTTGGCATCGGGTTTTCGACATTAAAGTATAATACTTCAAAAGTACGTCCCGTCTGTGTCATTTATGTAATTGGTTTTTGGTATAAAGTACGAGATTCCACGAACAGCACCGGCTATGAGGGAGAGAGGTTTTAATTAATAGAAGCCAAATATTGACAAGTGTTCGATTGTTAAGGAGAGGCTTTTTACATTGTCAGTTATTACTACTGTTTTAAATAAATTATACATAGTTAAAGGACAGTGGGCAATCATGTTTATAGACGAATATTATATAACTAGTGATATTATTTTGTTGTTGGCCTCGTAGAACTCTCAAATCTTTTGTCTTCACTTATTTTCTTTCTTGATATTTAGTTAATGTTATTTCTTACACGGTATTTGCCTTCATATCTTCGCTCACAGACTTCATCCATCTTTTCTTTGGGTGTCCCCTCGCTCCAAGCCTCGCACCCATCCCTCAATATTTTATAATTCATATTATCACAATATTTTATTAATTCTTTTTAATTGTAATTGGTTTTTTACATTCTTTCAAAATAACTTTTCATCAAAATTGTTTCGGCCATTTTTAAGTTTAATACAGATATTAAATACAGATTGAATTTTTTGTTATCTCTTATACGATTTCGGCAAATTATTTGCTAAATAATCTTTATAACCTGTAACGCATTACTCATAGATAATACTTTTCGCGATCAAAAAGTTTAAACAAAATCGATAAAATCAGAATCCGGAAATATACGCACAAGCACAAAAAAAATTTTTAATGTCAGATTCGAGATAAGAAACGCCAAAAATAGACGATCATAATAATAATTAACACCTTGAGTACTTAACTGACGTTTACGCCACTTTTCCATTGTTTTCCTATTGTCTTCCTTTTATCTCATTTTTACATATAATCGACATATTAATTTAGTTTTATAATTTATTATTCAACATAGAATGATACGTACAACTTCGCCTTAAAAACAGGTACGTAAAGTTACTGTCTATTGTTAAAGCCGGCGTCACCATAATAATTGCTTCATTCGAAACGTAGGTAATATTTGATACAGCCCCTCCCCCCCCCCCAAAGGATCACCACCCTTCACGATTTATACCGAGAGTAAACGAAAAATTCAATCAACTCGTTACTTTACCGTAAAATCCTTTAAAAGGTTCCAATCAGCGGCTGTCACTCTCTTTGTCTACAAGATAGAGGAATCGTTTGCTTTATTGGCCGTATCGAGGGAGTTTGATGTCTCGTACTGAATGATGTTTGGGAGGAAATTGAGTATTTTTTTCAATAACTATGGTAGGCATATAATATTATACATTTTTACCTTTTAATTTTAGATTACCATATAACAACGTTTGCACTTTACTATGTATTTACGTTGTAATAAGTCTAAATAGGCGACTAACTAGTCGTTACACTTAATTAATTTTTGGGAAATATATTGAGATAAATGAAAAAAGTTCAAATATTGTGACTGAACTCTTGTATGTTTGTGTAAATTATAACGAGCATAAGCTACAGTAAACACTTAATGTCTTATGGGTATTATCCCCGTTCAATACTTTACAATACAATAGAATATAAAAAACTAACCTTAATAAGTTTGTTCTGCAGTTTTGTGACAGTCATACGTTCGCGCTGTGTCCTTCTTTTCTCTTCTTCCAACTGAGCTTCCAATTGCTTAATACGTTTCTCCAGAAGTTCCTGAAATGAAAGTACAGTATATTAATAATCAGCGAATTTCTGACTTCCATCTATTGAAACTCAATTTCATATTAAAAATCAAAACGTAAATATTTCTAGTAATCTTAAAAAAAGAATTAAATTATGGCGCGGTAATTCACGTCGCTTGCCGAGATCAGCAATTATAAATCAAGACCTTTTTTTTAATATAGGGAAATGTTTTTAGGTATCCCGTTCCATACAGAGACAGGGAAAGGAGTGTTGGACTAACACGAGAGACTGCGACTACCCACTAAAACGCTATGATCGACCGTCCTCTACCGCTAAGTGGGAGTGTCCTGGTACAGCTATAGTATTACCCTTGAACACTCCTGAGGCTGATGGCCCAGCCAAGAAGGCCAGGCCTCTACCCAGGTATATATGCTTACCTAGAAACTTTAGCCGTAATAGATTTAGGCTGGTATGATGATGGCGACTGCCCATAGATTCTTATCTATGGTATTCGTCATCGTTTTTGGACTGTACTTCATTTACCTAACGTCTAATAAAGTGCAGTGATTATAGCAAAGGTCCAATAAAAAATATCTAGCCAAAAAACCACCCATATTTTTTATGTATGATACTTTCTCGTTAAAACGATTTATATAGCATCTGATGATCAGTGTACGATACAAAAATAACAGCGAGTTTCGGTGACGAACTTAACTGGCAGTGTCTCTCTCACTATTAAAATAACCTTTCACGCATAACTTGAGAATCTAAATTACAAGAAGAAGCGAAAATATTGGCAGTGAAACTATTTCACATTTACAGAGTATGGTAAGTATGTATGTATTAGGGAACTCTCTTATTCGTTCTGAGAGGAACACGCTGTATACAAGCTCGTGTGGTTCTATAATGCAATGAAGATGCACAACTGTTCAAAATATTAACCATGATACAGACGATGCAGGAATTTTAACAAGAGAATGACCCTTAAATGAGGACAGCCCGTTGCTGCAAGCTGGATTACTTGATGGATTTATCATAGACTAGCTGGTGCCCGCAGCTCTGTCCGCGTTTCATATGTTCTGTGCATATGACGTTTCATTTATAGCTAATTAAAAAAAAAAACAAATGAATGAATAAAAGTAAGAGTATTTTGTTTTTATTAGCGAAAAAAATGTATATAAGCGTAAATTTAAGTGGAAAATGTACAAAAGAGTAAATAGAAAAAAAATGAGAGAGGTTAGGTGGAATCCAAAAAATACCTGTCTACGAAAAATACTGCGTTGAAAGGTATTAGTCCTATCCCGATGTGTTCAGTAGTTTTGAGGTGATGGTGCGTCAAAGGAATAATAAACAAACAAATTGAGAAAACATGGCAAAGGGCTCATAGAATTTGAAAAATATATAGCCTATAACCATCTACGATTAATTCCGCGTCGAATGGTTGCGGTTTCACGCTGATCGGTCCAGTAGTTTTCGAGTTTACCTCGGACAAAGAAAACAAAATTTGCTTATATATAGATAGAAGATATGCGCATACTGTGCAATACACGGTCACACTTATGTCTTGTAAAGAAAGTAAAAAGTACACAGTATAGTTCACAGAAACAAAGGTGTAAATACAAAACGAGCATTTGCTACCATTTTTTCTGGATAGCAACTTTGAACTTATACCACGACTGGATCATAATATGCTTCATAAAATTCGTCGCAATGACTCACTTTGGAATGTCACATATTTCTATTATCTTTTGTAACCAACAAGCCAAATTGAAATAATAATATCCGACATACGAAACATTACAAATTTCGCGAGAGGTAATTAAAGGAAATTCCTTCCTTTTTTTCTTAATTATTTTCTCGACCGCGAACGGTCGTGAGTAATGGGCACAGCGTCTTGATTTAAATAAATTAATGATCTTCTCGTAATTTAAGAGATCGAAAGCTAACCTAACCTAACCAGCGGTATTTCTCGCGTAAATTCTATATACATTTGATGGTATTTAAGTGTGTTTTATTACTTATAACCTATGCTTTATATATACCTGTGCCTTTGACTAACTCATAGGTGAGTCGCGAGCGAATATTGCGGACAGGCATACATTCATGTTTAGAAGTGAATGTTTTTTTTCTTCGAATAATTACGACTCTTTTTATTTGTGAAAACCGAGAGATGAGTTGAACGGTTTAAGGATTGTCAATTTAGTATTGATTTCTCGTCAGCCAAGAATTTTTTGTATATGTTAAAACAATATTTAATATCATCAAAAGATTTGCTCTTACAAGATCTGAACCTACATCTTTGGATGTGATATTAGAAGTCAGTTATCATAGAACAATCAGGTATCGGTTTTATTTCTATCAATGTATATTACATTGAACGAAACATTGATAAATATACCGTACTTAACGAAATAATAGGGGATAATAAGACTAACATTAAACTTGTTTAAAATGTACATTTGCGAGCAGAATTGCACGATCGCGGAGCACAAAGCCAACCGGATGTGACGTCGTTTATTCAGTGTCATTAGCCGGAAATACTCGCAGCGTCCCCTGCCTGCAGGGCGGCTCGATGTGCAGCAGAGTGATCGAGACTTCGCGCATCAATAAACATGAAGACTTCTACGTAACAAAAGTTCTATTGAGGTATATTTAAACCGTCAAATAACATCGATATTGTAAAATAAAAATCTATGAGTCAAATGTAATAATTTTCATGAATTAAAAAAAAGTTGTAGTATAAGATATTTAAGATCATGTAAGGCTAGAGGAATCTTTTTGAAGCGGTGTGGGGGATTAGTGAGTAGTGTAGTCGGATTCCAGAATTCCAGAATGGATGCTGAGCTATCCAATTCACGTGTTCTGGCAGCATCATTTGCGAGCCAATATTTCTAGGATAAGTGTGTTTACAATCCTAGACCACATCCGGTCCAAACCATTTAACATCAGGTGAGATTGTGGTGATAGCTACAGTCTATACAGTATAAAAAAAAACATTAATAAAACTATAATAATATCCATAAGTTAAATCGTAGATCTAGTTCTTCTAGGGTCTTCTCTCAAAGTAAAAAGTGTTTTTTTGACCATATTTAGAAAAAAACACAACCTGTAAAAGACCGAAGTCTATTTGAGTTTGACTAATATATAAACTGAAGAAAGTCAAAAGTTATGGAAAATTAGAAATTTCGGAATTATTTAAAGTGTAGTTTTTTGACAATTTCTACGTTAAATCGACCATTTTAATGCAAATTCACATAAATAATATGACAAACGCCATCTACTTCCTGACTAACGGCTCATTTAAAATAGGCCACCCTTTCCGAACGACATCTCCTGAACGATAGATCGTCTGTTAAAACATCATGGGGAGTGCAATAGAAAATGAACTCTATGTTTTTGTTTTAACGCCCACGTAAATGAAACGTTTTCGCACCATTTGAACCTATAAGAACAATGGTAAGTCGCGACATAATTTTTACCAAAGAATAGAAAATATCGGTTGATTCAGATGTGACAAAGATTGCGAACGTAATAGTTAAGCGACTTTTGTAAAGAAAATTTAGTCAAGACAATTTCGAACCATATTTAGGAAAGTTGTGTCCAAAGATGTGTAATTGCTAATCCTAAAAATGTTTGTATTCTCAAGTCATTTTTTTTTTACCTTGCTAATGCTGTTGACCGGAAGGCCCTTTACAGCTTCACCGAACTTTGGGGGCGAGTGCTGAAGGCACTCAGCCGCAAAAAGGTGACTAGCTCAAGGGCTACCAAAGTGGTACGAACCTCGGCTTGGCCTAAGTTTTCAAAACTCTCTCGCGAGTTGTATCCTAGATGACCCTACATTTTTTATTATTAATAATAAAAAAAAGGTTCCTTACAGGATCTATGTAACACTCAGGGTGTTATGAGCAGGAGTGTGTATGGAGTGTTGTGCGTGTATTGCTCAATGTATGGGCAGTGTCACTGTATCGCGCTGGCGGCGAGGTCAAGAGCCTCCCCATTTGGGGAACGAAACACGTTTTGGGTAGCCGCCTGAGGGGGACCCGGAATGTGTGCGGCAGCAAAATTAGACGCCTGTCCCCGACGGCGGGAACGGCGATTTCGCGGGCGTGGGCGCTGGCACGCATTTATACGAGGTAAAGCAGGGAAGATCCTATTACTACGAGTTATGGTATCATCGCGACGATAAGATCCTTTGCGGCCGACGTATACAACGCGGCTTACGTCCTAGCAAGTACGAGACAGCTTGCACGATGAGGGGATTCGAGTGTGTCTCTGCGCGTTCGAAGAATTTCTCAAGTCCATCTGACCTTGGCTATATGAATTTAAATTCGACCTAAGCCTCTTAATACTATATGAAGTTTGTACTGTAATTTTATCCTTGGTTCATGTTCTCCTCTTCATTCAGTTAGTTATCTAACTGGAAGTGTCAAGGTAAATAATTGGCTAAAAAGGTTAATATTTGGCAGTAATAAACATATTTTATGTATATATATGAATGACAATACCTTTTTTAAACCTATACTATCCATTGTAACAATTTAGCTATTTACCGGTGCCTCAGTGGAACGACTGTAAATAACAGTAACATTATTTCTGAGGAGGGGATGAAATCTCTCGGAATGATGGTTGAATTAATGACTTTCCTTATTGGAAAATGATAGACAGTACTGTTGACAATTTTTCATGTAATATTTAAGCGAATAATACTTTATAAATGTTTATACTGATAGATACATATTATCAGTCACATTGTGTAATATAAAATAAGTTGTCGAAAAACAGAAAGCAAAGCTTGTATAAAATTTTGTATGAAAATTCGTAAAATCTGTACTCATCCGTTTTTTTTTTTGTTTACTTTAAGAATGAACTTCAAAGCAGTAAAACGAACAACAGCACCTATAGAAGAATCGGAAAATCTTTCTGATTTTTTTCTACCTGAAATACTAAAAGATGGACCGACGACCTAGCGAACGTCGTAGGAATCCACTGGATGCGGATAGCGAAAAACCGGTCATTGTGGAGATCTTTGGAGAAGACCTATGTATGTCCAGCAGTAGATATCTTTCGGTTGAATGGATAAGAAATACCAAAGCAACGGATCAAATTTTAATATTATGTATTTTTTTTTTTTTTTTTTTTTAGTAGCTCCGGCATCTCCCCTGGCGTGACCAGGGACCTTGGTACTGCTCATTAATTTTAAAAAAATTTTGTGTGCTCTTTTGTTTATTATATTATATTTCATTTTTAGCGTGTTCTTTGCTGTGTTTTATTATAATATTACATTGTGCAATATTATGTATTTCGTATTCTTCGTCTAATTTGAAAAATACTTAAAAGAATTGTTAATACTTTACAAAAAGTTTAGCCATTATTAATCTTTTTAGGGTAGCAGAGAATTTAATACACTGTTTATGTATCAGTCGATCGCTAAATCTATATCGTCATGTAACTAAAGAGATAATATATAAAAATATATACTAAGAAATATTCTAATTTTAATTCGGAGCGTTAATTATGATCTCGATCTCCAGGGTTCCGGTGATGAAGTGCCCCTACACGTTAGATTAGCCATTGTCCGTTAATGATGGATGAAAGAGGGTGAGCGAAAGTCAACGGCTGTTGGTCTAAATCACAAAGAGCGAGCGAGTGCGATATATGAAAATCTCTTTATCTTAACACGGATCTACGAAATAATATGTTATTTATTTGAAACAAAATTAACGGTTTTAGTATAAATTTACATATTTTTATACTGTGTAACCTCAGTGGTTTGACCATAGTCGTACCTGATGTTAAGCAACGATGCGGTTTAAGATTTTTTTTTTTTTATAATGCACAGCACAGTGACTGTACTGGACCTGATGGTAAGTACAGTACAATCCAAAACAGCGGCGACTGACACTGAACAGAATTCAATGCCAGTCACCGCTGTCATGCTGGCCTGCTTAAGTACCTCTTCACGCCTCTTTTGAAGGACCCAATATCGTATGAAGGAGGGAACATGCTGACAGGAAGACGGTTCCATAACCTCACAGTGCGACAAAAGTAAGAGTCAGCAAACATTTTGGTTCTTGAAGTTATGGGTGTCACCGTGAAACCGTGACACCGAAGTCCCGCCCGCGTGGTTCTGTTATGGAATGGAGAGGAGGGGATTAGGTCACTATGCCTAGAATATAGTATATATGGAATGCCTAGTAGTTATTTTTATCTGGGTAATTCACTATTATCTTTAAACTTGTTACATGTATTATTTAACGTAACATAACGTATGATAAAAACCAACCACAGAACAGATCGCAGATTTAAAAGAAGGAATCAATAAAGAGGTTTCGTGTTATAAGTTATAACTTATTGTATTCATCAAGTTAGACGGATAGTCTTTGCTTTCTATTTCTATCTATCTATAATCATATCTACATACATATATCTACAGATAAATTCATACTCCTATATAAATATTAAACTGTTTGTTACCCCGTGTCGCCCCCATCCCAAATGCAGCGGACGGCCCCGGGGGGTTTTAGTGGGTATTTCCGGGCGACTCTCGCCCGGGTGAGTCCCACACTGCACGGAGCTCGTCACTCCGTGCCCCTTATCTAGTGTACTGGGGGACTTTGATCCCCCTAAGTACAATAGATAAGGGTAGTGCGTAAATGCATTTCCCCCCGTCAAAAAAAAAAAAAAAGGTATGTAAATAATTCATGAGTTTTTGTTTTCTATAATATTGCAAACGACGTAGACTAATTTTACTATTTTTATAAAATAAATTAATAGAGTTCAACTAAGTGGGTCCTAATGAGGATTCAGCATACAAATGAAATAAAACTGGAATAATATGTAATTATTTTTTTCAAATTATAATTATTAAATATCCTGTTTGTTTTGTTTTACATAAATGTAACCATGACAACACAGGGTAAGTCATCTAATAATACATAGGGATGAAGGATAAATCTTTATTTATTAAGTGTCGGGAATTAATCGATGTAACTTTCAAATTACTTTTCCCGCTAGATTTTGTGACTTGGACAGCAACATAAGCATATAGTAAGGTTTCGACGGGGTCTCGGTTAATTCGTTCGGGTTAATCTCGCGTCATTGTCTCCGGGCGTGCCTCACCCGGGACTCGAGTACGGTCACATGCTTGTACGTCATCAACAATTCATACGAGTATTATAGCCGTGTCAGAATTAATTAAAATATTAGTTTTGAATTAAATTTCGAATCGTTCGGGGTCAGTGACCTATTTCCTTGTTATTATTGTGGCATGTTATGCCACAATAAATTACGGTATACGAAGACAATTATAAGTAAATGTATAGTTTTCAAATCTGTACTTATTAGTTACGGTACGGTTAGTATAACACTTTTTTTAGTGTTATTGTTCTGTAGTTTCCGTTTCCTTCTTATACGAGTATAGACTTAAGAAGTGATGACGTGTCGTAACTGTAGGAATAAAAAGCATTTGCCTAAAAAAACATTAAGTAATAAAGAATATTTCATGTGAACGTTTTTAGTTTATATCCACTGTATACATAACGACATATAGGGAATAGAGTGAATGGGGCCCTGCGTAACTTCATGTGCAGCCAGAAAGTGACTGAAAAGGCGCGTTTGGCTGTGCATCGAGGAGTCCTGGTCCCTACACTTAGGTATGGTAGTGAATGCTGGGTTTGGCAGAAGAAGCATGAAAGTAAGATTAACGCAGTGGAAATGAGAAGTCTGAGAAGTATAGCTGGAGTGAAGACGATTGACAAAGTCAGGAATAGTGTGATAAGGGTACGCTGTGGTGTGGTAGAGGATGTCGTGACCAAAATAGAGAAAGGTATGCTTAGTTGGTTTGGGCATGTAAAAAGGATGGATGAGAGAAGATTAACGAAATTATATTTATAAGGCGAGGGTGAATGGGCAAGTCGGTAAGGGTCGACCTAGGCGAACGTATCTAGACCAAATCAATCATGTGTTAAATAAAGGCCAGGTAAAAAGTACCCATAACCGACGAGCATGTATGAAAGCGCTCATGAAAGTAGAGGAAGCGAAAGAGGTATGCCAAGATCGTAGCAAGTGGAAGGACGTAATCTCTGCCTACCCCCACGGGAGAAAGGCGTGATGATATGTATGTATGTATATAACGACATCAATCATCATCAACATGGTAACTATACCAAAAAAACAATTTTTAATATTTTATTTTAAACTCAAAAAGTTGTGAATAAGCTCTGATTTAATGCACAGTTTCACTGTCAGATGTTTCAATTTCTGAAAAATACCTTTACTATCTTTTAATAAAAAAAAACATGAAAATTATTCCGCATAAAAATAATAAAACACAAAAAAAAATGAAAATATACGATTCAATGGACAGCGCCATCAAAACATTATTTTCCAATTATTATTTAAAAACTATATTACGCAGTGAAGAATATATGAAACGCGGGCCGAACCGCGAGCACACAGCTCTAAAATTTTATTATACGATCGAAAAACATTTAGTTTATAAATTTGACATAACCAGATATTTAAACACTTTTATCAATAGATATTTTGAAGCGGTTATTTATGTTCAGTGATAGTCTTATATAGGGAGATATCCTAATTAGTCTATCCTAATAACCTACCACCCTTAAATCCAAGCTGCATCACCTGAAAAACAGCTCCTCTTAGCTCTTGGCTTAACATTTCTGGGAATTAGTTTTCAAAAGCTGTCAGTCGGCTGTCGTTTTAGCCAGTTGGTTTTATTTGGGTAACTAGTTCAGTCCTATAGGTCAGCAGGATATTGTACTACGCCTTCAATAGTCATACTTCTCACGCTAAAAAAGGGGTTAACGTGCTTTCATCGTCACTTACATGAAGTTGATTGTGGTCCAAGCCTTGAACCTTTAAACTACTCTACCTCTACCTATAAAAACACATTATTTTGTGTGCGTTAATTAATGATCAAAATCGTGAAAGTAAATTGAATCAGAAGGAATCAATAGGAATTTGCTTCTTTACGAGTTCTTGTCAACACGCACTTGATCACAAATCCCTGAAGCCCTAATACTGACTTGAATAGACAGAGAGTCTATAATATGCTAGGATATTTAATGCATACATTGAATTCACTTAAACAATATATAGAGAAAGATATATTTATCAAAACGATTTATCTCGAAGGATGAAGGCACTTCCCGATAGAATTATCACGGAAACCCTGCATTAAAACAGCTATATTGAAAACATTGGAAGCCGCACAGTTGTATAGAGGTGGTGGACAGTACAAAGGTACCAAGTAGACAAATGAACGCGCAGACAATACAAACGCCATGGAACAACAGCACAATAGAACACTTAACGCTCGTGGGGAACGAAACTAAATCTGTGTGAAGGTACATATTTCAAGTATAAACTTATATTTTTCCACATTTATGTTAGTCTTTTTTTTCTTTTTTTTTTTTCTTACAGGAAATCTTACAGCTAAACACTAGAGTAAATACAATGAATAATACTGAAGGCCATTTAAAAGTTTTCACGAGTACAATACAAACTATAGTAAGAAAATTAAAGTCGGTTGATTAATAAAGCGTGTAACGTGGATAGATTACAGGAAGAATGATGATTTAAATCTATGCTTAAATAAAGAAGAAGTAATATTAAATATATCATAACTTTGGTCGAGTGCATTGAATTGGCTACATACTCTTAAAATATATCTATTGCGTCGGTAAGTAGCGTTTACAGATGGTACGTAGAGGAGCTATGGATTTCTGAGGTTAGCAGTAGGAGTTCGCAGATAAATACAACTCAGTAATTCAGAACAGTCCACGACTCCACTTGTTATATTTAAAGGAAAGGATAGATCTGCCATTCGCCTGCGTTCGTATAGTGGGAGGAAATGAAAAAATCTACAGCGTTCAAGATAAGAAGAAAAATAACGGTTACTTTTGTACTGTAGGTGACGTAAAAATATTTTTTGAGTACCAAAATTTGCCAAAATTTTATTACAAAGTTTTTCCTTAACTATTATTAACTGAGACGGCGAATTTCGTACCGCCTCAGAATCCATAATTTCGTTTCATACATAATGTATAGGAAAATGAATGTGCTTCATATTTTGTTTTTATTTTGATAATTATTCTGCAATTCGCGGCTGAGATAAATCAAACATCATAAAAATCAGTCAAACCGTCCTTAAGTTATAAATGGTATAACTGACTTTGTTTTATATGTACCCAAATGGATTATGTTTTTCTATGTCTTTTTCGTTTATTGGCTTATAACTCAAGAACCACAAAGATTTACGTGAGACTTTTTTTAAATGATAGATGTATTATTTTTTCAAATTTAAGTATAAATTTTGTTACGCTAACTAGTATATAGAAAAGCTTACGAAGATAATACTATAATAATTAACTCGTAATTAGAGAAATAAAAGATGACCGCAAAGGAGTTTGTAACAATCCCTTACTGGAACTACTCAATATTGAATTACTGAAACTATTTTTTTATATATACGAACGAATCCACGGAGCGTAGTTAGTTTATGATTATATTGTAAATTTTACTGCATTTCAACACGTATATTTTGAAATCTCCTAAACCAATTTGATTAATACCGAAATAAATCGGAGGGGGAATCTAGACTATTAATACAATTAAGTTTTTCCATAGGTGCAAATCAATATTTATTATAGGCGATAGATTACTAAACTTGAAAGTTTTGAGTAGCTAAATAGGTGGATATAATAAAATGTCCTACCAACATCCAAAATTTATAATTACACTGTAATTAATTTTAAATGTTTTAAAGAAATCTATTTGTAGTTTGTACAACCTAACTTTGACTGGCATGGCATGCCTTTTGATGCGTGAAAGCAATAGTTCTTGAAGTAACAGATAATGTTACTAATTTAATAATTAATTCAAATATCTGTATAAAAATAGAAAAGTGTATATAAATGTGAATAACATATGTGAACGTACATCGAATTGAGCTATTCCAACGCGTTGACATCTCGACAACGGAGTAGGGAAACGAATTTATCGGCCACTTGAAAAATGATACACAAAGTCTTCTTCGTGTATTTTGCCAATTCAGAAGTAGACTTTATAAATACTATTTATAAAGTTCAAATAGCAGAATTTCAATAATTAAATAATATACGTTCTTAAAATAATAATAAGACTTAATAAAAAATAAAATATCGATGTATAAATATTTGGGATTGCATTAGGTTTATAATATACCTGATTGTTATTGTTTAAATATATAATACTAGCGACCTATCCCGACTTCGCACGGGTATACATAAATATGTAACTCAAAATTAAAATATGTTACTACCAAATAGAGTATCACCGCTGAAAAAAAAATCGGTTATGTTGTTTTTGACTTTATCCATGACATAAAATCTAAACGTAAAAGTACATTACACAAATTCCTGCTCAAATATTACACATATTTTCTAATGTTGAAATTATTACAAACATTTTTTTTTTTATATTTCATTAGAAAAATTATCGTAAACAGTTTGACTGATATTAATTTATTATCGGCCGTTGATTATCTGAAATCTATTTATTTGAATATGTAAATAAATATTCTTTATCTTTTATTAATTGTTATTATAATTTAATGTGTCGAGTACCCATAAAAATGAATCAATAGAAAGATAATAGGAAAACAATGGAAAGCTGGCGTAAACGCCGGGAAGGTGCTCAAGGGGTTAAGAAGTAATGGTACCTAAATCTGATAATAGGCGGCAGTGGTTAGTTTATATTAATAAACTTCTCAGTTACTTTATTCATTCAAATTTAAATCGTTGGTGATAAAAAATACACACGTCTTACATATTCGCTCATCATATATCATAGACTTGATATTTATATATAACATAATTCTATATAACCTTATATACTAAGAAAAACTATGAGTGAAACTCAGTAGTGAAATAAAGGGAAAAAACTTTCGCATTTGTCTCTCCGGTTAGTTTCTTTCCTAAGCAATTAACTGAACGGACGGAACGTTTAGTTCTTCGTTTCTTTTAACATTCCTCCATAACCGTGCGCTTGCTATAAACGTTCTCTAGGATATCACAAAAAAAAACCTGTATAATTATTCTCTAAATGAGAACTTTAATGAAAATTAAGATCGCTTTAGTAGTTTTTAATTAAACGTCACAAGCACGGAGTTCCTATTTAGCGTAAAGTACCTATCTAAATTGTTTGTAAGAAGTTTACGGTACATATACTTATCAGGGTCATATTATCATTTTCTATACAAAGTTTTGTCTCGTCGCGATTGTTTATTTCCCATTTGATTACTATGGGATTTTTGAAGTGTATTAGCGGCGTTGATCGATTTTCGGTAGGCAAAAAACTTATACATTCCTGTTACCTATGCTATGAGGTCACCCCCCATCAACATGCTACAGTAGGTCAAGTATAAAATTGCGTTTAAATGCTGGCTAACTTACTGGTGTCTTAACTATATAAATTTGTACAAAATTATTGCTCGGAGCACCAATAGATGTATAAACTAGACACATGTTACATTATGTTAATATTTTCGATAACAAACTATGAAATATATACATTAAAAAAATACGTCTTTCAAGGTTTTGAGTTTTCTCTTCTGTCGGTAGTCCCTATATCAGCCTATTGTTTTTCCTTTTTCAACTTTAGATTTGTTTAAATTGCTAAACTACATACAGTAATACCCCGCTTAGCGCGACCCCGTTACGCGCGGTTTCAATATAACGCGAATTTCAAATTTCGCGCTCAAATGCTTCGCATTACGCGATAGAGTGCGTATAAACATAACGTAAAGACAATAGATGTATTTTTCCGTAAAAAATAAGAGTATGTATTGCATAAAGTATTCTTAGAATTAAAGTGATTGATTAAAATGATTTGTATTTTTTTGTATTAAATTTTGACTATGTATAATCATAAACATCGATATACGCGAATTTCAGTTAACGCGATTTTTTTCGGAACGTATCCCTCGCGTAAGCGGGGTATTACTGTATTCGATATTATTAATAATGATAATAACTGTCAAAAAACATGGTTATAGCCTAGAAATAAGTTAGTTCTTTTCCAAATCTCTCAGATGGCTAAAATATCTAATGGACATACTTTGATCACAGTTACGATAAATTAAAACAGGTGTACTTAATTCATTAAAATAAAACCTTCTCAAATTTTATGTTATTTGGAAAATTTTGATAGTAATTGTATAAAAGATTTATTGACAAAACTATATTTAATATCAGTTTCGGAATAAAATATTTATGTGACAAGTTTTAAATCTACTATTATTAATTTTTAAATCTTTAAAATATTATTTGGACCTCTGTAACTGCCTCGGTGGCGCAGTTGTATTACGGTACGACTGTCGTTCTGAGATCTCGGGTTCCGATTCTCGGGTTTTTCTACTCAGTATCATCCCAGAGTCTAGAATGAGTGCCTCGATATGGCGATAGGATCGCTCTCTGTCACACTTGGAACGGAATTAAGCTCGACGAAATGTTTTTTTTTTAAATTTGAAGAGGACTTTTACACATTAGTGTATGCCAGCCCTATCGGAGCATACCCATTATACCTTACAAAAATAACAATAATAATAAAGTTCCATAGCATACTAGTAGAATCGGACATAGATTCTGCTAGAACACCATGGAACATGCCTATATCTAAATAACATAACCCTAAGGCCAAAACCAAATAACTTCTAGCCCCCACATTTCGGGTACATTCCACTAACAGATGCTGAGCGTCATCGACTTTTCCATACGACGAAATGTGTAGTTCGCTATTTCACCTCTGCCTAACCCTTCGGGGATAACAGGCGTGAGCTTATGTTATGTTTTTATTTGAACCATATAGTTTTAATCATCAAATAATTAATTTAATTAATGATATATCTTAGCAGTAAACAGAGTAATTTACGCGATTAACGGCATGTGTGACAAGCGAAAAATGTTTATGAAAGTACATTTCGCTATTTATTTTATTTTTAGCATCCTTTGTCCCGTATTTTCCATTCGACCATACGACGCGGGCCTTGATTGATGAAGTTCATTCTAAAGCCCCCCAGAAGGCAATTTAGGGTTGAAAACGCCGTGTTAAAAGAAAAATACAATTTCAAAATGGCTTCTTAATAATGTTTCCACCGTCTAATGACTTTGGCTCTGTAGTTAGAAGCATATAAATGTATATGTAGGATGCATACACCCACAATTGTTATGAAAATATAACAACTAGGAATTTATTTTGCATAATAAAACTTTAGTAAAAGTTATGAATTCGAAGACAACTGAACCGACTTATCCTAAGTCTCTGTATCATTTGATATTTTGTTACCAGCAATCGAAACACTGCTAGTTTTTAGGATAAATTATATGGATATAATAGAATTTAAGGCGACGCTAATCTCAAGCTATATAAATAAAAAATTGTTTAAAGATCAATGCGTAACTTGAGAATGTTCGATCCAAGTTTAAAGTAGGTGTTAACGCCATCTGTTATCATATATATTTTTTTCTTATCTAAAGTTATTTCTTGTCTATACGCCCTCGCTCTATGTAGTCTATGTATGCAATTTCCCTTCCTCTTCCTATTCAAAAACGGAACGCCAAGACGCAACCGCCGCCGCTGTCTGTCGTAATAATATTTAAAAGTGCACATTAATTATCCGATTATATTATTAAATTACAAGAATATAGAACAATCATAAAAATAAGTGAGGTGGATAGTTAACTCTGAACCAGCTAGATCGAAGGTAGCCAATAAAGGTAAGTTCCGTTTGTCAACATCATCCTTCTAGATATTTCCACCACCAGTAGGTACAATGATGTTATAATGTTAGAACTCGTACGCATATTGTTTTAACGGAAAGAATAATTGGAAGTTATACCAGAATATAGGAAAACTAAGAAAACGTCGAGAGTAAGTTTTTTTGAGATAGTAAATTATAGTAGTTTATCAGAGTAGTTTGATTTCACTATTACCAACAAATTTATTGGATAAAGGATACCGTATTTCGGGATTTAATTTTTTCCTAACAATTATACCTATGGTTATATTTAAACCTGTTCGAATAGTTAAAAAAAGTCATATATTTTAGTAAAGTAGAAATGTAATTATATAAGCATTAATTCGGCTTATGCTTACTTATCGTATTCTCTAAGAAAGTTTAAAAAAAAAACTATAACTCTACTGAGCAATCTATTAAGGAATAAATGTTGAAAAAATGGATACATGAAAAGAAAAAACGTTTGGCAGCGAACTAGCCGAGTCTAGGGATATGAACTTCTAATTCTAGGGACTTTTTGAGTAAGGAAATTACCCGAAAGTAGGTAGAATAACTCATCCAAGATTCATTACAATTAGATGAATGATTTAGAAACGCATAGAGGACAAACAGAAAAATGCATTGTGAGAATGAATCAATATAAATGAAGATTGCAATTATTGGTAGCAGTTTTATTCACAACTGGTGGTCAGAATCGTTATTGAAATAATCGAAGAAGGAAAAAATCAACTCTTAAGCTCATATTAATAAATAAAACAAAAATAAAGAAAATCGGTTAATAAATCAGGAAAGAAAGTTTCTTGCAGATCAATGGATCAGAGTCATCTTTTTTCCTATGTATAGATACTAGTTGTATCCCCCCGGCTGGGCCCGCATTCCATATGTTCTTTAATGTGTTTTAATTTTTTTATACGGAATCCTAATTATTTTCCTAAAAAAATTTTAGCACTAAGTTATTGTAAAAATATTTCTCATATATTATAGCACTTGCCCGTAAAACTGTGCATTGAATCGGATTTTATTTAAATTTTTATGAGTTTTATCTTTTTAACCGAAACTCTGATTATTTTCGAAAAATATAAGTACACTAAGTTACCCGGATTTTTGGTGTAGGTATCGTATACTTATATAATAATCTGCAGATTATCCACAAGAATGAGACAATAGGAAAACAATGGAAAGCTGGCGTAAACGCCAGGTTAGTGCTCAAGGAGTTAAATATCTATTTAGTAAAAAGAAATATTTTTGACATTATAAACAGACACTTCAATTTTATTTATTAGTATAGATATGGTTTATAATTCGGTCTTTTAAATCACAATGAATCTGGAGTCACTTTTATAACGATTTTGGAGATGTAATAAAGCGAATATACAGAGGAAAAAATCTCAATGATTTTAAAGAAACCGTTCTATAACAATTCGTAAAACGGTCCTCGTAAATGATCATTATCGTTTAACCTAAATTAGAGTCATTGACAGAAATTGTCCGTTTGCTATAAACTGACACTTACGAAGATAATCATTTTGATTTCTATTTACGTTACGTTGTCTTGCAAGTTAATAGCAGAAGTGAGTACTAAAAATAAAGACTTATTAAATCTATACCTAAGACCGGTCAAGCACCAACCTGGCGTTTAACCAAGCTTTCAATTATTTTCCTATTGTTAAATTTTTATTAGTATTTGAGCGATTAAGGGGATGTTCCAATATAACGTAAGCATCAATAGGGAAGGGAGGTCTACGATTTCTTTATTTTTGATGACATAAGAGACGGGGATTTTTAATTAATTAAGTCAGTTTGATTAGGCTAATTTGTACTTAATATGGTAATTAAATTAAAAGTTTAATATCAATATAAATAATTGTTTACGTTTATACTGATCTTCTTAAAGGTATTTATTTATTATCAAATAGACAAAGATGTCAACTGTCCATAATATTTTTCACCTTTGTTTATCAAATGATTGCATTTATTTTTAGTAAGTAGTTTTAGTGTAATTAATGAGAAAGATATGAACAAAGTTTGTTTTTTCTTCTTCGAAATATGAATAATTATTTGGGTCAAATTTTAACTACAATTAGTATAAATATTGAATTATAGTATATTTAAATACCTACGCAAATATTACAATACAAAGTTAAATATGTCATTATAAAATTTCGACTTATCTAACCAATATTATAAAAATTAAATGGAAAATTTATCTTCTTGTTACTACTGTTAATATTTTTAATTTCATCACAAATATTTAATTTTATTCCTACCTTGATATATCCATTATATCTACTGTCAAATGAGCTTCTAAACATATCAGAGATCCACGCGACACAAACGCATTCCACCATGAATAATCACACTGTTTTTTTTAATCACAATATTTTTTAGTCTTATTATGAATAAATAACACTATATAGTAGTCATATATTGATACATTATTATTTATTAAGATAATAATACGTTCAAAGATGCGCTCACGCGTTCACTTGAGTGTTCGAATTACAAACGGCCATAAACGATGTTCAATTAATGTACGTTCATAGATTAATCTTAACAGATGTTATAGTTCGTACATGTAAGAAGGAAATTTCTTTCCTAAGAAGAGAAGGAAGCTTCTTTCCCAAAGGTAAGTTATTTGCAAAATATTGCTAATATAACTATTATTATTATTTCGATTCAACCGAAGGATGTCCACTGCTGGACATAGTTCTTCCCCAAAAGGAGAAGATTGCTATAATCGCTTTGCTACGGGTTGGCGATCACAGTAGGTATTTGTCGTACTCAGATGATGCTGCTGCCCATCCCCTATTAATGGTTTATCCCTTAGTCGCCTTTTACGACACCCACGGGAAGATATGGGGTGTTATTCTTAGACGGCACCACACGAACATTTTTATTATTATTAATATTGAAGTAGAATTTATCAATGTATCGAATCAAAGACAGTTTCAAAAAAAAATTCCCTACGTTTCTAAAACTCACACTCAACTCGTGATTTCTTTAATTTATTGTTTTTATGACTTATATTTAATTTCATTATTTTATAATAATTGCAATTCGTGAGTAGATAAATCGCTATAAATTGCCTACATAATTTAAGTAATGGACAAGAAAACGCATAGTGATGAAAGAGTGAAAGTTATTAAAATACCTCTTCCATTGAAGCAAGCTCAAATAGCATTTACATTTAAAAAACTAACATACCACGAGCAGAAAAAAAATCAAACGATACGCGAAAACGAGCTAATTGGAGCGCTCCGACAAAGAGATACTAATCCGAACAGACAAACGAGTTACAGACAACGCCGCAGGGAGACGGATAGGGTGCGGGTCGAGGTATCATAGAACCGCGCATGCATTTGGGAAATTTGTTTTTTCCATTAGTCAAATTGGGTTTAAGCCGAGACCACAACCCTTGGTAGTGACGACGCACGTTGATTCTCTGTTTATACGCTTGCTATACAATCACGTTAATATCATTTTGACACTTCGTTTAATATCCATACTCAAAAATCATGTCCGAAAAGAAGCGTTACAAAACCCTAAATAAGTAACAATTACTTCATTAAATCCATACGTCCATCTAGATGGATTCATTGAATACACAGTACGACAGTAACACTGAACAATATTACTCAAAATTTAAAATAAATTATTATTTTAATATAAATAATCAAAACAATATTATAAAGCAATAAAAATGATAATTATAATTAAGTAATCTCATAAAAATAGAACCATCTTTGGTAAATTATTATTTAAAAGGGTAACTGCTCGGAATTTTTGTTAATGTGGTAACAATTCATATTTGATTCGATATGTTATAACGTAATGTTGTATCTTATGCTCAACTCAAGTCCACCAGCAGTCAGCACCACTCCCCATCCATTTCTCAAAATGATTATTTTATTATATTAAATTAAATGATTAGCTATTATTGTAATATAAAATTATTAGAAGTGGTATTTGTCCATCAAAATAGAGTAGAAATAGTCTACTTATAATTTTTCTTGATATATTTATATCGGATGAAATATATCGTTATCAACTGATTGGATATATCGAGAGTATGTATCGATATATCGAGCACTCCTAGTATCCAGTAATTTTAAATACAATAAATAATATTAGTGTTATAAATCCACGATGATTAGCTAAAATCCTTTATAATTATGCGAACTGACTTCAAACAGAAGCCTGTCATTAAAAATGTTGTAACTAACTTCAGATCGTTTGGCCTGAAGCCAGCGAGAGCCGTTACATACGTACATATCTGGATTAATTACACACATCGCCAACAGATGGCGGTGTACGCCAGGTGTACGACGCGTACATCATCGGAGTTAACGGGCTCTCGAAAATTAAATATTCCTTTTTCGTACAAAAGGGAAACATCGTAAAAATTTGCAACTTTTTAGACACAATTCACTTCTAAATGCAAAGTTTAGAAGTTAAGGTAGAGATATAGCAATAAACTAGCTGTACCCGCGGATGTGCCCGTGTTTCATTTATTGCGTAATATTGTTTTTAATTTTTTTTATACAGAACTCGAACTATTTTTCAATTTTTTTTGCTACTAACATTAACCAAAGATATTTCTCACAAATTAAAATACTTGTCAGTAAAACTGTGCATTGAATAGCATTTTATTCCCAGTTTCATGAGTTTTAATTTTTTTATGCGCAACCTTAATTATTTTGGAAAACGTTACGCGGAGTAAATTCAGCTATCTAACAAAAAAATCCCGTCAAAATCAGTGCCGCCGTTCCGGAGATTATCCGGAGCAAACAGACAGACAGACCAAACAAAAATTTGAAAAACTTTATTTTTCGTATATACCATTCATTACATATTTAGTAAAAAAAATATTTTGACATTACAAACAGACACTTGAATTTTATTTATTAATATAGATTTAAAATAACATGTGTTCAGTAAGCCTACAAATATTATAGTCCTGGTTTTTCTCTCAATAGACAGAAGAACGTAAAAGAAGGAACACTATATAATGTTTTGTAACTCATTCACACGCATGTTAAATCCTATGTGTTTATCTCTTTTTAATGTCGCGTTTTCGTTTTATGGAGTTACAATTCACAAGGAGGTTAAAGAAGTTTTCATTTCAACATAAAAATATCTGAAAACGCAAAGAACCAATAAATTGTTAAAAAAGGTAAAACAATCAATAGTTAAATTCATATCGTATGACAAACGGCTACAGCCAGAGGTTATAGCAATCAGTTATCTGCATGATTGATTGCATATGCATGTAAAACTGGGAAATCCATCAAAACTCCTCTACAAAGGGTAACGTTTGTAGGGGTGACAATGGATTTTGTCAAACATGGACATTAACAAAACATCGTTAATTCTAAGACTCACTAGAAGTACGCAAAAATTTGGACACGTATTTTTTTTTAAATCAAATTAATGCTTTTTTTATATATCCTAAGAGTCTGTTTGTAATATCACAATAATAACTTTTTACTAAATACATATGAATGCATATACTCAGTACACCAAAAACACAATTTTATTAAAGTTTTTGTATGTCTGTCTGTTTTTTTCGGCCAATACCTGGAATGGCTGGACCGATTTTGACGAGACTTTTGTGAAAGATAGCTGAAACTACTCCAAGTAACTCAGGCTACTTTTATTTTTCTAAAATAAGTAGAGTTCTACGTAAAAAAAATCAAGAAATTAGGAATAAAATTTGATTCATAGAACAGAAGTAATGTTTTAATTTATGAGAAATGTTAGCTCCGCAAATAATTTCAGAAAAAATAGCGTTTCGCGAAAAAAAAAAATACAAAAAATTGTAATAAAAACGATTTAATGGTCAGTTTTATTGGAAAGTGTTTGAATTTATGAGATATATATTTCTTTTCTCATAATGGAAAATATTTTTTTATTGGATAATAATGAGGGTTCCGTGTAAAAACAACTAAACTCACCAAATTGTGAATAAAATGCGAATCAATTACATCACCGATAACACATTAATACCAAAAGATTTTCTAAAAAACTATATTACGCAGTGAAGAATTTATGAAACGCGAGCAGAGCCGCGGTAGTAAAATAAATGTACATAATAATATGCCTTAGTGTATTTTTTTTTTGTCGCACTGTGAGGTTATGGAACCGTCTTCCTGTCAGCGTGTTCCCTCCTTCATATGATATTGGGTCCTTCAAAAGAGGCGTGAAGAGGTATTTAAGCAGGCCAGCATGACAGCGGTGACTGGCAGTGAATTCTGTTCGGTGTCAGTCACTGCTGTTTTGGATTGTACTGTACTTATCATCAGGTCCAGTGCAGTCACTGTGCTGTGTATTATAAAAAAAAAATTACACAAAACACTTTTCTTACATTGTATGGTTTCGTTCGAGCCAACACGTGTATGTAATATTTTTACATATTATTACTGATAAGATTTTAATTTCAGTCAACAATGTTTCTATTTTATAACATTTTTATGGAATTTTAGTTATTAAAGCTCATAAAAACCTGTTGAGGGATTAAAAATTACGATAATGTAACATTTATATCATTTCTTATGTGTCCATAAATTATACGATGTTTATTTGCTCACCCTAAATTATCTCTTTTAATCGACCAGTATATAGTGAAGCCGAACGTTTTGCAAAGTTAAAAATAATAGTGCAGTATTCATTTTGTTTTAAATAAAATTTAGCACGGCATTGAATATGCTTCGTATATTTTTGTTGTAATTACTTACGCTTTTAATTAATAATCCAGGTAATCTTTATGTATCTAATATTCATTTACGAGCATTTTTATAGTTTTTTTTTATGAGTTCGTTCCACATGAAGATTTAATATTTTTGAATCAATATAATATCTCTTACTATATTTGAAATATGCTGTTAACGAAAAATAATTCTGAATTTATAACTATCTGCGAAAGAAAAGTATACCTATTTTAATCTTTTAAATTGTAAATTAACGTATTCAAATGTTAGAATATTAATAGCATGCCGTTGGATCAACTGAGATGCATATTACGATATAATAGAAGATAAACGATCATTTAAATGTTATTTTAATTATTAATTGAATTACTATTAAAATCGTTTATTTGTGTTGAAAATGATAAGTTAATTTTAGCCCAATCTAACAAATTTATAAATTATAGAAAAATAGATACGAAGTAAACATTATTTAAAAAAAAAAAGTTAATCTCATTATTGTTCTATATAAATTTAAATCGTAAACCAATTAGAAATTGTTAATAACGCATGAAAAACAAACGACCACTAAATCTTGAGCTTTATATACGAGGAAAATAAAAAACGCGTAATTATTTGTTTTCGTAAATAATTCAATTCGCGAGCTCTTCTTACACTGGGTTGTTTTGTCAATAAATTTTCTATTCATAGTTTTTTTTTTTAATATCTCGAATATATACGTTGGCATTGCGTATTGATTATATGCAGTTAAATCCTTCGAATCACACTCCTTGTTTACGTCGACGTTGCAGTGCCGAACTTTTTTTTTTTGTTAACATTATCCTTGATTTATTGAACGATCACTTAATTCTAGTATCAATCTATTTCACTATAATCTAAAAAATAATAATACCTGATGTAATCAAATATATATTTAATACCTGGTTAAATAATTCATCCAAATTTTTTTTTAATGTAAATATGTTCAGTGGTTCCATTTTATAAATAACTAACAGACAGCCGTTAAGTAAACAAGACGGTGTTTGTCCTTTGTCGACTAGTCAATTGACTAGTTTAATTCGTCGACTATTTAACGTAATTATTTATTTAGATTGATGCGCTGCTAAGGCCTATATGTTGGTTTAGATAGGTTCAAAATTCCGTGGAATTTTTTACACTCATGTAATGCCTAAGCCTCGGCTTAGGCACTTTGATAACCCTTGTGCTAGTTACCTTTTTGCGGCTGAGTGCTTTCAGTCACGGTGAAGCTGTAAAGGCCCTTCCGATCAACAGCGTTAGCTAGTTAGAAAAAAAAAACCTAATTGTTAGCTATAGGTGCTACGAGACGTACGAGTATGCTTTAAGACGATAAACACCTCTTTACGAGTAAAATATTCGACATTACTTTAAATAACTTTATAAAATTGTATTATCACGGTATTTAATTTTTTTTATTTATCTTTGTTTTATTTATTTTTTCTTTGTTTATGTTATTGTGTCCCATGTAGATAAAAACTCTCTTTATTTTTTTTTAGACGATGTAGGCTTAGTGCTTAGAGCACAATCTCATCTGATGTTAAGTGACGATGAAATGCAGAATGGTAAACCAAGGTACCGGTTCTCAAGTGATGCTTTCGGAACACACCAAATTGGCATTTAGCGGCAGGTTTTCAAACTTGAGGGTGATAGCTACCCAGGCGGGCATCATTACAAAATGCCCTACCACCATGCTCTTTTTCTCACGATGTTTTCCTTCGTCGAAAACTCAGGCCGATTTTAGAGTTGGATTGTTTGGATTGAACTTATGTCGATTGACGCGGAATCCGGCCGCACTACCCACTGCGCCATCGTCGCTCTTTAGCCGTCTAAGAATTCATAGAGTGTAATTGTAAACTGTTGAAGCGTTAACTATACGTAGACGGTTGGTTTAAACTAGTTTGTTCATTTAACGCTTAACATGCGATAGAAGAAAGTGTTTTATTTCATAAAAAAAGAAACTTCATACACTCTCGCATTGCCAATATTGCAGGCGAAAGTCAATGACTTAAGACAATAAACGATTATTTTTAAAAATTGCCTATATTGTGCGCCAGAAAAGTTAAAATAAATGGAAATGTTTGTATAAGAAATATTTATAGCATCGTTTTGGAATTCTGCCATCATATTACAATGGCGTTGATAATAAGTTTTTGATTGAAACGTATTTTTTTTACGTGGGGAAATGCCTTTACGCATTTCCCTACCAGCTCTAAGCCAGGAGCATCGGGAATACCAACTAAAACCCCACGGTACCGTCTGCTACCATTCATGGGGCGATACGGAATTAATTACATGCTCGGCGTCGCCCTGGCAACCGGCCCGGCCGAGTGGCTAGGCCCCGTCTTTTATCTTAGACGCAAATAGGTGGGGCAGCCTTCCACCGTCTGTCAGCGACTACTCACTTCCTTCCCTGACGTAGCTCTCTATTTTCGCACAACTACACTACAATAGGAGCCGGAGGAGGGCATCGATGACTCATGGAGGTAAGAGACACGGACGAAGCGCGCTCTCCTACCTCCTCGCCTCTGCCGTCTCATCGGGACCGCCGCGGGGTCCCTCTCCCGCTCTTTCTCGGCGGGCTCCTGCAGCATAACATGCTCGCAGATAGAGGCCACCACCTGCCAGGTCCTCTCGCTGTCGAGCATGGCCTTAACCACGCTCGGCAACGAGAAGTCCGGGCCCATGATTAAAATGTTTGTTTTTATAATACCTACTAAAACAATATAATAGTTATTATTATAGATTTATTTTTATTCTTTTTATTAAGTTTTATTTCCGTTGGGCGCGTGAAAATGATTCGGTTGATTTATTGAAAAGTAAGTTATATATTTAATGTAATAACAACACAGACAAATAAGCATGACGTACGCATTTTAGATAACGTACTTCGTACAAACGTAACGTACGTGTTCGGCACTTTTCTTACTTATGCAACAAACATAGGCAATTAAGAAGCTATGACAACACAGAAGGATTTCTATTGTTTATATACTGTTTTATATTTACGCTATTCTTTGTATGCGTTTACATACTATGAAGGCAGACACACGCACACATAGACAATGATTTCAAAAACTATATTTTTTTCAATTCTATGTAATTATTACATGCAATACGAATAATACGAGCATAATAAAATCTGCGCACTTCAAGTGATCATTACTGATCATAAATTTACATGGTAAATATAACGGGCCCCCAAATGGTCGGTAATACAGCCAGAGGGCACACAAAATAACATATGTGCCACTTAAGCTAATGTTCCTTGCGAATGGGACGCGCGTAGACAACCCTGAGAGCTTTTAATGGGGGATTGTCATTACCTGCTATGGAAAGTTTGGATACATTGCGATAACACTAAGTCACGCCCCCCACCTTACTTTTTTATAATAAATTCATTTTCTCCAAATAACGTCATGCTTATTTGTCTGTGTTGTTATTACATTAAATATATAACTTACTTTTCAATAAATCAACCGAATCATTTTCACGCGCCCAACGGAAATAAAACTTAATAAAAAGAATAAAAATAAATCTATAATAATAACTATTATATTGTTTTAGTAGGTATTATAAAAACAATTTTTTTTCGAATAGTCATCTATATTCCAGACACTTAGAAATTGCTATTTATACAAGTAACAAACAAATAGATATCGCCTTTTACAATATACACGTATTTCATGGCAGCATTAACGTCGGTGCTACAGCAGTAGCAATATTTTCACGCGTCAATAATGACGTCCGTACTTAACTCTACCACATAGCGACTAATAACTTCGGTCGCCCGCCGACCCAGCCGTACCATATACTTGGTCCAGTCCGGACTTTAAAGACGAGTTAAAACCGTGCCATGACATAGTATGCGTTTAATTTACCCTTTCTTAACCCTCTTCGTTCTCTATAAATGAGAATCGGAATAGAAATAGGTACATGATATAGTCGTAAATAGTAACGACGTAACATATCTCTGTTTAAACAGTTCAATATTAATGTTGATTATAAAAATAGTTTAAAATAAAATACCTAGGTATTAAAGTCTTTAGTAGCGATAATACTAAGTGATACAAAGTTGCTTATTAGGGTGACGATAAAAATCTAAGTAATTTAAAAGGAATTTTAAGATAAGGGTATCGTTTTTGTACTTTGTTCTTTTTACTTGTCGCGGTAAATTTATTCTTATGTTGTTTGAGAATTAATCAATTTTATTATTGGATAAAGGTGTTTTCTAGAGATAATTCACTGGCATATTAAAGCTTTTAAAACATTATTTTTTTTACAACACATGAGCATGGACAATTTGTCATAATCACAGATGACACCTAGAGTTAAATCTCCTTAAATATCATAGATTAAAATTATTGACATATCTTTATCATACATATACATATCTATCATATTTTATTATTTTTATTTTAAATCAAATAACTAAAAAAATGCTTATGTAAAATTCTACATGGATCTAGATACACACGTGCGAGAATTAACAAAAACCAACGAACGACTTTTGAATTGCACAATGAATTTAGTTTCTTACATCGTTTGGCAACTAGAGGAACATCACCGAATTGTGTATCTAATTTTGACAGTGATGTTCGGGATTTTCGTGATAATCGACAAGAGAAAGAGTTCCCGCGGACCAAATGAAGAATAAATCGCATCTAATTCAAAAGAAATGACACTAACCAATTCCGTCCATGAGTGAAAAATATTAACAAGAATTCGATTGTAAAAATACAATAGGAATAAACTGCTTTAGTAGTACCTGTCCGATTATATTTTTTATTACATGATATTGTGCGCGCCGCGTAACTTGAACCAGTGTGGTGATAAATTTTTAGGTATCGTTGGAAGTGAGGCATGAGGCGCGGGCGCGCGTGAAATGAGAATATTGCGCACTCAAAATCCATACAATATATGACAGACACCCGGTAAGAAGTACACAAAATTTGTCATATAAGTTTTCGAATGTATTTTCAAAGGACTAATTTAATTTAAGCTTATAATAATAAAAACCACACACATCGAAATAAGTCTTTTATAACTTTATTTCGTTTAGCTTTGAAGCGATGATGGCGTAGTGGATAGTGCGGCAAGATTCCGCGTCAATGGACGCGAGTTCGAGCCCACCCATCAAACTCTAAAATCAGCCAGAGCTTTCGGTGAAGGAAAACATCGTGAGGAAACCATAGTATGGTGGAAGGGCGTTTCATAATAATGTCACCTGGGTAGCTACCACCCTCAAGTTTGAAAACCTGTCGTCAAATACCAATAGGTGTGTTCCGGCAGCATCACGTGACAACCAGTACTTCTAGGCTTAGTGGAACACACCTATTGGTATTTGGCGACAGGTTTTCAAAATTGAGGGTGGTAGCTACTCAGGCGGACATTATTACAAAACGCCCTACCACCATGCTATGGTTTTCTCACGAAGTTTTCCTTCACCGAAAGCTCAGGCTGAGTTTAGAGTTGGATAGGTGGGCAGAAACCCGCGTGCATTGACGCGGAATACGGCAGCACTATCCACTGCGCTTCAGTTACAAGGCGCGGCGCAAGATGCGACCTTCGCTCAAATATAATGCATTTACAATTTTTTATTATTATTATTTTATATTTAGCTTATCATAATAATAAGAATAATAATCACTTAGTGCATAAATAGTGGAATTTAACAGGAGCTCGTAACAGAATTACGATGGTAGGAATCGATGCACGACTTTGCAGAGAACCGCAATGCCGTCGTGAGATAGAAGCAATTGGAATGCAGTTGAATGTTCTAATAGAAGTCGATTTACTACACACCGCAATCTGCGCAATTAATTCGATTTACTGTCCTTATTTGCATGTCTGATGCGATCGTAATATTCATTTCTTATCTCTCTAACTACACAAGTAAAACGACATATGAGCTATAGGTATATTTGTGGAATTTATTTATAGTTTTTATTTACTTTTAAGTTGTACCGGAGAATTTTGTACCGCCTCAGAATCAATAAATGTTGTGTTATTGGTTCAATTAAATTTAGTTTTTTCACCCTAGAGATGGTAAAAAAAGTCTACTAAGTCAGTCAATCTGATCTCGAGACTTCATTAAAAAAGCAGTTTCATCCCTACTACCTCCTAGCCAGATAGTTCCACACAAAAAATCTCTTAACATTAAAGCCAAAAAAAACTTGTGGGTGTGTGTAAGCGACACGGAATTACGTAATCGTCGGCACGTAATGAAAGGCGTAAATGGTGTTTTAAGACCAACTTGAAGTGTCTTCACTCCGCCTGCGATGCAACTACTGCCGTTCTGAGCGTTTTACTTCTATGCATGTAAATAGTTTCAATGGATCTCGAGTTAAAATCTAACAGACTGACAGTTAGACGTTGCCTTTTAAGTAATGTAAGGTTTTGCTACATGTAATGTTATTTTACACAGAAATAAACGATAATATAAAATAAATATCCGTCATTTTTATTTTGATTTATAAGTTTCATCATAGTAAGTTTGTCTATCCTTTGTATTATCTTCCCTAAGCCTGCGTAGAGCTTACTATAATTGGTACTTTGTGCCCTAATGCGACTTTAGTCTCTCGCCTAAATTGTTTTCGAACGCTTTCCCGATGACTCCCGGGATTCGTGTTTCGAAAAGATTTGAGGGATGAGTTTTTGATAAACTTAGTTATTTGTTCTCGAGTTACAAAACGAATAGGTTGATGCAGAGCGTCCACTCCGACCAACGACATGTATCTATATGGCTAATACAAAATAAAATCATATCCTGTCATCGGATCGTTCTTATGTCACTTGTTTTCTATATTATACAATACTACTATTTTGTGTTATATATAACGTGGATAACTTGAGAATTAATGAACAAGTTTCAATGGAGTTTTCAGATTAATATAGCAATGAATCCGATGAAGAATCTGAACAAAATGAAGTTGATATTAATTCGCTAATTTCGCTTAAAAGTTATAGTTGGTCCTATACGGTTTTGTTTGCCATCTTTGCATATTATTAATTGTTTTCCTTTGGCAGAACTTCGTTATATGATAGAAGAAAACTTCTGACAAAAATTTGTCCAAATCGAAGGTGGTCGATTCCAACTATTGTCGATTTACCCATAGTCGATTGGTGTAGACCTTACTTTATGGAAATTCATCGTAAATAATATGGTTGATATTAATTTGTAACCCTTGTGCTAGTTACCTTTTTGCGGCTGAGTGCCTTTAGCACTCGCCCCCACAGACAATGAAGCTGTAAAGGCCCCTCCGGTCAACAGCGTTAGCTAGGTTCGAAAAAGAAAAAAATCCACCTCAAATTCGGCTATATTTGTAACGGAAAGTAATCTCAATTGTATTATTTACATAGGATTTCCGCTAAAAGTACAATGTACATCTTTATAAATCGAATAGGTTGACTAAATATTAATTGAAGTTTAATTATAATTTGGTAACCTGTAAAATATCGGTATCTATGAATCCATCCATTCCACTGCTGGACATAGGTCTCCCCAAAGACCTCCACGACGACGGGTCTTGCGCCTCCCCCATCCAGCGGATTCCCTCGACCATCACCAGGTCGTCGGTACACCTTGTGGGTTAAATATTTTTTAACCATTGTTATTTTCATTGTTAACAGCCGTTGAGTCTTACAAAAATAAATAATGAAGTTTTCCCATAGGGAATATGTAAATACAATTTACAATATTTTAGTTTAGAAGTTAGAAATACAATTTTGAATCCAATTCAGACACGTAATTTCTGTCTGTCGAATAGCATTAAAATGCGAACAATGCTCCAGACGCTATCTATCTATCTAATAAGCCAAAATACATTTATTCGACCGATTCAAATCTTTAACTTGTAAAAAAAAAATTGGTATCAATCTAAATTTAAATTTTTTTCCATGTGCTCATACTGATTTCATTTTAAGCCTTTCTTCCACATAACCTCGCTTATTGTTGATATTATTTCAGTCTAAAATATCAAAAGTTGCATTGATTCTGACTACCGCGGTCTTTTTTAACCTATAGTGTACATTTAAATTAAATACAGATAAATACATAACATAAGCTCACGCCTGTTTTCCCCGAAGGGTTAGGTAGAGATTAAACAGCGAACTACACCACCCACATTTCGCCGAGCTTAGTTTCGTCCCAGATGTGACAGGGGGCGAGCCTGTCGCCATATCAGGCACACTAATTCCGGGATGATACTGAGTAGAAAAACCAAATACCACTTAACCCGACCCAGGGATCGAACCCGAGACCTCACAACGGCAGTCGCACCGTAATACACCGAGGCGCGAAAATAGATACAAGTAAAGTATATAGGTAAATAATAATAACATACCTATATCATAAGAAACGAGATAACCCTAATAAAATAACTTCAAGAGCGAAAGGAAGCAACAACGAAAATGGTTTATATCTTTGACAGTAAGAATGCAAATGGCTTAAAGAATTTTGTTTAGCAACAATTTTGACACTATTCAGTTATCAATATTCATGAATGTATCCACATTCCGCATTTATGATATAGATCACGTGAATATACCGTTTCATATAATTATGTAATGTTTTAATTTATCCGTATTATATTAAATTATATACACCGTTGCTTTGTTCTTTTATTAATATGATGGTCACCTATGTTTATAAAGAATATAACATTTCTTTCTATTTGATTTTTTAATTAATATGGTGTGTTAGAGGACGTAGTGACCAAGAGGGTCAAGAGTGTAGAGGGCGAGGGTAACCGGTAACGTCGGTAAGGGGTGACTAAGGCGAACGTATTTTAACCAAATTGAGCATGTCTTAAATAAAGGCCAGATGAAAAGTACTCATAACCGGTGAGCATGTTTGAAAGCGCTCATGAAAGTAGATGAAGCGAAAGAGGTGTGTAGAGCTCGTAGCAAGTGGAAGGACGTAATCTCTGCCTACCCCCACGGAAGAACGGTGTGATACTATGTACGTACTTATAATCAATTTAGCGCCACCTACCTTATCACCGTCGAACTTTTCAGACGGTTCGTCGTAAATACGGGCATCACGTTTCTCCCTAGATCCGCGGCGCGCTAGTAGCGGCGTCTGTGGTGGCGATGCCAACGCCAAACTATTCCTAGCGCTATCTAGCGGCGACTTTATAAACTCAATTTTCCCCCCTTCAACGCAAATATTCGGCGTTAGGGGATAATTCGGCGATAGTGCAACGTTTGTGTTTGCCAGATGATTGTAATGGTTCTCCTCGATCGAAAGAGTTTTTGGTTTGGCTTTCCTGCGATATGAGGAATCGTAGGCGACCAGTTGTGAGTTCTCTTCCGGGAATATTTGCCGAGGTTTTCCGGGAGGGCGGTCTGGTGGCTCTGGGGAGATGTTACCATCCATGCCTGAGTTCTCATCTCTCTCATTGTTTAATGTTCTGTAACAAATATTTAATTATTAGAAGACTTGAAAACCGTTCAAAAATTTTAAAAATACATATTTTTTTTTTTTTTTTTTACAATGGACAGCACAGTGACTGCACTGGACCTGATGGTAAGCACAGTGCAATCCAAAACAGCGATGACTGACACTGAACGGAGTTCACTGCCAGTCACCGCTGTCATGCTGGCCTGCTTAAATACCGCTTCACGCTTCTTCTTCATTTTCAAAAGTAAATACTTAAATATGCAGTTAAAATATTATGTAAGCCATTTAAATAAAATTAAAGTATGTACGTTATAACTTCAGTAACGGCAAAATACATTTTTATTTAATTCTGCGTTAAATAAAATTTCTTGATTAAAACAATTCTTTCCAAGAATATTACAGTAATTAACTAATATAAAAATATTAAGTAGTGTTCTTTTTAAGTTCAAGTACCCTATCAATTTGTATAATGAGGAAATGTTATAATCGAAACGTAAAAAACCGATTCATTTAATTATTGCAAGTTTTATTACTGTGATAAAAATCTCATTAAAAAAGCAGTTTTAAGATTTTTAATTAAATTATTGACAGGACTGTCAATAATTAGTAAGGTATTGGCCCAAATACTTAACTCGTATCTGCTATTTTATGTTTACTACACGAGACTGTCAAAGCCAGTAGACGTGACGTTATTATTAACTATATGTGTTCATAGATGGCAGCACAAGTTGTGCGTTCTTACTGATTTATATATTTTTTTAGTTATCTTTAAAATGCAACTCTTAAATGACTTAAAACTTTTAGGAAATATATTTTTATTTATTGTTTTAAGAGAACTGTAAAGAAACATATAACAATGTATTAAAGATTATAAAGATAAGATTGAAAAACCTACATCGCGCATATGAAATTTTTGTCTGCCGTTTGTATATATACTGGCGGAGACGTTGTTCGGTCGGAAGTGTATTCTTTAGTGTGATGTTGCAACTGTATCTAGATCGACTAGCTTTAGTTAGGAGGTCTACAGCTCGTGACGTCACGCGTTCGTTGTCTGGCAACGCTCCTTGTAACGTGCGCTGAGGACGATCGCCCGCGCGGCTGCGACGTTCCGCCGGCGCACTTTCCTTGGGCTGCCCTCCAGAACCTTACGCGGTTTTAGTTAACTCGTTAGCTTAGCGCTTAGCTCCGGTTAATTCTTGAGCACTTCCATAACGTGGCGGCGAGAACACTCGATTGCCAGATTTTTGCAAAATATGTTATTTAAAAATTAAATAAATAAAATACCTACTACAAAAATATTATTCATTAAATTTAATTAATTTATTTGTGAATAATCATGAATACATAAAAATATATTTATGTATCAAAGACGTTAATATAAATGATAAAACGTGATTTCAAATAAGCAACCGGGGCAATATTTTATACTGATGATATCCTTCTACTATTATGTGAGGTTCTGGCGTTTACGCCAGATTTCTATTGTTTTCCTATTGTCTTATTTTTATGGGTAATCGACATATTAATTATTGGTAGACAGATGCACACCACGCCCTTTTGTGGTTAAAGCAGGGAAATATATAATTGTATACTGAACTGAATAAAAAACATATTTCCCTAACACTAATACCTATATAAGAATCTTACAATTAATACGCCAGTATTATTTGTTATTAAGAACACATTTATTGAATATTCATTAGCTTAGAGAGTGCACAAAGACTGCAACTCAAGGCCCGAGGAGAGAAACACCGCAAATTATACCAAAATATCCTAATAGTATATCTCCAAAATTTAAAAACAATGGTCCATTAAGCATAACATAGTGTGTAAAATAATGCCGTGAGCGAAACGTTTGTCTGCACTGTCTACCGCACGATTAATGGATTTACTATTAAAATCTATTTGATAATAAACGGTTGTAGAAATACATATTACGAAATTAAATGTCACTAAAAGGCCGCAGTGAATGTATAATTAATTTACGTGTATGTTTTGTTCTATAAATTTCAATTTATTACCAATATAGGTAATAAATAATTCTTTTTAAACGTAAGTAATCAATCTGTGTAGGATCTTGTTGGATACATACAAACAATTTGAAAAGGAGGTAATATTATTTATCACTAACCAAAATTTGACCTAGTAGTTACCTTAGTCAAATAAATAATTAAATTTTACAGACATTTTTGTTTTATATCCCGTAAGATAACACTAATAAATATTACAGAATATATATAATATACGACGACCTGGTAAAGGTCGCGGGAACCGTTGGATGCGAGTGGCGCAAGGCCGCTCGTCGTGGAGATCTTTAGGGGAGACCTATGTCCAGCTGTGGACGTCTTTCGGTTGAATGGATGGATGGATAATATGTAAAATAATAACAACATAAATATTGAAGATACAGAAAACTAAATAACAGGATTCCTATTAGACGACACAAGGATAAGCAATGTATTCCAAAGAAATACCCTAATTTAACCGTTGTTTTGGGGTATTTTATACGAATACTTGTGACTGCAGAACTATAAATATATAGCATGATACTTATTATATTTTGTGACAGTGTAGATAATAAAAAGACAGGATCGAAAAAATATAATACGCAAAAAAAATACTGTAAATTACAGTTGTAAGGACTTTCATTTCATAGATGCTTCTTTTTTTAATTATTATAAAGTGCTCATTAGTTTAGTAAATAATAACACATCAAATAATCAAAGAATGATATGTATCGCGGCTAATACCCTGAAATATATAAATATACGAACTACATGAGTGGTTTGCATGGAGGTAGGGCATTTTCTAATGATACCCGCCTAGGTAGCTACCATCCTTAAGTTTGAAAACCTATAGGTAAATACCAATAGGTATGTTCCGGCAGTATCACTTGAAAACCAGTACCTCTAGGTTTAGTATTTACCATCCTGGACCACATCGTCAATTAACATCAGGTGAGATTGTGGTCAAAGCACTGAGCCTATTCCGTGTAAAAAAAGAAATAAAGTAAAGAACCTCGATGCTCTGTTTAGTACAGGTAAAAACGGGTTTCAAATTAAAAAAAAAGCTTTCACACCCTTCTCACCAAACAACATAATCTGTGTTGATCTTAGCCACCGTTTCTTATCGTACGTCGAAAGTGGGGTAACCAAGGTATTCAGTTCAAAATTTACGGACACGTTTTTTTTTAATGTTTACCTACTTTCTATTCGCAATATAACTCGTGGTTTAATTTTTATTTCGTTATTTTTTTTTGTATATGTAGCTAATAAAAACATTTAACTCCTTATTTAACACATTAACTTGGAAAATGTTTTTTTTAAGGTTTTTTTTTTATCATGTTGTAATCTTTTGAAAGATCTAACAATTGATAAATATGACCGTTTTTAGTTCAAATTCCATTACAATATCAGAAAAGAACCATGTTATTTTTTGGTAGTTTTTTTAAATTACAATACCAGTCACATTTTTTTTGACAATCACCATAATTTGTAATTATTTAATATTATCCAAAAGAGTGTTAGATACTTGGTGACAATAACATACAATTGTGGGAGCGCCAACACTTATATTGATTAGACACATTCGGGATAGCCTCACGAATAAATATACATTTATATTTCAACACATAAAAAGTGTGTACATTCACACCAAATACGTGACATTTGTACGTTATACTAATGTTTCTGATAGTAAATAGAACTTAGGAAAATAAAAGGACTCAAAAATCTTAGGAAAATTCATGTCTAAAGACAAATTATGACGGCACTATTGGCAATAAAATAATTATACTAAATAATAAACTAGAGATGCTGGAATGGCTATTATTGTAACTTGTTTATTATAGTGGAGTTTTGAAACAGATACTAAGAAATAATTTGTATTTTTTTGTATCTTTCAAAAGCACTTTTAAAACAGTGGCGATTTAGTCCAGGATGATAAACATATTATGCCTAGAGGGTAAACACTCTCAAGTGATGTTACTAGAACACACTAATTGGTGTTTGGAGACAGGATTTCAAACTTGAGGGTGCTATTTGCTCAGGCGGGGATTATTAGAAATTGCCCTTTCACTATTTTTCGTTTTTTATTCTTTCACCAAAAGCTTTCTTTCTTTCACCTTTCACCATTCTTTCACCTACGGGAATCCACGGAGAATCCAACCACACTATCATAATGGTATGTATTGCTCATTGCTTCGTTGCTTCATCTCTAAATTTCTAAATCTCTAAATTATTATTCAAAAGTGAATTTGATTAAAACAAAAATAAGGAACATGAATTTTTCCGTTGATAAATCCCTTGAAATTCGTAGTAAAATGCCATCCATGTTGTTAGAGCTAGATAAAAAAAATATGATATAACTAGCTCTTAGCCCGCGGTTCCGCCCGCGTATTAAATTTTCTACTCCGAACAATTCTTCACTGGGGTAATATAGTTTTTTTAAGTAATCATCGAAAAATAACGATGTTTCGATTTTTTTTCACAATTTTTTGAGTTTTGTTTGTTTAACGAGGAACACTAATTATTTTCAAAAATTAAAATAGCTTGAGTCACGCCTTGTAACTTCAGGAATCTGCCGGAAAAAGTCTCGTCAAATTCGGTCCAGCCGATACGGAGATTAGCACATACTAAAATTTAAAAAATTGTATTATTTTCTACCGTATATATTTTGTAAAAACTTGTTTATATTTTGTAAATACAGACATTTTAATTTTATTGCCGGTAATTAAGAAAACACATAAATACAGTATCATCATGGGAAAAAAGTCAACAACTTAATTACACCACGATGTTATCTTTCAATAAAAATCGAGCTACATTATAGTATGGGATAGATGAATTCGAATCCTTGTCAATCGACGCGGTAACAGACCATACTGACATCACTGAATCATTAGCGCTTCGAAAATAGACCGTCTTGTAAAATTAATTCGCAAAACATTCATTATTGCGTAACTAAAATAGACAATTAAAATTTTACATTGATAGTGCCTTTTTTTTTTTTTTTGACGGGGGTAAATGCATTTACGCACTACCCTTATCTATTGTATTTAGGGGATAAAAATCCCCCAATACAATAGATAAGGGGGCACGGAGTGACGAATAAGGGGGCACGGAGTGACGAAACATTGATAGTACCTACTTTAAAACTACTTCCACGCTACTCTGATATTTAGCCAGTAGCGAGTTCTTTTTATAAATCAATAAATTCCTATTCATAAAAAGAACTTACGTAACTTTTTATTCACAGTTCTCCATTCATTTAATTTCTAATTCATAAACATTTCTTGGCGACCATACCGATCTATCAATCATTGTGCGGCACATCAAAACATTGACCAACACGGCACCGGGAGGCAGTGGATCGCGTAATAGCAGCTATAAAATGTGTTGCCAGAATTTTATTTTTAAAAACCTTAAAGAGTTTTCTGCAGTTTTTTTGCTGTCGGGTTCTCTGTCATCTGTGGCATGTGGCAGTTTTCGTCATTATTTAATTAACTATTTGACTTTATGGTGTGTAATTTTGGTGACGTTATACGTAATATTGTTTGGTTAAGTGGAGTTTATTGAAAATAATAACGCAGAAGTTTTATTATAAGCTGCCACAAAACTCCCTGGTAAGGTCTAGCAAGATAGCCATCGACTTGCTAATTCTTTGAAGCATTGAAAATTAATGCAACATTGGAAAAATATCGTGCTACACATGACACTGGCAGAATTCTATATGTACCTATGTATGTGTCTACACGCACAACGGACCGCCAATGTGTCTAAGTGCGGAAACTTAGAAGTGCTCGGTGACGGAACGGTCTAGTGGGCAAAGTCTCATAGTAACTCATACAAACTATTTTTTTTTCATGTGCCGGTACGGTTAGGGTCGTGGTATGATACGCTCTAGTGTCTATGAGTCCTTTAGTCACAAATTATCATTAACTAAAAAGAAGAAGGGTTTTGTTGAAATAAAATATCCAATAAATAGATAAAAAAAATCTCAATAAAAAGCCGAAAGAGAAAAATTACGATATCCTTATATTAATACTTTCTATAGTTTGTACTGTTAATTTACAGTATTACATAAAACTTTTTTGATACCTAACTATGATATAATATTAATTTATGTAGGTGGTTTAATAACTAACAAAAATAAAATATATAAATGTACTCCAATATGTCAATGATACAACAATAATATAAAGATTGAATAAAAACACATCGTAAAATACCGAAATATTCAGGTAAACGTCTATCAACTGGCAACACTAATCACTGATCGTCATAATTTAAACGGTTTAGTATACAAATTAACTTGTCAAATATAACACATGTAAGAATGTTTAATATATAGTTGACTGGAGTATAATAAATTGAATGTTATGCAATAATAGCGTTTTGTAATTTAGAACAGCGTTCTTATTTGATTTTAGTCACGTTTCTCTGTCTCATTTTAGTATTAACTTGTGTTTATGAAGTGAAAGAGTTATTTAGAGGCTCTGTGCCATTCTTGGTAGGGGAAAAACTTTTAGATTCGCGTTACCAACGCTAGAACGTCAGCTGTAAACATGATGCAGTATGTCAAGTATAATCGCGTTTAAGTGATGGCGCCAAGAGATAAATAATAAAACGTTAACTTACACAGACTATCGTATGTTTTGATTATGAATAACCAATATGAAAATGTCCATAATTATTGCTCGGAGCGCCAATAGATATAAAACTAGACAAACGTTAACTGTTAGGTTATGTTAATAATTTCAACGAATTAACAAATTATGATTTTTTTTTTAATTTCGAGTTTTCATTTCTGTCGTCCTGTCTATGAATGCTTAGTTTTTTTTTTTAAATTTAAATAGACATAAAGCGATTATTCTAAATTTAAGTTTCGACATATAAATTTAGTGACCTTTCCTATATGCATCTCCTTCCTAACTCATTGCTGAAGATTGTTTTTATATAAACGATATTTTCCAGACGGATTATCTACCGAATAAATTTAAATTATATTTCCTTATTGCTGTTTGATCGATTTGAATGTCGAATATTGTATAAAGTGATATAGAAGAATTTTGAGTTGCCACAAAATCCGCCTGGAGAATTGTAACAATGGACCGCCATTTTGTTAGGATAATGCAGATTATAAAAATAGTATAAAGTTAAGCCTAAACAAGTTGTATAACTTTTATTATTATTTTCTTTAGAATTTTAGACCACAAACATCATCACATTTTCCTTAAAATGTGGACTGATCTTTTTCAAACTAGTAGACACATATTTAAAAAATATTTTGCATGGAGCATTGCGAAATGCCCCGAATACCGAAGAAACTTCGTTTGACACCTCTTTGATGTCATTCTTAGTACGTCTATCTGTCACTCGTTCAGCAATAACCACCACGTAAACTTGGAACTCGCCTGATTTTATTTTTTAATCAAATTAATTATCATTATATATTCATATGAAAATTATACTTTTATTGTAATACATTCTATTTTGTTTCGTTTAATTTATTTATTTATATGATTTTTTTATTTTGAAACATTGAAAAACTAGAAGTGCTACACGTCTCCGCTTCCACACAGAAATGTAAATTATTCACTACGTTATAATAATCTACTAAATATTCAATGGCTATTACAAAATAAAGTACTGAAAATGAGATAAAGTTTTTTTTGTCGGCTATTTTGACTATTTACCCTAATGACTTGTTTATACATAACTTATTGCTTAAAAATATGCCCGAAGAATATATTCATGATTTAAAAAGAATGACATAGTATTGCATTAGATATTTTATAAATTTATACAAATGTAAATATATATATATATAGTATGTTGGTCATAGTGGGGGTACAGTTTATAACCTCTGTCTAAACTTATTTATCAATATGTATTATTTAATTTCCTTTATTTTACATAGACATAACCCGGACAACGCCGCTAGTTAGATAATTAGTTTAGGTATAAAGATGAATACGAGTTTTTAAATACAATAATAAAAAAAAACAAAATAAATTTTTCTAATACCACGTATATGTGACAGAGTTTACATTAAATAATATCAATTAACCATATTTCAGTGTGCCATTTTAAATTACTCTTAATGTCTCAAGTGCATATATTACGTTGTTAACATTGAAGACGTCAAAAAGAATAAAGTGATTTGAAGTGACGAAAATATAACTACTGGGCACAATCCTTCTAGTATACGTTACATAATATGCCATTCTATTATCTATTCTAAAATTGAGTAGATTAAGTATATTTTTACATGTATCTAAAGATGGAGTTATGTTGTTTTCTTGTTTAATGAAACTACCGCTTCCTTCCCGTTCCCAGAGTGTTTAGAAATGAACTAAATAAAAGTGAAGAAAACAAACGGTTACTGATGAGTGTGTTTCATTTTAAATTTCTTATTCTGTTCTGGCTCAATTTGAATTTTTAGCATTTAAATTTGATTCCAGATGGAGCTTTATGCAAATTAAATATAATTGAGGTAAGCCTTTTGTAAACCTTTGATAAGAACAGGCCTCTTTTATCGATTTACAAAAAAGAAAGTTTTGTGTTTCCTTTGCACGTCTACATAATTCTTTCAGCAGGTATTTTTCTAAACAAATCTATTATTTTAATTTGGACTATCTATTAAGGTTTGAATGTTTTTTTACACTGTAATCTCACCTGATGTTAAGTGACGATGTGGTCCAGGATAGTAAGCACACTAAGCCTAGAGGTACAGGTTTTCAAGTTATCCTGCCGGAACACACCTGTTGGTGTTTGGAGACAGGTTTTCAAATTTGAAGGTGGTAGCTAGCCAAGCGGGCATTATTCGAAAATGGCCTACCACCATGCTATGGTTACCTTACGTTGTTTTCCTTCACGGAAACCTCAGGATCATTTTTTAGTCGTGGATATATGGGCTAGAATCTGCGTCCATTGACGTGGAATCCGAACAGTGAATAATAACTAATAACTGTTTATTATTGAACTAAAGAAAAAAAAAATCGTTTCGAAAAAGAAAACTAGAAAATTGAAAGTATTCCACAATTATTTTGAGCTAAAAATTTGAATTTATGTGCGGTACGAAACTCAGTCGAACATTAGGTAAATTTACTATCACAATATTTTAGATACTTGTATGTAAAAAAAACACCATATAACAATCTAAGAACGCAATACAATGAAAAAATAACGTTCAACCATGTAATGAAACCCAACCTCAGCGTATAGTATTGTGCCAAAGTTGACTTAATTCATATTCGATGAAACTTAAAAAGGACGATAAAGAAGATTAATAGTTTTTCCTTCCTTTCTCGTTTCCTTCTTTTACCTTCTACTTTCACATTTACAGCCTTAATTTTTCTTTAAAATTCTCACTTGAGTGTTCTCGATAATCACCGCGGAATTTACAAGCGCAAACTGCGCAGTAGTTTTTTTTACCATCAACCTTGACCTCACAGTTTTTGACGTCTAACATACAAATGACCCGGTAAATGGGCAAGACTAATCAAGCGTTTATTACTAGCTAGTCGTCCCATACGCTAAAACTAACTATGCTCAGAATTCGGTTCTATGTCGTATTACTCGTTCATATAATAAACAATATGATTCCATAGATATATTTCGACACACAAAACAGTCATTTAAAAACGAAATAATAAAATTAAATCGCGAAAATATATAAATTAATTATTAACATATGTCATATACCATAAGACAAGTCTTCACACTCAATCACTCGCTTAGACATTCAAACACACGACACTCACACACACAACACATACAAGCGTCACAGCTCCAGCGTCAGACAATAGTGCCTTTTTTCTTTAACTTGTATTAATATTATAATTATATACCAATATGAAGTAATGGTGGAACCCTGTCTTGGCTTTAATTACTAAACAATGTGTGTTATTCTAAATAATTATGTATGCTGTTGGGTTTCCTAGAAATAAATAAATAAATTACGACTATTCGGAGGTAGTCAAATGTTACTTCTCTTTGAAAATGTTCAAAATATATATTCAGACAAGTCGCATCATTAGATATCTATTATGGAACATTTAACGCCATGGTTCATTACGCAAACCTCACACAATACTCGGATCTCTGAACAGTCACGGTTTGGAAATGACCTTACGCGATTGCTCTCACTGTTATATGAGAATGTATTGTGATACTTACACTATCCGATACGATATTTATTGAAAATCTATGAAGAGAAAACGTTTTAAGCATTGTCGGAAAAAAAGATTAGCAAATTAAATTATAGATTTTTTTTATTTAAAAAATCCTTGGCAGGTTGACTGTAGGTCAATAAAAATTCAGATAAAATAGTTTTTTGAAAAAACTATTGATTTAAGGGACCTTAACAGCTTTATCCAGCCTAAGGCACCCAGCGAAAATTTAGTGGTAATAATACAAAAAGGTTTGTTCTGCATATAACTCCACAGAATATCCCCCCTGCAAAGAATCAGTTTTATAAAAGATCACATAAAATAATTATGTCCGTGTTGTGAGTTGGACATTCGCATTTATGATATGTAGTGAAGTGTGTTTGACTAGTAACACTATTGGTATATCCTACTTGAAGCTCGTGCAAGAACTTTTCCACGTCTTCAAGTAAAAGCGTGTAAATAGGTTATGAAGTAGACATTATGTATTTACAAATAATTGTTGCAGTAAAATAAATCAGCAACCGAGGCAATATTTAAGGAACTTTCTATAAGTTACCATAATTACTCTCAGTAGACTTATAAATTGAAAATTTTTGTATACGATATCGGATACATGTCGGATGATATAAATGTTCTTCGTCGTGACTATGACGTTGCACTGTGATTGCGTTTTCATTCATTATAGCCATCATAAGGGCATTCACATTAACAGCACAATCCATAGAATTCCCACGTCCGATCATCACGTTTTCCACAATCTGAATGCTTCGTCAGAAAGTTGCCTAGACTAGATTTTTAGATATTAACCTTTTTCTCGTGAGTTTCATACGAAATATTTACAATTATAAATCATTATTTTTACCTTATTCTATATTAAGTAAGGTTGGGACAATATGTTTTCTTCTCCCACTCTTCACTGTCATTATTGTCATCTCAACCTTAACACTTTTTATTTACGTATCAATCTTCACACAATCCAGCTATACCTTCTATGGTCTTCCTCTCTCTACCTTTATATCCATCAGCCTTCATAATTAGCACTTGAGTTACGTTATTTTCATCTCAGTTAATAAGATGTACATACCACGCTTATCTTCTCTGGCACTGGCGCTACAAGCTTCCTCTGATATAGTCATTTGTAATGACACATTCAACACGACAGGCCTAATAAATATTTAACGTGCCTATATAATCTTTCCATATTCAAGGAACTGTATAAATTCAGTGTAGACGGAATTCTGACAAGTCTCGGGGGCAACTAACATGTGATACCTACAAATACTCCTGAATCTCAGAAAGAATTCTATAAAACCTGACCTGTTGTATGGATTTGATTGTTGGGCAACTAAAGTCATATTTTTTACCTACACCTGGTGTCCCCGAAGAATGTAAGCTAGGACATTTAATGTTTTCAATTTTCATAAATGTCATCTACTGTTTTTTTTTTTTTTTTTGACGGGGGTAAATGCATTTTTGCCTTTTTTTTTTTTTCGAGGGGAATGCATTTACGCACTAGTTGTCCAGCCAGATCTGATAGGGACCCCCCTTCCAGATGTGGTTGAAACACGTCTGAAGATGTGTGACAGTCTCTCGCACGAAAGCGCGAGAGGCTGTCACACAGGATTAGTGTGGGACTCGCGGCGAGAAGCGCCGTTAACCACTACCCACTAAACCCCCCGGTACCTCCCGCCACCTAGTTGGAGCAAACACGGGATCGGACTATGCATTCACCGCGAGAAGATGTAAATGCATTTTTGCCTAGCTTATGCGAATGATTTGAGAATATACATACAGGTTAATAGCAGTAGTGACTGTGTTAAGTTACAGAACGATACCGAGACATTAGAGTCCAGGTGTATTACCAATACAATGGACCTCAATATAAAAACATGTTACACGAATACTAAAATAAATTTATAACATAACTAGAACTTAAAAATGATTACATTACAGAAAAATTTGAAAGTAACACCAGGTACAGGGAATCCTTTTATAACATGTGAGAATGGGATTTTGGAACGCAAAAATCTAACATTAGTTGTAAACAAAACGCGAAATGATTATGTAACCACCAATGAGGAGGAGTGTGTCTACGCTTTGCTTATTTTTGATGGCATGGGAGACGAGACGTGATTACGTATGCAAATTTGAAGTAAATTATGTCAAAAACGGTGTCTAAAATTCCTAAAATTCTACCTCTGTTCGGTTTAATCTGATGCTATACCTACCTATAAACAATAATCGGCATATAATGAGTTTGAAAAAAAAAAATGTATCTACTTCTCTATTGATTTTATGATACCAAACCAAATCCGTATTTTAAGTGCGTACTTCAACAGCATTCCGTGCGGTTGGTTGGTTGTCTTATTATAAATCTTATGGATACGAGAGTGGAATGATTCATTCGATCTAGGTTAGGTTATTTTCGCTGCGTTCGTGAAGTCTAAAACACTAACACGATTGGTTTGTTAGTGAAATACGGTGTGTTATTTTAACGTTTTATTTTATTAGACACAGAGAGAGAGAGAGAGAGAAATATAATAGACTATACACTGATAGAGAATATTTTATTATTCAAAGCACACCAAAATACTATAGAAACTTTAGCCTATACAAAAAAAACTAACCTCAATCAAAGTGACTTTCGTTCGAATAAATCGATCGACTAATTGAAATGATTTTTATGGTGTATATGCCCAGATGCTTTGATCACAATCTCAACTGATGTTAAGTGACGACGTGTTGTAAATAATCGAAATCTAAAGATAATTGTTCTCAAATGATGATGCCCCAATACAACTGAGAATGATTGACTAAGATTGATTGATATTATAGGGAAGTTTGTATATTTATTTCTCTGTCTGACTTTCATTTGAGAAATACTGATTCGATTTACATGATTCTTTTAAAAAATCATGGGTATATTATTTGGCCAAGTTTTAGTATGCACATATTTTGTTTTGTCACATTAATAATATATGAATAAAGCTGTGAAAAAAAATCATCAATGGAGACTACAATAATGTCTTATGTGCAGATGCGAAATTTTTTATCTTATTATGCTTTATCTAATCCATGAGAATATAATATAATATTTTTTATTTACGAGCAGAGTTGCGGGCACGCCTTTTTATTATTTTTAATATATTATTATAAATGTCAAATAAATAAACAGAACCATCATATAAAAAATGATAACCGTTTTTTAGCGTTCTCCTAAATTTGTCCATAAGTTTTTAGATTACTATTTAAGATATTAAACAAAAAAAAAATCATACGGTTAATTATTGTCGTCGTAATTATGAAACGCATGGTCATGATGATGATATAGATTTGAGAGAACCGGAAATGAGCCCATAATTAGGTATGGTAAGCGGGAATAAATAATTTTAGCGGTAAACCAAATCCTGTGTACGGCGCTCGAGTGTGTTTGATACTTAATAATTAATTACACTTTTTAGAAGAATATTGATATGAATAAAACAGCTAATAAAAATAATAAGTCAATTCTATATTATTAATATGGAAAATATTTACATTTGTAGGCAGATTTTTAATAGAGACTCCACAATGAATTTATTTTAATTATTAGTACATTATTGCAAATGCCGTGAAATAGGCAATTGCAGGCGGCCTTCACTAATACAAAACAGGCAATTGCCATTTCCGCCAATGCATATATAGTGCTTTTCTCAAAAGAATGCAGGGAAATAAAACATACTTTTTCTATTATTCCTTTAATTTAATTAATATGAAAAATTACAGTAAATATATTGGGACAATTAGGAAAAGAAAATGTTATTGATTTCCCGGTGTTTGTTATTGAACTTTTGATGAGGTTTGCAGGTGGGTATTGGAGATAGTGGTAAATGGCTGAATTGAATGCTGCTTTGAAGTGGGTGTATTTATTTAGTCTGTAAATAACGAATCAAGACGAACTTTCAGCTTTGCCGCATATTTTCCTTTTATCATCTGTGCCGAAAGGTAAGCGAATTTATGGCTATACAGTTATATTACCGCAATTTGTATTAAGCAAAGACACTTACTTTACCAAGAATAATAAAAGATATCCAATCAAAAAGTATTTAATAACCGCTGCACGCCGTTTCAAACAACATTGTTGGAGCGTTGTAATGTTCCATATTCAAAAAGCGCTCCTGCAATGGATTTGATTTTTTTTGTTCGTAGATTCGATACTTCGCGTGTTTTTTTTTTCGAAAATAATCACAATATTTTCATTCCTGTTTGACAAATAGTTATATATCATCTTGTTAGTAACAAATATCACGATTAATTTTTATATAATCCAGCATGCAGCTAAATAACAAATTATTAGGAAAATCCTTATTCAATCTAAAAGTTAATTCTCCTCTATCTGTCTGTCGTTTAATAAGATTCTATAACTCGAGATCCAATTTACAGGGTAGGTTTTAGTGTATGTTTTGTAAAATTAGGTAATATCACGAAGAAGTTATGAGAATTAAAATCAATTAAATCGATAAAAATTATCACCACTTATTTATCTTGGAATATTTAACGTAAATCATTCAATGTTGAACAAAAATAATGCGATAAATAATTGTAATGTAAATAATTTAATATGTACGGAAATAGCAAGTTACTCAATCAAGTGAAATCCCAAATTTTATCACTTATTTATTTCTTCTTCAAGAATAGCACAGTATTTATATTTCTTAACAACAAAACAAAGTATACATTATAGAAATATAGGGTTAAACTAAAAACACAGATAAATGCAGAAGAAATATAGTTGAATTTTTTTTTCAATTTTATAAAACTTCATTAAAATTTTAGAGGGACATATTATTCACATTATGTTACTAACTTATCGAATTTTAAATAAATGTTGTCTACATATTATTATAAATGCTTATTATTTGGATTATTTTATTCAGATTATCATAGTAACAAGTTTTTGATTAATCCCAAAAGATACAATTATACGTTAAAAGAGATAGCTAATTTATAAACCTCTTCCAAGATAACATACCGGATCGTATGTTACCTGTAATTATGATAAGCCAAAATTTATTACCAATCCGTGTGACTTTCCATTCATTGATGTGAAATTAATTACATCGTTAAGACAAGAATCTTTTAAATTTAATGGTGTCGTATTTTCGTTTAACGTGAAATTGTGATATAAATAACCTTATATTGTTTTTTTATACGTAATTTATAATTACAGAGTAAACCAGGACATATACATAATCATCATTCTCCTGCCTTTTCCCAACTCACTTGGGGTCGGCGCAGTATGTTTTCTTCTTCAATACGTCCCTATCAGCCGTCATCTCTTCATTCACTCCTTTTTCTTTCATATCATTTCTTACATCCACACTTTCTTTGGCCTTCCTCTACTTTTCCATCCTTCCACATTCATATTTATTACTATTTTATTACAAAAGAAGTTATTAATTTGGACCTACATATGTATTTATAATGACTCTATTTTCTTATAATTAATTAAGCTACATATATCTATAGTTTAATTTATTATTAATATAAATATTTAGATAATTTAAATTGTACCCCTGAGCATGGTCCGATCCCCAACTAAGGAGGCTTCTTTATTCGCCATGAGCGTGATACAACGCCACTTTAAAGTGCTAGCATAATGCGCATCATGCTGACCCCAAACTTCTGCAAAATGGGGTCTATAAGGGACCTTGCGATGCGTAATTTCTTTTAACGTAGGTATAGCTAGTGTATAATCCGCGAAATTTACGTCTAAGTTTGTTGCTAAAGCCGAGATCCGTACCACTTTGGTGCCCTTGTGCCAGCTACCACTCTCACGCTCTAAGAACACGCTCCTGAAGTCTGATAAAGGTGCCAAGACTTTCGCGATCAATATCATTTAATCGATTCGAAAAAATATATATGTCTAAAATTTTAACGCTTGACATGGTTAGAAAAATTAAAATAAAGTATCAAAACTATTCAAACGCAGTACCGTTTCCACGTGGATTGGTTACGAGTGTAACTAACTATAAAAAGCAATAGATCTATCTATCTATATACCGCGAACTAATTACTCTCGCGCACAACATTATGCAGTTCAGTGCACTTAATGTGCGTATCGCGCGCTGGTATTTTTTACATTAAGATAAATAATACATATGTATGTACGTACGTAATAAGCAATATGAATCAACCGGGGTCTGCTGTTTCTTTGAGATAAAAAAAAAACGATTTCTTATGAATGACAAATTGTAATGAGGTATTTTTTTTAATATGCCAGTAAATTATTTTTTATTATTTACTGAAGGTGAAATATAATGATTGGTTTATGTTGTGAAGGGCGGTTCAAAGTTCGTTGACATTTTAGAGTTTCGTTCGATAAGTGACGTTGTTGGAAACAAGTTTTATAACAAATTTATTAGTACATGTTACGGTAAAGGTTATGTATCTTTATAAGTGTTACTGTCTGTTTGTTTATTGGCTTAAAACTCGACAAGTACAGAACAGATTTACGTGATTCTTTTTCTTTAAATAATATAAATATTTTCAGTCTAAAATTAAGTTACAGTAAATGGAATCGTCGTTTAACGTCAGATGAAGCTAGAGCTGAATTTGTAGGAAGTTCGGGAGCGGTAAAATTCGGAGGGTGAGAAATATTTATTATTCGCAATTTCGAAAAAGCTTTTAAATAGTTTCCAAAAAATGAATACTTAAAAAACATTTACTTGAAAAATTTTTGGAAAAATGGTTTACATTTATAAATTATTTTTATGACTTTCTTTCGATTCGTAAAAATTTTGAACGGGCGGTATTTTTACTGTCTCCAATGAAGGCACTAAGGAAGGGTTCGTCACTATGTGAGCCTGCAAAAAAATACTTTGACCTAACACTCCAATGGCTTATTCAATAGTAAGTAACAACGGAAATTGTTGGCAAGCGAAATCACTGGTATAAAGATATGCTCTACATAATATCTCCGATATTCTTATATAAACTGTAAATGTGGTAACCCTACAAATATACTCTTTTCCCATTTTAGAAAGGTGTTAAAATGCGACAATATAAAAATAATATAAATCTCACGGCCCAAATATATACAGAAAAAATGACTTCAATGCACAACAGAATAAGACACAATGTTACTATTGTAAGTTTAACCATATAAGGTCATGACTGTATAAACCGCCTCACTTTCGATCTTCGTCCGATTAACAGATACGTCGAATAGCATCTCTATTTTATTGACACGTCTTTTTTTGGTACCAAACCGTGTCCTTTCGAACAACAAATATAACTTATAAGGTATATTGTAAATTGCGTCAGTAATGCTAGAAGCGTGAGAAATACAATCATTGAACTGGGGCCCGTCAAATATTACTAATGGGAGCGGGGGTTTGCTTATTTTTTAAGAGTAAACTTCTTTAACAGTGTCGAGCGATCTTCGATAGGGGAAAAACTTATAGATTCGCGTTACCAATGCGTTACAGTTATATTGTGATGTCAGCCGTCAACATGTTACAATATGTCAAGTATAAGATGGCGTTTAATTGCTGGCGCTCAGAAATAAATAATAAAATGTGTACTTACGTAGCCTACCGTATATTTTGATTATTAATAAATGAAAGCTATTATTTTTTTTACTTAATAGATATGAATGTATATACGAAACATATAACAAATTATAATTTAAAAAAAAAAAAATCTGTCTGTCTGTTCCGGGTAAACCCCGGAACGGTTGGACGGATTTTGACGGGACTATTTTTGGTAGATAGCTGAAGTTACTCCGGGTAACTTTGGGTGCTTTTAATTTTCGAAAATAATTGAGGTTCCGCATAAAAAAAAAAAACAAAAAAAAAATATAAAAATTGAATAAAATCCGATACAATGCAAAGTTTTACGGGCGAGTGGTTGAATTTATAACAAAAAAAATTACTTTATCTTAGTACTAAAACAAATAGGGTTCCACATAAACAAATTTAAATGCAGTAAAAAATATATGAAACGCGGGCGCAGTCGCGGGCATACGGCTAGTAATAAAATAAAACGGCAACTTTATACAAAATAACAGAATGCAATCATGACAAGAGACAAAAACCATGAAAAAAATTTACCAATAGGAACCATAAAATGCATTAAATTTTTTCATATAATAATATCATATGGTTTGACCAAAAAAAATAAAACGATTTCCTGAATAATTAAAACGGAAATGGACAGTTTTTATTTGATTTCGGTTAAGAATAATGGAATATGGGACCGAAATATAACGATCGGGGTCTACTAACCACACAACACCTGTTAGGGGCGTGTCGCAGTCGGTCCGTGGTACAGGCGTTGTTTTTTTTTACCGCACATGTGACGAAACACAAGGAAGCATTTCGAAACTTATGCCTAAAAAAACATAAATTATATAAAATACTAGCTGAGTGCCCGCAGCTGCGCCCGTGTTTAACATTTATTGCCTGTATATTAGTTTAGTGTTTATTAAGTGTTTAATTTTTTTTTATACGGGACCCTAATTATTTTCTAAATCTTGTTTTGCTACATACTAACTTTAAGCAAAAATATTTCTTACAAATTCAAATACCTGCCAGTAAAACTGTGCATATAAAATGTTATGATTTTTTTTTACGGGGAATCCTAATTCTTCTCGGAAAATAAAAGCCTAAGTTACGCGGAGTAATTTCAGCTATCTACTAAAAAAAGTCCCGTCCAAATTGGCACAGCCGCTTCAGAGATTAGCCGGAACAAACAGAAAATTAAAAAAAAAAATGTTTATGGCATAAGCATCGTATATACATTCATATACATATATTGAGAAAAAAATGTTATTTGGCATTACAAACAGACACTTCTATTTTATTTATTAGTATAGATTATGGTGGAGCAGATGTAATTGGCTACCTATATGTACTATCTAGATAAGTTTTACCTAATTGTTGAAATTTATTTTATAAATTAAATTCTGGTCAATAACCTAAGTTTATGGTATACGTATAATATTTACTTAAAAGGCTTTCGTTTTTTTCTTACAAAATTATCCCAAGGCTTAAGTTATCATGGAGAGAAGGATGATGAGAATTTTGTTTACCATACTAATAAAATACGATAGTAAAAAATGTCTATTCCATTTTTTTTTTTGCTTAATCCTCGTACGGCCGCTAAATATCAAATAACATAACACATTTATATTTTATTCCCCTTTCGTAATCGCGAAAGAAATCTGCGCTTTCGTCTCACGAATATTCTTCACGCTTCCAATAAAATAAAATTATATGGGTACCTAAGTGTACTAAACACAATTCACACCGAATAAATACCGAACGAGAGACGATATCGCGAATGCACAGAGTTTATCTCCATTTAAAAGGTTTTAAATATGTTACCGATACACAGAAAATAAAAATAAGAAACCTTAGTGAATTTTTATTCGATATGCCTTAAAATCTGCATTGTTTTACAATATTAATAACATTTACTTTTTAAAAACATAACATTGTATACTTCCATACTGTTAGCTTTATTCAAATTCACATGCACATTTTTAAATGAATATTTCGTATTTTCGTAGTGAAGATTGTTGTTTACAACGGATATCGTTTTTGTAACTCATTTTACTAGTGGATAGTTTTATTTTTATTGTCGCCAGCGTTATAAAAGCGCTTAAGCGCTCGTTCCAAGTTCGGTGAAGCTGTAAAGGCCTCTGATCAACACCATTAGCTAGTTAGAACAAATAAAAAAAGTTGATAGCAGTCATGATTCGCGCTTGAGCTACGAAGTGAGTTGGTGGTCTATATAACAGCCAAATTGTTTTTAATAATGAAAGGTATTTGAAAAGAGAAATGTTTTTGAATGTTCTATATCAAAATCAAAAATTCATTATTCCATTTTGATCCGAAATGAACGGGCGCAAATTCGAATATTACAATTACCATAAATAAGCTTGACCACGTGAATTATTTTCGTATTAGCAAACAAGTTCTTATCGATAATAAAAACGTAAATTCAAGAAACTGAGATGAAACAAAAGGCCATCACCAGCGTCTAATTCCTCAATCGAGACCATCTAAACAAAACTACTTTACACATAGGTAGTTAAAAAAAAACTTAAAACGTACGATAAAATTAAAAGTTTTAATTTAATCTGCGATTATCGAAATATATTAATAATAATAAACTTCCTAATTAAAACTTAAAAATAGTATACGAATTCGTTGAGACAGCTGCTTCTCGTTTCTATAAATGTTTTTCTTACATCTGCCTTCTCGTCGACTCCGGTTTACTACAATTTATGGAATGCACACTGGCCTATTCGACCTTTAATAGTTTTAACCACCTGACCGTCTCGCCAACCGCTGATATGGAGAGACGGAACTATTAATTTAAGACACGTTGCCGATCGTGAATTCTTTCGCCTTAGGTAATTCTATCAAACTTTTGACACTTATGAGGAAACCGTAAAAACCAAATTGAAATCGGTTAAATAGCTCTCAAGTAAGTTATAAGCGTTTTTAAACACAAAAATAAGTTTGACGACTGATTATTTTTTCATTGTCTAATCCAAAAATAGATCATAAATTATGATGATCGCAAGAACAAAATTAAAATCTGATCAAAAATAAGGAACTTATTAGTATTTTAATTTTACCCCAGAGAGAGAACGCACTGCATTAAAAAATATATTACATCAGATTTTTAGTGCTTTATACAAGTTTTATGTTATTAAACTTTCATATTCTATTGATGAAGGCATTACTTTATGGAAATCCATCAATAATATGGTTGAAGTTACTTCGCTTCAAATTTAAAGCGGAATTAGCGAAGTAACATCAACCAAATTATTTATTGCCCTTTCATTAGCGGAAAAGGAATAAAGCAATCTCTCCTCTCAATCGCCATCAAAGTTTTAAATCTTGTATCTCACAATCTTTATCGCATTTTCGGTTTACGCATTTTAATTATTCATTTAGTATGTTCCAAAGTTACGATCATAAAAACAGACTTCGACAAACGTCAATAACAAAACGTCAGTCTGACATTACCATAGAAGTTTACAAAGCTACCTGTAGATTAAAAACATTATAACAATATCGCGTTGCGTTTACAGGGAAACACTAATATAATTAACCGCGTGGATTTCTCCCGGCAACCTTCCGAGAAGAGGCGCCATCATAATTAATTTGAATTGTACTGCAAATCTCCGAATGGATCAGATTTTTATCGATTGAATCTACCACTTTATACATTTTTTCATATACCGATATGTATACGTAAACTGGAATGGACATGAGCAATTAAACCTTTTTGCTTTTAAAGCTAAAAAGTAACGTTCGGTACATAACATTATGGTCAACATAAGTACCTGTGTCAACATAAAACAGCACTCGTGGAAAGATAAATAGGCCGTAAAATACGATAAACTATTATTATGAGTAGTGGAACATAAACGAGCGTCCCGGGAGGTGCGCGATAGCATCGTGATGGAGCGACGACGTCCTCTTGGGAGACGTAAGCGCACACTAGTCAAAGAACAAATAACACAGAAATGATCATTGAACTAATTTAGAATATTTTATACCTTTGACACTTAATTTATTTAATGCAACCTTTTAATTTATTTTTACTAATAAATAAAATTGAAGTGCCTGTTTGTAATGTCAAAATAACAACTTCTTACTAAATACATATGAATGCATATACGATACCTATACCAAAAACACAATATATAAAGTTTTTGTCAGTCTGTCTGTTTGTTCTGGCTAATCTCCGGAACGGCTAGACCGATTTTAACGTGACTTTTTTGTTACATAGTTGAAGTTACTCCGCGTAACTAAAGGTATTTTTCGAAAATAATTAGGGTTCCGTATAAAATTAAAACGCAGTGAAGAATATATGAAACGCAGGCGCGATCGCGGGCACACACCTAGTTTCAAAATATAGGGGTAACTTTTAAATTTAAGTAAAACTTACGTTTTTCTTTATCTGGGTGTACCGAATATTAATGCGACTTGGAATTATAACGACCCATTCCCTTAACGAAATGTAAATTTATTTAAATGTATCTAATGCTTCAAGATACTAAAAAATGAAAATAAAGCATAATTATTTACAGGTATATAATTAATTATAATAGAGATTAATATATTCTCTTTAGTAACATAAAATAAAATGGGTAAGTTTTAATTATTTTCAAATCCAATTTCTTAATTTTATCCCAACAAAATTTTTAATTTTGATATAAATCTCTCACTTAATATTCATCTACAATTAAAACAATTAATCAGTAATTAAATATCATTATAAAAAGACACCTCTGCGATACTTGATACATTTATAATAAAACTTACAAAAGATACAGTTTTCTTGTTTCGTTGTCGTGGAGCAGATGAAATTCAATGTGCCAGTTAAATTTGTTATCGATTTGTTTTATTTTAACCTATCTCGTGACTCTGTATGAGATATGCAAATTGCGATTAACTCAAATAGTTTTTTTTTTTTTTATTATTATTTTGAGAAGACTGACAGAGACCCGTATTTGGATACGTTTATTTTTGACAGTTCTACGAAAAAGTTTCTAAGTAAATGTTTCGTTTACGTTTGGATATCACAAAACTTGAATGTTCGATTATGACGGGCAGGTATTTTATAGGTTAATAATGATTGGATATTATTTCAAGAAAAAGAGATGACTGAATTTAAACAACTTTAAGAGACTAGAAGATAAAACAAGAATCTTTTATGACCCAAGTAATAATAGAAAGATTTATTTTATTTAGCAGATACCATTATTAGTGCCGCGTTATATCTGAGTATTGAGTTTTTTTTTTAATTTATTGATAGAAACACATGTTTCATATATTCTTCATTATATTTTATTTTTTATACGAAACCCTATTTTTTAAAAAAATAAAATCAACTAAAAATATTTATCCTAAATTCAAGCATTTTAATGAGTTTTAATTTTTTTACGCGGAACCCTAATTATTTTCTACAATTAAAAGTAACCTAAGTTACCGGGAGTAACTTTGGCTATCTACCAAAAATAGGGCCGTCACAATCAGTCCAGACTTTCCGGAGATTACCCAGAATAAACAGACAGACGGACAGGCAGATAAATTTCAAAAATTTTATTTTTGGCATAGGTATAGGATATACATTCATATCTACTCAGTGAAAAGAAAACATTTTTTTTTATTTTACAAACAGTCACTCCAATTTTATTTATTAGTATAGATACCATCTAATTGACGAATACCTTTTTAACTGCCTCGGTAGCGCAGTTGTATTACATACGACTGCCGTTCTGAGGTCTCGGGTTCGATCCCCGGGTCGGGTCAAGTGATATTGGGTTTTTTCTACTCAGTATTATCCCGGAGTTTGGAATTTGTGCCCGATATGGCGACAGGCTCGCCCCCTGTCACATCTGGGACGGAACTAAGCTCGGCGAAAGGTGGGTGGTGTAGTTCGCTACTTCACCTCTGCCTAACCCTTCGGGGATACAGGCGTGAGCATATGTATGTATGTACCTTTTTAATTTAATCTAATTTTTATAAAACTATAATAACATTTATAAAGATCGAATTAAATATTCGATAAATTAAATTAATCTAGTGGATTCTCAGTGTGTTTTATCATTATATAATAAACATACGTAGAGCCTCATACGAGATGGTTAACTCGTCAATTTGCATACATTATAAAGTAGATCACTTCACAAAAACAAAATCACTTTAATGCAAATAATTTAAATTAACCATATAATTATCAGGTTCATAATAAACGCTACAAGTTGAAGTAATCGCAAAGTACGTTTTAAGTTTTATCCAGGGCCTTTCAACTAATGATAAACTCGTCCTAATGGTGTTTTATCGAGAACACTTAAAACGTTATTTCGCGCACGCGCAACCTCCCACAAAGATCGAGTGCCTACTTATTATACGAAGACACGTATTATTAACGATATACGTATATCTCCACTGTATATTTGTTTACAAGAAAAACTGATAATAGGGATATGAAAGTAATGGCATACAATGCCAGCGATGAAGTAAAAGATGCGTTCATATCATCTTCCTTCCGTATTCTAGGCGACGTCTATCTATCTATCGGTTTGTCGGCTTATTTCTCTAGAATTGCTCATCCCAATTATTTTTCTAGATGTATTTTTTGGCCAGCCTTTGATATAAATTTTGTTATCTAAGTGGTAAGGATATGAACTTGCGAAATCCACCCCGTATCGCCCCCATCCCAAATGCGGCGGACGGCCCCGGGGGGTTTTAGTGGGTATTTCCGGACGCTTCACGTGCGGGCGAGTCCCACACTGGCACGGAGTCGTCCCTCCGTGCCCCCCTACCTATTGCATTGGGGGGCTCCGGTCTCACTAATGCAATAGGTAAGGGCAGTACGTAAATGCATTTCCCCCGTCAAAAAAAAAAGTATATGAAGAACAAACATGAATCAAATCAAATCTCTGTAAAGCTGTTAATACACGTACGGACCGGACCGCGGACATGGTATGTCGAACGGCCGAGGCAATCAGTCGCCTAAGTAGGGATGAGGAATAAGAGTAAGATCGATTTTTTTATTCGATTCACAAAAGATCGAGGTCCAAGAGATCAATCTTTTTTCTATTTGTTTCATTTGACTTTTTATTCGTAAATAGTATTCTTCCAGTGGTCGAAATTAGACTATAATCATCATTTATTGCAAAAATAGCAACTAAACAAAAAAATGCCTAACCTACTAAGGAACAATGACACTGAACTGCTTTATTTTTGACTATTTACAGGTGATCATCATATTATAGAAAACAAAAAGGACACTCTAATAACCGATACTTTAGCAGTTGGAAAGATCAATCTTTTGGGCCTCGATATTTTGTGAATCATCAAACTTAGATTCGAATCGATTCCAAAAACATCTTTTTCGTGAAGGATTCCATCCTTACTTAGGGGACTGATAACACCGGCCGCTCGCCCGTACTATGTCCGCAGTCCGGTCCGTACGTGTGTTAACACCATAAATTCTTTAGACGGGTGCCATTGATTATTTAAGATAATATAAAAGTAGTGATCCGAGTAAAAAGACTGTTAATTATTGCAAACAAAGCCTCAGCTGCTACTAATATATTATACTAGCTGTGTGCCCGTGGCTAAGCCCGCGTTTCTCATGTTCTTCACTACGTTTTATTTTTTTTACGGAACCTTATTTTTCTAAAAAAAAATTGAATACTAGAAAAAGAAAAACTACTTCTTCTAAAAATTCAAGCACTTGCCCGTAAAACTGTGCATTGAATCGGATTTTATTAATTTTTTTCTGAGTTTTAATTTTTTTACGCGAACCCATAATTATTTTCGAAAATTAAAAGCACCCTATGTTACCCGGAGTATCTTTAGCTATCTATAAAAAAAGTCCCATCAAAATCCGTCCAACCGTTTCGAAGATTATCCGGAACAAACTAACAGACAGACAAAAATTGTATTTTTGGTGTTGGTATCGTATATACATTCATATCTATTTAGTAAAAAAAAAAATTGACATTACAAACAGACGCTCCAATTTTATTTATTAGTATAGATAAAATCGTGATTAATTATCTCTATTATTGAATGTGTAAACGGCTTCAATGATTTAGCTCATACTCACAATTATGTCGATATAGTTCCAAAAACATTTTTGAACTTATACTTCTTTTAGCGCGTTAGAGAAAAATTATGAGAATAATTTTTTTACGATGCGCTCGCAACCGTTACTTAAAAACGATACCCTGAAGTTAGCTGTCAACGTTTTAGTTCTTTTCTATTATTACGTCAAAGAAGTATAACTTCTTATGTGAGTACACAAGTACACAGTCACTTTTTTTTATAATGACTAATTTTCTTCAAGCTCTAAAACATCATGCAAAACTTTTCCTCCTTATCCATAAATGAAGTCTTCGATTAACAAGTAAAAAGGAAAAGAAAGTTACAAAATTAATTAAATTAAGAAAGAATTAAATAAACAAAAATGTTTACATATTAACCGATCATTGCCAACCCCCTTAACTTCAACGCAGCGTTATGTCATTCAAATTTCATGTAACTGTCATGTGAATTCAATTATAAGTGACAGAGGGCAATTCCGACTTCCCCATTCAGAGTACGACAAAAGGACTCGTTTCCGCGACCGCAGTGGAACGTCATAAATAAAACGAGACAACACAGGTATTACAAGTAAAAAACGAAATAGCATTATTTTTACCAGGTTGGTTCGTGCGCGGAAGGTTCGTGATTGGTAGGAGCTTTTATTCCAAATTCAAAATGTGTGGTATGGTTGGTGTGCGCTTTGTAATTATTGCGGTAATTTGACGTTCATTTATAAACCCAAAACACCTGTTCTCTGATATATTATCGTATACCTTTGTTATGGTTTTTATTATTGTTTGTTAAATATTAATTCCAAGTCACATACATTACATTGTATCGATTCTGTTAAAATGAGATCGTTTTAATGACAGTTGTGGCGAAATGAATGAATATACTTTTGTGGAAATGAATACAATTGTGATTTTTTCCTGTTTCCCTCTTTTTTTTTTTTGCATCACATTGGTGTTACATTGTATTATTATTCATTGTGTTTTTTCACTCATAACTTATAACAATGTTTCAACAATTCATATTTATAATAATTACAGGTATAGCTCAGTTCAACAAACATGTTCATTATTGGTATTATGAATTGCTTTTTATTATAATTGTGAAGGCCCTTTGAGTTTTTACTGATATTTTTATTTGTATAAAATATTACTGGTATAAGCTAGATACTCCTTGGAAGGTTTTATTAAATAATAATTACATTTTTTTTTTCAGTCGATTGGAGGTATACTATACCAAAAAGTTTGAGATATAATTAAGTATTTTTTTAAGAAAACTGAAATACCTATAGTAGCTGTCATCTTGGCAGAACCTTCTATAAAAATTAATTTACACTCATAAACTCTCCGCGTGACATTAGTAGAATTTTATATATTATATGCTTACAGTAACTATTGATTAAAAGGAAAAATAAGAATACACATTTTTTATATTATATTAATTAATAAATATTTAACAATTTCTTAAATCTTCTCTTTTAGATGTTTACTTAAAAAAAAGTAAAAAGGTATACAGTACGAATTAATGTATACGCATTCTAGTTATATCCACTATTTATTCACTCTTATAAAAAAACCAACTAACCGTGATACATTTAACTTTCGGTCCACTTAACTGACCAGGGCCGTATTTACCAAATGCCGGAGAGAAATAAATAAATACTACGGGCTCCCTATTTCTGAGACTCAAACTTAAAACAAAAAAGCAATAAGTTATAGGATTCGAGATGGGCGACTTTTTGATATAAAACCGACTCGTATGCCGTGATGGAAAATGGTATGACGCGCGTGTTATATGCACTCAAATTTTACAAAACGCTTGAACTTTGTATGTATTTTGTTTTTTTTTTATGTTATTTGTTTTATTCCACATCTCTTTATTGTTTTTTTTTTTTCATTAATGCGCTAGAGTACGTGAACGCTTTTCCATTCTCCATAATAACTGGTTACGCCATCTATAGGCGGTTTGTGGGGAATTGCTAGTGATTTGCTGTGCCGTTGAGTGGTGGCGCTGTAGTACCTTAGCTGGACTACTGCGCCGACCCGACGGTCGAGTCATTAGTGAGCCGTGACAGTTAAATTGTGTACTTGAATTTCGAACACCTCCGCAACAAATATTGTTTTACCGCAAACCCGCGCTATTGCAGCTGCACGCTTTTTAATATTATATACGCTTTACGTGAAAGTGAGTTCGAGAAACCGTCCTGGACACTATACGCTGGCAGAGGGAACGGTTGCCGCCACCATCGGTGAGTAGATTGCTGCAACTCCTTTTCACAACCGCATCGCTTAGGCTAGATTGCCCCCCAAAACCGCTCCTAGGGCTATTTACACGCCCTAGGATCTCCTATACATAAATTTTGGTCCTTACGAGCTTGGATTTCCAGCAAATTTACTATTTTTATACGCATTTTTGTTTCCGAGTTATTGTGCAACATTTTTCCTACACATACCCGCCATTTCTTTACAATCCTAATTATTGCTGCCTTTTCCTAATTTAATTATAATTGTTATATCTATAATGGAAAATACTCTTAAAAAGTTAATAGCGAAGAAAGAGAGGTTATTTGCGAAATTAAATATGTTGTTTGAGAAATCAAAAAATATATCCAACTTCGATTCTAGAGTCAATGAACACTTCATGACAGATTCGGAAACGGTTGACAGTGATCGTCAAACTTTTGAATCAATTTTAGATAGTATCAATGATATAGCTTTGGCACGGAACGCGGATAGTCAGCCAGATTACAGAAGCCTGGATTCGTACGAGGAATTATTTTCTCAGGTTATTCGCGTTAGAAATAAAACCAATAACCCGAAAAGTTTATCAGCGCGACAAGCAATTAACGCTAATCCTTGTCAGATTTCAATACCGCCTATCCAATTAAAAGAATTTGATGGTTCCATGGAAAACTGGACTGCGTTTTATGAATCGTTTAAAACAAACATACACGATAATGAGTCACTTTCTGACTCCCAAAAGGTACAGTACCTCATGGGTAAACTAACACATAACGCCTTAAGGTCAACCGCGGGAATATTACCAAACGGCGAGACCTATAAAATAATATGGGAAAATCTTGTTAATAAATATCAAGATACACGCGCCTTAGGTACCCATTATTTAAATAATATTCTCGATATAAAGGCCTGTACACATACCGTCGCTAGCCTTGATTCTTTCGTGGAGAAATATTCTTCATCGGTCGCTGCATTAAAATCATTAAAAATTACGGATTTAACAGATTTTATCCTTTTACATTGCGCATTACGTAAATTGGACATTCAAACGGCACAAGCATTCGAAATGTCAGTAAGAGGTGAAAATATTACTTCTACAAAAAAAAAATTGATAACTTTTATTCAAGAACAAGTGAAAGTCTTGAACCGGGCTAATTCTAACATTAATAAAATGCCCTTAACACCAGGACCGCGCAATATGCCGCGATCACAAAATAACTATAAATCATTTATTACAAACAGTAGTTCATACGAATCGACCCGTCCCGCAATTAATAATAATAAAATAAATGTAACATCCGCTAAGTACAATATTTCATCTCCCCATACTAAGTGTTTTCTATGCAAACAAACAAACCATTCGCAATTGTACAACTGTGTACAATTTAAAAATATTATTTCACCGCAAGAAAAGTTTCAATTTATTAAGTCTCATAATGGTTGTGTAAATTGTTTAAGCCTAACACATTCTGTGACGGCATGTAAATCGCGCTTTAAATGCAAACATTGTAATAAAACTCATCATAGTTTGCTATGTTTTAGAAATTTACCTCACATCAGTGAACAATTTGAAAATAAAAATATCCCTAATACCGACGATACGCAAGCGCGAGCGCAAGTCACGTCGCCTGCGTCCCCTACCACGCGTCTTGATATTTCCCGTACCACGTTATCGCATAACGCCGAAGTAAAGGCTAGTAATAATATATTATTGGCCACCGCTCAAGTCTATGCGCATTGCGATAATGGTGAACGAAAGGTAGTTCGATGTTTAATTGATAACGGTTCACAAAATAATTTAATAACCACAGATTGTTGTAAATTACTTAACATTCCGATTATCCCATTGAGTAACTCCTTTATTAAAGGAGTTGGATTGACATCGCGACCAGTCCATGGATATGTTTATTTAGACATTGAGTCTCGAGTTTCGCCAAATAAGTATCATATTCACGCTCTGGTGGTCGATCGCATTACTGATCAATTGCCCGCTAATTTTATAAATTCGAGTGATTTGCATCATATACGTAATCTACCGCTTGCAGATTCCAACTGGAACGTACCAGGTGGAATTGACCTAGTGATAGGCGTTCAACTTTTTCCATACATTTATTTAGGTAACCGATTAGATATTGGTACACACGGTCCTATCGCGGTCGAAAGTACGTTAGGAATTATTTTACTAGGTGATGTGCGTTATGACGGCACATCGGATGATGTGCGTTATAGCGGCACATCGGATGATGTTCGTTATAGTGGCACATCAGATAATGTGCGTTATAGTGACAGATCGGAGAATGTGCGTTATAGTGGCACTTCTTTTATTATAAATAATAATAACTCTAGTTTGTGACTATCGAGTACAACCTATATTCACCCGCATACTTTAAATACCAAAAATGTTCACCCGCTTACTTCAAATACAAAAAATATTCTCCCGATTGCTTCAAACACAGAAAATATTCACCCGCTTATTGTAAATACAGAAAACATTAATTCGTGCAATTCTGATATTAAAATTCTTCAATCCGCTTTGACTTTAAATAAATCCTTCATTTCTATGGGACATAAAGATATTGAGTCGTGCCTCCATAAATTTTGGGAATTGGAGGAAATTCCCGCAGTACGTTTACTTAGTCCTGAGGAAACGGAATGCGAAAATAAATATATTTCTACGACTACCCGCAGTAGTGATGGTCGATATATGGTTGATTTACCTTTTTGTAAAAACCCTATTGATCTGGGCAACTCTCGTGCCGTTGCTCACCGCCGCTTCCTTGCACTCGAACGCAAGTTTAATAGGTTTCCATCGCTTCGAGATGATTATAATAATGTAATAACTGAATATATTAACAATGGTTATTTAACCGAACTTAACACCGCTTCCAATGAAACCGACGATGGTTATTATATACCGCACCACGCAGTAGTCCGCACAGACAAGGCTACAACAAAGTTACGCGTAGTTCTTGATGCAAGCGCTAAAACTTCTAGTGGATTGTCACTTAATGACGTTCTTCACACCGGTCCTAATTTACAGGCGGATTTATTTCTGTTATTACTCCGTTTTCGCTTATTTCCTGTTGCACTATGCGCCGATGTAAAACAGATGTACTTACGCATTAGAGTAGCACCTAATCATCAAAAATATTTAAAAATATTTTACCGCTATCATAATAACGAGAAACTGCGTACTTTTGCGTTCAATTGTCTTCCTTTTGGCTTAAAATCTTCACCTTACTTAGCCATGCGTACTGTACGGCAGTTAGCATCTGACGAAGGTCATCAGTTTCCAGAGGCCGCTCGTATCGCTGAATCCCAATTATATATGGATGATTTAGTCACCTCCGTTCCTGAAGAGGGTTCGGCATTCATCTTATCAAAGGAGTTAATTGAACTATTTAAAGTTGGAGGTTTTGATTTAGTTAAATGGGCAAGTAACTCTAACGCATTTATGGAAACTATACCAGATTCTCACCGTTCTTCTGTTAGCTTTTCTGATAATAATGATAATTATAACGCAATGAAAGTTTTAGGTCTTTCCTGGCTTCCTGCTAACGATTCATTTATTATTACAAATTCGGACGCTAATGAGAAATGTACGAAGCGGACGATTTTGTCTTTTATTGCCCGCTTGTTTGATGTACTTGGTTTAATAGCTCCAGTTATATTGTTTGCTAAATTACTAATTAAAGAACTCTGGCATTCTAAAATAGAATGGGATGATGCACCCCCAGATAGTATAATTTACCGTTATTCATCTTTAGTGAAAGAACTTCCGCTACTTTCAACTATAAGTATACCGCGTCATATTGGTGTTACTAAAGACTGTGAAGTAAACATTGTTGCATTCTGCGATGCGAGTTTAAATGCCTATGGTTGTGTTGTTTACTTACACATCACAGATTCCATAGGAAATATTACCTTCAGATTGTTGTGTTCAAAATCTAAAGTTTCGCCTGTAAAAATTACCACCTTAGCTCGTCTTGAGCTTTGTGCCGCTTTAGTTTTATCTAAATTAGTAAAAACTGTTTACAACGCTTATAATTCTCTTCATCCTATAAATGCTATATACGCCTTTTCTGATTCGACAGTTGCTCTGTCATGGATTCATTCTTCACCACACAGATGGTCAATCTTTGTAGGTAACCGCGTTGCTCAAATTCAGGAAAATATATTGCCTGACCGCTTTTTTCACATCAACGGTATGGACAACCCTAGCGATTGTGTTTCGCGGGGTCTTTTACCGTCCCAAATAATTAATCACCCGCTCTGGTGGCAAGGTCCTTCTTGGGCTTGTTCCCCTATTTCGCAGTGGCCTATTACTCCTTTTATTCCCTCACAATATGATGAGTTACCGGAAGTTAAAAAATCAGTTACACTTACCGCTCTAACAGTCGTTGAAGATTCTCCTTTATACGAACTGGCTCTAAAAGTTTCATCATGGTCGAAATTGCTTCGATGTATTGTTTATGTTCTTCGCTTCATGAAGAAACTTCCGCGATCTCCATTTATTACAACATATGATTTAAATCAAGCTGAAAAGGTTATTATTTGTGCTCTTCAAGCAAAATATTTTACGCAAGACATTGCAATAATTAAAAAAGGCGACTTACCTTGTAAAAACCTTCGTAAACTTAGTCCATTTTTAGACGAAAATGGGATTTTACGTATACAAGGTAGGCTGTCAAATTCAGATATACCTTTTGAAGCGCAACATCCCGCTTTACTCCCAAAGAGTGATCACATAATAAATCTAATTGTAGATTATTATCACATTACAAACTTGCATGCGGGTTCGGACCTGTTAATGTCTATTATTCGGCAACGCTTTTGGATTTTATCCGCTAGAAATGTTATGAGGAGAAGAGTACATATGTGTAAGGCATGTTTTCGCGTATCACCCTCTCATCCAACGCCAAAAATGGCTGATCTCCCTTCTAGCCGTGTCATGGAAGCCAAAGCCTTCGTACATACGGGCGTAGACTATGCTGGTCCGCTGAAAATAACACTCTCACGCAGACGTGGTCAGCATTCTCAAAAGGCATATATTTGTCTTTTCGTGTGTTTAACAACAAAGGCTGTCCATATTGAGTTGGTTTCGGATTTGACTTCAGATTCCTTTCTCGCCGCTTTTCAAACGCTTTATTTCTCGCCGCGGCCCAGTTTCATATATATACTCTGATAATGGTACTAATTTTGTTGGCGCAAAGGCCAAATTAGATGAACTTTACAAATTTTTAATATCAAAAGATTTTCGATCCTCTTGGAATAATGAACTGACTAAACATCGAATTATTTGGAAAATGATTCCACCCCGTGCTCCACATTTTGGAGGATTGTGGGAATCAAATATTAAGAGCATTAAAACGCATTTGTATAGAGTGATAGGCACACAAATTCTTACGTATGAGGAGATGTTAACGGTATTGAACCAAATTGAAAGCCTCATGAATTCAAGACCTTTGTGCGTCTTATCATCTGATCCAAATTCTGAAATACTTACACCCGCGCATTTTCTGATGTCAACTCCTTTACGATTCTTACCCGCTTCGGAGTTGCCTGACGACCGCATAACTCTAACCAACCGCAAAAAACTGTTAGATAACTTAGTTAACTCATATTGGAAAAAATGGAGGTTAGAATACTTGCATACTCTGCAAGTTAGACAGAAGTGGTGTACGCCCGAAAATCCTATTACGGTTGGAACGATAGTATTAGTTCACCAGGATGATATTCCCCCGCTTCGCTGGCCCACAGGCGTTATAACCGAAGTTTATCCTGGGGCCGATGGTGTCGTACGAGTTGCGCTTGTTAAAACACAATCAGGCATTTTAAAACGACCCGTGCTAAAACTATATCCGCTACCGCTTAAATAAAATACCGCTAATTAAAGAGATTATTTTTCAACCGCTTCATTTCAATTTACGCTACCACTTTAATTAAACTTATTAGGAACATCAAATAACTCATCTTTCATCCGCTTTCCATAATAAGTTCCCGCTTTAAGATTGGTCCTTTGTTCCTAGTCTCCCTTATTCCTTTGTTGAAAGCCCTGGGTTCTTTCAAGGGGGGGAGGATGGTTACGCCATCTATAGGCGGTTTGTGGGGAATTGCTAGTGATTTGCTGTGCCGTTGAGTGGTGGCGCTGTAGTACCTTAGCTGGACTACTGCGCCGACCCGACGGTCGAGTCATTAGTGAGCCGTGACAGTTAAATTGTGTACTTGAATTTCGAACACCTCCGCAACAAATATTGTTTTACCGCAAACCCGCGCTATTGCAGCTGCACGCTTTTTAATATTATATACGCTTTACGTGAAAGTGAGTTCGAGAAACCGTCCTGGACACTATACGCTGGCAGAGGGAACGGTTGCCGCCACCATCGGTGAGTAGATTGCTGCAACTCCTTTTCACAACCGCATCGCTTAGGCTAGATTGCCCCCCAAAACCGCTCCTAGGGCTATTTACACGCCCTAGGATCTCCTATACAATAACATAGGACCCCCTGACAACATATAACTAGCCAAACAAGCCCCCCGAGCTAACTTAATACGTCCCTGTAAATAAGCTATTAATTTTTAGTAATTGACTTTTTTCCCTACGTTCAAAATTTAAAAACGGACATGTTCTAAATTAATAATTGTCAATTATATTTTTTTCAGATAACTATTTACACAGTCGATTTATTAATGTGTTATATTTTTGAAATTATATGTTTTGAATCGAATCGAGTATGTTTTTACGATAGTGAAACATTATATAATAAATAGTTTTGTTTTGATTTGTGTGCAAGGTTATTGTGAAATTCTTTGGGGGAAACCTATGTCCAGCAGTGGACATCTTTCTGTTGAAAAGATTGATGGGTGAGAATGGGGAACCTAATTTTGTAGACCATTAAAACAAAGTGTATATAAAACGACGATAACGATCCGATCATTTATTATACATACATAAACATCAATACAGGATCAATACGGGAGCAATTTAATATTGTGAAAATGGCGTTGCCAATAACTGCTTAATCAAATTCTATTAAATTTAGGAAAAAGCTGTAAATTAAACAATTTAAAAAAAACATATTAGAGCATCGGAAATTGACTAAAGGTATACTACGTATAGTCGCTGTACGAAGCCGTGAAGCAAGTTCTTTGTAAATTTCGAAGTAAGAAAAGGGAATTTCAGAAAGCCTCGCGACACCTGCCTCTCGTTTCCTGTCAACGTTTTTGTTCCTACACGTCCCGTGCTTCCAGACACTTCGCTGTATGTATAATTGACGAGGCAATTCAATGGTATGCGTAATTTTATAATTACAATTTTTTTTTTTATATGAAATTACATACAGACAGTTTTTGTGTCGCCGCGATTGTTATAATCGAAATGCGATAATTGATCAATGAAAGTGTATAGAGACACTGCATCGGTCAATGTGAATTCGATTTCGAAATAAATCAGAGGTTTTTACGAAGGAAAACAAATGATTATGACATCTACCTTCAAAGATGATCTTCTATGTAAGCTGTGTGCTGCCTTCCACTCTAAAAAGTTAGTTCCATTTTATAATGCGGAATTGTTATTAAATCCTATTTCATAACCAATTTAAAGATAATATTGCATTACTAGACAAATGAGAATTATAGGGTGAATAAAAACGCCTAATCCCATTAAGTAAAAGATATTTCCAATCACTAAAAATCAATAAAACAGGTTACAATATAACAAAACTTTATACCTATCAAATATTTTCATTAAAAAAAAACAACCAACTTTTTCATGAATTTTTTCATATTTTTTTTTTTACTGAGGAAGAACAAAAAAATCATTGATCCAGTTTCGACATTAATAAAATTTTTTTTATGTTAAATTGTTAAAACTGCCTCGGTAGCGCAGTTGTATTACATACGACTGCCGTTCTGAGGTCTCGGGTTCGATCCCCGGGTCGGGTCAAGTGATATTGGGTTTTTTCTACTCAGTATCATCCCGGAGTTTGGAATTTTTGCCCGATATGGCGACAGGCTCGCCCCCTGTCACATCTGGGACGGAACTAAGCTCGGCGAAATGTGAGTGGTGTAGTTCGCTACTTCACCTCTGCCTAACCCTTCGGGGAAAACAGGCGTGAGCATATGTATGTATGTAAATTGTTAATAACAAACATATCTTTAGAACCAAATAATTGTGAATCAAATATGTATTAGTCATTCTCGTACCAAACTTGTCCAGTTAACAAACTATGTAACTGAACGAACGGTCCAAAATATTTTAATCGTTACAAAAATATAATAAAAACTATTAATGAAAATCTGTAATGATTAATAGATAAAAAAAAAATGAACGGAAAGCAAATAACCAGCTACCGACGTTCCAGCGCAGATAACCCAAGCACGTTCAGCCTTCGTACAACAAAAAACCCACATCGATCAATGGAATAACATACATATGCTCTCATAAATCAACTGCTACATGTCCTTTTAACGTCAATTTACCGGTTCGGTATCAATATTTTGAAATAAGTTCTTTTTTTTTTTTAATATCGCAAGAGAAACCGGAGGAGAAACGTGATATCTTAGTTTTCGAAAGTATCTTCCTTATTTTTTTTTTTTTTTTGTATTATTTAATAAGTACACCCGACCAAATTCACATCTGATAAGAAGTGACGTATAACGGAAGATATAAATGTAAAGAAGATTGCTTCCAAATACCGTTTCTTACCGCCTCACGATATTTATATATCTCGATATTTCCTTAAAATAAGTTTATCTTATTAGCTTATTGATCAATTAAATTCAATATAACTGTTAATCTTAGGTTAGTTTCCTATCTTCCTATCTCTCTTACACTATCTCACTTAAAACTACTAACCAAGTAATTTCGTGCAACCTTCCTTGTCACTTTGAACGATGGTGATGTCTGGAAGTGACAGCTTTCTCTGTGCATCTACTAATAAATTTGTAACTATTAAGAGTTTCTTGTTGGTTCTTCTCGATGACTGGATTGTTTTCCGAACCGGTGGTAGTGTTTTGACGTTCATAAGCGCCTTATCAGCCAAAAATAAAGAATTTTTGAATTTTGTACTTTGTTAGGGGCAGTAAAAACTGCTTGCGAAAGCCACCCCGTGTCGCCCCCATCCCAAATGCAGCGGACGGCCCCCGGGGGTTTTAGTGGGTATTTCCGGGCGATTCTCGCCCTGGGTGAGTCCCACACTGCACGGAGCTCGTCACTCCGTGCCCCTTATCTATTGTACTGGGGGACTTTGATCCCCTAAGTACAATAGATAAGGGTAGTGCGTAAATGCATTTCCCCCCGTCAAAAAAAAAAAAAAAAAGGGGCAGTAAAAACAATCTTGCGTTTATTTCCCCGAAATAATTGTTACAATTTACAAAGGTAAATGATTATATTATATTAGAAATAAATAGAAAAAAACTCTTACAGTTAATTTAAGACTAAGCTTACAACCAAAGGAAGAGGGGGGGGGGGCACAGATTTTTTTCTAACCTATCTAATGTTGTTGACAGGAAGGGCCTTTACAGCTTCACCGAACTTTGTGGGCGAGTGCTGAAGGCACTCAGCTGTAAAAGGTAACTAGCTCAAGTGTTCGAACCTCGGCTTGGCCGTTACCTAAGAGTAAAAATTCCCGCGGAATATTAATTCTAGCCAATCCCTACATTTTTTACTTGCTTAATAATAATAATTTAAAAAAACAGGTTCCTTACAGGACCTTTTTACTGGCGTGTTGTGTGCATTGTTGTGCGTGGGGATACTCATTGCATGGGCAGTGTCACTGTATCGCGCTGGCGGCGACGTCAAGAGCCTTTCCAGTTGGGGGAAGAGACACGTCTTGAGTCGCCGCCAGAGGAAGACCCGGAGTGTGTGTGGGAGCAAAATTAGCCGCTTGTCCCCGGCGGCGGGAACGGCAGGCGTTGGCGATGGCACGCATATTTCGCCCGTTGTTGGGGAAAGATCCTATTCCCGGAAGTAATTTTATCGTCGGGGTCAGTGAGTAAGGATTGGCACGAGGAAACCGCAACAAAACTTTCCTCTTTTTTACACTGTTACACGCTCAGTGCTTTGACCACAATCTCACCTGATGTTAAGCGATGATGAGGCCCAGGATGGTAAACACACTAAGCCTAGATGTACTGGTCCTCAAGCGATGCTGCTGGAACACACCTATTGGTATTTGGCGACAGGTTTTCAATAGTATTGACAATTTCATGAGTTTTATTTTTTTTGCGCGGAGTAACTGCAGCCGGTGCAGCTATTTACCAAAAAAAGACGCATCAAAATTTGTCTAGCCGTTCCGAAGATTACTCGAAACAGGCAGACAGATAAATATTTTAAGAATCGTGTTTTTAATATAGTTAGAATATACGTTGTAACACGTATTAAGTAAAAAATTGTTATTTTGAAATTATAAACAGACAGTACAATTTTATTTGTAAATATAAACTGCCTCAGTGGTGTAGTTGTATTACGATGCGACTGCCGTTCTGAGGTCTCGGGTTCGGTCCCCGGGTCGGGTCAACTGGTATTGGGTTTTTCTACTCAATATCATCCCGGAGTTTGGAATTTGTGCCCGATATGGCGACAGGCTCGCCCCCTGTCACATCTGGGACGGAACTAAGCTCGGCGAAACGTGGGTGGTGTAGTTCGTTATTTCACGCTATTTCACCTCTGCCTAACCCTTCGGGGTAAAAACAGGCGTGAGCTTATGTATGTATGTATAAACTAAACGAAGGTAACAAATATATATTACAAAACTGACCGACATGATAAAGGTATGACATTTTAAAATAACCATTAGGCATTTTTTTTGTTGCTGTTGTATCGTAGGTGTTACATGATGTTTTTCTAATTAACTTTTTTGTTATGAAATAATATAAATATAATAATTATTATCGTAAATAAGAGACAGGTATACTTTTTGTGCATACGAGTAAGCGAGAGCGAGTGATTAGTTTTTTGCGTCGATCCCTTTGTCACATTGAATGTGGAAGGTTGACTTCTTATATTAAAAAGTGCCAATCATGTTACACTATGGGAACCGAGGCAATCTATCGTACGTATTATTGCTTGCTCTAATTGAACATTTATGAGGGTACGAATGAAACTATTCTGTGATCGACATTCATTTGAAACTAGTTGTTTGACTAGTTTGTAACTAAAGTATTAGTCGCTTGGTACTCGTAATTCGAACATAATCAATGTTTTTAATATGATTTTTAATATGATGGATGACCATCCAAAGTTTTCCAGTTTTAATTAATAACGACGATTCCCGCGAGGCTACCCTCAAGTTTATGGCAGCGGTGGCGAAAATCGCAGGAACCCGAAATAAATAAACAGAAATAAAATAAAGGACAACTAGGCAGAAGATAATAAAAATTAAAAGCGACAGAATAAATGATGGCAAAAAAAAAAAAAAGAAAAGAAAAGTAGAATAAGAAATGTTGATGGCTATAACTAGAATAAGATTTTTAAAATAAGATTAAGCTAGCTATAAGTAACGTAAACAAGATCTCGGATCTATGTCTGAGGATAGGGGGCTTAAAAAATAAATAAAAAAAATAACATTAATTAAGGTTATTAATAGCTAATAAAAAAAAACTAGGCAGCCGCGGTGACCGCCGACAGAAGTGAAAACTCGAAACTTTGGAAAACTGTTTTTTTTTAATGTTTAAATTATAGTATGAAGAATGAAAACTTTGTAATTAGTTTGTTTGTTTGGTTTTTACATCTATTGGTGTTCCGAGCAATATATATATATATATATAATATACATTTTAATGTAGTTTATTTATAATTAAAACATACTTTGGTATTAATTTTATTAATTATCTCTGAGCGGCCATACTTAAACGGCTTCTTATACATGACATACTTCAGCATGTTCAAAGCTGACATCATAGCATTGGTAATGCGAATCTATAAGTTTTCCCAAATCAATTATTGCTCAATGCCGCTACAGTTTTCAATTTAAAAAAAGAAAGAAAATCAAGTAATAATGAGACGAGAAAAATGTGTTCACTTGTTTTATACCAGATATAGACAAATACAATTAAATTCAAAAAAAATGAACGGTTTTTGTTTCATTTAAATATATAAATTGCCAGTCATTTTTTATATTACATAGGTATTGATTACAATTTGTGTGGGAATGAAACATTGGTTTGTTGTAAACATTGAAACAAAACATATGTTTTTATTTGGTTTAACTTGATCTGATTACTTGGCGTTTAGTTTTGGCTCTATGGCAAGTTTTTGACTTTGAAAAGTTACAGTTCTATGACATTCATTGCTTTTATATTGTCTTATTACCATAAAACTATTATACTAAGCTGATTTCGAATTTTGTTGAAATCTTAATTCACAAAGTCTGCGAACCTAATTGTTTTTCATTGATCAACTTTTTGATCCAACTATTAAGAATACCGTATGAACGGCTGATAATTTGTGTTGACAAAAATGTCTACATTCCTAAATTCTTAAAATACGAAACAAAACATCGATGTGTAGTTTGTAGTAAAGCATTTACTATTTTTTTACTTGGCTATCTCTGCTAATACCTGCTCGTACATTCTGTTAGCCATTTTATTATCTGAATTTTAGTATTACCTGTTCGCTTTTATTGTCATGTTATAATACCAGAAGATGTTGTGTCTAAACTTTAGCCGCAAATTGTTACGAAACCGTTTTATGTATTGACTTATAATACTTTATTACTATAAAAAAGACTTTGTCACTATTTATTTCCGGTTACTAATTTAAATTCAGTTAGTAATTTCGTTAGTTAGTGATGAAGGAAAATATTTGCAATGAACCTGGATGTTAGATATTTTTTTATTACGATATTTACAGTTTTTAATGCGATTAATCAGGGATTTTCTCCTTTTGAAATTAACAAAAGGTTAGCCATTAGTGAATAAACCTAATCCGCCCCTAGAGACGAGACACTAAGAGCCAATTGTTTGATCCGTAGTCAAAGTTACTATATCCATTTGTCAATTTTACTATTACTATTACATAAACCAATAGTTATAATCACAATGCGTTTTTTTATGACAAAATCTACTATGGTTAAATTTAGCAATAGTTATTTATGTTGCCAGTAAAATGAACTGTATAATAGAATACTTTTGATTCCGGTAATTTTTTTTGTATGATCATTCCGAGTAAAATGTGTCAGGGTCCATAATTCGAGTTGTCGAACAAACATTACAAAAAACAAAGGGTCGAGCTACTCTCGAACATCTGTGTCCATTATTATTTCTTGTGATAGTTTTGTAATACTATTAGCTTTTTTTTTATTTCGTCTTGTCTAAAATATTCTCTGCTTTTATAATTTAATTCTTGAATTTAATATATTTTACAAGCCAAATAAATATTTGTACGAACTTGATATACTATACATAATGGAATACTGAATTCTTATGAAAAACAAAATTCATAAACAAAAATATTACGAAAAAGATAATAAATAGCAATACGTTGTAATTATTTAACAAATTATTTTATATAAATTAATATTACATAATGAAACCTCAAATTATCTACTTCAAATGTTACACAAACGCAATTGAAACAGCTGTTCGCACTAGAGTTAACCATCCGCCATCTTGCTAACCCGACTGAGCTGAATGGTTAAATTTTTAACAAATAGTCACATTTTTGACAAATGGTTAGCTTAACTATGTTTCAAAAAACGCATCAGGGCATTATTTTAACCATTTGTTACAAATCTGACCATTTCTCGAGTTGACTACGGATCAAAAAATTAGCCCTTAATGAGTCATAAGAAATTTACAAAACGAGTTTGGAATAAAATGTGTGTCATTTACAATGAAACACTACAGTATAATTTAACAATATCGGTGCTTAAATCCAGGTTGTTCAAACTATCGTTTGTATGAAACAGCTTAAGTGATCTAAATTATGTTATCAGCTTTATCGCAAATGCAAGATTGTATGATCCTGGTAAGAATGGCTAGTTTAATACACCCTTTATGTACTGTGTTTATAGTTCACCGTTTTTTACTTCACTGTCCTTTTTTATTTAAAGTCTCGTCCGGCATTCGAATAGTCTATTATTACGCGCAATTCTAGTTTCCAAAAGTGACAACCATAAACACGAGCAATTCAAACAATAGTTAGTTATAATGTATTCATGGCGGCAAACGTACTTAAATTTTAAAAGTAATTATACATGCGAAGCGAAATGAACCCTTTGTCCTTTCCTCTCTGTCCTTTCACGTGAACGTGACGTGCTCTGTGAATACTGATGTCACTAATAAAGTAAGTTCCCACAGTTACAACTTATGAATTTTTCAATTTAATTTTGGTTTTATGGTCATGCCCTTCCCCATCTTTCGTCGGAAAAAGGTTAATATTGTTAGCAGTTGGGAAACAGGGTCATATTTTGATATAAATATCTCAAGTTCAGGTCAAGCTCTCGAGTCTTTGAAGAGCTGGACTTCGCTCCAACGTACCCCTCCATCAATTTCAGCATCGAGATCGACCTTTGTTAAAGCGACATACGAAGTTATGATCCTCAGCATAGATTATCATTATGAAATGACAAATTTTATTTGAATTTGTACCACAATCAAACACAAATTTTAGCACCTTTTTTATTTAGTTAACTTGTAATTTGAGTTCATTTTAAAATTAAATTTACCTATAGATAAATACATATGCAAAGGTAAAATAATTGAGTATCTTCTTTTCCTTTCTTTGTCAACATTATTTCTCTTTTGTTTAGTGACTAGTTAAATTTTGGGCCTGCTTGAGGAGATTTTCAAAAATAACAGAAAATTTCTTTACTCTAAGAGAGCTGAAATGTATGTTATAAAAGGTCTTACAATCTACGCTTGCTACTCGCAGGTGGTCCATTTCTTATAAAAAGCGATAAGAGTTCTCACAAGCTTGCTGTTGTCTTGTCAGCTCATTATTTTCAGTTTTGAGAATCATAACTCTTCTATGGTCAACAGAATACATTACTAGCTATAGGCGAGTAGTAGCAATATCAATATTTGGAAATAGAATTAAAAAAATTAGAAACCGTTTTCTTCGCTAAAATGTTCAGTAAGATTATCAACTAATTTCGTTATCTGACGAATTTTTTTTTTTTTAATTTCCACAAAATCCTAACCACGCCACCAATTAAAAAGGGTTGATCAAGAACAGTCAGTTATCTATAAAACAAATTACCAGGACAAGCTCATGACAAAGAGCTCATCGGGGCGTAAGTTTACGGCAAAACCGAATAGCGTTTGATGCTTAGTGAGAATCAGCTACGAGTGTTAGTAAGAACACTAACTGGACACTGTTGTTCGAATAAACACATGTACAACATTAGAGTCAAGAACGCAAGAGATTGCAGCTTAAGTAATACTATTCCCGGAGGAAGTGGAGAGACTCTGCCATATTGATTATTTAATTCATTCAGGCTCTGTAGCGATCACAATAGATCCTATAACACGTCGCAGTGACACAAAACTTTTTAAGCCTTCATAACCCCTTCGGAATAAGAATAAACGTAATATTTATGGTAACATATACATAGCGATTATAATATATGACAGAGAATTATCATAAACATTCAATTAGCTTTAATTAAAATGTGAAACGACCGAGTCTTACACACTTCACCCCGCCCTTAGCTTATCGCGATCGAATATTCTAATTACTGGGCACGCAGCCCACGCGTATATGAACACTGAAAATTGACACAGGTGTGGTGACCGCTCGAATGGCTCGTTGACCTAAAATAAATCGTGTCCGACCCGATTAAAGTCCTTACGGGTGCATAATAGTAAGTTTTTAAATGTGCCATTACTGGAATAATGCTGAGAGCTTTACTGGTTTACAAATCTCCCCCAATACTAAGATGTTATCAAGAAGAAAAAACAATCAAAGTCTAGAGCTTCACTTCAAGTCAATGTGTCACATGCAACCTGTTTTTTAACCTGAATTTTCCCGCACACCTCGATAAATTTGCAAAAAACATTCGTCTACATTACAGAGATGCGAATGTCATAAACTGGCAGAATGTCGCCGTCGACGGATACGTCTGAATGGACATCATAATCATGGTGGCAAGACATTTACCGTGCCCATATTGCCAGTTACTGACATCAAGTAGAAATTTTTTATCAGCAGCGTTACTTGAGAACCAATTCTGCTTAGAGTGCAGTCTCATAAACGTTACTACTCTGTGAGTGAAGCCTAGTATATCTTGCATTACAGAGATTATCTAGAAGAATGCAAAAGCGCCCTCAGGCTATCTTGCGAAAGGTACGTTCAATTTCTTCCTTGGGAGGTTAAACAGTAGATCTGTTTCCAATTTTACATAGTTCTATGTGTTATCTTTTATGAGGCAAAAGTCTACAAATGTCCTTAAAAGAAATGGTTTTAGCATCTTATGCTATGTCGTCACTTCATATCAGGTGAGATTGAGATCAAACACAATATCTATACAACAAATTAAAAAGTCGAACAACATACCGACAACGATTGTGAATGGCCATTTCTTACCTGCAACAAAAAATAAAATAAATTTTAAATATTTTTTTTTATAAAATACAATTCTTAAAGAACGTGTTAAAAGGAGATAAGAACACAAAGGGACAACCCTTATGACCTTTAAAGAACAGATCGAAATCGCCGCTAATAATTTTCAAGACTCTTTATACCGATGGGACTCTTTCAACGGATCTTTATATAGGTTTTTGCGCTAAGTAGCATTATTGGCTGCGCAGGCGCATAATGAAATGGTGGACAAAAAAAAACACATCCATCGCAATACTTTTGTTCAGCTGTCGCATATATATATGTTACCGTAACAAAATGAACGACATAAATCATTTAGAGAACAGGTATGCATTTAGAATAGTGTGAAGGGACACTTGCCTCCTTTTTTGACAGTGGCGAATAGATAGTATCTTTAAACTTGAGGAATGTTTACTCAATACTGTAAATTATTTAAAAAAATACTACCTTGTACCTTGTACATCTGGCTCCAAAAATAGACAACAATAAACCAGCTGACCCGACGAACTTCGTTCCGCCTAACAATCAACGAATGAGCAGATTTAGTATATTAAAATTAATGCAAATTTATTATGATCAGTTGGATATTTATTAAGATAATAAATATAAATAAAACATAAATTAAAAAAAAATCAAGTAATTTAATGATGTGACGTAATCAAGACTTTTTTTATTGCCCATGTATTTTGGTGCATATGCTCTTCAGGGAAGCACCTTACGATGTACTACATTTTTCGTTTTGTTATCAGAGAGCAAATAATGCAGATGGTTTTCCGACCTGTGAACATGCTACAATTGACCATGAAACAAACATACATTTTCCCGATTCAGTCCACAAACATTCAAGGATTGGTCTTATGATTTTTTAATCGTCATTGCGAATGCAAGACTTATCGGAAATTGAAGTCGTTTAAACTCAAACGGCATATCGGTTGGGATCATCGGAATGAAAACTTCCTCACCTAATATTTTCCTTTGAGTAACATCTCGTAAATCACATTGATCATCAGTTTACTTATCACCAAACGCGCTCCGTTACATAGTTTTTGTTGGTGTATGTTTCAAAACATGATTACTACTGAATCAACCTTTAGTCGTAAATTGTGCGGTGGTAAGCCAGACACATCCAAGGAGTTTAAAAATTCAATTGGATAGTTGGTGGCATCATTTTCATTTGTTACACAGTCAATAGATCTGAATGAATCCAATGCACCAATGATTTCATTCTGAATTATATAGTTTAAGTCATCTACATCTTTATTCTTAGCCGCAAAAATTGCTCGCCCACTCTACCATTTATTATTTTTGTGGATAGCAATGAGGTTTAGGAATGATTTGTTGATGAGTTCGTATTTCGATGAGATAAAATTACAGAAATTTCGAGGAAATGAAATCAATCCGCTCGATTCGTCGACAGATATTCGATCTTTACCGATAGTCAGTAATTGCTCAGAGATGCAGTTGTATCGTTCAGCAATGCAACTCTCATGTTTGTTGTCAGCAGAAGTTTCTTCACATAGCGCCATAGATTTGATAATTTGAGCTAGGCATTTAGGTCATCGGCAGCAGTTTATCTTGGAATTAGTGGCAGTGTTTGGCGGAAATCGCCATACAGTAAAATCATTGCGCCTCCAAAATATCTTGAGTTATTGCACAGATCTTTAAATGTTCGGTTAAGTGCGTCCAATGCGCGTTTATGCGCCATTGTTTATTCGTCCCAGATGATGATTTTCGATGCTACTAAAACGTTTGGCATTGCGGAATGTTTTGCAATATTACATGTTGGTTGTTTTATAGTTTGCAAGATTTAATGGCTATTTTTATGCTGAGTGAGCCGTACGCTCAGGTGGCGGAGTCAATAATGGCAATTTTACTTTGCCACTAAGATAGTACAATCCTGGTGTTTCTCCAGCAAACTTTAATGCGCCACAATACTCGCAAACAACGTCCATTGGCCCAATGCGAATGGAAGCATGCGAGCTGTAATCAGTGCTCAATCGTATCGAAAGGCTGCTCGATTCAAATCCATTTTTGAAAAAAAAAAAAAATCTTCTTGCGCGTTGATAATAATCTAGTTTAAAATAATCTAGATCTCTGAGGTTTGCTCGACGATTTCTCATTGCCAACCAAGCCGTTTCACGGGTTGTCTCACTCTTGTGATTGAGAAACACGAAGTAGGGCCAACTAACGCGGCGCTCTTCACGTGCAATTTCATGTTCTTCTTCAGTAGTTTCATTTGCTATATTTCGAATCTTAGGATTCAATTAGTTGCATTACGGCTTTGTCAGGATAGTTTCAATATTCTTGGTCAGAGCATTGTTAATAATAATATCGACACAAAAAGATTTATTACAATAATATTCGTAGAAACTCGTGAGACTCGAACAAAATAAACACATCGACCGATCAACATCAAGTACGTTTTAGGGTATTTTCAAAACAAATCATAGACAACATTACGTGAGCTGTCAGTTGTCATTAGCTGTTAGTTATTTGACTGATAACTTTTTTTTCATATTAGTCAAAAATATTTATTTAAATAAATAAATATGAATGTACATATTTACCAAAGCTATACCGAAAATACGATTTTCAATATTTTTGTCTGTATGTTTGTTGTACTGGTTAATATCCGGAACGGCTTAACGATTTTGACGGTACTTTTTTTTAGTAGATAGCTGAAGTTACTCCGAGTAACTTAGGGTACTTTTATTTTTCGAAAATAACTCATAAAAATTTAAATAAAATCTGATTCAATGTACAGTTTTACGGGCAAGTGTTTTATGAGAAATATTTTTATTTTTCTTAGTACTTTATTTTTTTTTAGGAAAATAGGGTTCCGTATAAAACAAAACAAAACGCTGTGAAGAATATATGACACGCGGGCGCAGACGCGGATACACAGCTAGTCGATTAATAAATCTAAATTGGTTTATGAAGTCAATATTATTCTCTCTTGTTGTAAAATAACCGAACATTTTAAGTCTCACTGTGCATTACTTATAACTTGAGAACCACTCAAGGGATCTACTTGATTCTTATATGAAATCATAGCTATATTCATCCATCCATACAATCGAAAGACGTCCACTGCTGGACATAGGTCTCCCTCAAAGATCTCCACGACGACCGGTTTTGCGCCACCCGCATCCAGTGGAATCCCGCGACCTTCACCTGCGTCTTCCGGAGCGTGGTACCCATTCAAGAACCCGTTGGCTCTATCGGGCATCGGTTCTGCGAGCAATGTGCCCAGCCTACTGCCATTTAAGTTTAGCAATTCTTCGAGCTATAGCAATATTGTTTTGTTATAGTTATTTATCACATTATGTTATAAATAATTCAGTCATGTCAAGAGGAGTTAGCAGAGTAAAAAATCAACCATATTATATTATGATGAAATTTCTGCAAAGTATCGCCTTCATCAACATTACATCATATAAAAAAGTTAATAGGATTATAGTGAACGATAAAATGGAACGATCATCAATATGTTACATGAACGGTGCCAGAGACACTGATAATGTCAAGTAAAAAATTGTAAACTATGAGTAATTTAAAACATAAGACCCCCCGTAGTAAGCCTCGATTAGTTCCTGGCGTTTGGGTCGATACCCGATAACTCAAATGACATGGAACCCAGGGCATATGATTTATTATCATAATATTGTATTAACAGCCGGTGATGTTATCGATTTTATAAGTAAATCAGAAAGGTTAAATAATATAATACTAATAACTTAAATACTTTTCGACATAAACCTCCATGACAATGATATAACCGAGTCATCGTTTGCAATTTCTTTTCTGCATTGTCATCAATATTTTATAAAATTGGCAAAGTTAAAAATGTTCAGTAAATTTTATCCTTTGCTTCTAAATCGTTTTTTTTCTTTTTATTTAGTAGTTATTGACCAGTTTTATTAATAATTTATTATAATTAACGGGTGTTATTAATTTATTATATCTTGTAATCGTTAATGTTCATTTTGTTCGATGTGCTTTGACCACAATCTCACCTGATGTTAAGTGACGATGTGGTCCAGTATGACAAGCACAGTAAGCCTAGAGATACTTACTGGTTCTCACGTCAGGCGGCAGGAACGCAATTATTGGCACATGGTGATAAGTTTTCAAACTTGAGAAGGCGGGCATTACTAAAAAATGCGCTACCACCAGGCTATGGTTTCCTCACGATATTTTCCTTCACCGAAAACTCAGGCTGATTTTAGAGTTGGATAGGTGGGCTCGACCCTGCGTCCACTAACGAGGAATCTGACCACACCACCAACTACGTCATCATCGCTTCTAAATACTCATTCATTAAAATATTTCTGTAATAATTATGAGCAAATTTCGACTACTACTTAGGTGATTACTAATTCCTTTTAAACGACATAAAAAAATGAGTCGTCACTTAAAGAAACATCTTAAATAACATTACGGAAGTGTGAAGAATTACCTTCGTTGTCGAACGAACTAAAAAAAAAGACGAGTATTTTGAAGATAAAATTACCTTCATCTCGATTTTATTTGATTTAATCTTTGTGTATGTTTTTTTTCTTCCACCGACATCCGACACTGTTGTTATAGCAAGGCGCGACGCGACGGTGGCGCCCCCGCAGCGTCGGGGTCACCGCTGTCCTGTGGTCATTTTATCCCTTTCAATTTGATTGTATTTTTTACCTTGTCAACCTATATTTTACTGTATTATTTTACTCGGAATTTTTTATTAAGTAAAACGGGACTTGATGATAAGTTTGTGTTTGTAATTTGATTGTAAATTACACATTTTTTTATTAACATTTACTGTTAGCTTTGGAATATAAATGATAAAAGTTTATATATGCTGATATTGAGTAAACGAAAGGTTTAATAATTTGTTATAAAAAAGGCAACGTCGCTCCGTAAACCTGTCTGTTATTGCGATTATAATTTTATATTTAAAAAAGTAAAATAATTTCATCAGTGAAACATATTCCGATTATTTTTATGTCAATAACATACTTATAATACGATATTATATATAAAGCGCAGGTTAGTTTTAGATATGATATAAATAATTACATGTAGATAAAATAGAAGTCGCAAGTTCGACACATATGTACATACATTGAGCTGTTAATAGCAAATTTTAAACGTGGGTAAATTATAAAGACTGCGTAATATGGGAGGCAAGCTGATCCAGCATTTAGTGGTTGTAAATTTGTTACTACCCCGAAACATTGTCGTGGCATTACAGTAAGTGCATAACATGAATAAGGAAGCTCTAGTTTCATACCGATTCCACTTATAAGAGGACATGCGGCGGAAAAACAGATATTTGAGAAATATATTGCTATCGCGTTGCGCTCCAAAGAAATAATTATAAAACACGAAAGGGATAACTGTAGCTCAGACTGATTTTACCTATGCAGAATAGACCAAAACATCACTTCGTAGTACCCGGTTTCCTCCACCAAAACTGAACCCATTTTTAATTTTCTTTCATTTATAGAAAAACTATGGCTGTGCCTGTTTTTTTTTTTTTTTTAATTTATCCCTCAAATTTGTTTCACGAACCTCTGAAAATGACGGTAAAAATCGAGCATTTGTTTAGTTTTTAAAGTCTCCTAGTTTCTACATTAACTAATTTATGGAAAAAACGTACAGGCGCGTCGGTGGTGGATATATATTATTTGGTATAAAAATATTTACCATAATGCTATTATCCAAGGGCGAAACAGAGGACTACGTTTATATGGAATAAATGCCTCTAGGATATCCTCTTAAGCCCAATACAATTTTCCTTTCGGATATTCTGGCAAGAATTAAAATTCTGGATGTGGAGCCCGTCGTGAATTCACTGTAAGCATTCGCCGCGTAGTCTCCATGGCAAACATTTCAAAATAGGAAGTAACTGGCTAAAAACGTAAAAATGTTCCACCACTATGGGGTAAGACGATCCCGGGATAAGAATGATTCTGAGTAAAAGCATCGAACTCAAGTCTCTCGAAGTCACGTCTTCGATTTCATTCGATACCTATTAATGCCGAACGTTAATATATTAAACTATTATTTATAAATTTTAACTATACGATAGTTAGGTTTCATTCAGAGTCTAGATTACTAACATTTATCAAGGTCCTTCGTAACGGGTTGTAATAAATTTTAGAAATTGGCTACACGCCTCCGCTGTATAATCCATGGGAATTACGGGATATTTCAATGTAGGGTTGTCTTGAATATAAAATAAAACATTGCTCATTAGCTGTGTGTTTTATTTAATAACTATCTGCGTGCCCGCGGCTGCGCCCGCATTTCATACATTTTCACTGCGCAATATATTTCTTACAACCCTAATTATTTTTAATTTTTTTTTGCTATTAACAATAAGCAAAAGTATTTCTCATAAATTCAAATACCTGCCACTAAAACTGTCCAGAGAATCAGATTTTACTCAAATTTTTATCAGTTTTAATTTTTTTACGCGGAACCCTTTTTCGGTTTTCGAAAAATAAAACAAAGCCCAAGTTACCCGGAGTAACTTCTGTTATTTACCAAAAAAAAAATCCCGTCCAAATCGGTCCCGCCGATCCGTAGATTTCCCGAAACAAACAGATTTAGTGTTTATACTGCTGCCCTGAATTTGTTTTTGGATTTTAAATGATTTTAAATTTTGAGTTTAATTTTGAATTCAGTATTAACTTTTAACTTAAATTGAATCTATATGAATTGATTTTATTTGTAATTTTGTTTTTAATTTTGACTTTAAATTGATTTAACTATTTTAATTATATGAATTGATTAATTGTTTAAATTGTTGATATGACTACTATAACCATAAGACTGGACTTTATTTTATTAATTTAGACGAACAGACTGTATTGTTAGATTTAAGAGAAATAAAAAGTTTTATAAAAAGAAAACATAAACAAAAGAACATGCTATAAAAAAACGAAAAAAACAATAAAAGATCACAAATAAAAGGACAGTAATAACAAGGTTTCTGGTCATGCCAGAGGAAAAAATTGGCGAGGATTTAAAAAAAAAAACAAACAGATAGACAGAATTTTCTTTTTTTTTATTTATGAGTAAGTATATATGTAAAATAATAAACGCACAGTGTGAAAGTTGTTTGTTAAGAATCGGCTACTGAATCGATTTCAGAAATTTTTAAAGACTTTCGTCTTGAGACATTGCGGTATTTCGGACGAGAAAATTCTGCGTAGTATGGGTATAAAAAGGTATAAACAATATTGTAATAAAACACATGCAAGTAAATTTGATTCGTCTGTATGTATGATTATAACTCAAAGTTCTAATTGGAATGTTTGAAGATGTATATTATTCCTGTTACATGTTGTACATATGAGGAAGTTACTAATAAAACGCTAATTCTTCGCATAGTGGCCTTTTTCAAATTGACTGAAAGTACTGTTGACCGAAAGGGACATGATACCTTCATCGAACTTTTGTGGCGAACGTATAGGGTGCTGGGCCTGGAGAGTGATCAGAGTGAAGTAAATTCTAGGGCATTAACTGTGCTAAACCTATGTTAAAAGAAATTACTGATCTCATGGTACCTTACAGAGACCATGTTCTTGCGTGTAGTGAGCAGAAATATGGGTTGCGGTGTGTGTGATGTGTGTTGTGGATGAAATTGTCACTGTATCACGCTGGGGGCGGGTAGAGAAATCTTTCCAGTTCCAATTTGAAACATATCCTGGGCTGTTACCGGAAGGGGATTGACGCTTGCAACGTCTAATTTCGTCAAAGTACGACAAACGTCTGGAGACCAAAAACAGAAAATTTATAACTTCGTAAGAGGATACTTTCTAAAATACTATAGTTACGTGTCCTCTTCGTAAACTACCTATTTTTGATTTCACGATAGGTCCGGTAAATCTTAAATGTCAAGTAATTTAGACATAAATATGTCTCCATTTTTTTAATGAGGCTTTAGTAATAAGGATAGATTTTAAAAAGTTGAAAGGCAATCGTTCGTCGTGTTATGGACATGTTATGAAAAGAGAGAATGTAAGAGATAAAATAATAGTGAATATAAATTTGGATGGTTGGAAAAACAGAAAAAAAAAAGCCAAAGGAAGGGGTAAATAAGAGATGGCAGCTGATACCGACGTATGGAAGAAGAAAAAACATACTGCGCCGACCCCAAGTGGAGGCACCCACCGATCCCAAGGCAATGGCACTCCATTGAACTTTCATTGCAAGATTAAATCAGAAATGAGGAGATACGCAGAAAAACCAAAGTAACTAAGATTGTGCGAAGAATTATAAAAAAAGTGACAATGGGCTGGGCACATTTCTCATAAACAGACGCCCGATGTGGCCAACGGGTTCTTAAATGGCTGCCGCGCATCGAAAGACGCTGCGTGGGTGTGCGCCCCCCACAAGTGGACTGACGATCTTGTGAAGGTCGCGGGAATCCGCTGGACGAGGGTAGTGCAAGACCGGTCGTTGTGGAGATCTTTGGGGGGGATGACCTATTTCCAGCAGTGGAAGTTTTACAGTTAAATAGATGAAAGGATGGATGGTGCGTTTTCAGGAACCCTAATAAACCATTGATGGAATTCCATAACAGAGTACGTAAATACATCATATATAATAAATACTCGAAAGTAGATAGTAAAAATGCAATAGAATTTCTCCGACAACCCTGTAAATCGACTGGCAATAATGTTAGATTCATTGCAACAAACGCGAAATTATTACCTGGAAACACACGAGTTCGACATGAAACAAACTTTGATGGTTTTCGCTATAGGATATAATTTTGATACGAATTAATTTCGACATGTTTCAAATCAAGACGCTCTGAGAATGATTCACTCTTTTTTTTATTTCTACTATGAATAATTTCATAGACCGAAGATGGTAGAACTCTAAGCTAACAAATACTACTGAGATACTGTATCTGACCATACTGGTCTCAAACGCAACTAATCGTGTATACAGAGATTGGTTTGGCGTTATATTCTCACCTCAAGTATGGTGGTTAACATTGCTATACTGTTACATTTTAATATCTATGTGACCACAATCTCAATACGATCTATATATTTATACGTATATAACACACTAAATATAGAAAAAAACATCCAATTTTAATTATTAAAATGGTAATTAACCAGGCAGTCTTTGGCAAAATCCTAGTACCATGCTACGATTACATCACGATATCTTCCTTCAATAAAATCTGTATCTTATTATAGAGTAAGGTATCTGGATTTGAACCAAGTTACACTAAAAATTATAACGTTTAAAATAAAATTCTTGATACTTGAATTTACCTCAAGTAATTACTATATAAACGACGTGACATTTAACAATCGAAATATCAAACTTCAATAGATATTTATTGCCATTAAAACCACCGTAAATTTCCATATCTATTTGGTATTTAAGCTCGAGAATACAGATTTATTCGATAATGTACGGCTAGATTTTATTGTGTAATTTGTATTCTCGAGGACTTTACAGAGTAGTTTTGAGCGGTGTCAAATAAACTGACACGGTCTACGTCTCCGCCAGCTATCAATCGATTGGTCACGGACCACAGTAAATCGTAACACATCCTAGAGCTACGAACGCGTTTTATGTAAGAGTAAGTAATTAATTTATTCCAGTCCATTAGATACTAGATATTTTTAAATATTTTTAGTCAACAAAATAAGGAAATACGTTAATAATTAAATGATTATGTATTTCGTGAACCTATTTATCATATGATATATTTAATTACATATATAAACTAAATAAAATAGTCAACATACACTTTTTATTATTAACTTATTGCATCATAAATACTGTAATATGAATACTATTTAATATTTATACTAACGACTACAAGTTGCTAATGTGCAATAATTGTTTAATTTCTGGTACTATATTATATAAAACAGTGTAAATAAGGGGACGTCTATTAATTACGTGAGGCATTTTTAAGAATATTTCGAACCTCCTGGTGAGATTTCATAAGTTTTTCCTCAACTCCCTTTCAACAAAATTTATGTTTAGGCTGTAAACGTGTTGGATTATTGAGAAAAAAAAACATAAACACAACTTGTTCTATTACTTTTATTGAAGACTATCAAATACTGTTATAGTATTTGTGAATATATCACCGTAATAAAAAATCACAGATTTTACAGACACTATTGTGTCAGATTTGGGCGTATTTTATTCTAGAAATAATTTTTAACGGAATTTTACACAGTTTCCTGCTAGAAAAAAATTACATGATATTTTCTACGACAGACCCCCCCCCCCCTAAGTGTGATTAGGAAAGGTTTAGCTTGACGCCCTCTTCCCTTAGAACACGTCAAGTAATTAATGGACGTCCCCTAACATTTGTAACCACGATATTTCCTCAAGTTTACTGCTGTATTCATACAAAAACTATATGGAAATTGGTTCGGTACTTTTTATTTTCTGCTCGTTGTAGTCACTGAAAATTCATGATTTTAATAGGTACCAGGTAGTTAGTGACATCTACATTGTGAATAACTTTTGTAATTCTTTCTACTTATTTAGAACTACAACAGTTATTATATATTCATTTTCTCATTCCTTTTTTTTTTTTTTTTTTATAATGCACAGCACAGTGACTGTACTGGACTTGATGGTAAGTACAGTACAATCCAAAACAGCGCCGACTGACACTGAACAGAATTCAGTGCCAGTCACCGCTGTCATGCTGGCCTGCTTAAGTACCTCTTCACGCCTCTTTTGAAGGACCCAATATCGTATGAAGGAGGGAACACGCTGACAGGAAGTCGGTTCCATAACCTCACAGTGCGACAAAAGTGAGAGTCAGCAAACTTTTTGGTTCTTGAAGTTATGGGTGTCACCGTGAAACCGTGACACCGAAGTCCCGCCCGCGTGGTTCTGTTATGGAATGGAGAGGAGGGGATCAGGTCAAAGAGCTCTTCAGAACACTCGCCATGATACAAGCGGTAAAATACGCTTAGAGAGGCTATGTCCTTACATTTAAATCAGTCCAATCATTAGAAGCTCATATACTGTAAAAATAAATGCTCGTATAAGGAGTATTACTTATTTAAAAAATACATTTTACGCAGAGTAAAATAATAATAACCTCTTAAAAGATTAAATATTTACTCCAACGTTTCGAAGCTCCGTGTTAATTTCAAATTAGCCACAGAGCGTGACGTTTAATACTCAAACGGAATCGTTGTTATGGCTTCAGCGAATCACATTTACTATGCACTTCTATTAATCCTCACATCCTAAAAAAAATCAGTGTCTCTGTACGTATATACTTTTATAACTCTAGAACTTTCAAAATGATTTATGTGATCCTTTTTTGATGTGTAACAACTTTCCTTTCGCTATCTTGCAATATGTGGTAGTAATTTCGTGAAACGGGACGGAAGTGTGTAACAGGAAGCTGGGGAAGCGCGCGTAATTTGAATTGACCAATGACAGCGCGCTGTGCTAGAGTTGGCCGTCAGATGGTACCAAGCTATTTTCTTGAGGTCGGTACTATCAGCTTAAAATCTGTTAATTTTAACGGGTTTTTACGCGTTACCTTTGGTTTTTTCTTCCTATCCCGACGTTTCGGCTGGGTTTCAGCAACCGTGACCGAAAAGTCAGCCCGTGACCACGGAAATATATGGAACGCGAAAACTTAAAAAATTACGGTACTATCAGCTGTCACTTCTGCGCTGAATCTTCAGTATTGTGGATTAAGCGAGTTTTTCTTATCTGTGCATATTAAATTAATAAATGTATTTTTACAGTTGATTTATAAGTGTCCGAAAAAAGTGCAGATCATTGATAAGGAAATGATAAATTATTCATTAATTTATATTCATTCGAAGGTTACAGCAATTAGTTTGTTTTTTTTTTATTTTGATGTCACATTTTATGCGACTACTGTACGTACGGCTTACTCGTATTGTTTATATCACAGATTCTTTGAGTAGCTTGTGGTATATGTTTTATTGTATTTATTAAAGTATAACAATATGTTATAGGATAATAATTAAAACTGAAACTGGTTAAATTATAACGTAGACCGTGAATCATGAATTAATTTGGAAATTCATGAATTTCAATTGAAAAGCTATTATTAACAACTACAGCCAATAGCTCGATGGATTGCAGTATCGCGTATCGACGAAGCAATCAAACGAAATCAATCGCAATTAGGTCACCCCACCAATGGGATACAATCACTACCGGCTATAAATTGGACGGCAAATTTGCCGCACGATTCTCTTTAAATTACCTATATATTTTTAGTTATTCTGTTTAAACTATATTCGAATTTAAAAATGTACAATTAAATATTTATTCATTTTAAAGAAAAACCAGTGTACAAACGTACTTTTTGCCTAATGTGTACTAATGTGCCCTTTTTATAGTCAGGTACCATTTTCCGGCTAAGGACTCCAAGTGCTTACCACAAAGACCATGGGAAGATGTAAAGACCCTTCAGGTCATCAGCGTTAGTCAATTCAACAAAAATAATACGTAACTATTTACTTCCTTTTAGAAAAAATACTTCGATGATATAAAAAAAATATCTAATTCATCAAAATATAAATGATTGGAATTTGCACTGAATTCGTTATAAACTTCAAACATAGTTTATGACGACGAAAAAACATACGAATTATATTTAAAGTCATTTTATAATATAAAGTAAAAAGAAAAAAAAAAAAAAAAAACGTTATAATTAATACACTGAAATAGTAACAGAACAGGAATTATGTGTATCAAACTGAGTGTGGTTCAAATTAAATCATCCAAGCGAAGCTCAAGTCTTGGGCTATCGGGCATCATTTCCCACGTTGCGCACACATTGCTGTGTTCATAAACGCGGCGCTACATTTTACTCGGAAAATAATAGCCGTGGAAATTATTCTGCTACATTCCTTCGGTTATCTCAGATGTTTTTACAAAACTAGCTATGCCTGCGGTTTCATTCGCGTGTAACAAACAAATTCGCTACATTAGTTATATTTACTAAATGTTCAAATGGTTTAAGCAAAATATAGGTATTATATATTGTGAAATACTAACTTTTTAGTATTCTTTAAACAAATCAGGATATGCATCTATGATTTTGAAAAAAGAATATGTCAATCGGTACATTATCTTCTTTTTTTTTACACGGTATAGCCTCAGTGCTTTGACCACAATCTCACCTGATTTTAAGCGACGATGTGGTTCAGGATGGTAAACACACTAAGCCTAGATGTACTTGATCTCAAGTGATGCTACCAGGACCCACTTATTGGTATTTGGCGACCGGTTTTCAAACTTAAGGGTGGTAGTTACCCAGGCGAGCAGTATTAGAAATGCCCTACCACCATGCTATGGTTTTCTCACGATTGCTTCACCGATAGCTCAGGCTGACTTTAGAGTTGGATAGGTAGGTTTGAACCCGTGTCCATTGATGCGGAATCCGGCCGCACTTCCAATGGCGTCGCCATCGCTTCGTATATAAAATAAAATACGCGAAAGGACACATGGAAAAACTTGAACCTGTTACATAATATAACTCGTCTAGTGACGTGTTTCTAAACGTAAGATCTAATACGCTCCTATTAAGGTAACTTGTTACACGTCTTGATCAGACCGTGTAGGTCAGACACGACCAGTGTTATACTCTCCTTATTATCTATAGTATTATTAGATAGATATTTCGAAATACAATAATATATAATAATATATATAAATAAATAAAGAATCCGTATTAGAAAATGTAACAAAAATTAGATTTGAATTTTTCACAGTTTTCATTCCATTACACGCGGACGCTGATAAGCGCAAAGTAATACAGTTCCCAACCCTCACAAACTATATCGAGAGAAAAAAATAAATATCGAGATACGCCGAAACGCAAAATCACATAATAACATTATACAAATAAGTCTTTTTTTTTATATAATGGAATATTTCCATTAATAAAAATAAAAAACGTTAATATAAAAATACAATTTCCAATCATAAAACATCAATGTTTTTCAACGATCTATCAATGTTTTTAATAAGACACTACCTCAATCATTGTTATAAAAAAATCAAAACCAGTTAAATAGGTGTCTATGGTAACTTATAACTTTCTATATATATTTATTTCACTATTTAAAACTCAAGAAAGGGTGGATCGATTTTTAAGAAGTTAGATTTATTGGATTAGTGTCCGTCTCGAATTACACTGCTATTAATACATCGGAAAAATCATGACATAAAGATTATGAAGAAAATTCATTTTCTCATATATTTTACGAACACATATTTTATAGAACGATTTTATTCATCTATACTATTAAATAAAATTCAAGTGTCTGTTTGTAATGTCAAAATTTTATTTTTACTATGATATGAATGTATGTACGATACATATACCAAAATACAATTTTTAAATTTTTGGTCTATCTGTCTGTTTGTAGTCGATAATCTTCGGAACGATTGGAGGGATTTTGACGCGACGTTTTTTTCAGTAGATAGCTGAAGTTACCCCGGTTAACTTAGGGTAAGTACTCTTAATTATCGAAAATAATTATGGTTCCGCGTAAAAAAAATCCTATTCAATGCACAGTTTTACGGACATGTTCTTAAATTTATGAGAAATCTATTTACTTTATCTTAATACTACAAAAAAAAAAATAGGGTTCCGTATAAAAAAAATAAAACGCAGTAAAGAGTATATGAAACGCGGGAGCAGCTGTGGGTGCATAGCTAGTATTTAATAAAAAGCATAGCGATAATAGCACAGTGGGTAGTGCGGCCGGATTCCGCGTAAATGGACGCGGGTCGAGCCCCCCTATACAACTCTAAAATTAGTCTGAGCTTTAGGTAAAGGAAAACACAGAAATAAACCATAGCATGGTTTTACGGCATTTTTTAATAATGCCCGCCTGGGGTAGCTAGCTACAAATTTGAAAACCTGTCGCCAAATACCAATAGGTATGTCCAGGGAGCATCACTTGTGATCCAGTGTATCTAGGCTTAGTGTGTTTACCATCCTGGACCATATCGTCACTTAACATCAGGTGAGATTGTGGTCAAAGCACTGAGCCTATACCGTGTAAAAAAAATCAGAATATTTAACTACTATTTTCTCAACGCGGTCGCGTTGACACTGTATTGTTTACAGTACCCTATCCATACATACACGTTTTGTAATAGTTGCTATGGCAACCGTAATTTGAACAAGCCAATATTTTATACGTAATAAGCAACAGTTCATCCGATGGCTCACAAAACTCGAATCAACTAAAAAGACCTCGAGGTAACCAGGAAACGAACACGTACAAAATCTCTTTCTTACGGTTTATTGAACGTGTATATAAACGTAATAAGCATTTTAAATCATTGATAAATAATTACTTCGACCTTGGTAATAAGTATGCAAGTACGACGTATATAATATGGAGTGTCGGTAATAACAAATTATCTCCATGACACTGGTCATTGGACATTCGTGACTCATCAGCGAAATTGACGAGACTGTCTATATAAATAGTCTATACTATTGAAAAAAAAAACAGATCGAGTTTCTTGCCGGTTCTTCTCGATGACTGGGTTGTTTTCCGAACCGGTGCTACTATTTTGACGTTCATAAGCGCCTTATCATGGCCCAAAATACAAAGAAGTATTTTTTAATTTCATATTTGTAAATACGTATTTTTTTTTTCCTTCAGGCATATTTTTTGTTTATTTGTCTTTCAATAGTAAAATAAGAAAGACTAAGGCTACGCTTCTACGTTATATTTTTTTTTTTTGTTTTTTTTTTTAATCGTCTTATTTGTTTGATGGACGTCTGAAAACAATAGCAAAAATCGGGTATTTTTTCTCATTTTCGAATGTTCTAGTTTCAATTTACGGAAAAAATCATAATGTACGGACATAGCGGTAGTAGATATACGAGTATATTATATGGTATTTTTTTTTTTTACTGTGATGCCTTTATACAAGGAATACGTTTGTATGGATTAAACGCCATCCGCATTTCCTCTTAATATTCAGATTTTGATTCTTTCCACTTTGCATGAGTTTACTAGTGTAATCAATTTTATTAATACCTAATTTTAGTTTAAATTTGCCATAAAGATTATAGTAGACTTTCTATCACCAGAGGAACAATATAAAAATTACATAAGTTTCGAATAAGCAGTCACAAACAAAAAAAACATAGCTCCGATTGCATAAACATTTTTTCTTCTGATATTATGGTCACAATTGGTGTCGATTGGTCTCGTTGGCGCCTATTATGTGGCACAATTAGGAAACTGTACAGATAACGATAAAACGTGTATGGTCAAGACGTGTCATAATGTTTACTATTTATGACTGCCATTATGATTTTAAAAAAACTTGCCCGCTGTTCTGCACACGTGAAGAAAATGAAACTTTTTAAAAATACAAAATTAAAACGGAAACACACTTAACACGCCACACCATCTTTTTTATAGTGGGTAATACCTTTACGCATCCGCCTTGCCACCTCTAATCCGGTACTAGAGTCTAAAACTAAAAACATTGCTCTCCATTTTCAGTCATATCTGCATTTCCTTCCTTTCTAAATATTTCATCTTACACACGATTCGTCCATTTTTTCTTTGGTCTTCTCCTTTCCCTATAACCATCATCATCATCATCATCATCTCCCTACCCTTTTCCCATTTTTATTTGTGGTCGGCGCAACATGTCTTCCTCTTCCATTCCTCTCTATTTGTTGTCATCTCCGCATTCACTCCTTTCCTAAGCATATCATCTTTCACACAGTCCATACATCTTTTCTTTGGTCTTCCCCTTCCCATGTAACCGTCCACATTAATATCCAACGGGTTTCTTATAACATGAACTTCCTCCCTGTGCATCACATGGCCATACCACTATAGACGACTGCTCCTTAACTTCTCAGTTCTTCTCTGGCGGTGTGCTTAATACATAATGATAAACGATAAACCACTGAAATTGCTCTGAAAATTGAAACTAAATTGAATAATGATTTAATTAGTGACGCAGAGAAAATTTTCTAAGACAGCGCGGGGTCTATAAACGTTTCACTGTAAAAGATCTTTATACTTGACGTGTAATGTTAGAACTTGTACGAACAACTTCGAACAGAACTGGTTCTGTGTATCAAGTCCAGGTAAAAACTACTGAACCTCACACACATCCTAGTTAGAGGCTTGAGGTTTCCCTCTATCTCTCCTGACGCGTTTGTCATAACAGCTTAGTGCTTTCGCGCGCGAATTTTGTTAGAAGACTGTTCACAACATACGTACACGTCGTTTGTGATAATAATCTTATGTTTGTCTTTTTCTACTGTTGTTATTTATGATTTATTATTTACATTATTATCCAATTTAACACTGGGTCCGAATGTTTTAAGTGATTTTGGTCAAGTTTTAGCATGTATGTCACCAGTAAAACTTGAAAGCAGTTACTTAGGTAATCTGCACATTAACTGATTTGCAAAAGTCTTCCAGTAATATTTAAAAAGTAAGGAATGTATGCCTTGCTTAAATTAGAAATTAGGTTTGACTAGAGATAAATAATCAGCGAGCCACAATGACAAGCATACTCTCCCACCCCCATCCTAGCTTATTAACATACCGCCTTATCGGGAAGATTCGGGATAGCAAGCTACACTCCACTTCGTCCCGGCGGGAGGCATCTAAGCCTCTGTATGCGTAAGGACTTGCCCTGGCAAGGACGAGCGTACCCGTTTTATGAATTTACGGAGCTGTGGGTTTTATCATCAAATAAGTACTTCTTTTACTATGACATTCACAACCTGGCTCATTAAATGAACACTCTAGTTCGTCTGAAAATTATTTAAATAGATATCCTATCAAATAACTAGTTTTTATACTTTAGCCATAACATAATATTTATATAATCACTTTAGGTAACACACCGAGCTTTATGGGGGCAGGAAGTATATCTTGCCCCCCGGACTGTCGACCTGATGGTCGTGCCTCCTTCCGAGGCGGGCTAAGTGGTGGAGGGGAACTATTCTCCTTCATCCCTACCGGGCCATTGCACGGACAAGGCCTGGTGGGTTCGCTGCAGGGGGCGACGCGATGCTTGCGAAAGCCACCCCCCCATCCCAAATGCAGTGGATGGCCCCGGGGGGTTTTAGTGGGTATTTCCGGGCGCTTCACGCCCGGGCGAGTCCCACTCTGGCACGGAGTTCGTCCCTCCGTGTCCGCTTACCTATTGTATTGGGGGGCTTCGATCTTACTAATACAATAGGTAAGGGTAGTGCGTAAATGCATTTCACCCCGTCAAAAAAATAAAAAATAAAAAAAAGGTAACACACCGAATCAGGAAGAGGTAGTGAAGTTTGTGAATTACAAGGCGGCAACCAGGAGGGTAATGGAGCGGGTTAAGCTGGAGGACTTGAGTATTGAGAGCTTCTCGCTTCGTCCCACTGTCATGGGTTCCCGGATCATTGAGATCTCGGGCCCTCATGTCATTGGACATTCGGATGGGCTGACCTAGTATATTCGGACAGCCATGTTGACACGTCCAACGACTAGTCATCATTGCACTCCGTTATAGTGAGATGCTCAAGGTATTAAACAAACAAAACATGTAATTTCACGTGGATTTAACTGGGATAATATAGTTATAAGTTTAATTATGTAAATTGTTGTAAATATTTAATTTACAAGCAAATTTTCATATATATCATATGTACAGTGCTACCTCCGCCCATAAGTCTGTTCGCATATAACGATTTAAATTATGTATCATCACGATTATAAACTGAATTATGCCTATTCATGATTTAACGTGTAAATAAAGTATTTCATTAGAACGCGTTGCTGTTCAGTTTTGTCATCGACGTAATTCATTATTGTCAACAGAACTCCATCTATATATTACCTAATATAGAAATATTAACTTAAAATCTAACCAGAGGAGTGAGAAGGCATTTTAAATTAATTTTTGGTCATACAAAATGGACCCGTTGTTCTCGAGTTATAAATGCACTGAGAAGTGAACGGAGAAAGAGCAACGTTTCCCTTTATAATTTGTGAAGATTTTTAATAAAATCTCTGTAATATGATTTTTTGTGTAATATGTTTAATATGAAACTCGATGAAACGAAAAAGTTAAATTAATAAAAGACAAAAACATGTTGAGGTTAAATATATTATACAGCGTTCTTTATAATCAGTCGTCTTCGTGGCCTACACTCTCCTTTCTACCCAGAAAAAAGGCAGATTAAATTTTATTCAAGGTTTCACTTCTGCCCCATGTAAACTGCACATGTTTTTTTTTTAATTATACTTTAAATCGATGTAACGAAAGCAGCAGAGTGTGAACGGACTTTTTAGAGAATGATTTTTTAAGCGACTATTTTGTATTTTAAATCAGTGCACTTAACGAAAGTAGTAAAGTGTGAACGTACTTTATTTCAGCTCATGTGAGATATTAATGTGTCCGCTTCATTCCGGTTTCGCTGCCACTCTACTCCGATTAATAATCACGTTGTATGTATTTTTTTTTATATTATTATTTATTATTTTGTTTTTTTTTTTATTGTCTTTACTACACCGGTGGCGCCAGACAACTTTTTGCTTCCTTTTCCATATGTAAATGTTCAAGTCAGGAATTTGTTAATTTGCAAATAAACTGGTTAATATCTGTAGAGATTAATAAGAACGCTCGTCGTCGGTATGTAAAATAAATGATAAAGTGAAGAAGATCTCAATACATATTAATGAGTGTAATATACTTAGTTTTATATAAAAGACTTCGTAACAGACAGTATGTAAGTTCATTAGGAAAATCCTTGTCCATTCAATGTAATCTATTTAGGTTAATCTATGCAAATGCACAAACGTATCCTAAATAAATAATCAATGTACAGACACAACATGCCCAATAAATATATGTATGTATATGTAGATTGAATACTGACGAGTAACTGAATCGAAAAATAAATAGTTGCAATATTTATGGACACAAAAATTAAACACTTAGTTAAGTCTTAACCCCTGGCGTTTACATCAGCTTCCATTGTTTTCCTATTGTCTTCCTATTGTCTCATTTTTATGGGTAATCAACATATGAAGAACAAAAGAAGTCAAGATAGCGAGAAAAACCTAACAGATGATGGATTCATGAAAGACCTAAACTTAGATATTTTTCAGACGGTACAGGTTCAGTCCTTTAACCACAATCTAACTTTATTTTAACTGATGATATGATCCAAGATGATAAACACATTAACACTAGAGTTACTGCTTCTCAAGTGTTACTTCTGGCGACTGGTTTTTAAATTTGAAGGTGGGCATTATTAGAAAATGTTCTAACTATGGTTTCCTCACGACGTTTTCCTTCACTGAAAGCTTCCTTAATACACTATAAAAAAATGATATCCTTGAAGCTGTGATGACCCTTCAGATCAAGTGTTTTGACAGTTAAAAAAACTCAAAATTTATTTAGTTATTTTAAAAGTTGTTGCATTCTGGTACTAGCTGGTCGAATTTGTTTATTTCTTGTAGCCTACAAACTTTGATAATTTTCAGATCCTCCACAATTTTGATTCTATATCTAATAAAGTAATTATTACTTTAATAACACTTTATAGGGAGATTATGAGCCGATATTTTTTTCAGTTTACATAATATAAATTCACGATAACTTACTAACAAGGGAATAGAATGCCATCAGTGTGAAAGTCAAAATAATGCAAGTTTTTCACTTAAGAATTAAAGCACTGTTTAAAGTACTTATTTGTTTTTACAAAGAAATTAAATACTGAACAAGTATAGTAAATTGCTGTTAAATTGGAAACATGTGTGTGTGTGTTTTTTTTTTTTTTTTAATCAACTTGACAAAATCGTGTATGAATTCTTAAATATAAAAACTGTTTCATTCCCGGGACTTATCGCAATTTTAGTTTCTCCATATACTGTTAGGGCGCTTGTAAATGTATTGAAAAATCAAATGCATTTTTTCAGAAAACTATCCGAACTCATATAAACCCCCGCGACTACATTCATTTAGTTGTAAAATATCATTTTAAAATATGACATGAGATTTATCGAAGTAAGTCACATTGACACCGTTTTGTCGTGACACGTGCGTGACGTTTAATTTTATTATCACACGGATATTCTCAAGAAATACCGGTTTCACTCACTTTAACGGTAACATATATCTACATATATATACATGAAATTAACATGTTAATTCTGTACCGATACAATTAAAGGGAAGACGTATTCCGTTGAGATTTATATTTTAATCTTTAACAATAATAATAGAAAAAATGGACATAAATATCAACACGTTCTCTTGTAAAGTCTTGTATTAACTAAATCAATAAACTAAATTAAGAGATAAGATAATGAGCAATAATTATAAATGACTAAGAAATATATTCGCGAATTCATCAAGTTCATTGTTAAAATACAAAGTTCTTATTATAAATGGTTTATACTTTAATATCAAATGACAAAAAAAGATCCAACAACTTTTAAAATATTGTCAGTAGGTATATCATAAAAATGTTGGCATTTCCTTCATATTTATGGAGAGGGCTCTCAGCTTTTTGTGATTCGTGGAGCGGAAACAATCACGTTCTGACGTTGTTGAAGAATGTCTGCGAATAAACTCGACTCTATCATTGTTTGTATATATATACAAACACAGTTGAATAAAGTCTGTACAGGGTTATTCAGCAAATGTCAATCAGAAGTTCGTAGGATATATACGTATGTATGGTAATAAAAATAAATATAAAACATTATACATAACAAAAAAATATGAGAATAAAAAGAAAAAAAAGAAAATTTGGTATTTATGTAAATAAGATTTTTTTTAAGATGTCTGCAGACGTGTTCAATTAGCATTTTTTTTAGTTTAGAATAATTTTATTGTTTTTTTTTTTATTATAGTTAAATGTCCTATACGCCCATTTTATACCTATAGCTCTTAAAAACACATTTCTGTTGTCCTCAGCATAGGGCACCTAAAACACAAAGTTTGGATTTGAAACGAATAGGCTGGTAGACCTTGCCTTTTCTAGCTTAGTACACACATCCATAACAATACACCTCTCTCCCATTAGTGTACCTTCCTTCGATCTACTACAGTCCTGACGCACGTCTTTCATAAATCTTTCTAATTTCAAATTAAATTCTTTCGATTGATAATTTATGTTTATTATTAAAGGAAACCATAATTTAGAACAACGCCGTAATGTACTTTTGAAAGACATTAATTCATATTTCAACAGTCAACTTCGATATTTATTATTAAACACTAGATTGAGAGACCCATCATAATATGACCTCCGTCGCCTACTACTTCATTCTATCTGATAGCTCAAGTACGACTAGATTTAATTAATTTAAAATTGACCTTGCCGTACGTAGAAATCCTTCAGTATCGAAGCTCCACTTGTAATGGTCGTTATATCCAATGTTAATTGATCTCTCCCATGAGCTTGTTACAAGGTTTTAATGGGTCTCTGAAAACTTAAGGTTTAACTATTTTCGATTTGAACCGTGTTGGCTAATAGTTTGTAAGAACGTAAGGGCTCTCCGTAAAATGGTAAATATTTCAACAGCATCAACTAGGTCGACCTAAACAAACACATCGGCTCTCTATGTGCATAATACACTATGTTGTTTACACTGTGTTTTTTTTTTTGTGTCATGGAAAGGTAATAATGATTGATCTTTGATAGTGTTCTCAGTTCTTGGCTCAGTCTGTCAAAGTTTTTTATTTATCAACTTGCTCTTATTTAACACTATGTTATAAAAAAGTTTTGTTTATTATTACTGGCAAAGGCACATTGCTCGCAGAAACGATGCCCGATGGGCCCAACGGGTTATCGAATGGCCACTACGCATCGGAAGACGTAGCGTCGGTAGGCCCCCCACAAGGTGGACCAACGACCTGGTGAAGGTCGCGGGAATCTGCTGGATGCGGATGGCACTAGACCGGTCATCGTGTTGATCTTTGGGGGGATACATATGTCCAGCAGTGGACGTCTTTCGGTTGAATGAACCGGCAAGGCAATCAAAAATATCTAAAATTTTGCTAACTTAAGCGCCTGATAAGAAATCTATAATTTCCAATATATCTAATAACATTTGTTGTTTGAGTTTCTAAAAATAGAAATCAATAAATAATCTGAAACAGCCTTAAAAACAACAAAAAACTTAAAAAGAAATTACAATTAAGTTAAACGCACTGTTATTTAAATTGTTTTTTTTTTTTAATCAAGATTAATCTTGTTAATATTTTTAAAGTAAAGTCATGTCAATTTGAAACAAAGTATTTTTTTTTAATTACTAAGGTCGTTAATTATTAAACAATAAATTTACGATTTTTTTTACGAAGTTTGCATACATAAAATATCATTAATAACGTAACCACTGACCCTATTATCGTTGCACAAGCATTAACATGTGCGATAGATAAAGAAATAATAATATTCCAAATGGCCGGTGACTCGGTGGTTATGTCATAAGTTACTGTAAACATTAAACATTCAGATAAATCGTGGAATATTTATTAGGTAAAGAACAATGCATTAAATGCAGCCGAAACAATGGATTTTCATAGTAGACTAGCTTCTGACAGTATTTTCAGTTTACGGTACAATAAATATCGGTGCTACTCGACCTATAACAATTCTAATAAACAGTAATTTAATAGACGCAATAGCAATAACATAATTATCTGAATTTAAACAAAAGTATATATATATATATATATATATATATATATATATATATATATATATATATATAAAGCAAAGTTTGTTTTCTTTGTCCGAAGTAAACTCGTAAACTACTGGACCGATCAGCATTAAACCACAACAATCCGACGCGGAATTAATCGTAGATGGTTATAGGCTATATATTTTTCATATTCTATCAGCCCTTTGCCATGTTTTCTCAATTTGTTTGTTTATTAATTTATTTGCTCCAATAAAACAAAAGACAGGCATTTATCCTTGTAATAAGCACAAGGAAAATGGGGTTCCTTTGACGCACCATCACCTCAAAACTACTGAACGTATCGGGATAGGACTAATACCTTTCAACGCAATATTTTTCGTAGACAGGTATGTTTTTGGATTCCACCGATCCTCTCTCATTTTTTTTTCGATTTACTCTTTTGTACATTTTCCACTTCAATTTACGCTTATATACATTTTTTTCCGCTAATAAAAACAAAATACTCTTACTTTCATTCATTCATTTGTTTTTTTTAATTAGCTATAAATGAAACGTCATATGCACAGAACATATGAAACGCGGGCGAAGCCGCAGGCACCAGCTAATAAAACATATATTGAAAAAAGAAACACAGAGATTATATCAAAAATATATAACTATATTAATAATAATGTTTATTATTAACTATGCCCGCGCTTTTACCCCGCTTACAATTCAGATAATTTGCAGCCTATGTTCTCCCCCTGGATGCAATACTGTCATAACCAACGTTCATAGAATTCGGTTCGGTAATTTTTTGCGTGAATGGTGAAGTATTTATTCTTAGAGCCAATTTTTTGATCCGTAGTCAAAGTTACTATACCCATTTGTCAATTTTACTATTACTAGTACACTAACCAATGGTTATAATCACAATGCGTTTTTTGATGACAAAATTTACTATGGTTAAATTTAGCAATATTTATATATGTTGCCAGTAAAATGAACTGTATAATAGAATACTTTTGATTCCGGTAATTTTTTTTTGTATGATCATTCCGAGTAAAATGTGTCAGGGTCCATAATTCGAGTTGTCGAACAAACATTACAAAAAAACAAAGGGTCGAGCTACTCTCGAACATCTGTGTCCATTATTATTTCTTGTGATAGTTTTGTAATACTATTAGCTTTTTTTTTATTTCGTCTTGTCTAAAATATTCTTTGCTTTTATAATTTAATTCTTGAATCTAATATATTTTACAAGCCAAATAAATATTTGTACGAACTTGAAATACTATACATAATGGAATACTGAATTCTTATGAAAAACAAAATTCATAAACAAAAATATTACGAAAAAGATAATAAATAGCAATACGTTGTAATTATTTAACAAATTATTTTATATTAATTAATATTACATAATGAAACCTCAAATTATCTACTTCAAATGTTACACAAACGCAATGAAACAGCTGTTCACACTAGAGTTAACCATCCGCCATCTTGCTAACCCGACTGATCTGAATTGTTAAATTTTTTAACAAATAGTCACATTTTTGACAAATGGTTAGCTTAACTATGTTTCAAAAAACGCATCAGGGCATTATTTTAACCATTTGTTACAAATCTGACCATTTCTCGAGTTGACTACGGATCAAAAAATTAGCCCTTAGTATTTTTTCTTAAATATCTTCAATGTACAGATTTCGTTTTGTTACCCTTTTATTATAAGTATAAATTTATTTATGCGTGTGTAAACAATATCAGAATACAGAAATTGCTAAGTACTTTACGGGCAATTGCACCAATGGTTTAAAGAATCGCCTCTTAAATAGTGTCCACTTTTTTGTAAGTACATAGAATAGCCATTCTAATCTACCATATAATATATAATTGGCAAAACTCTAAAATATCTATGCTATAGATACTATAACGTGAGTGAAACTTTGATGTACCAAGCGCACCGGTTAGCTAAGCGTAAAGACACGCAAACACGTTAAAAATTCACACACAGACACATTGTAAGAATACACCGTCTACCGTATATGTTGTATGTCGCATTATCTCACGTGTCGTGTTTCAGTCATACAATACTTGTGCGAGGCTTGAGTCAGAGGCGAATCGCGATTTAAGTTCCAATGCAAGCATCGTTTAATTCAGACAAACGTATTCCGCTCTTCCTGTATAATGGCATTATAGTTAATATTTTTATACCATATAATATCCACTAAAATCATGCCCGTATGATTTTTTTTTCCATAAATTAATTTTCGTAGAAAGGAGAAGACTTCAAAAAACTAACCGATTTTCACTATTGTTTTCAGACAATGTTTCTGTTCTGTCATACAATAAAAAAAAAATCGGCTTGGTTTTAGTGAAGAAAACAAGCGAATAAAAAGTGATGATGTCGTCAATTTTCCATATAATTAGCCCAAGTTCCAGGTGTATATTTCGTCCTTTATGACAATTTTATTGAAGTGCAGCACGATACTCGTAGCTATAGATTTCTGAAATCTCGGTTTCTGGTAATGTGACAAATGATGTTTGGGAACACAACAAGCCACTTATAATTGAGCTCCGAAGGGAGTTAATGTGATTCTAATAAAGTGTCTATGTATCTAGCGCATACTGAAAATAATAGATAACGCTTTTTGTACTTTCAATATGAAAATATTTAATAAAGTATCAGACGCATCTATAATTCAAAACTAGAAACAATAAACGGCAGTATTATAGCTCAGAAATCAAGCTTCAACACCAATGGGAGTTTAGTAAATTCGTCTTTCTCGTTCCGTTTGTAATAGGCACTTTGTAACGTTATTACACTTTAAAACGATATTCTAATCAATAAACTGTTTGGCTGTTTATGCATCTTTTTTTTCTATTTCAAGTGTATATTCAAGTTAGTTTCAATAATAAATAGTTATAAATAAATGTTCGCTAATTACTCATAACTTGGGCCAACGTCGACGGTGTGATTTCCAAGAACAACACTTTCTCATAAAACACGTAGTACTAATCCGAGGAATTCTTTCTCTCGCGTGGAACGTATTGTGCCTTACACTTTAAATTATCCCTTGCAATTATTTATGTGACTACAGAAAATAGTAATGATCTAGTTTTTTAAGTTCTATAATTAATCTACAGTAAAATGTAATCATAGTTGATACAGGTATCTTTTGCATAAAATAATGCCTGTCTGCTTACCGGAGGTCGATCATTATACATGGTGTTATTTTAACACTATGCAAGTAGAGAATGGATAATAATATAATTATATGCTTCAACGGAAGCTGCAAATCGACTATAATACGCTCTTAAAAATAGACTTCTTCGTAAAATAGTAACTTCATGAAAAAATGTTTGTTACATTAACTACTGGGTTAGTTTTATAAATGCATTTAAACAAATAAGCTATTCTTTGTTGTATCCTTCTTTTTCGAAAATAGTGGAAACCGAAAACTGAACTTTTAGAGTGTTATCAAATTTAAGTTAAGTAATCACTGTTACTGTTTTTTTTATTATATGGATATATCAAAATAAAAAGCTACTAAGATTTTATCGAAAAACTTCTTTTTTTTTAAATATAATTTCCTCAAAATTAACTCAAATGAATTTCACTCTGTTTTGAAAACAAACGATACGGCACATGTCACATCCCAATTGGGTATTCCATTCCCGTCTGAGGTCTTTTAGCGTGAGGATTTAAATATTGATTCTTTAAATCTTTATTTCTGTATATTTATGGAATAGATTAGGTAAATTCGATGTCGTGTGTCCATCATCGTTTCAATCATATTCGAATATACACTTCATTAATTACCGTGTCGTCAAGAATATTTCCTCCAGCAATGCCATATTTAGAAGCTAATATAAACAAAAACCGAAGAACGTTGACATTTGCCAAAGAATTGCTAAACTTAGTAGCAGTGGGCTGGGCGTATTACTCGTATAACCGATGCCCGATGGAGCCAACGGGTTCCCGAAAGGCTACCACGTAAGACGCAGATGAAGGTCGCGGGAATCCGCTGGATGCGGGTCGCCCAACTGTACGTTGTGGAGATCTTTGGGGAAGATCAGCAGTGAACGTCTTTCGGATGAATGGATAGATGGATAAGAAAACCCGCATATCGTCGTATGATGAGCCAATTTCAATAAGAGAATAATGTATGAAATTATTCACCGATTACATATAAAACAGTTGTTGATATCAATTAAAATATCTCGTTTGCTATCTTTATCGTGGCGTATTTAATTGCCGCTATTGATTCCCGTTATGAGAACCGGTCGCCAAGGGACCGTTCCCTTCGTGACACCTAACTAATCAGTCATATTGAGTGTTGCATATATTAAAACTTACTTCACTCACCGGCTTCGTTTATACAAAATTATTTTTGTACTGATCACAATTATTGGCTACATAATATCTATCCACATATATTGTATTTACCTATAGTAATAAATAAAATGGATGTTTTTTTATAATATCAAAATAACTAATAACTTTTTACTAAATACATATGAATGTATATACTAGGTACATATACCAAAATAAACGATTTTTAAAATCTTTGTCTGTGTAGTTGTTCCGGCTTATCTCCGAAATGGCTTGACCTATTTTGACGAGACTTTTTTGCAGGTAGCTGTAGGTACTCCGCGTAACTTAGGCTACTTTGGTATAGAAACAATAAGGGTTCCGTTTAAAAATTAAAATCATTTAATTGTGAACAAAATACGAATTAATGGACAGCACCATCAAAACATTATTTTCCAACGATTATATGAAAATTATATTACGCAGTGAAAAATATAAAACGCGGGTGTAGCCGCGGGCACATATCAAATCAAATCAAATCAAAATTTATTTATTCAATTTAGGCCCTAAGAAGGCGCTTATGAATGTCTAAAACACTACCACCGGTTCGGAAAACAACCCAGTCGAGAAGAGCCGGCAAGAAACTCGATCTGGTTCTTTTTTTTTAATAAATATAATATATATAATTTTTTTTGTCATATAAAAAACTATACAAATCTTAGTTTTAATAATGTTAGTGGAAGCACAGAGATGTGGGTTAATTCCAGACATCACTATCGTTCACGTAATGATCCACCCTGTAATAACCTTTTGAGATTAAAACTTGCTTGACATAATACTTGAACTTATTGTCAGGTAAATCGGTAATGTTACTTGGGATCTTATTGTAAAACCGAATACCTACCTATAAAGCTTTTATTACACTTACTTAACCTAAAGCGTGGGACGGCCAACTTGTCTTTCGATGACGATCATTCACTAGATCTAGCTTGTCTAAATTTTTACAAATATAGCTAGTATATGTACAAAAATAAACAGAGACTAAAACAAGACATTTATTTTTTTTTTGTTTATCAACCGATTATCTTTTTTTTTGTTAATAGTTGTTGATAAGCTTCAATAAACCAATTACAAAAAAATTTTTTTTTCATTTTTCAGTAATACTTACGGTTAAATTCCTGCCATTGGGCGAACATTAATTCAAATAATTTAATAAACAATTGTATAGGATCAAGAAACTATATTCAAGAGGCCCTCGACACAGGGCTGGCGATCAACAGAAACTGTAATAAAACTCCTGCGATTCCTATAAATCGTTTAATGAACATTCAATGCTGTTGTAACATAGCGCCTCGAGTACTTTCTTAGTACGTGTAATAAAACTTTTTACTGACGACCCTGGAAATGAATCGGTACGAACTGTTTTTAATAAAAGAAGAGATTGTTCATTACTTAATTACATAGCTTCGATTTTATGACTTATCTTTCGTAGGTGCATGTCGCTTTTAATGTTATTACAGCACGGTTAATGTAACTACTGCCTCGGTGGCGCAGTTGTATTACAGTGCGACTGCCGTTCTGAGGTCTCGGGTTCGATCCCCGGGTCAGGTTAAATGGTATTGGGTTCTTCTTTTCAGTATCATCCCGGAGTTTGGAATTTGTGCCCGATATGTGGCGTCAGGCTCGCCCCTTGTCACATCTGGGACGGAACTAAGCTCGGCGAAACGTGAGTGGTGTAGTTCGCAATTTCACGTCTGCCTAACCCTTCGGGGATAACAAGCGTGAGCTTATGTTATGTTATGTTAATGTAACGTTAGCGGGTAAGTTTGAAGCGATGATGGCGCAGCGGGTAGTGCGGCCGGATTCCGCGTCAATCGACGCGGATTCGATCCCCACTTATCCAACTGTATAATAGGCCTGAGTTTCAGTGAAGGAAAACATCGTGAGAAAACCATAGCATGGTGGTAGGGCATTTTCAAATGATGCCCGCCTGGGTAGCTACCTAGCTCAATTTTGAAAACCTGTCGCTAAATACCAATAGGTGTGTTTCGGCAGCATCACTTGAAAACCAGTATCTCTAGGCTTAGTGTGTTTACCATCCTGGACCACATCGTCACTTAACATAAGGTGAGATTGTGGTCAAAGCACTGAGCCTGCTCCGTGTAAAAAAAAAAACTAAACTAACTTAAATCAAAAGTAGTTTAATTAATTATATGTCTTCGCTCGCGATTAATTTATTGAAAAAAAAAAAAAAAATCAGACAAAGTTAATATGAAAGGTATACTAAAGAAAAATTGATTCGGTTAATAACGAATTCGCAAAACGAATGTCAGTACACAAAATTACATAGAACATGTAAAGTGTGACGTCATCTCTTAGTATAGTACGGTCCCTTAAAAGCTTAAATTTTAAATACTTATTCTATGTTCCTTGTTTCTGATCAGATTTTATTTATATTTTCTTCAACATTCAATAGTTAATATTTCGTACTGACCCTGTGTATCATTGATCGTTTGTAAAGGATTTATTTTCATAGCTAATATTAACTATAGTAAATTAAAATACAATGTTATCTATTTAAATGTATCCGAATGTCATGTGTGTCGTGTATCATTTCATAAAATATGTTTCGGTTTTTACGTTTTAGGTAGGTTTTATGTCGGCAATATCACTAATGAGTTCCACAGTGACTGAACACTCGTCTCTATAATCAATGTGTCCTGCCCACCAAGACGTACAGCGCCTAGAAGTGGACGCTCATAGTTGAGGCTGTATACAAAATACAAGTGACATAGAGAGAATGGACGTGGCATGGTCGGTATAAAATTACAAGATCGAGTGAGAAATGTCGTATTCGAAGTCGTACTAAGTAAGGTCCGCGACGTTGGTAAGATAATCACTAATATGAAATGGGTTTGGGCAGGTCATATTACTAGCGCTGCAGGGGGCGACGCGGTGCTTGCGAAAGCCACCCCGTGTCGCCCCCATCCCAAATGCAGCGGACGGCCCCGGGGGGTTTTAGTGGGTATTTCCGGGCGCTTCACGCCCGGGTGAGTCCCACACTGGCACGGAGCTCGTCACTCCGTGCCCCCTTATCTATTGTATTGGGGGACTCTGATCCCTCAAATACAATAGATAAGGGTAGTGCGTAAATGCATTTCCCCCCGTCAAAAAAAAAAAAGGTAGACTAAAAACGTTGACGAAAACCATTTCGTCCACCAGGCCACGCGGCTATAAAGGGCGACCATTAGACCGTGGGTGGACAATAACGTAAAACAGCTGTTTAAACTTGGATAAAGCTAGCAGGGACGAGACAAGTGGCGCACAAGAAGTGAGGCTTGTGCTCACCAGTGGGCGTTGATCAACTTATGATGAAGATAATTTCCTAGTAAGCAATTAGTGCATTGTTTTCTTTTTTATAAACATTCAATCGTTTTCATTAAGATAATGTATTTGCGATAATTTTTATTTCGATTAATTGTTTGTTTTTTTTTTTATATATAATCAAACAACACAAAATGACCGTTCGTCACTTGTTGTTAAACAAAGTGCAGCCCACGAACGATAACGACCATCTATCGACAGTCGCCATCATCATAGTGGCTTACAGTTACAACAGCTAAAGCCTCTAATTAGAATTAATCAGTTTACATATTTTAATATCAAGATTAAAAACGTGGTGGCGCCATCTTTTTTGATGTATTTTGTAAACCTTATTAAAGGTTGAACATAGATGCCTTAACAATGGTGCTTTCAATTTCACTATTTTCCTCACAATTGTTTTTATATGTGTAACAAAATATTTATTACTACTTCTAATTAATATATGTTTGTACTTAATAAGAAAATAATCATGAAAATTGATTCATTCGTTTCATTCAAAACAACTAACAGACAGATAGACAAAGAAACTTTACTTTTTATAATATATCAGGATAAGAGTTTTAACTTGATACGATGAGGACAAGCTTAACCGTTCTTTTCATCCCTTCCTTTATCTATTTAAATCTCGCGGCCATAATGCACCAATGGTAACGCGTGCTACCCGGGCGCTCGCTATCCAATGAAAACAGTAGTATGTGCCGTTGTAACAAAAAACCGCAACTCGTGATTGGTCCGGGAAAGAAAACAATAATTCAAGGAAACCCGTCAGGAAAATACCCAACGGTACCAGTGCGAGTTTGAGATCCAGGTGTTGGCCGGGAGTCAGTTATACGTTTTCTTTAATTGTAATCCTTATCCTGGTTAAGCAGGAAACACGATGGTTTAATAAATGCTGTACGCTGGGTACAAATCTTCGTAACTTGCCATCTACCGATAATTTACAACATTGTTTAGAAAAAAATACAATAAAGTTTACAAAACACAAAGTTTCTATTTTATTTCCCGATACCTTATTTAGAGAACAATACGATTGATTTAAATCAAGTATCGGGGATCTATAACTAAAATGTGGTTTGTGGAACAGAGCGTACTGGTCTGGTCTATGGTTGATCGTAAATTTCACTGTTAATTGGACTTCGTGTACAGAAGTTACGAGTGTCAATTTCTTTAAACGACACGAAACTTTATACGTTAACGTTAAAGTATACATTAGAATAACAGTGAGTTTAGTAACAGCAAAGACTTTACAAAAGATAAATATGTTGCGAAGGAAAGAGGTCCTGAACCTGCTACAGTGTTAGCTCAACGCTAATCTATCTGGGAGTTTATATCTGTTTTATCACAGAGAGCTGGAGTCAGATTTATTGGGCATTGATTTGAACTTCTGAACTGTAACATATATTCAAGCCAATCTGTATTTACTACACTGGGAGTGATTCAGCAATGCTCTTTATTCGTAGAAAATATATTTTTAAATTGATTAAAAGCTGTTAACGGGCATGACTTGTGGGCGAGAGCTTAAGCAGGGAGACTGGTAGCTAGCACAAGTGCAACAAAGTGGTACGAACCTCCGCTTGGACGTTACTTGAGTGTAATTTTAATCCTACTTAAACCCTATATTTTTTTAAACTGTAAAGGCCCTTTCGTCAAGTGGCTGTTTGTAATGTCAATATATATTTTTTACTAAATATATATGAATGTATAAACGATACTTATACCAAAAATACAAATTTTAATGTTTTTTGTCTGTCTGTTTATTCCGGGTAATCTCCGAAACGGCTAAAACCGATTTTGACGGTACCTTTTTTAATTGATAGCAGAAGTAACTCCGCGTAACTAAGGGTACTTTTGTTTTAAATAATTAGGTTATCCGTATAAAAAAAATTAAAAACTTTATTACGCAGTGAAGCTAGTTCGAAATATAAAAGAGCTATCAACAAAAGAAAACATTGCGATGTGTAAAATCATTGTAGTAATATATTTTCTAAATTCTGCCTACCTATCTACTACACTCAAGAAAGATATTTGTTGCCCAGGGCCTATTAGTGTGTTCTTGTTTCACGTTTATAAGCCGACTATTTCAACCACAATATCACCTGAAACGAATATGACAGCCAAGAAGGCCAACACGCTAAGCCGGTACTACCTCTTAAGTGTTGCTACCTAAATAAATACCTATGGTTTTGTCAATATATTTTCCTTCACCGGAAGCAAAGGCTTATAGAATAGGAGTCGAACCTACGCCCATCAAACCGAAATCCGACTACACCGCTACTAAACCTCCATCGTTCCTTTAGAACCTTAGTACAATATGATACAGTTCAAATTCAATAAACTGTACGACTATTGGCCCCTTCTTCATAAAAATACTTTTGTACGTTACCCATTCGTTTGGATTCACTTTCTTTTAAGGCGATCGATCGAAAAATGTTTTCATCTATACACGTTGTACCTGGGAACAATACAAAAAATAACACAATTACTACATAGAATATCTATATCCATTATAGGTTTTTTTCTAACCTAGCTAATGCTGTTGACCAGAAGAGCCTTTAAAGCTTCACCGTAACTTTGGGGTGAGTGCTGACGGCGCTCGCCGTAAAAGGTAACTAGCACAAGGCCACCAAACTGGTACGAACCTCAGCTTGGCCACTACCTGTGTGTATAAATTCCCGCGGAATTTTGATCCTAGCTAATCCCTACATTTTTTATTTATTATTTGTAAAAAAAGGTTCCTTACAGGACCTATATACCTGCATGTTACATGCAGGAGTGTGTATGCAGTGTTGTGCGTGTAATGCTTGATACATGGTCAGTGTAACTGTATCGCGCTGGTAGCGGAGTCAAAAGCCGCCCCAGTTGGGGATCGTAGCACGTCTTAGGCCGCCACCGGAGGTGCTTGCGAAAGCCACCCCGTGTCGTCCCCATCCCAAATGCAGCGGACGGCCCCGGGGGGTTTTAGTGGGTATTTCCGGGCGACTGTCGCCCGGGTGAGTCCCACACTGGCACGGAGCTTGTCACTCCGTGCCCCCTTATCTATTGTATTTGGGGGACTCTGATCTCACAAATACAATAGATAAGGGTAGTGCGTAAATGCATTTCTCCCCGTCAAAAAAAAAAAAAAAGGCCGCCACCGGAGGGGTCACACACCCATTGGGCCTACGTTCACATTTGCTGCGTCGTCTGTAGACTCCAAATATAGTTGAGAACCATCCGACCATATGTATACAATTTACCATATGTATAACTTTGTTTGAATATAATGTTCAATCTAAAAAAAAACCTGATATATGTACATATAATATAAGGCAACGTCTCTCTGTCTGTCTGTCAGCAAGTATTTTAAATCACCGCTACATTGTTTAACAAGGTTTTATTATTGTTATATCTTTTAATCATTTAGTTAAAAGTTATACAAATTCATTGAATAATGGTGAAATTGTTAAATACATACGAGCGAAGCTGCGATCTACAACTAGTTTTGTTATAGTAGTTCTATCACAGTGAATGTGTTGTCGATCCAAGTGTCGTGTGTCGGTAACTTTACACCGTAGTATTGTCTTACTGAAACAGTTAGGTGGCGACAGGATCGGGTGTGATCTCTGCGCACAGGAAATATTATATAGCTAATCCCATTCCCTACATATAACGTGACATTTTATATAAACAACAAAGCATACAGTGAGATAATTAATATAAAAAGTACCATAGATGTTTGTCTTTTTTCTCAAACAAGTGTTCGCTCAGTGGTCGAAAGTCGACAATAATCACAATGGATATAGGTAGTTAAAGATGATGAGTCAAATATTTATTAAATATTAGGTTCAATCATAGTTCTTCGGGGGGGCGGGCGAAGAGGTGGGTGGGGAAGTATTTCTCCCCCATCCCCGCTGGGCCATTGCACGGACGAGGCCCGGTGGATGCGCCGCAGGGGGCGACGCGGTGACTGCGAAAGCCACCCCGTGTCGCCACCATCCCAAATGCGGCGGACGGCCCCGGGGGGTTTTAGTGGGTATTTCCGGGCGCTTCACGCCCGGGCGAGCCCCACACTGGTGCGGAGACGTCCCTCCGCACCCCCTTACCCATTGCATTAGGGGACTTCGGTCTCACTAACGCAATGGGTAAGGGTAGTGCGTAAATGCATTTCCCCCATCAAAAAAATAAATAAATAAAAAAAATATATAAAAAAAAGGTTCAATCACAGTTCCTCAATCTTATTTTGCTCACCGACCACATTGATATGTTTTTTAGAGGACGCCACATTAATTTGTTTTAGTTTTTTTTTAAGCTCTTAATCTACCCACGCCCTCTCAGCGCGCTTTCTCAATACCCTCTAATTTTTTACGGGTCGTCTACTTCTACAAGGGCGCATTATAGCCCACAGTGAGAACCTAGCGGCTAAATAGTAATTATAGTACTAAATACTTTACTAAGGTGTATATAATTGATTAGTAAGGTGTCTTTCAAAGTCTAAAGTGTGTGTTATATTCCTTATAAGGTGCACATTTACTTATATAGGTAATTCTTTGTGCGCTTGTGACATTGGAATATATAAAAATATTATATCAGGATTTTTATAAGACAAACTATATTTAAATTATACTCATTTTTATTGTAATAAATGAAATATATTCGACCATCCAACCAAATTATTTTAAACAGCTTCTTAGGTTTGCCTAAATATTTTGATTACAGTCTCTCACCTATGTTTTTTTTTTCCATTGTGGCATTTGTCTTTAACGCAATTAAAACGTCACACGGCAGTTAAACTATTTCATAAAAATTGCAATATAACAAACAGACTTTGTAAATAAAAACTAAATAAAACAAACGACTCGCAAGTGACTAAGTTTTTTCAGGAATAATATGATACAATGATAATTGGAAATGTACTGTGTTAGCGGACGGAAAGGTTTATTTTTTAACCTCAATCAACGCGTTTTCTATAAACAAGTACAGATTTGTACAGTTCGAGTATGGGAATCAAGTGTGTTAGTTACGATAGCAAAGGACATTTAGCGTGGATGTGTGGAAAGGAGTCGTGATGACGTGTGATAATATCTGCGTAAAATTCGTATTTATCGAACGTCTAAATCGCGAAAGGAGTGGTTATGTCCAATTTCAAGTCAATTGGGTACACAATTATAGAGTTATAGCAATGATAGAGTCTCCTATATTTGCTTGAGAGCTGAATATATAATGTATTCTGCGTAGATGTTGGAAGTTTTACGAAACGTAATGACTTAATTGACGTATGACGTATTTATTACATCAATGATAGATTTCATTTATGTAAGATTTTATTTATTAATTATTTAGTTACGTATTTATTCTATATTCAAATAAAATAAAATTATTATATTTTCAAATTTCTAAGTCTATATAGTAGATTGAATTGTATATTTCTTTATATATCACTAGTTACTTAATCATAAGAGATTATTTAATGTTTTTATAAACAAATTAGTTTCCAAGAGACGTGACAGCTGAAAAACATTTGAAGCTGAGTTAGCAAAGTAAAAAATGAAACATATTATTTATTTATGATGGATTTCCGCAAAGTATCGCCTTATCGTATTAGAATCGTATTCGCAATCGAATATTAATGATATTTCACTAATTGTTAAATTCACTACAAGTCGCTTTCTACACGTGATACAACGTTTCTCTAACATACTGGCATTACTTGTGATGTATTTTCTTTACCGTCAATCTCACATAGACATCCTCTAAATCCTGTTTTTCTATATACATATATGTATATTTCCATATTTGAATTTTCATACCAGCTATGGTTTAAACTACTTTCGTCGCTTACTTAGTTGGCTGAACATGTATTTTTTTGTTAAAACTATATAGGCGTTTCAACCATAATCTGTTAAGTGACGATATGGTCCATGCGCTGATCTTGGAGGTACTGGCTCTCAAGTGATTGATATTATACGTAAAATATATAGTGTTCCGCGTAAATTTCAAAATTATTTTGAGTACTTCCATCCATCTATCCATTCGATCGAAAGGCGTCTACTGCTGGACATACATACGTCTCACGCCACCCGCTGTAAGGCGCCTACCCATGCTACGTCTACCGGTGCGTGGCATCGGTTCTGCAACAATGTGCCCAGCCCACTTACGTTTATCAATTCTTCGGACAATGTCGGCTACTTTGGTTCTTCTGCGGATCTCCTCATTCCTGATTCGATCACGCAGTGAAACTAAATGCATAGCCATGGAGAGCCATTCCCCTTTGAGCTTTTTTATTAGGCCCATTTTGAGAGACCACATCTCAGTACCGTATGTCATCACTGGCAACACACATTGGTAGAAGACTTTCGTCTTGAGACACTGCAGTATCCCGAAAGAGAAGATTCTGCGTAGATTCCCTAACGCGGCCCTGCCGAGTAGTATTTTAGATTGCCGGAGATTACCTCTTTCTAAAAGTTGGATCTACCTACTACCTAACTGGACGGTTTGTCCCAGGTATACATAACTCTAAACAAGTTCGAGCGTAGAGTCACCGTTTGAATACTTGACCCCTTGAACACCTTCCCGGCGTTTACGCCGGCTTTCCACTGTTTTCCTATTGTCTTTCTATTGTTTAATTAATTCTATAAAAAGAATTAAAGTAGGAACTTAGTAATTGATTTAAAGTTCTCTATATTTAAGACTATATATCAATTCGACTTGCACGTTCTGGGAGGGAGAGGGGTTGATGAGCCCGAGGACCATCACCCTCGGGCCGCCATGTATGTGGTGGTTGCGAATCAAGCAAGCACGACAGCCTTACCACACAACGTATGTATTAATGGCATCTATCAAAACGATGTATGATAGACTTTATAATTCCTGAAGTGAAAACTTTTAGCGGCGTTGAGTGATCCTCGGTAGGCAAAAATCTTAAAAGATTCGCGTTAACAATGCTATGATGAAATCAGCCGTCAACATGCTGACGCTCACATATAAATAACAAAATGTATACTCAGCCTATCGTATGTTTTGATTGTTAACACGAAAATGTAATATGAAAATAAATAGTTATTGAATGTTCGGAGCGCCAATAGATATTAAACCTAGGCAAATATCATAATTATGTTATATGTCACACTATGTTAACAATTAACAAATTATGAAATTTAAACATAAAAAAAACAGCTTTTCCAAAGTTTCGACTTTTCACTTTTGTCAGCAGTCCCCGTGTCTGCCTAGTTTTTTTTTTTTTTTAAACTTGTATATCGAAGTTACTTTTTAGTCAAACGCTTGCCGTTAGATCATTACAGATTCGACACTGCGACTCTGTGTGACTAAAGCTAAATATGTCTACGGTAATTGATGGGTTACCTACATTGACGCGTAATTCCGACTTGAATACCGTTCATCTCATCTTGAAGTTTAATCAAGTTTTTGAGGTTATGGAACCGTCTTCCTGTGAGCGTGTTCCCTCCTTCATACGATATTGGGTCCTTCAAAAGAGGCGTGAAGAGGTACTTAAGCAGGCCAGCATGACAGCGGTGACTGGCATTGAATTTTGCTCAGTGTCAGTCGCCGCTGTTCTGGATTGTACTGTACTTACCATCAGGTCCAGTACAGTCACTGTGCTGAGCATTATAAAAAAAAAAAAAATGACAGGGGCAAATTTAAAATGCTCAGATTACTAGATAACTTAGTTGGAAGCAATCCTTAATATACTGTTCATGACTGCTTTATTTGTACCCACTCTAATTAATTGTTTAGTAATCACCCATCCCACCAATATCGCATGCGTGGAAAAATAAAACATAGATATTTTCACAAATTATAGGTTAAACAGTAAACTAAAATGAAATTGTTAGCTGTAATCATAAAGAAAATATGTCTGAATAAGGTAATTTAGGTAAGATTAAAGTTTAGTCTAGGTAAAGGGAGTTGTAAACTAGAATTAATTACGTTTTTATATATGAAAAAAAGTTAAGTTCCATCTCAATGATTTCGTTTATGAAGCTAAATTCCATCTTATAATAATAATATTATATTATTTAAAGTTTTAGTCGAAATATCTTTTATCACCTTACATTTAAGTGATCTTACATTAGCTTTGCCCGTGGCTCCGCTCGCGTGTAACATTTTTAATTCGGCATAATCATTCACTGCGTAAAACTACACGTATAATGTACACGCGTACACTGTTTTAGATAATCATTGTAAAATAATGGACCCTATTTTTTGTACAAACTCAATATGTCGAGATCACCCATAAAAATGAGATAATAGGAAGACAATAGGAAAACAATGGTAAGCTGGCGTAAACGCCAGGTTAGTGCTCAAGGGTTTCAAATTACTTTGGCACTAACAGTAAGCAAAGGTATTTCTCACATATTCGAACAATTGCCAGTAAAAATGTAAATTTTCACAATTTTTTGAGTTCAAATTTTTACGTGGATATCTAATTATTTTCTCAAAAACAAAAGTAGCCTAAGTTACGCGTTATAATTTAAGCTTCAACTATCTATCATAAAAGTCCCTTCAAAATCGGTTAGGTACGCCATAACGGAGATTATCCGGAACAAACACACTGATAAAAAGACAGACGGACAGACGAACAATAATTTTAGGAATTATATTATTGCTATAAGTACCTTAATGCATTAATATGTATTTAGTAAAACGCTGTTATTTTATTTATTTGTATAGATATCAGCTTAAGATGAATTCTAGCCGTGCGGTTCCGACTAAGTATAGTACCACCCCATATCGTTCCCGTGGCTGTCGTAAAAGCCGACTATGGGATAAACCAGGGGAAGGGCAAGGAACCCTCAGTGTACCAAAAACACATGACTGCAATCGCCAACTCGCCTGCTAAGTGTGCTGATTACCACAATCCCCCCCCCTTTTGGGGAAGAGCTACGCCCAGCAGGACGTCTTAAGGTTGAATGAACGAAAGAAATATAATTAAAAACAATATGTAATACCACATGGAAACTAGTTCAAAGCGACATGACTGCTTTACGACAGAAATAATTATGGTCAACCATACGTACGTTTCCACCACATTTGATATGTAACTTCCCTTACATATTTCACCTTGCACTTGTATCCGTTACCGCATATCGGTAATAATTATTGCTACATAGATACATTAACGTCATTTCCTTTGAATCATTTACGCACCAGGAAAATAAATTATAATAAACAAATGCATTATACTCGTACTATTTTACATAATGTTTGTATTCCGGAATATGTTTTGACTCATACCTGATAATAACCAATTATACCGATTTATGTTAGGGAATATTTGTTTCTGTTATTATTATTATTATATCGTATCTTTCTAGGTTAGGATTTATTGTCGACAATAGCGCTTGTTTTTAAGTTGTTGACGATGTATATTGCTTTGCATCAGAATTCCAGTTTACGGTTAATCGAGTTAGCAATTGAAGATACCATAGTATATTTTCTGGAGTGCAATTTTATTAAAATAAAATGTTAGTATAAAATTTATAAAAGAAACCATCTATTATAATTAAAACTACTGTTCCTAATGTACGTTAAAGAGGAGTTGTTTTCGAAAAAGCGACATTGGAACAAGGCACAAATTTCGAAAACATAAACGCTATCAAAGTGCTTACCGCCGCAAACTATTGATTTTCTATATTGCACTTCTGACAGTTGCCTATTATATCTAGTGGAGTGAGATTAAGAGGGATGTATGCCATTGTTGTGTTGTTCCCCCGCCCACGTGTGGGCTCGGCGCTCGCCTCGAGAGCTCTCAATGTAATTGGGATTTTACCGAGTCTTTTGTCCTCGGAAATAACATGAGCGCATCTGCTTACTTTTGAAAATGATGCACGCCACATTTTCACAAAATATGTTACTGTGATAGGACATTCAGACCTTCCGGAAGTACATTTATCCGTATCCTGTAATGAATTTTTTATAGTGATGCATAGTTTTAATAGACACCCATATTGAACTCGTGATCTCTAGAGTTAAATATTTTTGTGAATCTATGTATAAATAAGCAAAGATGAAAGAGTTCAGTATCTTTTTCTCCTCCGCTTGTTAACGGAATCCCTTTTTTTAGTAGTTATTGTCGATCTTTAGTGTTATCGATATAAAAAAAATTGGGAATCGTTTTTTTCCTTACCATTTTCTATGTTTATAATTGCATTTCAACCACTGGACGAAAGTTTAAATAATTTAAAAAACGGCGATGTTGCAATAAATCGTAATTAAATAACGGGTGTTATATCCGACCCATTAGTTACGTTTTATTTCGGATATTTAGTCGGCTTTACTTAAAAAAAATGTGTTTCCCTTTAATATATTTCACCAAGCGTCATTCTCAACTCAAGGATGAAAACCCAACTTTTTACAATTTTGACAAACGCTTCTAATCTATGTCAAAGTTAAATTTTGTCTTTTAAAGGAACAATTCTTTAACATAAATCTAAAGGAGACAATAGATCAGCCTATATACAGGACGTCAGACCGCGAAAAATATCTTAACTAAATATCAGCCAATAATTGTTACGGCGAACGGACAACTACTTACTTTATTCCTAGACTCTTAAATTCTTTACCTACATCCGTACGCAACAAGATTAAAATGAAAAATTGCAAACTTAATAAAAAAAGATATTACTTATCCTGCTTGGAAAAACCCTACCTACCTTATACATTTTTAACCGAATTTTTAATTATAAGTGCTACAGACAAACCTTGACGGTTTAACTGGCATTATATAATAAATGTATATTAATTGTAATATTTTTTATTGGTAAAAAAAAAAAACTATTTATTACTTAAACCGAGGTAATCTATATAGTCATGAGAAAATTGTAATTTATAATAATTATATTTAGTGGCAGGTCTTATGTCTTCAATCGCTTTAGTCAACTAGACGCTAAAAGTCCGCAATAATACTAAGTATTTTAAAAATAAAATGGGTAGGTAAGTAACTTTTATTCTTAAAAACTTAAAAGTTTTAATCTCAAAAGGTTATTTATTACAGGGTGGATCATTACGTGAACGATAGTGATGTCTGGAAATAACCCACATCTCTGTGCGCACCCGCTAACATTATTAAAACTACGATTTGTATAGTTTTTTATATGACAAAAAAAAATGATATATATTATATTTATGAAAAAAAAGAACCAGATCGAGTTTCTCGTCTGCGCTCTTCTCGACTGGGTTGTTTTCCGAACCGGTGGTAGTGTTTTAGACGTTCATAAGCGCCTTCTTAGGGTCTAAATTGAATAAATAAATTTTGATTTTGATTTTGATTTTAAACTAACAAATTTATAGTTTTCTAATTTATTATACTTTTAATAATAACAACATAAGATATGATAATGCACGACTGGTTATTTTAGTGTACATTCTCAAATTCATATATTGTTATAATGCGCTATAAAAAATATGGGAATCAATAAAAGCAGTACGTATATTCGTTAAGATAAAAATATACTATTATGAATTGATAAGAAATGCACCAAAACACACAAAGAAACGTTTTAAACTTATGGATGTAGGTACGGTTATCAAACCACGGTCAGGTCATCGGCTCCACGCATGCGGGTTGATGTGATAAAAAAAACTCAGTTATACACCACCAATATGGCTAAAGTGTTCCGTAGTATTTTTAAATTATACATACATATGCTCACGCCTGTTTTCCCCGAAGGGTTAGGCGGAGATGAAGTAGCGAACTACACCACCCACATTTCGCCGAGATTAGTTCCGTCCCAGATGTGACAGGAGGCGAGCCTGTCGCCATATCGGGCACAAATTCCAAACTCCGGGATGATACTGAGTAGAAAAAACCCAATATCACTTGACCCGACCCGGGGATCGAGCCCGAGACCTCAGAACGGCAGTCGTATGTAATACGTATGTAAATTATATTTAACATAAATGCAATGTCTTTTTTATCGTTAACCTATTGCTGACCTGGTCATTTACAGATTTATGTCTTCTATCCGTCGTATATCCATAACTCGAAGGTCTAACTTGGTTATAAAAAATTGAACAAAGAGACCCAGAACCCAGAGAGATTGAAAAGTAGTGTTTACATTGATAGTTATAACTCTTTGAGTGAGATTAGCGCGGTTTGCGTGCTAAGGTTGTCTGAAATTTTGCGAAAGCATCTCCCAAACTCCGATGCAATACGCATCTGAATTATTTTAACTGATCGGTAGAGTTCTTATGATAACCCAATTTGTCTCAGTATCGTCCTGTCGCATGGCATTATCTAATAATGTCCTATTGTAGCTACCACCCTTAAGTTCCAAAACCTGTCGCCCAGCGCTAATAGGTGTGTTCCGGAAGCATCTGTTGAGAACTCTATCTATAACGCTTAGTATGTTTACTATACTCAACCACATCATCATATCCTGTGAGATTGTATTCAAAGTGTTGAGCATATAAGGCATAAAAAAATATTGAAGGTAAGTCGAAATTCTTTGGAAAACACAACTCGAGCTTGTTCCAGCAGCTAAACTGTAGAATCATTACGCACTTTTTTTTAAATTCAATTAATTTGCTTCCTTTATAAATAATGTCATTCAAACATCAAGTCAGCGTTTAAAGTTCAAACACTAGTCTATGAATCAATACAATGAAAAAAAAAAAACAGTCTAATTCCGAAAGTTGCCTTTCACTCCGTTTTACCGGTCAAAACATAATCACCTGAACGCTACAATTACACTGAATAATTTACAAAATAAATGTCTAATAGACGACAAGCCTATTCCATAATTTACAAGTTCGTTCAACAAATTCTATACGGAATTCTAAATGCTAATTAATATTCAACGAACGTGCTTCAAACAAAACCCGCGATGTTACGTGCTTTTTGTGTTTACACGGTTATATAGAGTAGAGAAAAGACGCTAGATGGCGTTGTACGACAACATTACAACTAAATAAATTATAATATAATTATAATTATATAAATAAATAAATTTTATGAAATCCTGAGTCGCGCTAATAACGTGATTTCAAAGACTGTAATTCAAGTTTAGTCTTAATTATCTCAATAAAAGTTGAAAACATTCCCAAAGTCGGAGCATTTACTCAATTAATGCGTAATACATTACGTTGACATACATATATGTAAATTCCGTCATTGAATCTAATGGACATATGTATCTATTCACAGAGATGATACTTGCGTCTACTTTTAGAGGATCTATGGCACAAAATAATTCAGCTAAGAGTTTACTTTTATTTATTTCTAGTTTGTTTCACGTCCGTTTATTCTTTGCAGGTGCCACGCAATATAACCCAATAACACCAACGGCATCATGCGGGCTGCGTAGATAACACTCGATAAATATTCAATAGATTCTCGGGTTTGTGAGAGATATATTACTTTCGTAATAGTTAACGAATGACAATTAATATGATAATATAATGTGGGCTGTATCGACAACGGCTGTTTAGAAATTAGAAGAATTTCTTGAAGTAAAAATTTTATCGAAGTTACGCAAGTGGGTAAAGAATTCGGTTACTCTATTACATAATTGAAGAACCTTTTATTCGTAATTACTTAATAGGTCTAATTAACCGTTTACAGATAGCCTAAGTCCTGCATCTCTTGGAACGTAATTTTGATTACAAAGCCATACTCAGAACCAGCGTTACTCTCTGTACTTCATGAGCAGACTTCACAGGTAAATCGGGTTATGTCAGTTGCAGAACCAAGCTCAAGCCTTATGGAGTAACCGTTTACTGTGAATTCTCTTCTCTATTTATGTTGGTGCCGCAGATTTTGATGGAGGTCTCCTATATTAAGAGTCATCATGGTATCTCAGTCCCCTTTTACAATACCTGGTAGTTGATGAGGGCCCGCCGATACCCCACAGCTATTTTTTGATTACTTTATATGCATCATTATTAGTCAGTTATTTCTTTCCAACGTACTAGAATTGGATATAATGTCCAAAGTTCGCCACTTTATTCGAGTCATGCCTACAAGTGTCCAGGTGACTTTACCTACCTTTCGTATTTGGATAAGAATCAAATTTATATTTAAATTTGAAAATTGTCTGCCTCGATCAGCATTTATATGAATTGGGCCCGATATATATTTTGTATTATTACTTCACTTTTTTTAATTATAGTTTTTAGTCATTTATTGCTTCTCTATTTATGTTTGTATTCGCTTTGAAATAATTTACAATCTATATTATCAAGCAGACAATTTTGTATTTTTGTATGTAACGAATAAAGTTAAAAACTACTGGACCGATTTGGACGAAATTTGGTATGGAGATAGTTTGAAACCCACGGAGTAGCATAGTTTTTTATACCGAAAATCCAACGGGAACGGGAACTACGCGGGTAAAACCGCGAAGAGCAGCTAATCTTTAATAAAATGATTTGTCTTTGTGTATATAGATAGAATTTTAATTACCTAATAATATTTTCTTGTCATTCATGTTGTGAAGGTTAATTGACAAACTCCAAAAGCTTTAAATAGTCATCGGGAATCTACAGTGTTTTACGCAATCTTTTAAAACTCTTCTGGTGGATGATATAGGAGCTCTAAGATTATTTCTGACATTTCACATATAGCTATATAGATGAATCTAGCCTTTGTACTTTAGAAATTAATTACTTCGTTAAATAAGGATAAAAATGATGAGCGTATTATTGAAAGCAAAGTAAAATTTAACTTATTAGTTTTCATGTAGGAGGAAAACGGAAACATTTTATCTATTCGTAACGGGAAAAAGAAACTGTATGTGTTTTATTTGCAATTCCTGATAATTTTTATTAGACTCTCGTATCGTTTATAATTGTAATTGTTTTCGTAATAAGGACGTCTTTATGTTCGCAATATATAATGAATGTTAACGCATTGTTCCACCAACCCATTGTTTACGAGCCACTCGGTAACTAGGAAACAACAGTTTAAAATACCTACACAGTTGAATGCAAATTAGTCAAAGCTGTACACGTAACTACGTACATTCATTTCAATCGCAACCGGCTTTCCAACTGTTTGAAACAGACAGTGATCATCTATAAAAATATTATTTAGTAGTTGTGCCCGCGGCTTCACCTGCTTGGAATTCAGTTCAGTTGGAATTCAATTCACATGCTCTACTACTGGAAGCAATATATGTAATTACCAAATTTCATCGAATTCTGTTCAGTAGTTTTGGCGTGATTGACGAAGAACTTAATCAACAGATAGGCAAAAAATGTAAACTATCGAAATGTGTTATATAGTCAATAATAAAACCCTGCATAGTATCCGTAAATATCTTCAATGTACAGATTTGCTCTGGTTAGCCTTTTATGATAAGAATAGATTCGTATAATACTTACCAAAAAATTATTGACGTCTTCATGTTTCAGTGACTTCATCTAATTATATTCCGGTCAATGTCGGATATGCCAGCTTGTTTGTATAACTATGTAATTTAATAAAGAATACATGTTAATGTCTGCAATGATTCTGCAGCTTGAAGAAAAGGCGTGAAGTTGTTAAGTCTTGCCACATAACATGTTTAGCGATCAATTAACAAACGATTCGCTTATCGAAGAAATTGTGTACGCAGCCGTAAACGGAATCTGCGTGGGTGTTTAGAAAGTTTACACGGGATGTCAACATTTCTATATTTGTTTACGATTGCATGTCCGTCTTCAGCGGATGGTCCAACCTTTTTCTTTGTACTTTACGTTACTTAGCCCCTACGATATGAGGAGAATGATTTGTATTAAACCTAATATTTCTGAAATATAATTTCTTACATATAAAAAGCAAAGTCGAGTTCATTTTTTCAGTTTGTATGGAAATATGATTGTTTGATGAAATATTCGAGAAGAGATTTACGTGAACTGTATTTAATTCAGCTAATAATATAACCGGCGCTGTAGTTAAAATGAAAAACTAAAGAACCGGAAATTATGTCACTCGAGTTAGTGTTGAGCCAATTAAGATTTCGCACGTCGATAATATCAAATAACACCACTACCACCAAACAGCGGTCAATCGAAGTCTATAACCGCAACTATCAGTTCTGATATTGATAATAAATCGTGAAAACACTTCCCTATTAAAACTCGACACGTTTATCGACTATTAATCTGACGCCTACGTCTTAAAAACGTTCGGACGTTTTGCTGTAAATTATTTCTATAGGTCGGTTATTCTCCTATGATTTAGTTTTTAAGAAACTGTGTCAGTTTTTGTATTACATTTTAAGACTGGAGATTTATATAATATTTTTAGTGTATTTTAGTTTTAGAACAGTATGTTATGAGAGCGATAGATTAATTTTTAAGCGTTTTCGATTATTTCAATACCTCAGAAAAGTTCTGAGCTAGTAAATAAATTTTATATCTTCGAAAATAATATTTTTTTTTTTTTTTGTACTGCGTGCACGCTTTTTGACTAATGTGAATTTAAGGTTAATGTGTGACATAATTAGGAAAGATAATATTAGAAATGAGTATATCAGAGGAACCTTGAAAGTGGCACAAGTGACAAAGAAGTTAAGGAGTGACAGGTTTTTTTTTTTTAGTGATACGCCTCTAGGCGTATCTGCCGCAACCTCTAACATGATCAGAGACTTTTTCTATCTTTTCCTGTTTTTTGCTTCTTAATTTATTTGTTTATTTATTTACTTTATTTCTTACTTATTGGATTTTTTACTATTTTGCATTACCTTAGTTCATTACTTTTACTTTTTAATATTTTCTTTACTTAGGTTTCCTAATTTCTTGTTTTAACAATTAATCCGTTTCTATGTTCTGATTTTATTTATTACTTTTATTTTACTTCCTTCATTTTATAAATCCACTCTCTGTTTGTTTTATTTTGTTATTCATTACTTTATTTATTTTACGTTTCCTATAGTATCCTTCCAATTTTGCACTGTGTTGATTTTGTATAAAGACCATCGCAATTGCAGTTTGGGAGTGACAGGTTAGCGTGGCATGTCATGCCATGAGGAGAGATAAAAATCAGGCAACTAGAAAAGTGTTAAGTACGAAGGTGGATGAATATCGAGGTAAAGAGAGATCGAAGTTGTATGGAGGGATCGTGTAAAAATTTATACGGGTGTTAACGGGTGTGGCTAGGGTTGCCACCCGTACTTTATTATAAAGTATTGAACGCTATTTCGGGAAATTGTACTTTATACTTTATGATAAAAATAAAGTACGCGTAAAATACTTTATTTCTCTGGGATTATTTTCAGTTATTTCAGCATTCACGAAGAGTTTTATTAAGTTTCTGTGATGTCTTCATATGTATAGCAAAAAGTGAAACGAAATAAACAAAGCGTCTTTGAATCTGATAAAAATGAATTACTTATTTACCTTTGGCAACCAAAAATAAATGATGTGCAGCTGTTTAGCAATGATAGTTATTTGTTAAAAGTTGATTAATTTTGAGCAAAATAATAAAGTAAAATAAATCTTACTTTATTTTAACACAATGTACTTCTTTCCTACTTTTAATAACCAACGTACTATATTTGCACAAATAAAGGTGGCAACCTCAGGTGTGACTGTTGAGATAACAAATGAGAAAGGAAGTTGAAAACTTGTTGTGCCGACCCTACTTAATGTAGGATAAGGTAAAGATGATGATGCGCGCCCTTAGACTCTATTTAACCTCATGGTAAGCGTAGATGAGGTTGACGGTGGATCGCAATTACCTTGCAAATATCAACTCACTTTTAGACTCTCAGGTTATTAGTGAACGGAAAGACAGACGTCGAAAGTGAAACTCAATCCTTAGTCATTTACATGACGAAGAAACTAACTACTTCGTCTAATTTAATGAGATGTTTACCACATAATGGTGTAAGCTCTCTTAACGTCTAATCCTGGTATTATGATAAATCGGGGTATGTGAAATATAATGCTCCGACCTTATTGTTCCATTAAAAAAATTAAATCTGTATTTACGAAATTTTCATCAGAAAACCCGATATATTTTCGGTTTTAAGAATCAATATTGAATCCCATTGTTAGTCTATTGTTTTAAAGAATTAATAATCAAATTTCCTTAACTATTATACAGTCCTCAGTACATTACAGTTTACTTTTAGGCATAGTCTCATAAAATACCACGATTCGAGTAAAATGTAGTGTACATGACAGTTTTGAGAACTGATATTTAAATCTAAATTCTCTTAATATTTATTACCGAATTAAACATTCTTTATGGCCCATGAAAAGGGATAGAAATAACATCGTCACGAAATATCAATCAATAGAATTGTCTCAGCTGGTCCGACCGGCAACGCCTGAAGACACGAAGGCGTGTACAGTTAACAACAATATTTACTATCACAACAGCTCGCGACTTTACGCCTACGCGTCGCTCGCTCGCAATAGCCCTGGGAATGTCGCAATCATGATGCGTGCTTTCAATTTCATAGTCTTGATACTTTAAAATTAAATTTAATATAAAGATATTTTTACTAATTAATTAAGCTTCCTAAACTCTTATTTTCTTCATTAATTTTTACACAACGTATGTTTTGAATTAAGAACATTCTACAAATCGTAAATAAAGGTTCACGAGATGTGTGTTATGTTGTGTTCGGATATAAGAAACGGGTATAAATATATTAACATTTTGATGAATTACGAAGCTTGAGGTAGTTTAATGGTGTAGATATTTATTTTTGTTTTCTCTCATCTAATTAAATTTATACAAATGTATTTCTTGTTGTATGTACTGTATAGATTTATTTCATCTTGTACTGAATAATAGTTTGACTGAAAATGCAGTTACCGAAACATATCCATGGCAGTTTGATAACAGATTTTTAATTAAGCGTGCATCGAAAAGGACAACATATTAAATGTAGGCTTATTATAATCAACTTACGTTCTACATCCCCGAAGTTATTAAAATTAAAACTATAATAACATGTCAAAAATACATAAATTATTATATTATATACATCATCTAGACTTAAATAATGTATATTTACACTAAATAATATTAAACAGTATCAAATACGGTCAAGCGTTGTAGACAACACGCGCCGTCCAGTCTAGGGAAGTGATTGTTGTTTGAATGGGACACCATCGTATTATAAGACAATGACTATAGATTTAATGTGCCCTAATTTCTTTCAACCTTGAAGCATCTCTTTCATGTTCCATGGATTAATTTCATATACATGTTGCGTAAATTATATTAATTTCGTTTCCCTGAAATAGCACAATACTTATCTAAAGTTTAACTGTGTAATTAGACCTTCTACATGCATTTCTACTGCTTATTAGCTATAATTATTATGGTCCGTTCCATCCTAAAGGATTTCGTTGGTCGTTAGTAATACTTATTATAGATGGATTTAAATTAATACTATGGTCTTATTAGAGGTAAAATATAAGGCAAAATAAATAAACATAATCAAGTAAATCCACTTTAGCTGGAGTTGGTAGCCGCAAAATCAATACAGCTCCGTCCGTTTGGATCCGTAACAGACTACTAGAGTTGCTCGGTAAATTTTCGGTAGTTTACAATATTTCTTTGTTTGAAACAGAGAAATTAATTCTCCATAAGTATCTTAAAAATGAACGAAACAGACATTTATGTTAACAAGGTAATTACAGATAAACAAAATAAAAAATATCTATTACATTGCAAAATTATAATCTTTTCTTACTTACTTAAATTAGGCGCGTCAAATTGTATAACTTCATCATGACTTATGGCCGTAATTTTACACAAAACTAAAACAAGACTACATAAAAAAATATATTATTAAAGCAATGATAATTGACGTCAACGCTTGTCGTTGGAGTCGGCCATATATGAAAGTTTTCGCCATTAAACTGTAGCGTTATTTTATAAGATATATATGCGCAATGTGTTTCTAGTACTTTTTCTGCTTTACAGAACGCCCTAAGAAGTGTCCTGAATAATTTTTAAGTAACAAACTGAGCTTATTTAAAACATGTAGCAAGGTCAGTTTGTTTTTAAAATCAACTTCTACCAACTTAACAAGCCTACTGCGCTATATGTACTTCCTCATATATGCGTTATATTTGCTATTTAAGTTTGAATATGTTAATATTCACACATCTTTAATAGTCACTTAAGTTATTTTATTTCAATTTATTTTCGGCTTGTTATAGTCCTTCTTTGCTTCTTACAAAATAACAAGCCTTCCTTCGTTACTATTCACTTCATTATACAAGATAAAAACATTATTATATCTTGTTTATTTGGCCTACTCATCTCATTACGTTTACGGTTAACGTAAATATTTGAACATTTCCAAACGACACGACATGTGGTTGAATTGTGTTCGGAAACAAAGACGGGACGCATTCAGTTGGTAAATCGAGACAGAAATAGCATGGCATCCTTTGTAAGATTATTGAAAATCAATTTTATTGATATTTTTTTGTAATGTTTTTGTACCCTTTGATAAAATTATTTTTGATGGAGGGAAAAAATGATGAAGTTGAGTTTTTATAATGAGCAAGCCCGCACAGCGATATGAAAGTCATGGTGTTAACCATGAAGTCAGTTGATAAATCTCTCTAAATATAGTGAAAAGTGTATACTTTAAAAAACTTAATATATGAATGCCCGATGAATCAATATTAATTAATTATAAAATTTATCTATAGATGGTATTTACTAGTGTTCGACCGAAGGTTCGGTTTCGGTTTTAGTCAAAAAATCGTGTTTCGGCAAAAGTTTCGCTTTCGGCTAAAAATCAGCCGAATCTTCGGCCAAACCGAAACTCTATTATCGCGCGTCGTTCATCAGAGGTCGTGCCTCGTGTATTAGTAGCCATGGCTTATTTGTTTTTTATCTCATTGCCCAAGTGATTTTCTAATAAAACTACATTAATTGATACAAAATTGATTACAATTTTGTATCGGAACATAGTGAATATGACGCATATGGCGCACTAAAAGATTCCAGAAAGTGGTCACGTATATTTATAAAATTTAAAACGTATTATGTCATTTGAAACATAAACTATTCATAATTAAAATATAGTCTACAGATTGATTATTTGCTATTTTAAATATATGGACTTAACTCGTAAAAGTTTCAAATACAAAACTGTACAAGTCTACATAAGTTTCGGTTTCGGCCCAAACTGAGACCCAGGCCGAAGGTTCTTTTTCGGTTTCGGCTGAAAATCGTGTTTTGGTCGGACACTAGTAATTACATAAGCCTTATTTTTCAGACTTAATGTTGATGTTGAAGCAATGGCAGAATGAACAAAAGTAATAAATATATGCAAGAATGGATGTTAATAAAGATAATGGGTCGTCTATTAATCATGTTATATATATTTCTTTTCAAATTAATTATCTTCCCTCCCCCTAGTAAGTAATACGTGGTGAGGTTAAAACTTAAAACATTACGTGTATTATTTTTTTTGGCACAAATAATCATAAAACAATTTCATCATATTAACTAACAAAAATAGGTAAAACATAATGTAATTTTAGAAAACTTAGAAAATCGTTACCTGGCATCGGCGGGTCAAGATCACGCGTCCCTTTTTGCTTTACGCATCGTACATTCAAGTAAAAAATAAATACGTCATGTCTCATATGTGATTTATCGTTATTTGTCTTTTTTTTTACAAATTTCTCCACGCTTTTTTTTTGACGGGGGGGAAATGCATTTACGCACTACCCTTACCTATTGCATTAGTGAGACCGGAGTCCCCCAATGCAATAGGTAAGGGGGCACGGAGGGACGACTCCGTGCCAGTGTGGGACTCGTCTGGACGTGAAGCGTCCGGAAATACCCACTAAAACCCCCCGGGGCCGTCCGCCGCATTTGGTATGGGGGCGATACGGGATGGTTTTCGCAAGCACCGCGTCGCTCCCTGCGGCAGACCCACCAGGCCTCGTCCGTGCAATGGCCCCGTCCGTGCAATGGCCCTCGTCCGTGCAATGGCCCTCGTCCGTGCAATGGCCCTCGTCCGTGCAATGGCCCTTGTCCATGCAATGGCCCCGTCCGTGCAATGGCCCTCGTCCGTGCAATGGCCCAAACTTCGCGACCCTACCGAACTTCACGTGAATAATGGACAATCCCTAAGATAATAAGTCCGTTAAAGCACAAATTCTTTTGTAGAAAGAGTATATTAATTCAGAAATCACAGGATATAAAGCATTTGTTGCCACTAATCTGAATAATAATAAATTCAAGGAATAAAATGATCAGACAGTAAAATTCCACTAGTCTATAACTTTGTATTAGGTATAGTGAAATATTTTTTTTAGTTACCTAGATGTCGCTCCCGAGTTACGTACGTACGATAAGTTTTTTTTATTATTTTTATTGTACTCTTATCACTATTGCCTTTGAAATAGCTTAATCTGTGGATTTTAAGCTGAAAACGATTGTGCTAATCAGCTCGGAAACTGGGTTCCAACCATAATATAAGCTATCAATTAAAGACAATATAACTAAAACTAAATATAACTAAATATAAATAAAACTTTGTCATGATTATAGAGCATTTTCAAATCTCCTTTCAGGGAAAAACCTTTTAATTATATTAAATAAAAAATGTAGGGTTTAGCTAGGATCAAATTCGCGCGAGAGTTTTCACACTCAAGTAACAGACAAGCCAAATTCGTACCATTTTGGTAGCCCTTGTGCTAGTTACCTTTTTGTGGCTGAGTGCCTTTCGCACTCGCCCCCAAAGTCACGGTGAAGCTGTAAAGGCCCTTCCGGTCAACAGCGCTAGCTAGGTTAGAAAAAGAAACATCAAAACTGACTTAAATATTATCCTATATTGCGCTCAGGGTTTATGACCTACATAGCACAATCACCTATATAAAAGATCTAAAAAAATTGATTATTAAAATTGTTTTTATATTTTCTAACAATCATTTTGATATTATTATAGGCCTATATCAATTGGCCATTAAAATGCACTTCCTATGTACTTACATTTCTCTTATGCAAATTGGCTTAGCTGTTTTCGAGTTAAATACGAACATAACTACGGCAGACAGTCAAACATAATTGTTTCTAATTTATTATTAATAATGGCTAAGAATCCACATATTTATGTCACAATATTTCCACAGACCAAATAAATATACAGACAGCCTACAGATTCTTTGTTATTTAGATAGTATAGATTTATTATAAATTATTTTAGTTTTCACGGGAGGTATTTATTGTGTTTGTAATTTACATAATATGGATGCTTGAACCCAATGAATGACCTCTGAGCAAATACAAAGTATTTTAATATAAATTCAAATTAATTTTAAAATCTACAATAATGGCTACCAGGTAGTTTGTTAATTTATTTGCAACGGCCAATGACTTGTTAATTGTTTCAAACTATAAGAATATTCTGCAACAAATTCGATGGGGCTCGATTGGAATAGAAGTGTTGGCCGCGTAGACGTAGCTATGTAGAGTTTGATAGATTCTGATTTTTTTTTCTTAAATTGATACTCGTATTTTACATTATTTAGGTATTTATATCAGTGGTCATATATTTTTATAATTGGTCTTACTAGTAGTGAGTAGTTAGATTTTTATTGCTGAGAGTGTTATAAAAAGGCGTTCAGAACGCTTGAGAGGGCTCACCGCGCAACCTAGTCGTTGTTGAATAAACCGACTAGCGGTAAAGCATAATGCAACAAAGATCTTACCAACAACCAGAGAGATGAACCAGTAGCGAGAAAGGATGATACCACTGCAGAGGGTTAAGGAGCCTTGAACAGTTTGCTCGCCTCCCTATACCGGGAGGTTTAGAAAAAAACTGCAACTGGTTGAGAGGGTAGTCTTGATTGTGTAACTAAAAAGTGAGTTAGTGTGGTCATCCCCCTCCCCCAGACAGAAGATAAAGGCAGTGGTCCTTTTCGGACCTGCCTCCGAGGCTACGCGGAGTGTGCTTTGGCAATCCCGGTTCTCGCCGGAAGGCGAACCATGAAATGACATAGGTCTCAAAGATCCCCACGACGATCGGCCTTATGTCACCCGCATTCAGCGGATTCCCGCGACCTTCACAAGGTCGTCGGTCCACCTTGTAGGGGACCTACCCACGCTACGTCTTTCGATGCGTGGTAGCCATTCGAGAACTCATTGGCTCCATCGGGCATCGGTTCGGCGAGCAATGTGCCCAGCCCACTGCCACTTAGGTTTGGTAATTTTTCGGGTAATGTCGGTTACTTTGGTTCTTTTGCGAATCTCCTCATTCCTGATTCGATCACGCAGTGAAACTCTAAGCATAGCCCTGTCCATTGCCCTTTGAGCAACTTTGAGCTTTATTATTAGGCCCATTGTGAGCCTATGAAATTATGATAATGTTTAAAATTAACAATTAAACGAAATTAATAATTTATTAATAAGCTACTTAAAATAAATGCTTATAATAAACTTCATTACATATTAAATCTAGAATATTTTATAGATAACGTTGAAACATATGACACTTAAAGCATCGGGGAGTCGTCATAATTAATTAAAATATTAACGATTTAAAAAAATGTAGAGATATAAAATAAATAAACATAGAAATAAATTTTGTTTTATTAACTTCAAAATACCGTTATGTTGAAATATTTGTTATCAATATTATTATTCTTTTATTTCACTATATACTAGTCGCGTGCGCGGCTCCGCGTGCGTAGAAAAACCGCGATTACAAAATGATACGATTAATTTTGCTATTATACAAAAATGCTCTTTTCTAAGCCATTGAATATTTAATAGATCTAATGCACTGAATAACAGTAAATAGTAAAAGAGTCACTGGCGCAGCTAAAACGTAAATAAATCATTGTGTATGCGCACATGCATCGCAAATGCCACGTGACGCAGCACGAGCAATACTTGCTCCATTGATCACTATTTTTAGAGAGCTGTCGCATGAAGTGATTTCGCTAACTAAGCTTGATCGACTGAATAGATTTCAATTGCCCCATGTCTCCTACGTTCAATAGATTCCAATCTCCGAGACCAATTTCGTATAATTACCGTATCTTAAACGTTCGAGAATCTATGACGTTTCTTCTCGTCCTAAAATAATGCAGTGTGTGTCAAGATGAATATCTTCAACAAATGTGTGCTGATTACATACTCTCACTATAAGCCTCAGAATTAATCAAATGGCAAATGGTTCAGAGTTTCAATGCGTGATGATAAACAGGGAGATCCGCGAAAGAACCATAGTAATCGACATTGCATGAAGAATTGACAATTGCAAAACTCAACACACAAGCGGTAACAGATTAATATCAACATTAAAATACATAGATTAAATATAATTGATATTATGACGTGGCTTATGATATTTTGAATTCTTGCAACACTATTTAACGATTATATTTTGCGATTAATTGTTGGAAAGGTAACTCGATAATTTTCATCCTTCCATTCAACCGAAAGACGTTCACTGCTGGGCATAGGTCTCCCACAAATATGTCCACGACGACCGGTCTAGCGTCAGCCGTATCCAGCAGATTCCCGCGACCTTCGCCAGTTTGCCGGTTCACCTTGTGGAGGCCTACCCACGCTACGACTTCCATTGCGTTCGAGAACCCATCGGGCATCGGTTCTGCGATAATTTACTCAATCTTAAATCTTTTCCAATCTCCTTTTATGTTCAACAGACATTAACATCGACAGTTAATACTACCACCCTAAGAAAAATATTTATATCCACAAAACCACACATCAACTAATATTAATACAGATAAAATAAGTGCTAAGTAATCTAACAAAATTCGGCTTTAACTACTCAGCGATATTTTGTTCTAAACGTCAATGAAATTAGAAAAAAAGTCACTGTATCATTCGCCTAAATTTAAACACTTTCCTACAACATGCATATATATCAAATTGCGCAAGCGCACAGTGAGTGTGCACACACAGACAAAACAGATATCTGCGTCTAAACTCTCTGAAGTCAGTGTTTATCGTCTGTAAATCAGCTTGTGAAATGTTCAACGGTATTTTAGGATGATGGGCGCGTTTCCATTGACGTCCTCTTATTATCAGACGATAATCATTTTTTTGAACTATCTTTCTAAATTTAAAAATAAACTGTTACAGGTTTTTTTTTTATATTTTTCAACAAAAGCGATTCTTAATCCCCTAGAGGCAAATATCTATTAGAAAATACTTTCATCGATTGAACAATCATTTTTATGCGTATTCGTAACAGTATGCGTAATTTATTATTATATATATATATTTATATAATATCTATACTAATATACAAAAATGAAGTGTCTGTTTATAATATCAAAATATTTTTTTTGCTATATAGATATGAATGTATATACGGTGTACCTATAGTACAATTTTTAAACTGTTTGTCTTTCTGCGTGTTTATTCTGTGTAATCTCTGCATCGGCTGGACCGATTTTGACTGGATTTTTTTATCAGATAGCTGAAGTTACTCAGCGTAACTTAGGGTATTATTGTTTTTGGAAAATAATTAGAGTTCCGTGTAAAAAAAAAAACTGTGAAAACGCCGCGAAGAAAGTCTGAATCGCGGGCGTAGACGCGGGTACACAGGTAGTAGAAAATAAAAACTCTACAGTCAAAAAGTATAGCGTGCTCTGTATTTACTGCTGTCTCTATGCTCTTTTTACCCTTCCTTTATAACTAAACTATTTACACAGGTCAACACAAAATTTGTCTGTGACTTTAAAGCATCAAATGTCGATATTTTAGGTCGTAATTAGAGAAGGGGGGGGGGGGATATATGACATGTAAAAAATTTGCTTTTGTATTTAGGAGACCGACTGAACGATGTTTTTCAAAATCTGTGGTTTTAATTTTTAATTGAAGATGAAACCATTCAAATAAATATGTGCATTATTTTTAATACTTTTTACTATCAAAATAACTTACAAAAAAGAGGAAATTCATTTTTAAAGTGCATGCTTTTACTTTTTATTTTATCCCTATAATTACTTTCTCTAAATAAACCTCAAATATAGCCTCCCATCATGTTTTCATTGTATATGCCTTGATAACGTTGTTCGAAGCTCCTAATGAAAACGTTCTCCTTGCTCTTCTGAATACGCTCCCATGTTGTTTTTAAACTTATTTAAATGAGCGTGGAGCATAATTATGTACTTTTAATGACACCCTCAGCCTTTAAATGTTTTAGCATATCCTCAACTAACAATTATCAAAATGGCAAACTTTATGCCAAATAAAGTTATTTGTTTTTGTACATAATTAACCAGAAAATCATTAAATAAGCTTTAGGACAAAGAACGATTTTTTTTTTTGTAGAGTCATGTTATTAGCATGTGACACGACCTTGAAATGTTACTAATACCACTTTTAAAAAAGTTTCTTTTTAAAAGTCATGAACATACAAAACTATAATATGTAATATTCAATCCGTCAATTATAATTTCTTCAAAGGTTTTGTTTTTCAACAGGAATACCATATTAATCCAAATTTATTAGTTTAAATACGTCTCTATTTTAATTTAGAAAATTTCAAACTGTCGTTTCTATTTTCACTTCTTAATAATTAAAACGAAACAGTGATATAAGTAATTTAAAGGTTAAAAATACAAAATAAAAAGTTAATAAATAGCAAGAAATATTTTCACGTTCAATTATATAATCGTTTGGTAATTTTTTCGTGTTCTAATGGAAACAGAACATGAGGGTCAGTTCCACGTGCCGCTCCGTTTAACAACTTTTTAATTTATGTCAGCCTTTAGTACACGGGAGTTTAAATTTATTATTTTCCTTGAGAGCCATTTAACGATGTTCTGCCTTGTATTGCCGGCTTGGTTGATGTCTTAGAACAGATTGTTTCTAGCCAAGGCCAGAAAGCGTTTACACAGACCGGCTTAAAAGGTTTCAAAGCGAAAGTGGCTTAGTGATAATTTGATCGTATATCGATCGACGTAGGTTCGAATCCTATCTTGAAATGAGCCTTATCTTATTGAATTAATAAACTTCATTAAACCTTTATCATAGAATTCAAAGAGTAATAAACACTTAGAAATTCTAAAAAGCATCGTTTCTCTATTTGTATCTATACGTTTGTGGGGTTATATCTTAAAAATTGCTACACCGATTTACATGGTTCTTTCTTTAAATAGTAAGCGTATTCTCTGAGTAAATTGTAATTTTATCATATTGGGTAATATAGGAAATAATGTATTATGATATCAGCAAGGAGTAATAATGCTAAGAGTGACAGTTTCATATATCAAAAATGGCACCGTAAAAATATAAAACGCGTGTGTGTAAGCGACACGGAATTACATAATTACTGGCACGTATCGAAAGACGCTTGTGGCATTTTAAGGTCAACGAGAAATGGCTCCACTCTGAATGTGACTACTGCCGTTCTGAGTGTTTTATTTCTTTGTAATGTAAATTAGGTCGAGAAAAGTTATCATAAATACATTCTCATCTAAAAAAGTTTCATATTATAAAGATATAATTAATGGGTCATGTAAGAACAGAATTTTTTAGATGTATAAGAACCCGCTAAGACTTATTTTTTGCATACAAAAAAAAATTAAACAATAAGCCACGACGGAAAATAATTACGTTGCAAAAAAAACTTATCATACTTTGAAGACTATTTCATTTGATATTTTATATTGCATAACGGTTAGGACGAAAGATTGTCCGATATCCAGCTCTCACGTGGAGCGCTTTACCGAGACAAAAAAAAAAAAAAACCGTGCTTGACCTCGTTTACATTTCGCACGTCGATAAATCATAGAACTTCCCATTGTTATAATAAGTTTTGGCAGCAAGCCGCGTTCAGTTCGCAACAGTTCGAATGTCAATGCCAAGGTTTCTGCTAAATGTAAAACTATATTTACAAACAAACAACCTTTTGTATTATAGAGTTCGTATTATTATTAAACATTGGGAAATCGGGAGATTTGTTGATTGATTTGGTGGATGATGCCGTCTTACATCGATTCGCAATCGGTAGCAAAATCGATTGAAAATATTGGTGTTATTTTTTTTTTATAGTTAATGTTTACATTACTTCACTTGTTGGTTTATCTCCTTTAATACAAACGAAGTCTTCTACGTCTATTCGTATAGACATTGTTAAATTATACGAATATAAATGATAGTTGTAACAGTCAAACTGTTTATGCAGAAATGCGAAATTATGATCGGAATATTTTATACTAAAAATCTTTTCGGTTTTTAATAACAAAACTATTGGATTGACATAATTTATATGCTAATTCTCCACCCATCCATTCAACCGAAAGACGTCCACTGTACACGTCCACGACGACCGATCTTGCGCCACACGCATCCATCGGATTCCCGCGACCTTCACCAGGTCGTCGGTCCACCTTCTGGGGGGCCTACCGACGCTACGTCGTCCGGTGTGATATCTATTCGAGATATCCGTTGACCCCATCAGGCATCGGTTCTGCGAGCAAAATGCCCAGCCCATTGCCAGTTAAATTTAGCAATTCTTCGGGCAATGTCGGTTATTTTGCTTCTTCTGCGGATCTCCTCATTCCTGATTCGATCACACAGTGAAACTTCAAGCATAGCCCTCTCCATTTCCCTTTGAGCTTCCTTATTAGGCTCATTGTAAGCGACCACGTCTCAGTGCCATATATCATCGCTGGCAACACACAAACTAAACTGCTAAGTCTCAATCATATATAAATCGTATGTGTTAACAAATAAATTGAAATAAAACGAACAATTTACGGAGTGCGAAAATATTGACGAATATTACGCACTTGTTCAAAGTTGTTTGGAAAAAGTATAAAAACCATACTAAACATTAGCAACCTTTGAATAGTTTAATTTCGATTCTTTTGAACACAAGAACAGAGTTACTACTTATATATGATAACAAACCATTCCGTTATAAATATATTTGTAAATGACAACAAATATATAATTCCAAATACCTACTACTTATATTACACAAGAATTAAAAGTGAACGCGCAATAAATCCGTTAACGTCACATAATCAACGTATGCAAATGAGTGTAATATCTAGGCTAGATTATGTCTAACATTGCTCCACAATTTCCTAAGTAACTCGTCTAGTAAGCATGCCTGTTGATAGAACCAGCTAACTGACCTTACGTAAGCTCACATCGATAATAATTTCTTATCTTTTGGAATATATACATTTCGATAATTATATTGTGTCCAAAAATATATCTTATCTATCAATTTCATCGTATATAATTTATTTTTTTTGATAAATGTTAATTACTTAATTTTTTTTTTTGTAATAACGAAAGTATCGGGAATGAATGATTTTTTTAAGGTACCAAATTCAAATTTACTTTGTTGTTAGATTCCCAGCTGCCAAATGTGTTTCATTTTGGCGCGGAGATTGAGTTGCATCTGTCATTTAGATTAAATAGAGTCTTGTTTTAGTTAGATCATACCTAGTGTCTATAGCTAATTTCATAATGGACAAAAACTTTACAGAAGGCTTACGGTGAAATGACTCTATCCAAAACAGGTGCTTATGAGTGCTACAAAGCGGTCGAGATATGCTGGAAGATTTGCCTCGCCCTGGTAGGCCATCAACATCTTCAACTGAAGTTAACATCGCAAACGTGAAGGAAATAGTGACTAAAAATTCTAATTTAAGTTTGAGAGAGATAGCCGCTTATCTTTGTGTGTCTCACGATTCGATCCGTATCATTTTAAATATACACTTGGGTATGAAGCATGTTGCCGCTCGGCAACCCAACCTCGATAATGCGCCTTCGCACAAGACCACGAATTTTTGACCAAAAACTAAACAAATACCAAATTATTCACCCCTTATGGCAGCCGTTCTCATTCGGTAGAAGATATAAAGGAGAATTCGTGGCGAGAACTAATGGCAATTCCGGAAAATGCGAGACGTATCGTTTTTGAAGAATCAACCTTTGAAGGCGATAAAATAAATTTGCATGAGTAACTAACATATTGTGTACTATTGATCTTTTCCCGGTGCTTTTATGACAGAGTAGTATTTGTTTCATTTAAAGAATAGTGTAATAGAAAAACAAAATTTAATGAACAATATTCAGTCTAAGAAAACACGCATATCAAACATCACACTTTGCCTTCCCAATACATCTTCGATAACTTAATGCATATTCGTAAAAATTTAGACAAACTAGATCTAGTGAATGATCGTCATAATTTTAATATTAGAAGTAAAGACAAGTTGGCCGGAACCACGCTTTAGGTTAAGTAAGTGTAATAAAAGCTTTATAGGTAATAGTATTCGGTTTTACAATAAGATCCCAAGTAACATTACCGATTTACCTGACAATAAGTTCAAGTATTATGTCAAGCAAGTTTTAATCTCAAAAGGTTATTACAGAGTGGATCATTACGTGAACGATAGTGATGTCTGGAAATAACCCACATCTCTGTGCTTCCACTAACATTATTAAAACTACGATTTGTATAGTTTTTTATATGACAAAAAATATTATATATATTATATTTATGAAAAAAAAAAAAAGAACCAGATCGAGTTTCTTGCCGGCTCTTCTCGACTGGGTTGTTTTCCGAACCGGTGGTAGTGTTTTAGACGTTCATAAGAGCCTTCTTAGGGCCTAAATTGAATAAATAAATTTTGATTTTGATTGATTTTGACAGGGTCGAAAGACCTCTATCATTCAGAAAAAAACGTTAAGAATCCCTTAGGATACCATTAAAAACTTGTATTAACTCCATTAAACACAAACAAAAACATACTGAATATCATCGATACATATTAGTAGGTATCTGTGGTCTATTTTTGCGTCTGTCCCATAGTAATTTTTTTTATATGTCTACAAAATGAAGAATCATTTTTACATACTCCTATCTGTTTTATACAAATATAATACAGTGAATAATTAATTTATTTAAAGTAGAAATTGCTAGAAAGAACTAGAACTAGAACCGATGAATTTGCAAAAAATATTATTAACTATTAATATTACTTTAATAAATTTTAGCAAAATGATTGTTATCGATTTATTATTCGAAATAAATAAAAAATCGGCGCCTATTGGAGTAGTCGATACGTGTTACTATTAATAGTTTTAATTTTATTAATACGTGCCGTCAATTATCATTGGATAAGCGATTTTGCACAATTAAGAGAACCGGTTAGGTAAGCAGCTGATTTATTACTAAATACTTTACGACGCGTACGCAAAGACATCAAAATAGATTCAGGCTATAGATACCTTGTGTGAATATGTTTAGATATCATCCAAATATTTAAAAAAATATAACGTTCGTTCTTAGTTCAAAATGCAGTTTTATGCTATTATATTTGATTTTAACCTCATTTATTACCATAGGTATATATTTACTTCTTATTTTATATTGTATCTTATCTATATTGTCTATACACTTCTGTTCTATTTAGTTGATGAATTTATTATGCCTTCCTTCTTTTCTTTCTATTTCAAAAAAACAGAACGCAAACACGCAACCGCCGACGCTGTCTCTCGTGATAAAACTAAAGTACACATTCATTGATTCATCACATTATAAAAATATATACATAGAACAATTTGAAAATGAAGTGTGGTAGAAAGTTAACTCTGAACCAAGGCTATAGAATTCTGGAATAAACTGCCGAGACAAATTCATTCCAAAGAGCTCATCAGAGCATTCACTCAGCGCAAAGCTAAAGAAGCCCTGATGCTTAATAGGAATCAGCTACGAGTATTAGTGAGAGCACTAACTGGGCACTGTTGTTTGGGCAAGCATATGCACAACATCGGTGTCCAGAACACAAGAGAGTGCAGGTTCTGTGAAATAGCAGACGAAACACCAAAGCACATCTTGTATGAATGTGATCCATTAATACCCATTCGTAACCGAATTCTGGGTAAGCATGCGTTGCTTCTGAAGGAGGTACAGACGCTCTCTGCCAAAAAGATACTACAGTATATTCAGGTTGTAGGTCTAGGCAGTGAGGTTTAGCAATATAGGGGCGATCACAATAGATCTGACTAGGTCGCAGTGATACAGGACTGTTTAAGTCTGCATAGCCCCTTTTCGAATAATAATAATAATAACTCTGAACCATAATTATCTCACGAACAATCATAAATTCCTTTTATTACATCTACATGTATCCGCCACTTGAAGAAATTCAAAATTTTGCTTACAATTTCAAATAATTCTAACAATCAGAAATGTCAATGTTTTGTTTGTTACGTAGTAACACTTAAACGATGTGGCCGTTTCAAAATAAATTGGCACGAAAATAACCATTAAACGCCTTATATCTCTATATAGATCCATCCGGTTAAATCCGGTTTCATTAACATCAAGAAAGTGGACGAGAATTAACTACAGGTAATACAAAACAGAAAGTATATGTATTCTATGTCAAAAAACATTGCAATATGGAAAAATTAATTTATCAGCGTATAATAATTGGCAAAAAGAACTCACGCTGTATTTCTAAAAAAAGGTCCATAAATTGTAGCAAAAAGTATTCGTTTATAGTAAGTACGTTATCCATCAGATACCTTGTATCAGAGTTGACCAATGGACACGGTTAGCTTTGGTATGAGAATAAACGATCGGTGTATCGTCTGTTAGACTCACACACACTCCTGCACGCAACACGCAGGTACATAGGTACTGTAAGGAACCTTTTTTTAATATAAATAAAAAATGTAGGGTTTAGTTAGGATCAAAATTCCGCCAGGGGGCGACGCGTTTCAGGGGGCGACGCGGTGCTTGCGAAAGCCACCCCGTGTCGCCCCTATCCCAAATGCAGCGGACGGCCCCGGGGGGTTTTAGTGGGTATTTCCGCGCGCTTCACGCCCAGGTGAGTCCCACACTGGCACGGAACTCGTCACTCCGTGCCCCCTTACCTATTGTATTGGGGGACTTCGGTCTCACTAACGGTCTCACAATAGGTGAGGGTAGTGCGTAAATGCATTTCCCCCCGTCAAAAAAAAAAAAGGATCAAAATTCCGCGAGAGAGTTTTCACACTCAGGTAAAGGCCAAGCCGAGGTTCGTACCATTTTGGTAACCATTGTGCTAGTTACCTTTTGCGGCTGAGTGCCTTCAGCACTCGCCCCCAAAGTCACGGTGAAGCTGTAAAGGCCCTTCCGGTTCAAACGTGAGCTAGGTTAAAAAAAAAATGTTAAACTTATGATGTTTAATTGTTAACATTATAAGTAACTTTTATGTACCCATGAATTCTAATGTCAAGGGTTGTGAAAATGAATTTATTTTTCAATGCGTGAATACCTTGTAGAATCAGTAGCAAAGTTTTAAGATTCCTCGTCGATGTACGTAGGTTTGAATACTCTTGTCCCATGGTGGTAGGGCATTTTCTAATTCCCGCCTGGCTAACTATCAAAAAGTTTTAAAAATAAGACCTATAGGTATGTTTCTATAACATACCTTCCAGTAAAAACTTTCGTGGCGTCATGCAAAACAGCAAAATTCTTATATTCCGAAGCTGGAACAGAGAAATACATAAAGTCGACTTAAAATAATCTAGCAGTAAATTCGAGATCAGCTGACTCGATCGTGTTACAAATCCATCGTAAATTTCACATAACGATATAACTGTAAACATTATGAGCTTCCATCATCGCAAACGCACTGCATAGACGGGCGGTAATAATTTTATATACGTACCTGTTTCGATAGAAAACATTGGCTTCGCGAAATAGCATGAAATCGCGAACATAACTCCGAAATAGATTAATTAGGTACGTCTTATAAATGATTAATACTAATAAATAAAAATGAAGTGACTGCTAGTAATGTAATTTTTTTATTAATAGATATGAATATGATATACGATACCTATATCATAAATACAATTTGTTTGTTCCGGCTAATCTCCGGAACGTCAGGACGGATTTTGACGGGACTTTTTTTGGTACATATCTGAAGTTACTCCGCGTAAATAATTAGGATTCCGGATAAAAAATTAAAACTCATAATTTTATAATAAAATCCGATTCATTGCACTGTTTTACGGGCAAGTTATGAGAAAAAATTTTACTTCATCTTAGTAAGTACTAACATTTTTTAGGAAAATAATTAGGGTTCCGTATTAAAAAAAAACCGCACTGATGAATGTATAAAACGCGGGGCGCAGTCGCGGGTACACAGTTTGTTAAGGTGTTTTTTTTGAGTTAGTTTTTAAACTAATACTTAATTAATAATGCGGGCCAAGAAAATTACCACCTCATAGCTTCCCACGGGTATCGTAAATGGCGACTAAGGGATAAAAACCAGAGAATGGGCAGCAACATCCTCTGAGAATCGCAAACACCTACTGCGATCGCCAACCAGCCTCCAAAGCGTGGTGATTATGGCAATGCTCCCCTCATTGGGGGAGACCTATGTCCAACAATGGACGTCATTTATGGTTGTATGGATCGATTTAATTAAAGATTTAATACTATTTCATATATGGTGTTTGACAGTAATAATGCAATAACTGTAAATCGCACTTGAAAAATTCTCAAAGCGCATCGTACTTTTTAGAGATTTTTAGACTTCTACGTTTTTTATTATTATTTATAAATCATAATAAAATATAGTGCATTAGAAAAAAAAATGAAATACAGTTTTAATAAAATTTATAAGTAATGTACAGTGTAGTAATGTGCTCTGACATTAAGTGTAATCCGAAAAAAAAACGAGGCTAATGTTTGCAATGCAAACACATCGTGCGGTTTACAGTATTTCGTAGAATAAAATTAGTTTTTTTTCTAGATATATAATCAAATATGACATAATGTAATGGTGATGATCTCGATGACCTGGTTGCATATAATATTAGTTACTTGGCTTTTTTCTATCAAAAATCTTACTTGTTCTATTTAACTTCTTAGCATGGCAGTGTGTGGTAAACAGTTAAAAAAATGGAAGCTCATCGTCGCCATGAACACACCCTCACCGGTCTCATTTCTGCCTAAATTACAATGACACTGACAGAGATACGTACAAAGTTGCAACATAAAACGAAATGACCGGCTAAAAACATTCGCTATCGTATTTAGAGCAATTATTTGACCACACAACGACGAACTCTCGCTTCACCCGGAATCAGTTCACATCGCATTTACGTAAAAAAAATCCAAAGGTCTCTAGCAATTGGTCGCGAAGTACATCGAAGTCTGACGTCGTGTTGGCGCGAATCCAAAACGGTTGATATTACAGAATTTTATTATAATCTTTATTATTATTTTATGTTTTATGAGAACGCACGTTTGGACATAATAACAAGTTGAATAAACGTGTAATATTACTGTAGTTAATATATATATATATATCTTTTTTTTATGGCCCCCCTGACATAATCAGGTCCTTTGGCATGAACAGGCTTAAATAAAAAACAACACTTCCCTCCCATTTCCCCTTTTTACTTTATTGGGCTTGTTCTTTGGCCTCTCATATGTCTTGCCTCATTTTTTCTTTATTTCTTTTGTCTCTTTTTTGTCTTTCCTTTTATCTTTAGTCTTTTGTTTTTATTTTCCTTTCTTATACAAACAGTTGTATTTAGCTTAATTTGTATTTACCTTAATTGTATTTACAGTTGTATTTAGTTCATATATTATTAACAGTGTAGTTATATATAGGACTTGTTATTATAGAGGTGTATGGATCTGAGTGTAGAGCAAAGTGATGAATGAAAGAATGGTGCATGTATCACAGAAGAATACGTAAATCCATCCATCTATCCATTCAATCGAAAGACGTCCACTGCTGGACATAGGTCTCCCCTAAAGATCTCCACGATGACCAGCGGATTCCCGCGACCTTCACCAAGTCGTCGGCCTACCGCCTTCCGGTGCGTGGTAGCCATTCGAGAACCCGTTGGCCCCATCGGGCATCGATTCTGTGAACAATGTCCCCAGCCCACAGCCACTTAGGTTTAGCAATTCTTCGGACAATGTCGGTTACTTTGTTTCTTCTGCGGATCTCCTCATTCTTGATTCGATCACGCAGTCAAACTCCAAGCATAGCCCTGTCCATTGCCCTTTGAGCAACTTTGAGCCCATTGTGAGCGACCACGTCTCAGTGTCTTATTTCATCACTGACAACACACAGTGGTCGAAGACTTTCATCTTGAGACACTGCGGTATTTCAGTTTATATATGTAACACTAGTTTTATATATGCCATTTAATTATTTAAGATAAAAATCTAAGTTAGTATAATTTTTTCCCGCTACGTCTGTGGTAATGTGGCAGAATGCATCCTCTAGTAAATGCAATGACGAAGTGTGAAATAGAGCAAGGTCGAAACTGTCGAATCTGTCTTATTGCCAATGTTTTAACAGATCAAGTTTTCGAGGTAAACATAGGTAATATCATAGCACAACGAAAATTTAGTTCTAAGAATAAATAAAAACGGCAAATTTTTTCTCAACATATAACTTTATTAGAGTTAATAACAGTCTTTGGCGGCAACTTCGTATGTTATTAAGTGGTTTTTTATTTCTTAATCTGAAGTTTGCAGTTTCACTCTATAATATGTAATGTTGATAGCATTTTACATGATATAGTTTCGTTATAGTACTCAAATGAGGTGCATTAAAGATATCTATTCTTTGCTCCCATGAAAGTTCATTCAAGGCTGCAAGATGGCCACCGTTTTGCTAAAGCGTCGGTGTAAGATTGGAAAAAAACTACCCATTTAACACAGACACAATTGTATATGTATTTTTTACTTGAGAAAATCTTAGATAAGATACCCACCCTCGATCAAGTCTATTGCCCTTTCTGCGGCGGCTGTAGATCGTATTATATATCGTTTGTTCAACTATTAATCAAGGAGAATGAATCAGATACCTCAATCTTTTTATATTCGCCATCGATCTGGTCTGTGTCTAATTTAGATTCAATTGAATATAATCCTTAGAAAATTTTATTCATTGATGTGTTTAGACATAAGGTGAACTGACGGGATCATGCTAAACTTTATCTAATGCTAATGAATAGTTTTCCTTATTTTATAAATAGTCCTCCAAATTTTTAGCCTTACTTAATAGACAAATAGCCAATAATAGAATAGAAGTAATTAGTACCTATAACAAGGTTCTAAAGTACAATATTGATTTTCTGGTAAGTTCAAAAGGGCATGTGAATTTTTTTTTTTTAAAGTTTTTGTGTGTCAAGTGGATGATGGTTATGTCTAGAAAGAACTTCCTTTCTGTACATCCACTATTATCAATTATATCATTAATTACTCCAATAAGTATTAGAATTCTTTAAAGATATGACGCAAAAAAGAATTATTAAACTCGTGTTTCTTTTACAGCCGGTTTCATTATACGATCTCAATCTATTTTTACCTATTGAAATCCAAAACTGCAATATTTTTTTCTGTAAATTGTCAGATCCGTCTGAAAAAACCGATTTATTTTTGGTTTGATATCTATCTAAAAGTTAAGATTTGATAATGTAACCCGACTTAAATTTGCTGTTTTTGATAACCGGAATGTTTTTCAAACCGGTGCGTGAAAGTGTTTTAGAAGGAAATTAGCTACTTTTAAAAATATAGTTTTAGGTAATGATCACTATGCTATTATCGTTCTCAGATCAAACACTTGGCCATTTACGACGAATTGATCCAAGTAGATTTTATCAGAAGTTTTGGAGACATTCACGATTCCATTCATGACAATAATGACTACCGCCGCTGCATGTTGGCGCCGGATTTTTAGCGCATTACGCGCTTCTTCATTCACTTAAAATTCTTTCTCAAAATAAACAAGTCATTCGCATTTAAAAAGCACGTTTAAAAATACAATTTAATGCAAATTATAAGGCTTCCATTAAATAAATATAAAATGCATATAAACGGGTCGCCCGGTGACACAGACGTAACAAACCACTCCGCATTAAGTTAAACCACTAACTACCGTTTTAAAAGGAGCTATAGCGAAATAACTGTTCCAAGTAACGGTTATTTTTCAACGCGTTATTAACTCTGGATTTGCACGCCAACGTACAATGGGGTGACTGTGCGTCAGAGTGTCTCACAGAGATAGAATCTGTTACGGGTAGTGCCTATGGAAGTATTGGTTTTAATTATCTAGTAATTATATGTGTACTATATATAGCATTCCACAAGGCAGAGGATGAAGTTAGCCATCCGACCTTGCTCCGGACACATTCCATACCAAATATTTTTTAATAAGAATAACGCCATCATCTGACTGCACGATTTTGGTGTGGTTCATGATGTGCAACATAATTTGGTGAAATGTTGTCGATACGAAAATTGTAGAAATTTATTTAAGATGGCTCGATCCATGAAAGTAGCATTTGTGGTTCGAAGTTGGCATATGTCCTAGATAGCCACGTTATTGTATGAAATAGCAAAACTCACTTCAGCGAAGTTTAAATAATGTACGATGCTCGATACGATTATTTGTAATGTGCTTACGGGGTGTCATCGTCGCAAAGTCTTAAATTTGTTCTCAAGTTAAAAAAGGCAGTGGACGATCGCCTTTTTTAGGTAAACAGAAAGATATCGGCAACGCTTGAATGTCAATCACGTGCATCACTTACTATAATATCGTATGTTGATCCTTGAATTCTCGTTACATGTATATCGTATAAATCAAAGTCAAAAAAATCTTTATTCAATTTAGGCCCTAAGAAGGCGCTTATGAACGTCTAAAACACTACCACCGGTTCGGAAAACGACCCAGTCGAGAAGAGGCGGCAAGAAACTCGATCTGGTTCTTTTTTTTAAAATAAATATAATATATATATCATTTTTTTTTTCGTATAAAAAGCTATACAAATCATAGTCTTAACTTATGTTAGCGGAAGCACAGAGATTTAGGTTAATTCCCAACATCACGATCGTTCACGTATAGGGATTTCTGTCACGCCATTTTTTTCTGATTTCGTGTAAAAAGGATTCGTTTCTTGCGGGCTCTTCTCTCTACTGGGTTGTTTTCCGAACCGGTGGTAGTGTTTTAGGCATTCTTAGGCGCCTTCTTAGGGCCTAAATTGAATAAAGATTTTTTTGATTTTGATTTTGCATGGTGGTGAGGCACTTTTTTATGCGCCCTTGTCTAGCTACCAAGCTTAAGTTTGCAAATTTAGCATCAAGCACTAGTTAACTGTCACTGTTTCGGCAGAATCTTTAGCCTAGAAACTAGGCTTAGTATCTTTACCATCTTAAACCACATCGTCACTTGACATCAGATGAAATTTTGAACAAAGCGCTGAGCCTATCACAATTTTCGTATTTGGATTTTGATATCTATTTGTCAACAAATATTTCAAAGGAATCACAAAATACTTGAATACATATTTCTACTTATTTTTATTTGTGCAATTTATTTGCAATTTTTCTTTATAATGATATATTGTCCCTATAACAACAGTAATATGTTTATTAACTAAATTATAAGTTTCAAAAGTATCCTAATAAAAATCGTAAAGTTTGGACACCCGTTGCAATCTGATATCTAACTAAACAAATGAATTAGAAAGCGTTTCTTCTAAGACAGCGCAGTGCGTGAGTCATGATCGATACAAATCGAACGCAGGTACATAACTATCTATTATAATCTCATGCCATTGGTTCACTTCACAGCCTACATTATATCTTTGGTATGAATGAAGCACTTTTTCCATGCGTCTCTTTACAATCTAATATAATGCAAAGTATCTGCTATAGGGCTCTATAATTTCTTGCAATATTTTTCATATTTTATATAAATTACATGAGTGACCTTTATGCAACCGAAATCTAATGCAATCTCTATTAAAATTAAGCTTTGTTTTGTCAAAAGTTAACCAATATGAATTACAATACTTTGCATGGTGTTGACATTTTATTACTCTCTAGATTAGTTTTCGAAACGTTTTCTGATGTTTAGGATTATTTAGTAGCTCGATCCAAGGCTCCTTTTCCCAGGTTTAACGTGTTACTTGTTTCGACCGTATTGACCAGGATGGCGACTCAACAAATGACAGCACTATTGGCACTCAATTGGATTATATATCGGTCAACTCTCCAAAATGCATTCATCCGACTTGTATTATTTTGCGTAATCTATCACGATATAAAGTTTAATTATGAACTGTGATTGAAAATGCGTTAATCTTAAAGAATAATGATGACATTGATATTGGCAGTATGAACGTAACCCATCCATCCATGACATCCATCCTTTTCCGTCATTCATTCAACCATAAGACGTCCACTGCTGAACATAGATTTCCTACAATATGGGGGGATTGCCAAAATTAATCACGTGTATGTGGTACTCAGAGGACGCTGCTGCCCATACCCTGGTTTATATCCTTTAGTCGCCTTTTACGACACCCGCGTGATAATTTGTGGTGATATTATTCTTAGCCGGCACCACACGGCTCTTAGCCGAGACCACATGGCTTAGATCTGATATGAAATATTCAAATTAATTAAAAGCATTATAACTTAACATATATATAAATGTGTCAAAATCAAAATTAAAATCAAAAATATCTTTATTCAATATAGGCCCTAAGAAGGCGCCTATGAACGTCTAAAACACTACCACCGGTTCGGAAAACAACCCAGTCGAGAAGAGCGCAGGCGAGAAACTCGATCTGGTTATCTGTATATTCCATACATACCAATTTAGCTTTCTGTACTTCTTTACCATATAAACTTTAACAAAGCCAAATATCATATTTCTTAGTATGTGGAGACCTATATACTAATAACTATATGCCACAGTATGTGACAATATATAGCAGCCACAGGTATTATCTATATAAATATGTTTGATAGGTCGGAATTGCGTAATATATTGCGGGACCACACAGCACTTTAAGTGTAACCCGATCGTATGCGACTGCGACCATCCGGTGTCTTCTTATTAACATATTACAAGCAACACACGGCACGAATTACATTTTTAATTATTGAGTAATGCTACCGCGGTAGACTCGCAAGGGGACCAGCAGACATGTTAGTTTCGCACAAATATTTGGCTTATGGAGATAATAAGTAGTTTGGTATAGACCAACAGAACACACACCTAGACACGCTTCCTCAAGATTAGTCCCATTTTTTTTCTAACCTAGCTAATACTATTGACCGGAAGGGCCTTTACAGCTTCACCGAACTTTGGGGGCCAGTACTGAAGGCATTCAGCCGCAAAAGATTAGTCCCATACTAATCTTCAAACTATATCCAAATCGATTCTGAATTCTTCTCTAAGGTTTTGGTGTTAGCTCTAAAAAATCGAAAGAAGTTCTATTCATATCAAACATAGAACCTTCTAGTATCTTCTGTTAACCAATGCACTTGTTAATCTGCTTTTACGTTTCAAAAAATGGGTACATCAGATTTTAGTTTCTATTAGAGCAATTTTCAAACCTTACCCACGTTATTTATGACGTGCTAATGTAATGTACTCGTAAATAAATATACACTTTTCATAATCTCTTGACTATTTTCATTGAAGATTTGTTAACCCCTCCCGCAATTAATAAGCCATAAACCGTATAATATATTCGGGCATCGTGCCGAATTCTGGTTCGCGTCACTACTTCGCATCTGGTGTGTGACAGATTGTTCTCTCCCAGTAGCTAAGCATTTGGATTAGTGCCAACAACTTAAGTCCGATGTGATGTTCCACCATGTTCAATAATTCTATGGCAGTACATTTGTCCATTTTATTACTAAACTAGTGTTTTCAATTGGTGTTACAATTATAATTCAAATATATATAAGATTAAAGACCTCGTCCGCTCAGTACAAACTCAACTCAATGGACGTTGTAAAACTAATATTTTACATCACACACTGATATATTTGTAATCTATTCGCAATGTCTGCCTCGGTGTCGACGGTACGACTGTCGTTCTGAGGTCTCGGGCTCGATCCCCGGTTCGGGTCAACAAGTGATATTGGGGTTTTCTACTCAGTTTCATCCCGGAGTCTGAGATATGTGCCCGATATGGCGACAGGCTCGCCCCCTCTCAAATCTGGGACGGAACTAAGCTCGGCGAAATGTGGGTGATGTAGTTCGCTATTTCACCTCTGCGTAACCCTTCAGGGATAACAAGTTTGAGCTTATGTTATGTTACTCGCATTGTACAACATTATTTTATAATAATATAGTAGTAAAATAAGTAAAACAGAGGGTTTCTAATGAGTCCTCATATATTTACTGTTGGGTTTTGGCTATGGCAATACGGCTTCACCAGATGCTTTATACGTCATGTACCAGTAAAATAGACATCAACAAACACCGATCATGAGAAGGTCTCACATGCCGAGCTGTCAATGTTTATGAATGTTTTCGAACCAGTCACTTCCAGAGACACCGGTTGGGCTGGTACAGTGGAATGGTGAAAAAATAATATTAAGCCATATTTTAAATTCTTTAATGAGATATCATAACACATACGTCATCCTAGGTCTGAAAGTACCATGGGGGGCAGGAAGTATATCCTGCCTCCCGGACTGTCGACCTGACGATCGTGCCTCCTTCCAAGGCGGGCTAAGTGGCGGAGGGGAACTTTTTGTTTTTTTTGTTTTTTTTTTCTCTCTTTATCCCTACCGGGCCATTGCACGGACGAGGCCTGGTGAGTTCGCTGCAGGGGGCGACGCGGTGCTTGCATGCAGTGGACGTCCCCGGGGGGTTTTAGTGGGTATTTCCGAGCGCTTCACGCCCGGGCGAGTCCCACACTGGCACGGAGTTCGTCCCTCCGTGCCCCCTTACCTATTGTATTGGGGGACTTCGGTCTCACTAATACAATAGGTAAGGGTAGTGCGTAAATGCATTTCCCCCCGTCACAAAAAAAAAAGGTCTGAAAGTAACAACAAAAAGAGAAAACAATAACCTGACCATGAACACAAATTAGGCTTTCTCGAGACAATGAAGGTAAGCTGATGCAAGCCAGCTGACGCTAGGAGACGCCTGTCTCAAAGAAATTTTTTCAATAAGTAATTTTAATGGCAGATGGCGAAACCAATTCGACACTTGACTGCACTGCGGACGTCGGAACTGTGCAGCTTTTACACGGTTTTTATCCATAATCGGTAATTAGAGACCAAAGAATGATATTCAATAACTGTGCAGTTGCAAAAGTATATATTTATATATATATATATACATTGAAAAAGGGCTAGGCTTTTTTATCTTGTATTGTTTAGCGTGTAACCAAATATCACCTGATTTTAAATTACCTATATGGCTGCAAATTGTAACACGGTAAACTTAGGTATAAGCGTTAACTGACAAATATTCAGGTATCCAGATCAATCCATCCATCTATGCATTCAACCGAAAGACGTCCACTGCTGGGCATAGATCTCCTCCAAAGATCTCCACGACGGCTGGTCTTGGGCCACACGCATCCAGTGGATTCTCCAGGTCCATAAACAGAAATTTGATCAGTAACTAGATCAATTATAGAAAATGCGCTACCAGCTTTTTTACACAGTATAAGCTCAGTGCTTTGACCACAATCTCACCTGATGTTAAGTGACGATGTGGTCCAGGACGGTAAAACACACACTAAGCCTGAGGTACTGGCTTTCAAGTGATGCTGCCCTAACACACCTATTAGTATATGGCAACAGGTTTTCAAACTTGAGGGTGGTAGCAACCCAGGCGGGCTGAAATTTTGAAAAAAAAAAAAAAAACGTTTTAAAAAATGCGTGAGAAAAAAAAATCTCTAAGCGACCGTTCTGAAGAGTTAAACAATGTTACGCAACGCGTATTTCAAACAAACCCCTAGCGCCTATGTAACGCATCGTAACGTTTCATAAGATACCCCCCCCCCCCCCCCCCCCCCCCCCCCCCCCCCCCCCCAATTTTGTTAAGTAATACTTGAATACTCCCCTATGGTATGCTCACGATGTGGTCCTTCACCGAAACCTCAGGCTGATTTTAGAGTTGGATAGGTGGTCACGAACCCGCGTCCATTGACGCGGAATCCGGCCGCATTATCCTACAGCGTCATTATCATCTATAATCCAAAGCGCCCAAAGCTCTGGTAGTCAGGATATCAATTATTTATAATTATTATATGAAGGAGATGTTGGCTCGTTAATCTCACGAGGGGTCAATTAAAACCACATTTTCTTGTAGACCACAATTTACAATTCAACGTTTACATACATCTTCCTTCTTAAATCTTAACGTAGGTAATGTAATGCAATGACTCGACTATAACGTAGCAAAATAACATTGCTAGTATACTATAATTTACATTATTTATATCTTCAAAAATATACATTCATTATATCTCTCAAATAATCAACAATCACTCTCCAAGTTGTATACTCTTTTGCTAAAGATGTGTTCCGACATCTCTAGAGTACCTATTTGGTTAGTGTATTAACCATCCCGGATCACTTAAAATACAATTATATTGTGGTCAAAGCATATATATATGCTACCCTTGGTGAGGGTTACATATTTGTCCCATTTGGGGTCCAAATTCTGGGGCCGTGGGGTCCGAGTGCTCATAGCCTTTTTAAGGACCTCGCGAGTCGTCTAGTCGACACGAGCTGGACGGCATTCATTATTTATAGTTCTATTTTTTTTTAATTAAAAAGTATTGTATAAATTAATGTACTTTTTGATTTGAATAAATTCATGTTAAATAATGTACCTCCAGATATGGTCGCCGATCAATATAATTTGCCTAACAAACAGATACTCTAACCCTTTGAGCTACAAACTCTACGGCTGCAATTAAAACGCCGAATAAAAAGAAGCTTGGAACAATAATCAAGCAAAAGCCGCCTTACCTGGCTCCGGGACAAAAACTAGGAATAACTTTAAAAATAACTCTGTAATTACCGTACACGGAGACGGATCTGACCGTAATTATATTCCAGAGTAATTGCGCTGAAGATTCCTTACGCTTATGGTCATGAAATAATTCAAATTTCACCTAGACCTCGTATCCGGATTTGATCATAAAATTCAACGCAACGATCACTCAGTTTACCTCCTGTGTACTTTTTTATTTTTGTTTATTGATCCATAAAACTGGATACAATTTCTAATGCAATAACCACTGAACGAATTTACTTACGTATTATTTTCAATCATAGATTAATTAAGTAATTATTTTTGTAAACTTTATCTATACAAATAAATACAATCGAAATATCTGTTTGTATTATCATAATAACAACTTTTTACTAAATCCATAGGAATGTATATATTTATGTAATAGGTTAATAAATTTAACAAAAAAAAAACTTACGCCAATATAAGTAAAAAAGAGTACAAAAATTAGTATGGGAATTAAGTCACCTTTAGACTCATAAAAATCCTCATAAATTTTGCTTTTAATGCTGAATTTTGATCAAAAACAATATTTAAAACAAGAAAAATTACATTTTTTTTAGATCACAATCGAAAAGTATTGAGAAACGTATAAAAAAAACACAAAATATTTCGCGTCTTAAAACATGGGTTACATGGGAAGGGGAAGACCAAAGAAAAGATGGATGGACTGTGTGAAAGATGATATGCTTAGGAAAGGAGTGAATGCGGAGATGACAACAAATAGAGAGGAATGGAAGAGGAAGGTATGTTGCGCCGATCCCAAATAAAAATGGGAAAAGGGTAGGGAGATGATGATGATGATGAAAACAAAGATTTATTATGTACGTTTAAATTTAAAAGAAAAACGCAATATGCAGAGTATAGTATTCGCTCTAGTAACTTTCTATGTACATAGATAAACAGGTAAGTATTACATTCAACAGACAGATATAAACGTTTTTTTTAACTAATCTGATTCACGCAAACATTTTACGTAAAATAACATTTATATTAAACATTCGAGTTTATTTAATCCACATCCAATCAAACGTTGATCTATCTTTAAAAACTGTAAATCGACTAAAGTGAAGCCATCAGCCTAGTGATGCTTGGATACCATATCGACGGACGTATATTCAAATCTTGAGCCGGAGATTACGTTGAAGGATTTCTTTTTATGTCATAGGTCAGTCAGTCCATATGATGGGCAATGAATGCCGTTGCCTATGGACAAGTTATGGATTATTGCCGATGTTTTGCAGACTTTGGAGAGCTTTTTTTAGTCCTTTTTTGAAGAGTCACATGTTGTAACTTTCAGGGAAGACTGTTCTAGTTAGCCCCATTCCACAGATGTAGGAGATATCGGAGTCAAAGAGTATCATGATGAAGTTATAGCATGTTTTTATTAACAGGTTTTGAATACACTTAATCAGATCTAATACTAAGTCCCCATGCATGGCCATGTGGTCCAGAATGTTAAGCACACTAAGCCCAGCGATACTGGCTCTCGAATAATGCTATCGAAAATACGAGATAGTTGATGATATATATATGCTCCTTATGGAATAAGATATGTACAGTCGAACTTACATCCATGGTTGCGGAATCCGGTCACACCATTACTGAGCAGTTAACCCTTCAATTGCCTACTACCTTAATTTGTATATAAAACCAAAATGATATGCAACCTAATGCTATCCTTAACCCCTTAGGCACTTGCCTGGTGTTTACGCCAGCTTTCCATTGTCTACCTAATGTCTTATTTTTATGGTTACTCGACACATTAATAGATACTCAAGTATATGCTACAAATTAACAGAAAAAAATTTGTACACCATAAATAATATCCCAAAAATTTTTTTTTTACCTAAAACTTACAGTTTATCGTACTATTTTTCAAAGCCTGGATAATAATTAGCTATAACTCACACTTTGGGAAATGTTGTTCTTTATCTATATATATATATACATGAAATGAGTTTCCACTGTCGCACCATCGCCTCAGAACTACTGAACATATCGAGATGTGACTCCTACTATTCGACGCGTTATTTTTCGTAAATTGTTGTAGGCTATTTATGAGACATAGTCGGCTATAAACTTGTATAAACCTTTATTTTGGCACCCTAAAACTAGTCTCAAAACCTATAGATATTCCAAGGTCAAAAAATCGCATTTATTGCAAACATCTCATTTTCTATGACTTTTATGACATTTGTATGTATGGACAAATATTGTAGAGGATTAAATTATTTATAAATTTGTTTTTTTTCATATCTTGAACAATATTCAAGATAGAGGGCAGAGCGCTCGCAATTTTTAAACATTTAGAGTATCATTCGAGGTCAACCTGTAGACCCCGAATAAATTGTTTTTGTAACTTGTAACTCGAGCAACTTCCGAATTTAGTGCAAATTGCTGCAGCATTTGAAGAAGATAACTGCCCGGTTCATTTAAAAGTTAACTAAAGAACGATAACAAAACAATTATATACACTCGTGTAATTTTTAAACATTACGAGGAATTATAAACTTAAACCTTGAACTTAGAAAAACATTTTATAAACAAACCTTTTTGGTTTCCACCTCTTTATAAAAACACCGAACATGTTGCCCGTATCGATATTCAATCACATCACTATGATATACACTCGACTCAACACTTCAGAGTTCACAACAACACCAAGCAAAGGCACTCATTCGATCAACGAATAAAAAAAATCCGTACTCGAGTTTATTTTCACACGAAGCCGAAAGTAGAAACTACATAATCAACGTTAAAAATAAGCATTCCCTATTTAAAGTTATGTCTGTTTACTAACAAATAAACAGATATCAGATTACGTAATTTCAAAATACGGAGACCAGTTTCACGGTCAATCAGTTATCGACACTGTCGTTTGGAGTTTTTTTAATTCACTGCCGCAGCTCATAATGCAAGGTCCAGTTTTTTTTTTTAATATATTTATCGACAAAACTAAACGGTACACGTTTCAACCGCGCAAGCGATGCACGGCGACTGACTGGCTCACGGCTCCCAGTTGTATGCATTGCAATATGCAGCTGGTGTGTGTCCCGGCTTTGTATTAATAAATTTTAGATGTCAACCGCTTTGTGTGGTAGCTGGTTAAACTTGCTAGTTGTTAGGCTGAATGGGATAGTGTCATTGCCTCCCCTTCTGTCTATTATAGATATAGAGCAGATCTCTAAATTAATTTATATTATTTTTAAATAAAAACGTAAATTATTTTACAAATAGAACTTAGCGTAAAATTAGAATAATATTGTGAAATACAACAAACATTTTTTACAGTTCTGTAATAAATGTATGATAAATGAAAAATATCGACATTGATAAATAACATCACTATATCTATCTATGTACACAAAAGTTCTATCAGTTCTATTTATTTATACAGTTCAAGACATTTTACTCTTTTGTTATTTAATTAATTAGCTTCATATTAATTTGGAAACAGTTATTTTGATATAAATATTCAGTTATTATCATCATTGAATTTCAAGCATATGACGAACACTAGTTTTTATAAATTATTTTTATTATCCTTATAAACAAATCATAGATGCGTTCTCCACACTAGTTTAAATCCATAACGTTATCATTCTTGTATTACTTTGCCAAAAAATTACAATGAAAGAGTAAATTTTATTTTATACAATAATTTGCTCTACCAAAAACCAAAGTAAATAAAAATAGTGTAAATTAAAGTTTTGTATGTCTGTTCTTCGATACCCAGACACGTTGGACACTGTAGGGTTAACTTACGCACTTACGAAGCCTCCGTTTAAGCCTCGACGAAATCCGTTGGCTCCGTAGGTCATCTTACATTTTAAACCTCTCTCGCGTTAATCCATTAATTTCGTTTTGAAATGTTTCATACCAAACTTGAGGATTCCATATTTGACTTTTTTCATGACATTTTGTTTCGTTTACCTGAAAATAATAAATCTTTTTTTGACTGTAAACTCTTATCTATTTCCTTCATTTTTATGTATTATTTTTTATGTAATCTTTATTTTTAAAGGGAGTTTGTTCGTAAAGAACATGCCACCCTCATCCATTCCATACCAAAAATACATAAAGCGTATATTAATATAAATCAAGTGAAATAGTGACCGAAAAAATAAAAATAAATAATAAATTCCTCGCCCTAATACTGACGTCCGCTATGTATCATTCATTATACAACCCGATATGCAACTTTCATATAGAGATAGATACACGGAATATAAATTTCCTCGATTTCTCCAAAATGCTACTTATCGCGTTGTTATTTACAGTGGTAATTAGGGTCACAGGTCATACCTTCCCTTGGGAAAAGACCCGCCCTAGTGGAGGATTATTTATAAACTAATTTGAATATATATTTATAACCGACAAGTAAAATATTTTTTTTTAATTAAATTTGTTGGGTGGAAAAAGCTGTCGGTTATTGCGCACAAGTGACGTGAAAATAATGGGCATGGAATCTGAATTCTGAGATGTCTCAAACAACCCCGCGATAGTTTTATAAACAAACGGCCACCATTTTGTTACAACGTTGTATGAAAGTTATTTCTAACGTCAGATTTAGCTGCATAGACTAGTGCTTCTGATTTTTGCCAAATTATTAAATGACCCGTAGGGCCTTGATGGATCCACCGAAATTTTGGGAGCGAGCACTTATGGCACTCAGCCGAAAAAGGTAACTAGCTCAGAGGCTCCAAAGTGGCACGAAACTCGCCTCGGGGTGCTCCTTGTGTAAAACCTTCTTCGGCTTTTATTTACATTATTGTGTTGCGGGATATGTTAGTTCATTAAGGGTCATTGTACCGCACTGGTGGCGGCTGGAAGAGCTTCCCCAGTTAGGGTATCTTTATAAAACAATATACGTTGCATATAGTATGCAAATATATGTGCAGATCTAGTGCATGAGATGTCCCTGTACTACATTAAGCGCGTAAGATCGATGACCTCCGTTACGTCGATACAATATGTTAACGTTTCCTTTGTTTGATGTTATTTTTAATGGCGGAGATTTTAACACTTTCTAAAGGTTATGGAGAAAACGGTTTATGGCGCGAGTTTGATAGCTCTATTAATGGCAGTCGGGTATTGTATTAAATGGTTATTCTTTATAGAAGATTTTTCTATTAATATAATATAAATATAAATCACGAGCTGGGATTCCAAATCCGCCCGTTTATATATTATTCTATATATAATATAATGTAATATCGGGTCACTCATGCAATGTGACGGTGATATCGACCGAGAGGTGAGGCGGAGAATCAACTCAGGTTGGATGAAATGGCGAGCTTTCAGTTACCATTTGGGACTATAGGATGCCCCTTAAAATAAAGGGCAGAATATGTATGTTCCTTTATAAGTCCTGTCCTGCTGTATGGATTAGAATGTTGGGCTTGTAAGAAGATGGATGTAAAACGACTGCGTGCAGCAGACATGCGAATGTTGAGATGGTTGTATGGCGTGACCAGAATGAATAGGATCAGGAATGAGTATGTTAAAGGAAGTTTGAAAGTGGCTCCAATGATAGAAAAGATGGAAGGGAATCGTATGTATGTATGGGCATGTTTTCAGAAGAGATGAAATACATGTGACGAAGAGAAAGACAGACTGCACCGACCACAAATAACAAATTGGGAGCAGGACGATGATGATGATGAATATAATGTAACATAAAAAAACATCAAAACTTGACTGATATGTATGATTTAAAAGAAGAATCAAGAATCGACATTACCGTTTCACTATATATGATAATTAAATAAGTAAACCGTAAAACAAATTAAAAAAATTTAATGATTGAAATCTTGATACTGGAAAATAATTCTGCAATGATCAATGAAGAAAAATAAATAAAAATAAAAATAAAGCATTAATATACAAATAAAAATCAAAATAAATATGCAGTAGAGGTTTTCTACTATGCTTTCTTCTTTGCTATGGTGTGATTACCTACAATATACGATTGAAACAGAATATTAAAAATTTCTTATTTTTAAAGCCATTTAAAAAAACTACTGCCTAGGTGGCGTAATAACGGTACGACTGTCGTTCTGAGTTCTCGGGTTCGATCCCTGGGTCGGGTTAAGTGATATTTTTTTTTTCTACTTAGTATCATCTCGGAGTCTGGACTTTGTGTCCGATATGGCGACAGGCTCATCCCTTGTTACACCTGGAACGGAACTAAGCTCGGCGAAATGTGGGTGATGTAGTTCGCTACTTCACCTCTGCCTAACCCTTCGGGGATAACAGGCGTGAGCTTACGTTATGTTATGTTTAAAAAAAATACTGTTATGACTTATGACACTCAGCCAAACAATGGTACCAAGTGCAAAGGTGCGCTCTGGTGAGCAATAAGAACTTCGGATTGAGCTATTATTTTATAGACTGCATAAGATGATATAAATTAGATAGATTTTGTAGTAAATCTCGATAAAGAATTTTTCATTCCTATGCATGTTGCATTTTATGCATGTTTTAATCATAAACATGGGTTTATAATAAAAACGAAGATATAAAAACGTTACCAGGAAACGTTCACTATAGCTAATACCTGACATTTTCGTAATAGCATTGCGAGAGACCCCGTAGGCTTCTCGTGCGCATCGTACACTACCCAGTCTGAAGTTAGTTGTAAATTACACACTCCCATTTTCTATACTCGATTAGTCTCCCTTACACATACATATTATGTAACGGCACAAATAAATTTGGCTTTAATAATAACAAAAAAAGAAACAATAAATATAGGACTAAGATCTTAAATAATAAAATGATATATCTGGTTTTTTTTTATACGGAATAGGCTCAATGCTTTGACCACAATCTTATGGTATCTTATGGTTATCAATGTGGTGCAGGATGGTAAGCAAACTAAGCCTAGAGGTACTGGTTCTCAAGCGATGCTGTCGGAACACACCTATTGGTATTTGGCGATAGGTTTTCAAACTTGAGGGTGGTAGCTACCCAGGCGGGCATTATTAGAAAATGGCCTACCACCATGCTATGGTTACCTCACGATGTTTTTTCCTTCACTGGAAACTCAGGCTAATTTTAGAGTTGGAGGATAGGTTGGGATAGAACCCGTGTCGATTGACGCGGAATCCAGCCGCACTACCCGCTGCACCATCTTCGCTTCATGTATGGTCTATTGTATGAAACGTGTACGTTGTATGAAATATTATATACTTAATGTCTGACTTGGCTGTACGGTATTTAGACCTTTGTCCTTTTACTTAAAAGTATATTTGAAACCAAAATAAAGCGTACATAATCGCGGTGCTTAGCGCGATTTTAGGTTTGTCCTGATTTTTATTTAATTTTGGTGATATTCTGTGATATAATTTAGTTATTGTGCACATGTGAAATGTATTGATTATAATATAACACAGCATGAATTCCAAGATATCCCAACCACATCCTTGAAAAATGTAGCTCTAACAAAATACCGGTATTTTGTTACTGCGTTGGATGAAAAATGTTCCTAACATCAGACTTGGCTGCATGATCTTAAGAACATGTACCTTTGCCTTTTCATTAATAAGGATTAAATAGAACAAAAAAAAAATGTACATAAATGCTAGCAAAATCCCTGATACCAGTGAGAATGCGCGTAAGTGAAGGATCAAAGCTTACGGCCCCGTTTCTACGTGCAACCAGCAATAAGTAAATTCGAAAGTCTTTAGATGCAGCAAGCAATTCCGATATACCTACGTGATGTTCACAAATTGCATACTGCACTCTAAGATAATTTTCACCCATATTGTTCTTTCGAGGGGCAAGTATAATCAGAATTATGGTAGAAGTTATTATGAAATAGATTGAGATATAATAAAACGCAAGGTCTCTATTCTATCTGTCTGTTTGTTTGTTTTATGCACTTAAAAATCGAAAACCAAGAACATATTCTGTTATATTATGTAACAAATTGTAAATTGTAAAAAAACAAATTATGAACAGAATGATAAATAAAATCCATAAAAATATTTAGCAGAATTCTCATTATTCTTATAAGACTTTATTTAAATCATTTTGATATAACAACAAAAGTAGTAAAAGTAAGTAAAATAAAAACTGTTTAGATATGACTTTATACATAGTGATCTAATAGGGATATTAGCGCTCGTTCGCATGTCTTTTTTTTTTACCTAGCTAATGTTATTGACCGGAAGGGCCTTTACAGCTTCACCGAACTTTGGGGGCGAGAGCCGCAAAATGTAACTAGCACAAGGGTTCGAACCTCGGCATGTGTTCGCATGTTTTTTTTATTTTTTATAATGCACAACACAGTGACTGCACTGGACCTGATGGTAAGTACAGTACAATCCAAAGCAGCGGCGACTGACACTGAACAGAATTCAATGCCAGTCACCGCTGTCATGCTGGCCTGCTTAAGTACCTCTTCACGCCTCTTTTGAAGGACCCAATATCGTATGAAGGAGGGAACACGCTGACAGGAAGACGGTTCCATAACCTCACAGCTATACAGTCGGCTATACAGAGACTTATATAGTCCTTCCATGCGATCTAACGCTTGACAGATGAGCGAGGCCTCTGATACTACCGGAAATAGTCGGATTATATCTTAGGCGCCGCAGGAAGTATGACGAATACATTGTTAACACTAATTATTTTTATCTTCTCGCCAAGATATAGACCATAAATAGGGACTGATCATGGGGCACTGAAAACAATATTAAAATATGATCAAAAACGAGAACTTTTAATTTTGTATTAGAGAAAGGAAGAGAGAGAACGTTTACCATACTACAATATGACGTCACACTTACTATTCTTTTTGACAAAGAGATACAGCATCCTGTCTCGATCACCATCAAAAATTCTTTTCGCTTAGAATTTTATTAGCCAAATGAGTTTTTTTTTTTTTTCAGCACAGGCATTATACATAATTATATTATTTTATTTGTTTTTTTACCTCTTATTTTCTATAAATTACACTACACGCCAGTCAAAAACTCTATTGAAAACTACCGTCCTACTATTTATTACACAAAACTTCTAAAAGAAAACAATCACTCATTATTGAATTAAAGACCATACTTAAGCGACTTTTTAAATACTTTATAGTGTTATCGTTCGACTACAATGTCACTTGATGTTAAGTGACGATTTGGCCTTTGATAACAAGCTAAACTTCTCTCTGACTTATTGTAAAAAAATGTTGAATCACCCCGTCTAGTTCTTGATGTCTGATTTTCGAACTTAAAGAATTAATGAACAAGTTAGTCATCGTAATTATCCTACCGTTATTTTTTTTTTCATTTGAAAGTTAATTGTAGATTTAAATCCACGTATTACGAGTACAGTTTTATTATAAGGAAACATATTAAAATTCAGCTTTGTATGATAGATGTAATTTTATAAACATTAAAATAATGTAGGTAGGAGATACTCCGGCCCCGGTTCTCAATCCAATGCTGCATTAGAGTAGAAGCCGGGAGGGCAGCCGCTGGAAAATTCACGCCTTAGGGTCGACACTTTATTTTAATATCCTGAATGTTGATTACATAAAGCATTTTCCAATAACTAATTTTTACTATCTACTATATAGGCTCAGCGCTTTGACCAAAATCTCACCTGATATTAAGTGGTGATGTAGTCCAGAATGTTTTCTTTATTTATTTATTATAAAGAAACAAACATTCATATGAACATATAAAAACAACGAAAACAATTCAAACAAAAAGAACTATAGTTCCCTATATATAAAACAAATATATACCATACATATTGTGTATTTTATTATAAACTATAAATAAACAGACTCTGTAACTTATATGAAAACAAAACTGCAACGCGAAATATATGTAACATTAATTATTAGTCATTTTTGTAATACTTTTTTTGAACACTGTAAGAGAAACATATAAAGGATTTATATGACGTCTGATAAATAAGTTTCCTGCGTAACATGTTTTAAAAGGTGCTATTGAATATAGATTTTTGTAACGAATAACTCTTTATTTCTTACGAGGCACACGAAAATTAATTATAAATTACACTTGGCTGTCAAGCGATGCTATTTGTGTCTGGGGACAGGTTTCCAAACACGAGGGTGGTAGTAACCCAGGCAGTTATTATTAGAAAATTCCCTACCCTGTTATTATGAATATGTTTTCCATCACAGAAAATATAGGCTCATTATAGCGTTGGATAGGTGAGTTCGAACCTGGGTCTATCGAAGCAGACTTCGATCGCAATAACAACTGCGCCATAATCGCTTCCAATCTACCGCTTAGCCAGTTCCCTAGGCTTAATATGTTAATTACCATTTCAAACGTACATAGTAACTTAACATCAGATAAGGATCATGTGGAAACATGCATTGATTTAAAAAAATGACGCCCTTTGTATAAAAAAGACACATTACGTCGTTTACCTCGAAAGGGTTGGTATCGACCGTCATAATTACATTCGTCGTTTAAAAACCATTCTCGAACTGAAGGAAATGGATGCAAAACAAAAATGCTTTGTATTTATCAAATAAATCATTTAATTTTGTTTGTTTTTTTTTTTTTTTAATTCCCCCGCCGTTTCTCCTGGCATAACCAGGGACCTTATTACTGCGATTCTCTTTATACGTGTGCTCTTTTGTTGTTGTTGTTTTTTTTTTTTTTTATTATATAAAGCGTGTTCCTTTGCTTCTTAATTTCTTTGTTCATCACTTTATTTTCTTTATTGAACTTAGCCTACATCTTAAACCTATCATTAATTAAACAAGTCAAACTTATTTATTAAAATTACAATGTTAATATATTACGTCAATTACACAACACGACATAGACAAAGCAACAAAGACAGAGGTAGAAACAGTGACAGTTCATTTAATTTTGTTGTAAACGTTGCATTTATGTATAATATGAGTGTCGACAATAAATAGAATTCGAACCTCGCATCGATCAGTGCCGATTACACTGGAAAAAAAAATATTAACATAACTTTAAAGTGCCAACCCTAGGTCTTATTTAATCCTCTCTTGTCGTTACCCAGGGAAGGCTTCCCTCTCGAGACGACCGACCTACTTTTAGGAAATGTTTGAAAATATCACCGGTATTACCGCACAGTTTTTATTGTAGACATCTTAAGAGTGCGGCGCTAACCTACCTGCGCAAAGTTTTTAGTGTGTGTGTTTTAACCTAATAGCGCACTGTAAAATATGTAGGACGTGTTTCTATACATTTTAAATTAAAAACAAAACCGACTTCAAAAGAATAAACTATGTAATTTTTTAAGTTTTCGCGTTCCATATTTAAAATCAGTTAATTTTAACGGGTTTTTACGCGTTACCTTTGGTTTTTTCTTCCTATCACGACGTTTCGGCTGGGTTTCACCAACCGTGGTCACGGGCTGACTGGCGGTGCGCGGCGTCGCCTGCTGCGTTGAGGGGTATTTTGATGAACTACCCCCGTTTGGTCTTTATATTTATTATAGTCACAACACACAACACTAACAGTATCCATCGACGATGCCTGTGACGATAAATCACGAACCTTTAGATTTTCTAGCACCGGATTCCACGCTGAGGAAAGCCTATACCCATCCTCGCGATTGAAATTTGGATGTTTTTTAATTTCAATCGTTTCGCGAGCCATTCTTCGACAGTATTGGCGATCAGTGGATAAAATCCAAAGGTAACGCGTAAAAACCCGTTAAAATTAACTGATTTTAAGAATAAACTATAAAAATGCACTAAATAATTAGTTTATTGATCCATTTTTTTTTTCGAACCTACCTAACGCTGTTGACCGGAAGGGCCTTTACAGCTTCACCGTGATTTTGGGGGCGAGTGCTGAAGGCACTCAGCCGCAAAAGGTAATTAGCACAAGAGCTACTAAAATGATACGAACCTCGGCTTGGCCGTCACCTGAGTATTCGAACTCTCTCGCGAATTGAATCCTATCTAAGTTTATTGATACAGTTCTGTTTACTTCAGTATATCTTTTGTTATAATATCATTAATAATTTAAAAATCGGTGCCAGCTCGGGAGTGTAGTCCTACGATTGAATTTTTTTTTTTTTCAAATCGGTCCACAATTGATGGAGAAATCGCGTAACAAACATACATACGAATTGATAACCTCCTCCTTTTTGAAGTCGGTTAAAAAGAAACAGAAACCGATCTCCATTCAAGTACGCTGAGTACAGACCACACTGATTCGCTTCATAGTTTCAATCAGCTCTCTCAATCTAAATATCAGCAGTGAAAATCAATCCACTATTAGTAAAACAAATTATTGTAATAGTTGACTAATAAAAATCCTGAACAATGTGAAATATTCGTTTTAAAATGTACATATGATTTTTAATCAAATAAGAATATATATTATATGTCAGTTACTAAATAATGGTACAAAAAGCCATAAAAATATATCATTAAATGCGACTATGCAATAATGGAGCTTTTTCTGAATTGAATTTAAAATAATAAATTACTCTACAATAAATCCAAAGTTACAAAATGACGTCCGCTTTACACGATCTCTTGAAACATAATAAAAATAACCTATAATTAAAATTGTAATAAAGATTTTATTTAAGTGATGCCTTCATTAAGTTACGCATTAGAAATTTATTCACTTTAATAAAAAAATAATAAGGTAATTCAATTGAAAAGAATTAATGTCAATATTTATTGTATGATATCATTATTACACGAAAATTTTATCGCTGGTCTTTAATATGCAAACTACTTTTGTAACGTATCTATTTTTAATTAGTTTGGAGATAAAAATTGATTAGATTTTATCTGTGATACCAAATATGGAAATTCAATAAACATTATTATTTATAACATGCGTTAAAATATTTATGGCATAAAAGTCGATATCTATCTATGACAATAATTATGAATAATTTACCTTACACTAAATATGTTTGTTTTCTATACAGAATATCATAAAAATAATACTTTTACCAGCATTGTCTAGTTTGTTATATTGTTCTAATTTACTTATGGCGATGGTGCAGTTGGTAGTGCGGCCAGATTCCGCATCAATGGACCCGATTTCGAGCACACCTATTTAACTCTAAAAATTTGCTTTCGGTGAAGGAAAATATAAGGAAACCATAGCTAGTGGTAGGGCATTTCCTAATAATGCCCGTCTGGGTAGCTACCGCCCTGAAGTTTGAAAACCTGTTACCAATTGGTGTGTTCCCGCAAAAATTCCCCAAAATCGCTTAAAATGTCCATCGTTTCTCTAATATAATTTAGCTATAGTTAGAGCTAATCTTTTGATACAATGATATAATTATTTCATTCATATTTTTAACACTAAAATGAAAAAAAAAAAACGTCGAACTAGGTCAATATTTCTTTCTTCAAGTAGGTATTTTAAGCAAAAAAGTCCAATCAATATCCTGAAAGTCCCTTATTTCCCGAAGTGAACTCGGACGGAACAGTTATTCGGAACAGTTCTGGTGCGTAACAATAGTCGGTGAGTTTCGGGTCGAATCTCTAGTGAATACCCGTTGATATTGTATTTTATCGATGGTGGACGTGAACCGAATTTGTTTTTACTGATTTGCCATTTGTTTTTTCTTACGGCTGCAACACACAGCGGGCAGGTCGGGCGAGCACAACGTCTTCTATAGTAAAATCGCGCTGCCGTTGTCTTTCGAAACCTATACTAATAAATAAAATTGAAGTGTTTGTTTGGAAACTCAAAATAACAATTTTTTTACTAAATACATTTTTATCTGTATGTCTGTTTGTTTTGAGTAATCTCTGGAACCGGTTTTAAAAATGAAGCGCAGTATAGAACATATGTAACACGGGCGCAGCCGCGGTCACGCATTTATTACATAAATATCAAAAGATTAATGGTGTTAATATAACTGTATCTGTAATAGTATCTGCCGAAAATATAACTTTGTTCTTATCAACGCTACAACAGAAATTCCTGCTAAATTCCTGTCGCTATACAGTTAGTTGCGCGTAATTATCGGTTGGTGATTGCAAATAGATATACTAATGTCCCATCCCTAAATACGTTTCTCGACCTCCCGCTTCAACTTCTCTTCCTATGAGATTTACGTGTCATTCTTTCATCGTTAATTAGCTATCGTCGATGATTCTCGTAAACTCGTGCGCACGTAAATGTCACCTAATTGTAAGTGCATTCTGTTTACCTAAACTTGTATGTGAACACAATTAATTTGGATCTGTGGAAGAACGCTACAAACAAAACAAAATGATTAACATATTTTTTTTTAAATTAACAGTTTATTTACAACCGATTCGTTAATAAAGTTATCGATAATTGAAAGAGTACGATTCGCATAACTATTGACTGTCATTTGTCATCTGTTCATAAGTACTTCACTAGGAGTTTTTGGCGGGATCTCAGTCTGACATGTAGCAATTGTTTTCTTTAATTCATTAAACTTGTGTACTTGACTCTATATCATGTAATCTTGGTGGCGTTTGTGTGAAATAGTTTAGTTAACTTGTGTTCAAGTTAAGTTTATTATAGAAGACAACCCGTAGCATACATTCTGAGGTGCCGACAAAGCTCCATGGAAAGTTCGAGCAGGATAGGCCACCGTTCTGTTGGAGCTTGGTAACGCTGATACAAGATTGAAAATCTTACCTACATGACATTGGCACAAATTGTGTGTACACACAGATTGCCATTAACTAAGAAGAAGAAGAAGAAGTACTTCACTTCGGTTTTTGGCGGGACTTCAGTCTCTCGTGTAGCAATTATTTACTTTAATTTACTAAACTTGTGTATTTGACTGTATATTATATAACTAAAAATCTCTGTTATATCTCTTTAATAATAAATAAAATATCTCTGTTACCGCTTACACGATTCCTATGATCCTAATTGTTACAATGAACTTTGTAGGAAACATCATTTATTGCCTCTTGTCAAACGACGAGAGATTGCTGACATTACATATCTGCTTAAAATTGCGTCCAATAACGTTGATTGTCCCGAACTACTTTCCAACTTGCGGTTAACCGATCCGACCAAGTATTTACGTACGAATGTCCCCCTATCGCTTCCCACAGTTCCTACTAATTACCGACAAAATTCAATTTTATGGCGATCTAGTCACTCCTTCAGACTTCACTCAGACTACTGAGTGAGATTAGTGATTTAGATTTATTTAATACCACCACAAATACGGCGTCAACATCCTTAAGTAGCCTCTTCTTTAATGGTGGCGGTTGTAAGTAGTTGTAATTAATTATAATCTTTCAGTTTTATTATTATTATTATTATTATTTTTTATTAATTTTTAATTTTAGGTTCATGTAGTAATATGTTGTAATGTAATAGCAAACCACTTGATTAATTTGTTACTTAACGGCGAGGACCTGTAAATGGCTTTTTGTTTCTATTGTAGCTATTAACTAACTTATGTAAGATATAGCTGTTGGTCTTCCAACAAATAAATAAATAAAATAAATAACCTTGGTGGCGTCTTGTGTGATATAGTTTGGGTATTATGTACAAGTTAAGTTTGTTATAGAAGATAACGACCTTAGCTGACAAAGCTCCATGGAAAGTTCGAGCAGGATGGGCCAACATTTTGCTGGAGCTTGGTAACCTTGATACAAGATTGAACACACATCTTACCCACATGACACTGGCACACATTGCGTGTACACAGATTGCCATTATCTAAGAATAAGAAGAAGTACACCACTTCGTTCATTCCACTTAATACATTTTCCCTGTGAATTCACAACAAAGCGAACGTATAGTAAATGGCCCTGTTTTCACAGGAAACGGACGTTAAGCCCTGAGGAGTTACGGCCGTAGCTAAATTACCGTAATGAAACGGAAAATTACAGTGTAAACACCACTGTGTTTATCTTTCACCGTGACGAACGAGCGGTCGCCGTCGGAGGAGAGTTGGCGGTCGGTCACGATCACTTGTTACGTACGGACCACGGGCGATTACAAACGATCACGTTTTTATTTACATAACTGTACATAACGTGTGATAGATTGAAAGCCAGCGTTTGACTCACCGGTTAAGGGTCGCTCAATTAGCAAGAACGAACAACACCAAAAAAAAACCAGATCGGCAGACGATATAAAAGGAACTGCAGGCAAAATATGGCTAAAAAACCAATAAATAAAGACAACTGGAAATCTTTGAAGGAGGCCTTTAACCTCAACTGAAGAGATTTTTTTTTTATTTATAATAATAAAAGAAAAAACATGTTTATAGTACTTACTGTTATGTATGAATGTTTAATTGTTAAAGTTTTTTTGTAGTTGTTTATTTTTCCTTTTTGTACAAATAGTGTGAAATAACAGATTTTTTTCTATTATTTATTAAGTAACACATAAGCACAATTTTGGACATTTTTAAATCCCCTACCTTGTTATATAGTAAGCAAAAATCTCTCACCGCATGATCACGTAAGCATTGACGTAATTTTGAAAAAAAAAAATAAGATTGATAGGAAAGACCATTATGCGATTAAAATGAGACAATTTAAAGCCAGAAAAAAGAGTGAAGTAGGTTTTTATTTTGTTACGTACCTATTACGTATTTTGGCAACGCGCGTCCATAGGCTAGGGTGACTGTTTAACATGGGGCGGATCGTGCCACTTTAGTAAAAAAAATTATTACCTGCTTTATATTTGTCGCATGGAATCATATGAACGAATCTAGTTAAAAATTTAATAATGACCTTTGACTTGCGATTGCAAATCATATATATACTGTGTTATCGAAATATATGACATAACGCGATAGGAACAAGAACGTATTTATAACAAACATGATTTATAATAATATTGCAGGAGTATTAAGCTATTTATATCATTTTTATTAACACACGTGTTTAGTGTTATTAAGTATATATTATTAATTTGGTTTCCGTTTCAAGAGCATCGGTGGTTCAGTGGTAGAATGCTCGCCTGCCACGCGGGCGGCCCGGGTTCGATTCCCGGCCGATGCATGGTTTTTTTTTTTTTATTTTTTTTATTATATATTTCTTTTAATTCATTCGTCAATTATAATCAAACGTTTCTATAGTGAGTTACTTCAAAAGAATTTAATTAAGTGTTATAATTTAATACAAGAAAATTATTGTATTTTTTTTTCATTTACAACTAATGTAATAAATATTTTCAGAGAAAAAAAATATCCGTGTCAAATCTCATAATTTAAAAAAATTCGGTGTCGAAACGAAAGTTGTTTTGTGACATAATGTTATATTTCTATTTTTTTCATAAGTTAAACCGAAACCAAGTTTCTATTCAAATACATTTCGTACTGACATACCTAAATCAATTATTTTTTTTCGATTCTAATCTATCATAATTTGAAACACAATGATACGTCTATCACTGTTATTGGAAAATCAAAACCAGTTAAAATGTATGCTTATTGGAAATAGATAGTAACATATAATTTTCTATGAACTGCTTTTTCAATAGGGTGAGTAACCGCCTTGGTAAGCACCCCCCCCTCCCCCAACCCCAACTCCAGTCAGCTAAAACAAACATATGTTTGGCAGTAAGTGCCAGTGATTACGTAGCATCCATGTCAACAAAAATAAACAAAGCATAACCCTCCGTAAGCATTAACGTAATATTTTAGCGCCGCATTACTTATCTATTGACTAACATAAAAAACTATAGATCAAACAAAGTATCCCTCCTTTTGCTGCTGAGTGCCTTCAGCACACGGCCCGAAAGTCACGGTGAAGGTGTAAAGGCCCTTCCGGTCAACAGCGTTAGATAGTTAAAAAAAACATTGTGAAGGTAACTTACTCTAACTATACGCATAATATTTACCGCAAAGTATCAATAAATCATGTCGACATATATAATGAGGGTAGTCGTTGATACGAAAACGTCTGCAGCGGATAAACGAGGACAAATTACCTAATCGTTTAACCATTCCCCCCGTACCATTTGCGAAAAAAAAACACGCGTATTCTCGATTCTATTTACGTGTTACGAATAAAGTGTGTTGTGAAAAGTTTCGACCTATTGTTTTTTTTTTCATCTTTATTTTTATAGAGAGTTTGTTCGTAAACAACTTGCGCCCCTCATCCATTCAATACATACACAAAGGTTATATTAATATAAAACAACTGAAATTACTGGATAAAAAAAACAACTTCTCGTCAGACGTCCACTAAATCACAAATCGATTTGCCTTCTTTCGATATTGGGCGAGCCAACAATACATTGCACAAGCCAACGTCATAATTAATTCTAAATATTAGTCGTATTTGAGTTTCGTTCTGGATACATTCCATTATTTTATGATATATACATCTTCCTATACATTACAAACACTACAATTCGAAGGTTCTCTTTTAGTCAGTTTGCCAGATTTTTATTTAGTGATAATAAAATAAATATTCATGATTTTTTCATTGAAATGTTTGTCTTATACGTGGCCGTTTGCATAATGTAAGATTAAGGATGCACGTGAGGAACACTATAGTTGCCATTTTTATGAGATTCGTTTCCTAATATTCATATTACTCAGATTATTTATTATTAGATTAGTATATAAGGATATACTTGTATATTTAATAAAGCAAAATATAAATTAACCCCTTGAGCACTTAACTGGCGTTTACGCCAGCTTTCCATTGTTTTCCTATTGTCTTATTTTTATGGGTACTCGACACATTAAAATCTGACCAGGTAACTTATCTACGGTTCAAGAAAGAATCGTCTAAATCAGTTTAGCATTGCTAGTGCTGTAATCCAGCTAGCGTACAGACATAGAGACGTTAGTTTTTATATACTGGTAAGGATGAAATGAAAAAAAATATCGGTAAAAGTATAAAAAATCTTAAAAATTATTGTATATACAAGGAGAAAATAATCTGTATATTGTTTATCAATGTAAATAATTAATTGGGACCTTAATCTAGAATTCTATTCGGATGCATAGTAATATTTTATAAAATGCGTACCAACTTATTTATTTTATAATCCAAAATTACTGAGATTATGTACGAATAGACAAATTATTTCGCCAGACGAACCGAAAGCGAATTTGCTTTCTTTGCATCAATCAAACAGCGATTATATCTTCACAGACATCATTCGCCAAATACTCCTATAATTGCTTTTGACAAAAAGAGAAATAATTAAAACGTTGTAAAAAATCCTCAAGGAATATTATCAATTTTTTTCTAATCTTGTATTGGACAAGTAAACAACAGTTATTAGAAAAAACAGAAATGATAAATTACTTAATCAGAATATTCATTTCAAGTTACATATTATTTGTAGCGGGCGTGGCGTAGAAAGCTGTAGAATTTTTGTCGGAAATCTTTAAAAGCGCAGTATATTTAAATGACATCCACAGAGAATCAACATGGGGCCAATCAGCTCGACACTAATCCAACCTACGTAATATTTTATACTGTAATATTATTATTCCTCGAGACATTTAATTGTATAGAGTGATAAACGATCTAAGAACCGTGGTTATGGCTTCATTATGACGTATAATTTACGCCATTGAATTTTGAAATGAATTGAATTAAAAATATGACAATTACTCTTAGTTAAGATTTGCTATTTTTTCAATATTTATTCGTACATATTTTCATTCATTTACATTCATTTTCAAATTATGTTGGTAAAGGTAAATCAATTTTGCGATGGCAATTAGATAAATGTCGACCACCTTATTTATTTACCTACAGCCCCTGGGCCTCTGTCTGTCTTTTTATATGTATGTATTACCAATACATCGAATACGATTAAGCTGATTTCTTTTCCAAATTTATGCCTCTGCTTACGTTATTATATAGGCTGGATTGCTTACTATTTTAGACAAGGAGAGGGGAGATAAATATGTCTAGAATTTTGTTCACGTAATACATAAACAGCTCCTGGAAAAAAATGGAAAAAGAAAATATGTTTTAGCAATCCTATTTGATGCAGGATAAGAAAATCATGTCTGTCTACCTGTTTGTTTGTTTATTTGTACGATAATAACGTAAAAACTAATTGTCTAAATTTTATGAAACTTTACGTGATAATAGTTTATATATAGTGGTAACATTTAAGGTACTTCAAAACACGTGCATATTTTTTTGCACTAATACATTTTTCAAGTAATGGCAAATAGATCTAGTAAGCGCATATATTATGTTAAAACTTGGCATATTTATATTATTGTAATACGTTTTATTATTTGCGCAATAGATACAAATGCATGACTATAAGCTGACAGGACGTATTAATTATGTCGCAATCGACGCATACATTAGGTACTGTAAACCGACTGCTAACAACTGCGTAAATCCGTGTCGGAATAAAATATAATATTAATTTCCACTTTATTTATCTATCTATTACACGTCATATACCTATAACGTAGTCATAGGAGTGATGGAGCATCGCTTCTCTGTAAATTTTTTTTTATTCAAAACACTTATTGTATTTGGTTTATAGTTATGAATGTAAGAAATTTCTTACTTCATGTTGATTCGTTAAGAGTTTGTGCGAAGGATTCGTTGTCCATACAAATGCTCCATATTTCATTGACATGACGATGCCGACTGTCTATAGATTCCCCTATCTATTAGTGGTCGTTATCGTTACAGGGGCTATACTTTATTTAACATGAAGTGCAGTTATTATTTCGAGATCTAGTATAAAAAAATGGAAACCATGATCCCAGAATTGTCTCTAATCGTAATTCTTCAGCATCAGAAGCTACAGTATCACCATTATCGAATTTTTTGGGTAGAATCGAATGACCATGAGAAACAAATGTGACTTCTCAATCCAAAGACGTATATAGAGTATGTATGATACGTATTATGGGATCAAAGCAAATTGACCCTATTGCCTCCAATTCATTACATTAATACACCCTATATACGAGTACACTAACATACATTAGTATAGTAAAAACTTGTGAACGTACTCTGATTAAAGGCTACATATGTCTGTTTGTTATTGCGGTTTAACTTAAAAACCACTGACATGATTTGAATTGTCCTTTATTTTTATCGTCGGTATCTCTTCGAATTAGACTTTTAGTATATACTAGCTGTGCCCGCGACATCGCTCGCGGGGAGTTCTAATAATTATATTCTTATACTAAACCTATAATCTTTCTCTAGATCTATCTCATTAGCAATATCTTAACATATATACATATATATGGACAAATATGTGACTGCAGAGTATTTACCACAATCTTACCAAATTTCATCCAATTCGGTTCGGTAGTTTGTGCGCGATTGGCGAACAAATTAATAAACAGACAGACAGACAAAATTTTTAACAACCATCGAAATGTGTTCTTTTATTATCGATTCTGAAGCCCCTCGTGGGTTATTTTATTATAAGTATACATTTTGTTACTTTGTAAATTAATTACTTAAACATGTATTCGCTTGACCCCTTGAGCACTTACCTAGCGTTTACGCCAGCTTTCCATTGTTTTCCTTTTGTCTTATTTTTATGGGTACTCGACACATGAATGGTCGAAATTTGGTTATAATTATTACAAAAAACACGAGGACATCAAATTTAACTGTTTCTTTTTTTTTGTAATACATAAAGCACCACAATAGCTAGTTAATAAAAAAGCAAAACCGGTTCAAAAACAGAAGAGACAATGTCCATCAATCTATTCAATCGAAAGTCTTCCACTGCTGGACATACGTTTCCCTGAAAGATCTCCACAACGTCAGGTCTTGCGCAACCCGCATCCAGCGGATTCTCAAGACCTTCATCAGGCCGTCGGTCCACCTTGTGGATAAAATATGTATAATGTAATCGGTTCAGTAATTATTTAGTTACAAGTTGGTTAACCTACAGACAGTTAGTTGCCTTTTAAACAATATCAAAGATTGAAATAATCTTATCAGGGAATTTATTTAACGTAAAGCTGAAGAAACTTTGATAGGAATTAGCTACGAGTATTAATGAGAGCACCGACTGGGCACTGTTATATGAACAAACACATGTACTGATATCCAGAACACGAGAGAGTGCAGTATACGTGAAACTACACTCGTAACGCCAAAGCACATCTTGTGTGAATGTGATCTATTAATACCGATGTCTAAGTGACTTCTAGTACTTCTGAGTAGGTACAGACGCTAACTGCCAAAAATATTCTACAGTACTAAAAAAAAAAAAAAAAAAGGTCAAAGCAGTGAGCTTTAGTAGTGCTAGGCAATCACATTGGATCTTAAGCCAGCTACATCTTGAAGCCACCATAACCCGTTTTTTTTTATACTAGCACGGCCAAATTACGGCTCTGTGTCTGATGTTACCATCTTACGCACAGAACAATATAAAAACAGCGACGACCGCCGAAAGATCAACAATAGATTGTTATTTATAATTGAACAAAACAAAACGTATTAATTTCATATGATGATTCTAAAATCTAAATGCGGTTAACAGTGACAACTCATCTAGGTCAGTTGGGAGACGTAACGAACGTGTCGGTTCCGATTATAACAGTTAAAATTAACCGATGTCCCTCACATCTACATGCGTTAGGTACTAATTCTGTGCTCATCTATCTAAGTACACAAAAGTAGGTAAAGACAGACTAGTTCAGTAGATAGATTTTCTTAACTTTATTTTCTATTTTTGTTTGGTAGCAATTGATGAGCTTTAGTTTTTTTTTTTCGCAAACTAATGAGCATTTACAATTTTATTTAAGAACATCGATAATGGTTTAGTTGTGGTTAGATTTCGCATCGACAGACGTAGGTTGGAAATCACTTTCCAATTCTATAATGAGTGTAGTTTTCGATATTAACTTATAAATACATGGGCGTGTTCTAATAATGCCCGCCTGTATAGCTACCAATCTCAAGTTTGCAAACCTGTCCCCAAGTGCCAATGGGTGAGTTCCATTTGAAGCAGGACATCTAAGCCTTAGTATTTTCACCATCGTGGACCACATTGTCACTTAACATCATGCGAGATTGTGGTCAAAGCACTGAACCTACATAGTATACAAAAATTATTATTCCTAAAATTTAAGATCATTTCCATAAAGGTGAAGAGTTGAGTCGATCACGGATGTATGAAGAACAATCGAAGTATCCGTACAATACCGTGGACTACGTAGGATATAAAAAGACACTGTCTGTCTGTCTGTTATTTTCGACACAAATCTTCGGTGGCGTATAAACTGTGTTATCGAAATTACTTCTATGTATCATGTAACTTATTTATCTTATCATAATATTCCTTGTATAATAAAAAAGAAAATAAAAAATATATTATCCGAAATCAGATTTCAGGTTATAGATAAGTCTTCAAACCTAAACTGTTATTTCAACAGTACTCTCATTATCCGATATGGTCTAGTGGCTAGGATACCTGGCTCTCTCCCAGGAGGCTCGGGTTCGATTCCCGGTATCGGAAGTTTTTTTTTTCACATTTTAAATAATATGTGTGAACATTTTGTTAACATAATTCTAATTTTATTTAATTCTTTTTTAAAATTAAAATTGTTTTTTTTTTTAAATATAATATTAGGAAAATCCTGATGTTTTTCTATAGTCCACTTTGACGTTCTCAAGCGATAGTTCAATATGTAACTTACATGTTAACAAAAAGTATCGATCTAGATTCTAGAATAAAACTTACATAAATAATAAAACCTAATGTAACTGTAGAACTGTGCGTTGAAAGAAACGAAACTCTTGAACGGGTTGGACTTATTTAGCTGATTGCGGTTATCAGCTATATTTGATTCCATACTTGCACAATCCACCCCTAACCCCCAGCCCCCGTAACTTCTACCCCCTTTCCTTAAAGTCGCATGTCGCACGCCCATCTTCACTTTCGCCGGTTGCCAAGAAAAATTAAAGAAATTGGAAAATAATGAATCTCATGATTCGCCAATATCTTGCACTTTACCCCCAGTTAATAGTGATGAATAATACGTTTTTTTTCAGTGTCAGAATTTGATTTATTAAAAGCAACAGACTTAATGAATAATATGGGTAATTAAAAATAATACGTCATCATCTTCCTGCCCTTGTCCCATTTTTATTTGGGTTCGGCGCAACGTATCTTCCTCTTCCACTCCTTTCTATTTGAAATCAAGTCCGAATTCACTCCCTTTCTAAACAAAGGGACCATTTTTCACACAATGCATGCATCGTTTCTATGGTCTTCCCCTTTCCCTATAACCTTCCACGTTCATATCTAATACATTTCTTACAACATCCTATTTCCCTCTGCGTATCATATGCCCATATCAGGACAGACGCCTGCTCCTTAACTTCTCTGTCACTGGTGCCACTTTCAAACTTCCTCTAAAGCGCTGATACGTATACTTTAAAAATTTGGTAATTCAGCTAAAAAAATTCTCAAATGCAAACGTTTTGGTGGGGATTAAGAAGGGATTCTTTCTCCCTTGTATGTAGCACGTATAGTCTGAGGTCATAGCTTTCTCTAAAATGATATGTAAATCCTTAATTTTTGATGTGACCATAGTAAATTATAAACATTTCTTTATTTGGATTTATCTAACAGTAACCAAACAAAAAACTATTGAATCAAAACAAAAATAAAAAGCACCGATGGATAACCTAAATCTAGTAGTGATTTGAAATGAATACCATTGAGTGCATAAAATAGTGAGTATTTTAGAAATTTAAAACAATATCTATAAACAATATAAAACAGCAGGTCCCGCTGTTGATCAAGTGATGTTCGACACGGCCGGCGCAGTCGCATTGTATGCTAGGTTACCCTTCGCTGACTGAACCGGAAACCGCTTGGTAGCCGCTGTAAGGGTACGTAACGTTATCCACTACTATGAAATTTAACTATTATTATTAAAAAAAAAACTATGCAGGCTAGGACAGCTCTGTATCAATGCGATCTAGTTAGATCTATTGTGAACGCCTTAATATCGCTAAAACTCACTGCCCAGACCTACATCCTGGATATTCTGTAGGATCTTTAGGCAGACGGTGCATGTAGCTTCTCCGGAAGCAACGCGTGCTTACCCAGAATTCGGTTACATTTTGTTATTAATGTAGGGAGCGTTCAAGTATTACGTAACGAATTTGGAGGGAGGGTGGTCTTATAAAACGTTACGATGCGTTACCGGGTCGGGAGGGGGACTTGTGAACTACGCGTTGCGTAACATTGTTTTAACCCTTCAGAACGTACGCGTAGAGATTTTTTTGTCACGCATTTTTGAAAACTTTTTTTTCTCAAAATTTCATGTGGAATTACCACTTGAAAATTTTTCTAACTTACAAAATTTCTTGCATGCTTTACAGGATAGTGAATAATTTTTTGTATTTTTTTTAAACTGGAAATGTAAAGCCAAAAAACATGTATCAGCAGATGTGATAGTTTTCTCATCAGTCCAGTAAAGTAGGTAACAAAAAATACCGCTCTTTGGATAGCTTCGTTATATTTCGATCTCATGTATGTGATGAATAATGGCGGATAAAGCAAAAACGCGGTAAGGACAGGGCCAAGTCAGGAAAACGACGTTATTATGTGTATTAAGATTAGCAGTAAAAATGTATTAGGACAAAAAAAAAATAGAAACCTTTTGCTTATAAAAACAAGACATTTCAAATGTTAATAAATATTATTAAAGCGATTAAAATAATAACATACCTTATATTAGTGAATTTCCGGTACTTTACGGCACATAATTGTGAATTTCAGGTAAAAATGGTCACTTGCTGGTGGTTACGTAATGTTTTACTACGATGGAGGGGCGAGGTAAAAAAAAAAAAAACGTTACGTCGCGTTCAATGAGACGGAGGAAGGGAGCGGGTTTCAAAAATCTCCAAAAATTACGTAAAGTTACTCGTCACGTAATAATTGAACACTCCCGTATCACATTCACAGAAGATGTGTTTCACCTGCATATTTACAGAATCTGAACTCTTTTGTGTTTATATATCAATGTTGTACATATGTTTGCCAAGACAAAAATGCATAGTTAGCCCTCTCACTAATACGTGCAGCTGATACCTAAAAGGCATCAAGGCCTCTTCAGCATTGCGCTAAGTGAACTCCCTGATGAGCTCTTTGGAATGAACATGTCCTGGAAATTTCTTCCAAAATTCTATAGTTATATTTATTTATTTATTTATTTGGGAAACAAACAGTACATTACGCTTAAAACTAAATACATAATATATTAAAATTTCATATTCCAACAAAGTTTCTACGTATTACTAAAACATACAAGCCAACGTGTAGTATACAAATATTAATTTGACAATAAAAATGGTTAAAACAAAAAAAAAAAACTATAAACACACACAATAAAATGAAAAAAAAAAAAAAGAAATAATAATAAAAAAAAAAATAGACCGACAATCAAATTACAAACAGCGAGCTAGTTAAATATTAAATAATTACTTTTGCAATCCAATCTTAACAATATCACTCTTAGTTTAGGTGTATTGGTTCCATATGGTTAATCGAACTAGGCTTTTTGGTATACCACAAAATGGTTAACTTTAAAATACACACTGTCGTACTAAAATACATGTAAGTTGGTGCTATATCATACTGCACTTATAAATGACTCTGGAGTCAACCTGGGTTGCTTAAATATTTGACCTTTACACAAGTCTAGATAGTAACAATGTGGTGGTCAACTTATTCGTTACAGAGATTATGTGTATCAGGTCGTGAAACATCTCTCAAGTTAAGTGCGAATAGCTTACGACCCAAATAATAAAGTAATGCAAATGTGTTAAAGAAACAGTAGGTACAAATAATTGGAAATTACTAAAAGACTATGATTTAAAAGTTTTTTTTTTATGAATCTCCACGCCGCCAGACTATCATTTTTAATATTTTCAGTCAGACACTTTGTGCACTACGTGCAACTTTTTTGAAACACAATATTTCTTGGGACTCAATTTTAAAGTCAATGGGAACGAGGTCGCGGGCATAATCTAGCATGTCATAAGCGTAATATCGAACAATGAAACATACAGGTATATAAACTTGCCTTTAATAATAATTAGTTAACGTTAACTAATACTAAACGATGATTTATTAACTATAATAGTTAATTTTAGTTCGTAGTAGGAGTCATCATACGGTAAGGGAGCGTTACACCATATAGTTACGGGTCTCGTTAGATTATTCACTACATGATACAAATGACCGCCGATTGAATATAGCATTCAATTAATCAGTTCATTATAATTCAACCCTCGGACAGTTCGTTAGTATTTTGACATCGTCTAGTAATTAAGTCAGTTGCATATTTGGTCCTACGATTAGTTCTGTATTGAGTAATACGTTTGAGTTCATTTGGCGGTCTTTATTATATGTATACTAATCTCTAATCGTTAATAGGAACGTGTAATAATAATTTGAATTGTTTTTATTGCCTTAGTTTATTTTGCTTATAGATCGTGGTCCCAACTATCAACAAAGAAATCAAAGTGATCCGTCGTCAAGAAAAGGTTGAGAACCATTGATCTAAAGGCTCAGCACTTTGGCCTTCCTTACTTAACACAATCTCACCTGAAATTAAGTGAGGCTGTGATCTAAGGTGTTAAACACACTACACGTAAAGTTACTGGCTGTGAAGACTTAATTATAGGTAGTTGACGAAAGAATTTTAAAGTTGAAGTTTGACCCATCTCCACTTTTTATTTGCTTTAACTAAGAACAATTGAATATTACATAACAACATCAAAGAATAAAAACCTTCAGAATCAACAAAAAGAAAATGCAAACAAGCGAAACAATTTAAGCGATAAGAAAAAACAACTTTTTAAACCCGAAACGGACTACTTTTTCTTCGAGAGAAAATTACGTGCTCCGTTTAACTAAAACAAAAGATACAAGGCCTCTTAATTCCATTGTTTACGCACCGGGCACGGTGTTGCAGAAACAAGCATCTCATTTGAATAATTTCAACACGTTATGCAAAGGTTTTAAGTGCTAACTAGAAACAAATCGATAATGATCTTTTATATAAGACTAGTTTTGACCGTTGCTGTTCACTTGACAAATTTATTTCTAACTCGCCAAGTAAATTGCGTTTAAAAAAATAATCTGTTTCTAGGTTTAAGTACTTTCGACGCGGTTCTTGCGAAAGCCACACCGTGTCGCCCCCATCCCAAATGCGGCGGACGGCCCCGGGGGGTTTTAGTGGGTATTTCCGGGCGCTTCACGCCCGGGTGAGTTCCACACTGGCACGGAGTTCGTCCCTCTGTGCCCCCTTACCTATTGCATTGGGGGACTCCGGTCTCACTAATGCAATAGATAAGGGTAGTGCGTAAATGCATTTCCCCCGAAAAAAAAAGGTTTAAGTATTCATGGGGCATATTCAACGTTATAAGGCTTTGATAGTAATTTTTTGATTATTTAACTTTTTTAATTCTCACTAATTTTATTCGCCAGTTTTAGAAGCATCTCATTCAGCTATTTGTATGGCTTGTAATATACATTTAGTAAGAGGTGGTCTTCTTATAAAATAGATTTTATTTTACTTTATCGTTTCTTTCAACGTTTACGTCAAAGTTCAAGTCAAGATTGGTTCCTATAGTCTCCTATATATGCAAGTGGAGTTAACAAATGTTCAGATGAAATATAACCAATGTTACATTCTTTTCTACTTTTTACTGCTATTAATGCTACAATTACTTCTCTACGTGTGTCTATTGTTTCCATTTTAATATAATTTCTTTACCTTTAAAACATGTTTGTTTTCTTGATCAGTTTCAATAAGGTTAATAATTGTTACATCATTATATTCCAGAGCGCAAAGAAAATAGATAAAGCAATGAAACGTAAAACAAACAGCCATCCTATTTCAATACAATTTCTTGATTATTGTCGCAAAGTCGCATTAGTCATGGTTGGACCAAATCTGAAAGTTTATAGACTCCCTGACTCCGTTTAATATTAAAGTTAAGTTGATATAAACAATGTTAAATTGATTTCAGAAATTCAAATATATTTATAGTGTTTAAATAGTGGGTTGGAGAACACTATTATGTTTTCTTTCATCTATTTTGTAAATATTTAAGTTGAAAACAATTTTATTTCTATACTGTACTGTATACTATCTTTTAGGTTATGCTGCCGGAACACGCCAATTGATGCTGTGTCACAGATTTTCAAACTTGAGGGTGGTAGCTACCCAGGCGGACATTATTATAAAATACTACCAAGTCAAAGCCATTCTCTACCGAAATTATACTTTATATTTCGATACATTCGTTAATATCCCGTCAACAACATTAATATAAACTAAACTCTAGTTCATAATCTTGAAATCACGCAATAAAGTATATTAAAAGAGAATTAATGAAAACGTCTATCAAGAATTAGGTTGCACCTATTTTTCCCCCGCATTAATTAGGATGTTTCAGTAAAATTTATTACCGCTAGACTAAGCTCAACGTTATTAGACGTTGGAGGGAAATTGGGAAATTGCTTCATCAATATTAATTTCCCGTTCATTAGATCTGACGATTGAATAAGCCTGGAATTATTATGAAAAATTTCAAAGGTATTCTTAGTTATACCGCATTAAACCGCCATAGGTTTTCTAATACAGAAACGAAATGAAACAGAATTTTTATACCATTTGGCTAAATTATTTCCTATCTTATTTTATATTGATATCCACTTCACATAAATTTGGCATTCTTGAAATGGTCTCTTATTGTTAATGATCTGCGATTTAAATCTGCCTATAATCATATTTCATACCAGTTCAAAGTTCAAAGTTATACAAAGGGCAGGCTATAGAGTTCTGGAATAAATTGCCAGGACAAATTCATTCCAAAGAGCTGATCAGGGGATATACTCAGCGCAAAGCTGGGGAAGTCCTGATACTCAGTAGGAATCAGCTGCGAGTATTAGTGAGAGCACTAACTGGGCACTTTTGTTTGGGTAAGCATATACACAACAAGGGTGCCCAGAACACAAGAGAGTGCAGATTCTGTGGAATTGCAGACAAAACACCAAAGAACATCTTGTGTGAATTTGACCCGCTAATACCCATACGCAAACCGAGTTCTGGGTTTGCGTTTTCCCCGGAAGAGGTACAGACAGAGAGATATCCTACAGTATATCCAGGTTGTAGGTCTAGGCAGTGAGCTTTAGAAATGTGGGGGCGATCACAATAGATCTATTTAGGTTGCAGTGACACAGAACTGTCTTAGCCTGCATAGCGCCTTTCTCGAATAATAATAAAACAAAGGGCAATGGAGACGACTATGCTCGAAGTTTCTCTCCATGACCGAATCAGAAATGACGAGATCCGCAAAAGAACCAAAGTAACCGACATTGCCCGAAGGATTGCCAAACTTATGTTTTAATGAGCTGAACACACTGCTCGCAGAATTGATGTCCAATAGGGTCAACAGGTTCTCGAATGACTGCCGCGTACTGAATGACGTAGCGTGGGTAACCCCATAATTGGACCTACGACCTGGTGAAGGTCGCACGGGAATCCGCTGGATGCGAGTGGCGCAAGAACGGTAATTGTGAAGATCTTTGAGACATCCCTATGTCCAGCCGTGAACGTCTTTCGCTTGAATGGATGGATGAGCCAGTGAACATACAAATTCTGCCTATTCCTAATAAGGTTTATTACAGATTTAAGCTATAGATCGCCCATGAGATTTCACTTCTGACACGTGTATTCTGTACACACGCTCTTTATGTTAAATAAATTTAATAAGTAAATACTAAAATATGAAATAAAGTTTTGTTTTTTTTTACTTTGACATAATTTAGGATTAAAATTATTAACGTATATGCATGTATACATATGTTTCCAGTTAGTTCCGTGACTGGTCATTTCAATGCACTTACCGTGTAATTGCACCCGACCAATTAGCATTTCCTGTAGGAACTTAGAAGATCGAGGTTCACTTGACCCCGGATCGAAGTGATGTCGGGAACTAATTGGCGTTAGACTGGAATTAACGGTTCTCCCATCGCGATGGTCGTTTTATTGAAATACCAATAAAAATTATGATCACCCTATATAAAAGGGAACGTCTGCCCGTTAGTTGGCTTATAACTCGAGAACCAATGAACCGATGTACATGATTATTTTTTTAATTCGCATTTAATTTTTTTAATTAACATTATCTAGTTAGGTTTTAGTATACATTTTGTTAAGTTAAATAATATGTATAGAAGAATTAATCGGAATTATAGAAAATAAAACTTCACAAAAAATAGCCGTTATCATGTTCCTTCTTATGTCTTTATTAACATTATGTAAAAAAAGGAAAGTCTATCTGTCGCTTAAATTTAAAAATTTGTTTTACAATAACTTTTACTTCGAATAGTTCTATATATATGATAAGATGTACAATCTTAATGGTAAACACAGCTTTCTTATTGTATTGGCGCGAACTAATATTTAAAGAATTTATTTTTAAACAATAATATTGAAAAAGAGATAAAAAAAAAAAAATAAGTTTACAATTTAACGTTAAGTTGTTTTTAAAATTAAGTTAAAGTTCGCGTAACCTGGTTAAATGTTTAAATTTAAATAATGTATGTTAAATAATTCCAAGTTTTTGTATTTGTTAAGTAGTCTACTCATTCTAGCGACAGGCGAATTTATAACCAAAACGGTTTTTTTAAACGGATAGTTGAGAAGGTCAATTGAATAGCGTGGGCATCGAGGAGGAGTCGTAAACTCAATCCTGTTCAGTAAGTGAGGTTATGGAACCGTCTTCCTGTCAGCGTGTTCCCTTCTTCATACGATATTGGGTCCTTCAAAAGAGGCGTGAAGAGGTACTTAAGCAGGCCAGCATGACAGCGGTGACTGGCATTGAATTCTGTTCAGTGTCAGTCGCCGCTGTTTTGGATTGTACTGTACTTACCATCAGGTCCAGTACAGTCACTGTGCTGTGCATTGAAAAAAAAATAATTCAGGACTGTCTATGTGGTTGTTAAGAATTTAGAATAAAAATATTAGATAGAAAATGTTTCTGCGTGTTTCTAATTTTTGAATTTTAAATCTGTCTAGTAATAGCTGGAGTCTTTTTTTTTCCTACGCATAAAAAATAAGCTAAGTCCCTGGTGAATCTTTTTTTAATACGTTCTAATCACAGCGTGTGTGTTGCGAAGTGTGGACGCCATACTACCGTACAATATTCCAACAAACTTCTCACTAAGTACACGCGAGCAAAGCTAATCATCCCATAAACGAAAACGTCAATTCGTTAGCCGGCTTGTAATTTAATAAGAGAGCGTTCAAGTATCATGTAACCCAATTTTTGGAGATTTTTGACACAATGTAATTCGCCGTAACCTTTTTCTTTGCCCCCACGCCTCTCCCTAGTAAAACGTTACGTAACCATCACCAAGTGACCATTTTTACCTGAAATTCACAATTATGTGGCGTAAAGTACTGGAAAGTCGCTAATATCCATGTTATTGTTTTAATTGCGTTAATAACACTTATTAACATTTGAAAGGTCTTGTTTTTAAAAGCAAGAGATTTGTATTTTTTTTTTTCTTTTTTATGTCCTAACTACATTATTACTGCTATACAAACTAATCCATTTAATAACGTCGTTTTCCTGACTTGTCTTCTGTTCTTAACACATTTTTTCTTTATCCGGCATTGTTCTATTGATAAATATAAAAAAATATTCACTGTCTTGTAAAGCAAATAAGAAATTTTGTACGGTAAAAAAATTTCAAATGTCAAGTCAAGTCATTCCATTTGAAATTTTGAGGAAAAAAAACGTTCTAAAAAATGCGTTTGAAATAATTCTCTACATGACCATTCTGAAGGGTTAAAACAATGTTACGCTATGCGTAGTTCAAAGCCTCCTCCCGCCCCTGTAACACATCGCAACGTTTGAGAAGACCCCCCCAAATTCGTTACGTAAAACTTGAACGCTCCCTAACCACGGAAACTATTCACATGATATTGTTTTTTTTTTTTTAAATCATAAGTATATTCTCTATTCAAGTTTTAGCATATTACATTATATTACTTTGTAGTGAAATCTGCAAATGTTGCTTCCGCTAAAAACACTTACTATGAAATTTTATAGTTTTTTTTTTAAAACCAGGATTAGTTTCTGATTTTCATGTTAACAAAGCCATAATAAACAGTATAAGGTTTTTTTTGAAGTAAAAACATCTCTAGCGGCTTTGAGCGATTCTCGCTCGGTAGAGGAAAAACATAGATTCGCGTTACCAATGCTATGGCGTTAGTCGTCAACATGCTATAGAATATTAAGCGTTTAAGTCCTTGCGTTCAGAGATAAATAATAAAATTGATACTTACGCAGACTATTGTATGTTTTAATTATAAATAAACTATGCGAAAAATCTAAATAGTTATTTGTCGGAACACCAATAGATGTAAAATCCAGACAACGTTAAATGTTAGGTTAGTTTAATAATTAGGAAGTTTAAACATTAAAAAACAGTTTTTCCATAGTTTCGAGTTTTCACTCCTGCCGGCTGTCCCCATGGCTTTTGTTTATTATGGTTTTTTTTATTATTTGAAATATTGAAACAAGTTATGAGCAATTAATATTTATGTAGAGTATAATAAGTTAGCAGCGAGCGAAGCCGCGGGTATAACTTATAGAATGGAATAAAAAATATAAGTCTAAGCTAAGAGCTTCGGACAACCATGACATATTTGTGTCATTATTTTTAATGACTAATTCACACGACATCGCTAATATGTTAAAAACGTAATACGTCCACGAGTTTTGCGTACAAAGAACTTTACTGAAATATATACTAACACTAGAACAAATTTAAATATTGAAGTATGCATGTATATATTAAAACACGTGAATTTACCTTCCGTCTAACCAAACACGAAGTTAGCTATTACTAAAGTGAATAAATACGAAAACCTTACCGTCTAAAGTGAATACTTTATGGTTATATTCGTGGTAATTTTGTGAGATATATCACAGTTTCGATAGGTACAGAGGGTATACTTTTAATTAATAATAATTAACGATTTAGTACACTAGACTAGGAGGAATCAGTAGTTCAAAAAACAATGCATTTGAATATTGCACTACAAGAGGCCTACACATGAAATTGGCTAGATATTAGCTAAAGAAGAAAAAGATTATATATATATATATTGAATATTATTGTAATGTTATTCAATCGGCCTGCTAAAAAATCGAACGGCATATAAACGATTTGAAAATCCCTGTATTCTATACAGGTACGCTATCCGATTTTTCAGAAGATTGTATCGCATCGTTGCATGACTAGTACGATTCTAATCCTTACTATCACACAACAGCAGTGTCCGTGAAGCTGTATTCCAGCCAGGATAGACTCAAGTTGGGGGGCGAGGATTATACCCTGCCCCCTGGATTGCAGACCACTCTAGGTCTCGCCTCCTATGGGAGGTGGGCGAAGAGGTGGGGTTGAGAAGTGTGTATACTCCCCCATCCCCGCTGGGCCATTGCACGACGAGGCCCGGTGGGTTCGCTGCAGGGGGCGACGCGGTGCTTTGCGAAAGCCACCCCTTGTCGCCCCCATCCCAAATGCAGCGGACGGCCCCGGGGGGTTTTAGTGGGTATTTCCGGGCGCTTCACGCCCGGGTGAGTCCCACACTGGCACAGAGCTCGTCACTCCGTGCCCCCTTATCTATTGTATTTGGGGGACTCTTGATCCCACAAATACAATGGATAAGGGTAGTGCGTAAATGCATTTCCCCCCGTCAAAAAAAAAAAAAAGGATAGAGTGAAGTTCCAATGTCTTTCTCTTTCAAAAACCTACCCTCAAAATTAGAAATCTTTATTTAACTGCCCTCAATTAATACTACATTTCTCCAGTTCAGTTTAGTATCCAACCTACACAACTGAATATTTGCATTGATTTTTAACACAACAATCCAAATAGCTGTTGTCTAATCTCACAGGTGTAAAATCACACTTACAAAGTAATGGCAAATCCTTATATATACAATGTCCTTATTACTAAGTCTATAAAGTTTCATGTCAAACGTTCGACTATCAACAATTATTTTTCATAATGGCCGACTGCTTTACAATGACGTAGGTGCGATATGGCATAACGTAAACAGCCATAACAAGTAACACACTTAGCAACTAAATTGTAAAATGAAAAACATTTACTCTTTAATCAAAATCAAAATCAAAATTTATTTATTCAATTTAGGTCCTAAGAAGGCGCTTATGAACGTCTAAAACACTACCACCGGTTCGGAAAACAACCCAGCCGAGAAGAGCGCAGGCAAGAAACTCGATCTGGTTCTTTTTTTTTTTATAAATATAATGTATATCATTTTTTTTGTCATATAAAAAACTATACAAATCGTAGTCTTAATAATGTTAGTGGAAGCACAGAGATGTGGGTTAATTCCAGACAGCACTATCGTTCACGTAATAATTAATGTACGCAATATCATGGAACTTTTACATAACTATGAAATGCAATGAGATTGGACTTAAATAAATACATAAATATAAAATATAAATACAGAAATAATACAATTATAACCGGGTAAGCGTTAACATTGGAACAATTCGGTGGAATTTTATATTTTTAATTATCACCATTAATATATTCCTAAAATTTACATCAACAAGTAATAAAATTACAAATTCCAGAGGGGATTTTAACGTTCATATTACCATAATATCCTACTATATTAACTTAAAAACAAGAAGTTTTTGAAAGAAATAATTACTGTAACTACTTAGAAATAATTTCATGTTTAAAGTAATAAAAATATGGTTAGCAAATGTTTTTTTTTTTTTTTTTAACATTGAATTAAAGTCTGAAGCGACTATTTGTTAATTACTATAATGAACTAAAAATCCACGTGATTATGATACCTTTGTATTACTTAGACGGAGACAGAAGCGTGTTCAAGATGATTGTTGGCGTAATTATTTAATTAGATGTGAAATGTCAATTACAAAACACTCTAAATCTTTTTGGCGGTATGCTAAGGAATTAAAGGGTGAGAATAATATACCGAAAACGGTATCGTTTGAAGGTAAATCCTATAATGATCCGGCAGAGATATGTGAAGCTTTTATAAAATATTTTGATTCTGTATACAGGAAACCAGATGCAACTATAGACAGTAATGTAGTCATTCCCACACATTATGATATAAATCTCTCTGAAATAATTATATCCAGGGACTTGATTGTAGACAGGGACGTACACAGGATTGTAGTAAAGGACCAGGGAGTGACGGTATTCCTCCTGTATTCATAAAAAAATGTGCGGCAATTTTGGCAATTCCGTTATCAATAATATTTTATCAGATCACTCAACGAAGGGATTTTTCCACAGCAATGGAAACAAGCCTTGATCGTTCCTGTTCACAAGGGTGGTTCAAGAACAAGAATCGAAACATATCGACCTATTTCAATTCTCCCAGTATTTAGCAAGCTTTTTGAACTATTAGTTTACAATCAAATGTACTCTATATTACGAAAAATCATTCCAGAGAACCAACATGGTTTCATGTGCAACAGATCAGTAGTTACAAACCTAGCTAGTTTCACAGATTTTGTAACTGATGCAATGGATAATGGTTTACAGGTTGATACTATTTATACCGATTTTGCGAAATGTTTCGATCGGTTGTCTCACTCAATTCTTATAAATAAACTTATCGGTATAGGTATTCACGGAGATTTATTGCGGTGGTTTGATTTCTTACCTTGATAATCGTTCTCAGGCAGTTAGAATAGGGGTTTAATACTCCAGTTTCTCATTAATCTCACCAGGCGTTCCACAAGGATCACATCTAGGGCCACTCTTATTTAATATATACGTGAGTGACATAGGTTCCTGCTTTCAATATGCGAGGTTCTCTATGTACGCCAATGATACAAAAATATTTATGCCAATAAAGACTATTGATGACTGTTACAAGTTACAACTAGATTTAAACATATTATGCGAATACTTTACCTTAAATCTTTTGGATATTAATGTAGTCAAATGTCAGTACATTACCTACTCACGCAAAAGAAATGTCATCAAATACGATTACATGATCAATAATATACCGATTGTAAGGGAAGAAAGTGTTAGAGATTTAGGAGTCAAGCTAGATCATAAATTATCATATCTATATCAATATGACCATATTATTCAAAAATCTTACAAAATGTTGGGCTTCATAACGAGAATTTCAGTACCTTTTAAGAGCAAATCTTCAATAAAGGCATTGTTTTGTGCTTATGTACGCAGTGTATAAGAATTTGCATCTCAGATATGGGCTCCTTATTACAATATACACAGTCAAAGGATCGAAAGTATTCAAAATAAATTCCTGAATTTACTTAGGCGACGAGGCATGCTTTCGTCTGCGGATAAAAAAATGAGAATCTCCGCGAATTAGGTTTAATGCCTCTGGAACAGACACGTATGGTAGCCGATCTGATGTTTTTATATAATTTAATTAATAATAAAATCGATTGCTCATATTTGTTAGAGCGGATAGGTTTGTGGGCAACACCAATACGTACCCGTAATCCTCGTCTTTTCCACGAGCAACTAACCAGAACCAACTATGTCCGTCATTCATTGATGACTAGATGTTCACACCTATATAATATGAAAGCAGCTAATGTAGACATTTTTTTTTTTGAGAGCAGTGTAGGAGGAAGATTCAATCTTCCTTTAATAGTCTATAACACATCACAATCACACGTTCTTTCACAAACACACACAAACGCGCGCGCGCGCACGCACGCACACACACATAAACATGCACACACTCATATATACACAACACATACGCGCACACCACATAACAATTACGTGAACTATTATTATTATTATGTTTTATTAGTTTTGATGCGAATATTCGTATTATTTCAATTTAATTATTTTCCCTGTTTTTATTTTTATTTTTATGTAATAGCATATAGTCTTCCGATGTAGTTCTGTTTTATAGTATAATGTATAGTTGTGTAATATTGTGGTGGGATCACATCGAAAACAATTATATTGTATTCAAATAATTTATTTTATTATAGGTGTTTCGTTTAGATTTTACTATGTTTATCTTTTTAAGTAAATTTAGAAATCGGCTTTGGCTAATCCAATATGTTAATAATAATTTAAGTGAATATGTAATTAAGAGCTGTTCATTTCTCTAATAAATAAATAAAATAAAATGAAAAATAAGTTAAATACAATTGGGTAAATTTTGAGAATTTTACATTACCTTATTCGTACATATCCCAAAACTTTTATATGCAGTCTTAAAACATGCAGCTGTTTTTCTAGAAAATAAATAATTAATGTAATAAAGAAATGATTTTTTAAAGAGTAACGAACGAACCACAACAATGTATGATGAAAAACAAAGAGAATACTGAGCAATTACCTGATTTTTATGTTACCGAAATAGATTGCAGGTAAACGCATCTAGGTAAGGTATACTCATAAAAAAAAACAATTGAGAGGAATAGTTTACAAATATTGAGGTATGCTAAAAAGTCCTTCCCTCGTGCCAAATCTCCAGAATATTTTTAAATTTTGATTTATTTTATGAAGACGTCCATCTATTTGTTATGATAACGTAGAGACACGATTTTTTAACAGCAGCATAAAATAAAGTTTATACTTTACGCAATTTTTGAAGAAAGATACTTTGACACACGAATTGAGAGAAAGAAAAACAGAATAATATCAAAGCGATCCTTAAAATTGTTTGTCTTCTCATCACGAAGAAACTGCATTTCTCCTTTTATTACTACATGGATAAAGATATCATTTGAAAGTTGAAATTAATTATATATACAAATTCGAATATATCTGCAAATCGTCGAATGGCAAAGACAAAGAGAAAGAAACAAGGAAATCGAGTGACCTTTGATTGATGCGGTTCCAGCGCGCGTGTTTTTATCTCACACTAGGTATGTAAGGGTTTTTACCTTATCGGTCGATTCCTGATCGACGATTACTGCAACATCGACATTTAAGTATATTTAGAGTCGAACGGTATTTTTTTATCGTGATTATCATTGTCGAAATGAATAAAAACAGATATCTTTTGTATACCAAATCTTAAATATTTTATATTAACATTTTCAATCAAATATTATCAAATATGTGACATAATAAAAAGATGTATTTGAAATGAAATGTCCAAATTTATATATTTAGTGTATTCGATTATTGAAGGCGATACTTTGCGGAAATCTATTATAAAAATTCGGTTTATGTTAATTTGCTAACTCCGCTTCAATTGATTTTACTCGTATGAACAAAGCAGGTTCTAAAAAACTTACAGCCAAACATTTTTGAAGCAATGATAGCATCGTTGGGAATATGGTTGATTTCGCATCGATAGACGCAGGTTCGGATCCATTTATCCAACTCTATAATGAGCCTTTTCGTGAAGGAACTTTTCGTGAAACCATAGCACTAAGGAATGGCATTTTCTGATAAAACCCGCTTGACTAGCTACCATCCTCAAGTTTGAAAATCTGACACCAAGCCGATAGATGTGTTTCGGCAGCATCACTTGAGAAACAGTACCTTTAGGCTTAATATTTACCATCCTGGACCACATTATCACTAAACATCAACTGAGATTGTATTCAAAACACTGAGCCTAAACTTGATTTAATATAAAATTAACACTTTCCGTGTACGAGATCGATTGAAAAACTTCTTACTTACGTCGCTCGACATTATATTGAAACGGATAATGTCGAAATCGTTAGAATAAAACCACATTTGATAGTTGCGTGGTAACATGATAAATATTAATCTCTATCTGCTATATACACTTGTTATCTGTGTGAAGTTCCCACATAAACTGAAAACCTGATAAGTCACGCATTATTATTGTAATATACTGATTAGATATTATGATAAGACATTGATAAATGTAACAATGTAACAAACAATCAGTTAGCTAATTCATAGATATACATATTCTTATAGACATTGTTTAGGGTTCATGTATTTCCTATTACCTAGATACTAGAATCTAATAAAGAAAATCTGAAATAAAGCACCCCTTCATCAGTATTCTGTTGGCATCACTTGAAAAACGGTTTCTCTAGACTTAGGGTATACCGATTTAGACAGATAATTTATTAAGGAAGTTTTTTTTTTTTTTCAATTTTATTCAATTTACATACATTTAAAATGTAGTAATATGATTGTTTTGACCTAGTTATATAAGGGTTTCCTTAGATATCCACATTAGCCTCATAAGGCCTGACCTGTGGAGTTCTCGTGGACGTAGGTTATATCATGTGCTTAACAGCGGTAATTGGAAAATGAGTGTAATACGTAATAGGTCTTTGTGCTTGTGTGTGTTTGTGAATTTGATGAAGGATTTTGAAGGGATGATAGCGCAGTACATATTGCGTCCGGATTACGCGTCAATCGACGCAGTTTCGAGCCCTCCTATACAACGCTAAAAGCAGCTCAAGCTTTCGGTGGAGGAAAACATCGTGAGGAAAAACCATAGCATGCTGATAAGGTATTTTCTAATAATGCCCGCCAGGGTAGCCAACACCCACAAGTTTGAAAACCTGTCGCCAAATACAAATAGGTTTGTTTCGAAAGCATCACTCGAGAACCAGTACCTCTGGCCTGAATGTGTTTACTATCCTGGGCCACATAGTTACTTCTTCTTCGTCTTAGTTAATGGCAATCTGTGTGTACACACAATTTGTGCCAATGTCATGTAGGTAAGATTTTCAATCTTGTATCAGCGTTACCAAGCTCCAACAGAACGGTGGCCTATCCTGCTCAAACTTTCCATGGAGCTTTGTCGGCACCTCAGAATGTATGCTACGCGTTGTCTTCTATAATAAACTTAACTTGAACACAATAACTAAACTATTTCACACAAAGCGCCACCAAGATTACATGATATAGAGTCAAGTACACAAGTTTAATGAATTAAAGAAAACAATTGCTACATGTCAGACTGAGATCCCGCCAAAAACTCGGATAGTTACTTAATATCAGGTACGATTATGCAAAGCACTGGGCCTATACAGTGTACAAAAAAAAAAGTTTTTTCCGTTATAAATTACATAAATACCTCCTCAAATAAAGTCAATTATGTTCAGGTGGTAAACACGCTAAACCTAGAAATACTAATGTAGGTGCATGGCGACAAATTTTGCATGGCTGCTTGATATTACATACGATTAAAAAAAAAAAACAAAAATTTATACCAGACAATACACTGTCACTTGACTTGGGATCTCCTTTACCAGTATACGAAAAGTATATATATATATATATATATATATATATATATATATATATATATATATATATATATATATATATATATATATATATATATATATATATATCTATATATATATATATATATATATATATATATATATATATATATAATAAGTATATATGTGCCAAAATAACAATATACAATGAAATGGCAGAACGTCTCATAAAAACTTGGCTTAATCCACGATTACTTATCAAAAATGTCCGTCCGATGGTTTTTTTTATACAAAACAGTTTTATGTAAATTTAGTGATCCAGAGTCTCGGTCCAGTGATCGCATAAAATACCTAACACCGTAGGGATTATATTTAAATGTGATGTAATGGTAAGTTAGAAACTTGATCTAAGGACAGGGTCGTATTTGAGGAATTTGATAACCAGATTCCTTAACCTGCGTTTGATCAAATGAAAATTATAAAACTTGATCATAATTAAAAAAAACTGTTTTCATTCATAATAAGCTTATCAATATCGCTACTAATTTAAAAAAAAAAAAAAAAAACAAAGGAAATCGACCGAGAGCAACGAGATAAAAATGTCAAAATATTGTTTTTATCTTAGCTCGTTTATCTTCAAAAGATATATGCCGATTTTGATGAATGATAAATGTCTGGAAATGACACCTTTCTCTGTGCATCCGCTAAAAACGACTGCAACTAGGAATGTATACATAAAAATAACGGAATCTGGTTCACTTTTTTTATAAATATAATTAACCAGATCGAGCTTTTGCCGGCTCTTCTCGATGCCTGGGTTGTTTTCCGAACCGGTGGTAGTATTTTGTCGTTCAGAAACGCCTTTTTAGGTCGTAAATTGAATTAAGTTTTATCCATCGGGATGATCCATTTCACTAATTTTCTTTCTCTTTTTTTTTTACTTCTTCAATGCTAGAGTCAGAAAATAACGCAACTGTTAGAACCAAGAGCCTCGTATACTAATTTGCACTTCGAGACGAAGTAAAAATGGAAACTATTTTTAACTAATTTATTAACCAAAAATTAAATTGTACTCAAAACCTGTTAATTTGTAACAGATTTAAAAAAACTGGGACGTTCTCTTTTTTCCTATTATATCTTGGTTGCACTTACATACGCGAATTCTTTATATGATTATCTATACTAACTAATAAATAAAATTGAAGTATCTATTTGTAAAGTCAAAATATTTTTTTTACTAAGTAGATATGAATGGACATACGAAGAAACCTATACAAAAATATAATTTTTAAAATTATTGTCTATCGGTCTGGTTGCTCCGGGAAATATTTGACATTGACGTGACTTTTTTGACAGATAACTGAAGTTACACTCCGCGTAACTTAGGCTAGTTTCTAAGTTCTATGTACACTAACCAAATGGACTTTTGTCTGAAATAAATATATATTATTATTATTTAATTTTTCAAAAATAATTAGGGTTCCGTGTAAAGAAATTAAAACTCATTAAATTGAAAATAAAATCCGATTCAAAGCAAAATTTTACTAGCAGGTATTTGAATTTGGAACATCTTTGCCTCGGTAGCGCATTTGTATTACGGTACGACTGTCGTTCTGAGGTCTCGGGTTCGAACCCCGGGTCGAGTCGAGTCATATTGGGTTTTTCTACTCAGTATCATCCCGGAGTCTGAAATCTGAGCCCGATATGGCGACAGACTCACCCCCTGTCACATCTAGGACGGAACTAAGCTCGACGAAATGTGGGGTGGTGTAGTTCGCTATTCCACCTCTGTCTAACCCTTCAGGGATAACGGGCGTGAGCTTATGCTATGTTATGTAGTAGCAACAAATAGTTGGAATATGATTAGGGTGATTTATAAATAAAATTTAAAACTATGTTTCGCAATGAAAAATATAAGAAACGCGGGTACGTGCATGCATAGCGATCCCGTGTTTGCTCCAATTAGGTGGCGGGAGGTACCGGGGGGTTTAGTGGGTAGTGACCAACGGCGCTTATCGCTCCGAGTCCCACACTAATCCTGTGTGACAGCCTCTCGCGCTTTCGTGCGAGAGACTGTCACACACATCTTCGTTTCGTTTCAGTCAGATCTGGAAGGGGGGGTCCCTATCAGATCTGGCTGGACGGCTAGTGCGTAAATGGATTCCCCTCGAAAAAAAAAAAAAAAAAAAAAAAAAAAAAAAAAAAAGGGTACAACCGCATGCACACAGCTAGTATATATATATATATATATATATATATATATATATATATATATGTAACTTATAACATTATATATATAAAGGAAAGGTTTTGGTATGTAACAATACTGGTAATTGATGGAACAATTTATGTTATAAATAAAATTAATACAAAAAACTCTTGATAAATGATTATTTTTTGTTTGTTTTCAAAAGACTTTATTGTAAAAATTGTAAGTTTTATGAACGCATTTCTTTTTAAAATACATTTAAAAACTTCACACTATTTAGGGATCTCATTTAATTCTGAATGCGTCCCAGATCGTTCACTTACCTTGAACGTTGAGTAGCTATTTACGTCGTATGTTCACGCTAACACGACTATCAAAGTCGTATAACTTTAGATTTACGCAAGTGACATCATGTTTTGTAATCATTGTGTTTGATGAAGATTTATTAAACATAATATTAATGTTAATGTGATGTATACAGGTAGTTAAATCAACTAACTTTGATGCTCAAGGATTTTAAGCTTTGTCCGATTTGGTATATTTATTTAATTTGCATAAAGACACTAACCTCAAACATATACACATAGTTATAATTTCGAAGCCTTGACTAACCATACAAATAAATAAAATTCGGTAAAGTATCTATTTCTAATAATAAAATAAAAACTTTTTGCTAAATACATATGAAAGTGTTTATGCAGAACTTATGTAAAAAAGCAGGAAATATCAAAAAAATTTCTGTTTGCTTTGGTTTATTTCCGAAACGGTTGGTTCTATTTAGATAAGATTCTCTTTGGCAGATAATGACATAGATTACTTTTATTTGAGAAAAATAATTAGGTTACATTAAAACTATTGTTCAATTTTTTCTTCTTCTTTATAATTTTTTTTTTTCGCTATGGATACCAAGGCCAAAATTTATTAAGTCAAAATAATGAGGATAAATACACTATTTCCTAAAACTAAACTGAGAGTTTTGTGGAATAGAAAATATAATATGAAAGCGGAGCCGCAGTAACAGCTTGTAAATAATATCATTAGAAATCTAATTTTAAATTTCGAAGAAATACAATTTCTTCTCCTTTTTCTTTACAAAAAAGATTTTAATTATGTACCTTTATTGAAAGATTAAAGGTATTATGTAATACTTCGCTTACTTCGCTAAGGATTCGCTGAGAAAAAATGTCGATAATAACGCCCACTAGTCAATCTATTCTAAGAGATAGTTAACCTTGAGAACAAAGCCTTCGTCGCAATGGATAATATTAACTATTCGCCAAGAATACCAAACTCAAGTTTATTGCGAAATTCACTTAAAATGTTAACATTAAAATCGCTAAAACTTAGAAATAATATAACAAGTATCAAGGCCGTTTAATCCGACTATAAAATCATAATATCTATTTGAAACGTCATATAAAACAGATAGTATGCATTATCAAAACGCATAAAGCCATGGTTCGTTGATTCTCAAATTTTCAACGCTTCAAATATGAATTGTTATCTGTGATAATTTGGTTATTTATACTCACATTCATTTATTAACCACGGACCTAGTGGTAGTTTGATTCGTCCATTTTCGTTCGCGTCCATTCGCGTAAATTTAAATCTACAATAAACTCGAACTTTCGATAAAAGAAAGAATTATGATAGAATCAAAGCGTGCCTTTAGGCTATTTTATAATCCCCGCCTGGCTAGGCACGATCTTCAAGTTTGAAAATATGTCTCCTAGCATCAATACATAGCTAGGGTTCGGTATTATACAAGGTGAGTTGAGGAGGGTCCGTGCCACAGATGCCGGGTGGAGTCAAGGCTGGGGGGGGGGGGAGAGAGAAGGTCACAGCCTTGAGCAGTGATCACCTCTCTTCCCACGCTTTGGAGGGGCATTCTCCCTCCCCCATCCCCATTGGGCCATTGCACGGACGAGGCCCGGTCAGGGCGAATCCCACACTAGCAGCACGGAGTCGTCCCTCTTGCCCCCTTACCTATTGCATTGGGGGACTCCGGTCTCACTAATGCAATAGGTAAGGGTAGTGCGTAAATGCATTTCCCCCCGTCAAAAAAAAAGGGTCCGGTATTATCATTCTATACATAAACATAAATATAAACAGTGCATATCGAGTACGATAAAATGCTTTGAGAATAAGTAGTCCCCTGTTTCCTCTCTGGATAATAGCATTATGGTAAATATTTATATACCAAATAATATATATCCATCACCGCCACGCCCGTACGTTTTGATTGTTCCCAAAAATTACTTGTTATAGAAATTAGGAACCTTTGAAAATTCATTTCATTTATAGTATATTTTTATTAAAATGTGCATAAAAGTGTGCATATATATCAAAATGATTAGCAACCGAGTTTTTAACTAATGAATCTATACACACATAAATGTATTTTGGTTTTCAGATATATCAATCAATAGATGACGCTATCGTCAAATATTTTATCTGAGATCGATTATATATTTTAACTTACGAATAAACTTATTAGTGTAATGCACGTAATATTAATCGTTATATAACACCATTAAGTAATTAGGATTACACCTTAGTTACACACACGTTAGCTTATATATAATGCAGATATAAAAATATACATTACAAAGATTTTATTCCCAAAGCCTATTAACTTTTTTTCGATAAATATTATTTGCAAAAAATTACCATAACTCTATAAAAAAAAGGTTTACAATTAAATGGAATAAGCCGCAGCGTACCGGCGTACTTTCAGCGCAAAAAAGGGCTACTATTATAGATTATATACACTGACGCTTTCATTGTGTGGGTGATGATCAAAGAGAAATGTGCATGTACGAGCCGACCGTATCCAATGACATATTAGCGCCGAAGCTGCTCTCAGCCGACAAATCCGCAGAGAGGTGGTCCAGTAATTTATACCTTTCCAAAAGGACCCTAGGTGATAAGGCCCTTCCGCTCGCCTCCGTCTTCTTCATCTGGTCTTCCACAGTACTTAGGCTCGCCAGGGTCGTATCGAATGAATCCGGTTTCCGTGTGCTTGCCTATTTCTTCGTTTTCGCAGGATCGGGTGTCCGTAAACCTGCCTTGGTCGTTAGGTTTTTGCCTGAATATCGCAGAATAGTGCCCCCCCCCCAGAAAACGAGGGGCAGCCCGAACCCGAAGGCCCGTGGAGGGATTCCGGTATCCTCCCGGGGTAATTCTTTTATATATTCTGCCAATTTCATACTTTCGTGCATGTCGAGTTCGCAGTATATGTGAATTCGATTCCGTCGTTTCTTTCCGGGTTGTATGAGCAGGTTCTTAGTGTGCGTATTTTATGACTAAGATGTGTGGTTGTTATAACACCATGTAATAATAGTATATTTTCTGTTTGTAAAGTGAGTGTTGTGCGATTTTTAGTAAGGCTATAAGGGAATCTGGTTATTAGAGCGCTTCGCCACTGCTATATGGTATAAAATAATAGCCGCTCCACAATATCTAAGAGTGTATTAATCGCCATAGTAATAAGAATTCATAGTCAGTCATATCCTTCTACGAATATTACGGCGAAAAAGTGAGTAGCTAAAGTGCCTTATCAATGCCGTGGGTCTAAGCAAAAATTTGTAACTCCCACTCTCACACCAGTAAGCAATGCTCTTACTCCACCCCTCGTGATAACGTATGCAATGGTATAATTTTGAAAATAATAATGCTTACGTTCAGCTTACTTAATCACCATTCTAACTTCCCCGATTTCCACGTCATGAAATATGTCCGCATAGCCGTAATCGGGTAGAAAAGTCCCTCTACAAACCTTGATACAGAGCCTATACGTTCAGGAGCCGAGTACTACACCAGTAAACAGAATCTTTAAGATTACTAGCCTGTCGTTGATTCTCTGTATCATAAAAAATAGTCTCTCTGTCCGTCTGTTTGTTCATATATAAACTTATAAACCAATAACCGTCTTTTTAAGGACATAGATTCTCGGTATATGTTTTAGTATGCATTTTGTTACATTCTGTAATATATAAGACAAGTTATAAGAATAGTTGAGAACTAAATCAATAAAAAAGTTGGTCGTCATAACGCGCTCAGTAGATGCAAAACATCCAATGTCATGTCGTTGCCATCAATGGCATACGAGTGTTTACTGACTCCAAAGATTGTTAAACGAAACCGCGGGCTTGTAATTTTTAATAAAATTACAGTAATGTTTGAGTTTTTTTTTTTAATCCTTAGGTATCACTTAAAATCACATATACATGAAATAACCGCAATACATTTAAAAACTTTTTAAAAACTGTTGTTTGAAAAAACAAACGGCTATCAAACTTACTTATGTTGAGAAAAAATTCAACGAAATTCCATTATTAACGATGAAAAGAATAACCCCAAAATGCTACAGTTGATCCCAATGCAATTATAACATATAACGAAGGGTTATAAATGAACAGTTAATTAAATTTTACAAGTAATAACATCAGCCATTTGTAAGGAGAACGCGCACCTATTGTGATGCCTTGGAGCGATACAATTATAACCTGGCAATACTAGAAAGCGATATATCAACTTAAAGATTATATACTATAATGAAGACGCTTAGTCATAAACACAATCCTCTTTTTAAATCATAAATATATATTCTGGTCATGTTGTAGTACACATTTTGTTACATTATATTTCATATATATATTATTCCTAGGCTTAGTGTTTTTACCATCCTGGACCACATCGTCACTGAACATCAGGTGAGTTAATATAGGCCTATATCGTGTAAAAAAAAAAAAAAAAAATGCCTCAAAATTGTAAAGGAAAGAAAATATTCAGTACTTATTAAGAAAATACTTCTTTTTAAAAGATTCCATCTGACATTGAAATAATTTAAAAAAAAAAACAAATATTTTACTTGCGCTTTTGCCAATTCTTCTGCACGTCGTTGAAACAAAAGTACGTAAGTTAAAAACCCGTCTGCCCTTTACAAATGTTTTTCCGTCACATTGCGATAAACAATATAAATGAAACATCATTTAGGTAAAGAAACGCATAACGATTTTACACGAACCAGCGCGCTGTGTACCTACATAATATCCAGGCATTATTTATGGTAAAGAATATTCTCGATGCACCGCACCGCTCGAGGTGACCACCCAGCGTGATACCTTACAAGGCTGTGAGCATTACACATAGAGACGGCCAATTTCCAATTAAAATCACAGCAGGTGGCCCCGCTAGAGTGCACCACTAGAGAAAAATAGATTGCATCGACCTGAAAGACCCCGGGGCGTGGTGACGGGTTGAAAACACCGGCGCGCGCCCGAGCGCGGAGTTAATAACCTTGTCAAATTACAAATACATATACTATCTAGAGATTATATAATTGAGACGTAAAGTTTTCTTAATTACTTTTTTATTAATATTTAGACAAGGGACGTGATAATACAGTCTTATTTATATTATAATTTTCATAAACGCGTGTTCGTTTTATTACCGTCTGAATTCAAAAGCATATATCCTCATTTTAACAAGTATTTTATTTTTTTTTTCTTCCTAGTAATATGTATAGTGACTTTAACGATTTATTTTTAACTAACAATCACAAATCATTAAAAAGATTTATAATTATAATACATACATAAATATAAGAGAAGTACTATACTAATAATAATAAACAAATAATATATTTTTTTATTATATAAATAAGCATACAGATCACGTGATCTTAATGAGGGCTTCAAGAATAAGTTGTTATTACTGAGGGTTTAGTTTGAATACTTCATGCTTTAAAAAATTGTTAAAGAAGTTCTTAAAAAAAAAAATAACGTAAAAATTTAGTGTGGGCATCTCAAAAAAGTAAAAAATTATTACATAAACAAATTTAATGTCAAATATATAGCTGCATTTTTCCTTCAATACATGTTATATCTTTCTTACGTTTATGTAACGTAATCAGCATAAACGTGATGCGTCCAAATATTGAAATGCCATCTTAAAGTTTCACTTCACAAAAATATAAATATATAAAAGTCATGAGATGGAAGATGTAGGATCACCAGAAACAAGGTCCGGTAATCGAGAACAACGCATGCTTGAGGCAGATGCGAAGTAAATCAACGCGGGGCCCATAGCCACAGTAATATATGGGACTCAGATTTTTTTATAATAAAGCGTCTTTCAAGTCGTATCAAGCGCGCGGGCGAGGTCTATAATTTATTTATCTTTGATGACTTGGGAGACGGATAGTTTTTATGGTGATCACGTCAGCAATTTTCATCGTCTATACATTTCTGTTACAAATAGAAACAAACCAAGTTTATTAAGATTTTATAAAAGTTATAACAAAGCTTAGGAATAAGGGCTTTGCTTACAAAAGCGAGAGGGGAGTCTAAAATGTATAAAATTCTGCGTAATACTAGCCCTAAAATGATTAAGGACTTTTATAATATTTACTTGAAATTTCATAAAAGTATGTTTTAAAATAACGCTAGAAATAAAAAAAAAATGTCGACCAAGTAGGAGTCCCATACATACACTGTTTACACCAAGCGCGGGGCCCACAACATTTTCTACCTTCCGCCATTAGGCTAATCCGGCCCTGGTCTGACAGTAAACATACGCAAAGTTATTTAGGCGTCACAGGTTTCTAGGTTGGCATGTTCTGTTTTGATAACGTACTTGATAAGGGATTTAGTTATCAACTCTTATAATATTCAGGTGATATTTTCGTTAACATCCGAAAAAAATGGACGACAACGTTGTGTCAACGAACTGCCACGAAAATTAAACCGTGTGTTTACATATTTCTTTTAAATATTAGTTCGTAAAAGATAATTTTAGGTTAAGCTTTGTTAACACTTGCGGCAATTAGTCCATATGTTTTACTTTACAATCCAGTAACTTAATTTAGGATCGATTTTTATAAAATAACATTTAATACTGTCATTTATTTTTATTTATTACTACAAAATATTAAAAGTCTCATAACAAATATAAAAAATTAGAAGAATAGTAAATATAGACGGAAATATATTATGTTTAAAAGGGAAGCAACAGCGATACAGTTCCATAACATTTTTTTTTTAATTTTGTCTGTCTGCCTGTATGTATGTTCCTGGATTTTGATGCGACTTTTTTTGGCAGATAGCTGAAGTTACTCCGCGTAACTTAAGGTACTTTTGATTTTCGAAAATAATCTGTGGTTTTCGAAGCCGATACCTAAACGATATTTTAATGTTTAAAAAATATGTTACAATTTTCATTCGTACAAAGATCTCTCTACAACTCTCCAAAGATGTCGGAACTAAATTTCTAATAACATATCATAAAACGAGCGACCCGCATCTGTTCTAATTCTAATGGTAATGCGACATTTAGGAGAGTCTGTGGTGAAGATGAAAGTTTCCAAGTCACCACACAGTCAACCACGGTTTTGCAAATGTCAACAGAGATGATGTAACTTTTACCTGACACGGAGAAAACCCACGGTATTTCTTTAAGTAAGCCTACTTAATACAATTTCATTTACGCTGTATTGACTTAGTATATAAGTCTAGCTCTGTCCCCGCGGCTGCGACCGCGTTTCATATGTTCCTACAGTTAAAAAAATTTTGATTCGGTATGTAACCTAATTATTTTCGTAAAAAATTGTTAGTACTAAAAACAGTTTAAAAAAAATCTCATACATTTAAACCATTGCCAATGTAAAACCGACCATTGAATCGGATTTTATTCACAATTTAAAGTTTTCATTTTTTTACGCGGAACCCTCATTATTTGACGAAAAACAAAAGTACCCTAAGTTGCGCGGAGTAGTAACTTCAGCTATCTACGAAATTAATGTCCCGTCAAAATCGGTCCAACCGTTCTGGAGATTTCGCGGAACAAACAGATAGACAGACAAAAATTTTGAAAATTGTGTTTTTGGTCTAGGTTACGTTCATACGCATTTAGTAAAAAAAAACATTTTGACATTACAAACAGAAACTTCGATTTTATTTATTGGTATATGAATTTATTAGATGTTTGGGGCCATGGAAATATTAATTACGCAAGCATCAAATTTGATGTCTCAAGGAACGTGGGTATTTTAGTGATGACTACGTCAGGAATACTTAATTATTTCCATAGCGTATTTTTTTTTCAAAATTAAACATATGCGCTTATGGAATTATGGGAGAGGGCAGGTAAGAGTTTTGATTACTATTGCTGACAAAGAAGGGGGGATTGTTTAAATATTTCTTAAATCTTGTTTACGTGTGGATTAAACAGCCTCTTTGTAAATAAAGTTGACTGGTGCTTATTAATTTAAAAAAACAACAGACTACGTGAATAATATTTACGATCGTCACGTTCTCTTACTTTATCTATTTAAAAAAAAGGTCTACTCCTAGATGTTCGTTAGATAACACTGTTTTATACTAAGAAGGTCACGTGAATAATTGTGCCTCGGAATAAAATATCTATTCCATAATTTATCATTTATCTCAATTGGGAGTGTATGCTAATTGTATTGTTTGAATAAGGTTGTCTGAGCAGTGCTTTTAAATGCTAATCACTATAACTTATCAAGTTAATGTAAAAAAACCAGGCTGAAATATACAAGTACCTATAGATAAGTGACAATTCCCTACGCCAAATAAACAAATTTAAATAGATAAATAAAAAAACAAAACAACTATTCGACAAATGAGAACGTAAGACACCCACATACGTAGTAAATTTCATTAATATTGATACAGTATGAAAGCGGAACTGGTCACACGTTTGCAAGTAATAGGTATATATTTAAATTAAATTATTTAAATTAAAATAATCCATTCAGATTTAATTATAAAATATATACATATTAACGCTTTTCCCTATTAGTTAATTTCTATGGTTTATACGAGATTTTACTTTATTCACAAGTAAAAAGTATGTTCGGAAGCATGTGTCAACGAGGTAAGAAAAAACAATGGCGAACAAATATGGCAGAAGAGTTTATTTACCATAGATGGCTGTCGATGAAAGACTTTAATCACTGTATTAATAGATACATAATTTAATTGATTTAAATGGTTAAAATATACAATTCTCACGTAGATTGATATCCGTGAAAAGTAACCGTCGTGTTTTCAAATTCAATCTGTGCGTAATAAAAGAGAAATTTATTGATTATCTGTCTATATTTAAAATTATTCAGTGACAAAGTTAAATAAATACACGCATCTTAAAGTTGATAATAGCATATATGTATATCACCTTATTTATAAGTTATGGTAGTCCTTTTATGCGTTTCTCTGACATCATTGAGATGTAAATATTTACTCTACGTGTCATTATTTTCAATAATGCCTTTTGCACAGTAAACAATCTAGGTCCCTATATCACGTAAATACCACCAAAGTTACATAATAAAGTGGCATATAGAGTAAATTAATAAAAAAAACCTGGCAACCACGGGTACTGTCGACAGAAGAGAAAACTCGAAACTAGGGGAAAAAACTTTTTTTTAAAGTTTAAATTGCATAATTCGTTAATTGTAATTATTAACATATCCTTCTTTCTTTTTTTTTTTTTGACGGGGGGAAATGCATTTACGCACTACCCTTACCTATTGTATTAGTGAGACCGAAGTCCCCCAATACAATAGGTAAGGGGGCACGGAGGGACGAGCTCCGCGCCAGTGTGGGACTCGCCCGGAAATACCCACTAAAACCCGCCGGGGCCGTCCACTGCATTTGGGATGGGGGCGACACGGGGTGGCTTTCGCAAGCACCGCGTCGCCCTCTGCAGCGAACCCAGCAGGCCTCGTCCGTGCAATGGCCCGGTAGGGATGAAGGAGAATAGTTCCCCTCCACCACTTAGCCCGCCTCAGAAGGAGGCACGACCATAGGTCGACAGTCCGGGGGGCAGGAAATACGTCCTGCCCCCCATAATTATTAACATAACCTAACATTTAGTATATAACATGTGTCTGTTTTTCACATATATTGGCGCTCCGAACAATAATTATGTAGATACATTTCCATATAGTTTATTCATAATCAGAACATACGTTAGGCTGCCTACGTGTACATCTTAGTATTTATCTCTGACCTCCACCTCTTAAAAGTCATCTTACAGTTGACGTACTGTTAACATACTTAAACTATTTTTATAGTAAAACTCTTTATAATTTATTGTACTCGTATATGAATAATTTTGTTTTTATTTTGTCAATGTCAAAATATATAATATATAATACAAGCGTTATGCGCCACAAAATGAAAATATAATTCATTAATTTCTATCTATTTAATAATTTAGTACACAACAATCAACACATGCTGTATCATGTTGACGGCTGACGTCATAGCATTAGTGACGCGAATCTATAAGTTTTTACCCTACCGAGAATCGCTCAACGCCGCTAAAAAAGTTTTCACTTCAATTAAAAATAAGGACTACTGAATGACAATCTAAAATCACAAAAAAATTTCACATACACCACAGCACCTCTATTTTCGAGCTGCCAACAAAACTTGTATGGGTTCTTGCTATATCTCATTGTGCTCTGTACAGTTTTTAAGTAAAATTTATGGTTTCTTAAAAGCGTCCTATAAGGTTCTGCCGTTTAAGATTGCCTCATCGCTGCTGCTTTTGATCTTAGTAACTGTTGTTCTTCTATTGCGCCCTGTTTTAACACGTAACGATCTGGTATTTCAAAATGAACTGCTGGTAACCCTGTATAGCGTTAACAAAACTCATACGAGTAAGGATTCTTCTCACTAACTTCTTTTTTATACTAGAATAAGTGAAAGATATAAAAGTATCTATCTGAAATTTTGAAGATAAATAATCATTAAAACTTATTTTGCAGTAGCAATATATTGTATTACTGCGAGATAAAACATCGAATCTTGACTTTAAGTTTGAGATCAAACCAAAATAAAAACGATTTTTTCTGGGTGATCAATAACACGAGATAAAAAAAGATTGAAAATTTCATATTTCAGTAAGTAAGAACAGATTAAGATTGCACATTGCACTCGGCTACAAGACAATGTTAATAATACAAATCGGCTTATTTTTAAGTAATTTATTCGCTGCTCATATCTAGCAGTTTCATGTAACAAATATTTCATGAGATCTGTTTTGTGATAATCTGAATAACATTAACTTTATACAGTTGCCGCCGGTCAAGAATTGTTTTTGTATATAAAATAGATGGCTCCATTTACCGGAGTATTTCAAGCCAAAACAATAACAGAACATTATATTTGCTTAGTTAACAAGCGTACACGACCGCAGCGGTTGCATTGCAATATGATATACAACTAATTTGTTGTAGGTACTACCTACCTACCTACTATGTACGACTCGCATTAACTTTTTGTGAGTGCAAACGGGAATACGACACCTTCATTAGTTGACTCATCAGTAATACAAGCAAAAATGCATTCGATAATCATAGGAGGTGTATTTAAATATAGATTTTAATATTTTGTAATTTAAAACGACATAGAATTCAATACAAAGGTTTTTTTTTCAACGTTGGCAATGTTACGGGTGTTTTTTACATAATGGTAAAGTAAACAAACTTTTTAAATTAAAAACAAAACTGATTTCAAAAGAATAAACTATAAAAATGGACAGTATACATTTTACTTTATTTGTTAATCGGCTTCGTTAATTTTGAAATCGGTGCCAGCTTACGGATAACAAAGTGGTGTAAATGTATGTCGCTAATTATATTCAATTTTGATTAATTATTCATTAAAATCACCCTAGTTTAGTTTACATATAATTATGATAAAGTTTAGGGAGTTATTTCCATTTGTGAATAAGTACATTGGTTATTCTAACTAGCACTGACTTTAAAATTAACGAAGCACATTCATAAAGTAATTATTTATTGACTCTTTAGTGCATTTTTACAGTGTATTCTTTTGAAGTCGATTTTGTTTTTAATTTAGAGGATTCTTGTCTGCTCTTTAGTTTAAATATGTACTTTTAGGTATAGCTGTGAAGTCTACTTCATAGCTTTGGATACGAATATATAAAACACATGTATATCTATAATATTCGAGGGTTCGATTTGCCAAAAATTTTGCAAACGCTACCAACATTACACAATATAGGGTTAAACTCGGCAAAGTAATTAATTAAAATCAAGATCTACTTAGACAAAAATGCCGCTTATTTTACTAAAAAAAAAACAACCCGTTCCAGTTTTGTCCTTAGGGATAGCGACATATTCTATTCGAAGTGGGTTACAAACTTGCATAAAATACAGACAGCATTTCACGTTAAATGTACGACGAGTATATTGAAATAAAACATTTCAAATAAAAGAAAAATTAAATATTTAATTACAGTTAATAGTAGAAACAAGTTTTTTAATTGGATTTATTTGCAAACAAACAGATAAACGATTTACAACAAATAAACACTTTTATAATTTCCGTGTATAATTTTTAAAATGTGTTTTTTTTTTCTTTTTAATAATAAACGATACTATCTTCGGGTTGATATTTGAATGATCGTGTCGGTGCATATTTATATTGAAAAAAGAAAGAAAACAAAACGGCAAAGACTGCATAGGTCGTATGTTTAGATTACACACCTTTACGATCTCTTTTGAGAGTGTTGTTACTCTATGCTCTATGAATAATAGTGATGTGTCATAAATAATACGATAAGCATAACTTAGGTAATATTACAAATATGACACAGAAAATTCAATCGTACCACGCTACATTTGTAATATTTGGTCAATTCGGTATATTTGGTCAAGAGGTCATAAATACCCAATATTGATAGACGTGAGATCTTTTCAACATCATATCGCAACAGAAATTAATATTTTTAAATACTTTCCAAAAGTAAAATTTGAATAGATAAACACAATTTAAACTAAAGTAACACTGTCTGCCTGTCTGTCGAGCTTTCACGCCAAAACTACTGAACATTTTAATGCGAAAAAAAGGTTGTAAGGGGCTGAAAGAAAGGGTGGGGGAGGGGAATGAAAAGTTGTATGGAAGTATAATTTTTAGAGCTAGAATCTTGAAACTTATTTTTTAGGTTGTTCGTACGATATAAATAAATATGACATTCAAAGTTTGTAAAAGTTTTAACCTAAAGGTGTAAGAAAAATAACAATAGAGAATAGGGTATGAAAGTTTGTATGGAAATATGTAACGTTTATGTGAATTTTTTATAAGTTTGCGACAAGAGACAAAACATTAGAGCTATTCTGATGTAAAATTTACGGGGTCATTACAAAACGTGAAACTGAAGTTAACGCGTGTAAGAAAATTGCCAAGAGCAGCGCCGCACACGATAAGCAGTGTGCAGCCGCGCAGATTGGGGGGGGGGGGCGATGTAGGGTGGGGAAATATGCCTAAGTGTGCTTACACTGCTAACCCAAACGGGCAGACACGTGAGGGCCACAGATACTAAGTGGATACTACGTATCGTGAGGGCAGATGAATGTGCCACACGCATGTGAATACTGCTTCCGCTGCAAATTCATTATTATTCACTGCAGAATGATTACAATTCGATTTGCTTACACGATTTTTTGTTTATTTAATTAATGTTCTTCGTGAAATACAAATAACTACAAGTTTTTGGGTTAGGTTTTTAATTTTTTTTTGTTTTCTTTAGGGGGATCATTGTTTTGTTTATTCTATTTGTCAAAAATAGATTACTATCCAATCTTTATGTTTTGGCAAAGATGGGAAATAAAAATCGTAGTTTATAAAAACGTACTTAAATAAACACATATTAATTAATCCTTTATACCTTATGTACTAAAATACTTAGATAATTTAATAAGCTCTTTGCAGTGTTTCACTGCAAACAGCTCAATAAAGTATTTATATTTATGTGTCTTATTTGTAAGATAATTAGCCTGAATAATTAAAAATGCTACTCAAAAATTCGCTACTAGACAAAGTCGCGGGCACAGCTGGTAACATATAAAATTTCTAATTTCCTAATTATGTTTACACCGTGAAATGGTATCGGGGTCAATGCGTTATTGTTAGGTATTAACACCTACTTGAATAAACGAGACCTCCTTCCCACACACCGAATAACTCATGGGAACTGCGACCATTATAATATTAGGCCATCGGGCTATGTATGTATTTATAAATAAACTGACAGTGGTAAAACACTCTCGCTTGTAGAAGAATTTACTATGTAATTATTATTAATAATAATTTATTTATTTGGGAAACAAACAGTACATTACGCTTAAAACTAAATACATCATATATTAAAATTTCATATTCCAACAAAGTTTCCACGTATTACTAAAACATACAAGCCAACGTGTACATATTAATTTGACAATAAAAATTGTTTAAGATAAAAAAAAAAAAAGTTTCAAACAAACACACAAAAGGCACAAGCATTAAAATGAAAATATAGTGCGACAATCAAATTACAAATAGCGAACCAGTCAAATAATAAATAATTACTTTTCCAATCCAATCTTAACAATATCATCACTCTTAGTTTGAATTAGTTTTTTAAATGTGATAAGCGAGTGATTAAACATATCAATTTCATTAAAATATAAATTATGTGAATAACATGCTCTATGTAAAAATGTATTCGCAATAAAATTTGTTTTGGAAAATGCCACATTAAACAAAAATCGATTTCTGGCATTAGGTCTAGGGCATCTAAAGTTAAGTTCACTTAAAAGATAAGGCGAGTCTAACATATTATTGACAAGTTTAAATAAAAATATCTGGTCTCTTACCATGCGACGTTTATGCAGAGTAGGTAAAATAAAGTAAGTTATTACGAATAAGGGTTGTGTATTTTCACCCTTTTTCAAAAATTGTTAGCAATAGACAATGGATGATCGTCGCACCAATTTATAGTGACATTGCATTTTCTAGTTAACCATGTTTTTATCTACATAGATGGCTACAGATGGCTAAAATTTTAAAAGTACGTAGGTACCTGACTAAATCGTGTACACTATATATATATAATGATATTTTAATAGTCCTTAAAAAAGATCAATACTTATGTACAATTCGGTAATCCAAATACACAAGGTCATGTCAATGTTTGACCAACGCCCATAAATTACACAGGAAAAAAAAAAATAGACAAAGAGTAAATTCGATATTACAATTATCAATTCTAATCTAATAGTGATATGAATATTATTATCATTACTAGCCGTGAGCCCGCGGCTGCGTCCGCGTAATATATATTCGTCAGTGTTCCAATTTTTTTTATACGAAACCCTAATTACTTTCCTAAGAAAATGATAGTACTAAGATAATGTAAATATGTTTCCTATAAATTATAGCACTTGTCCGTAAAAATGTACATTGAATCAGATTTTATTCTTTTTTTTTTTTACGCATAATCCTTAATTATTTTCCATAAATTAATAGTACCCTAAGTTACCCGGAGTAACTTCAGCTATCTACCTAAAAAAGTCCTGTCAAAATCAATTCCGCCCTTCCGGAGATTACCCATTACAAACGGACAGGCAAAAATTTTAAATATTGTATTTTTGGTATTTGGTATCATTACACCATCAATATACATATTCATTTACAATTCAAGGTACATATCAATTTATATTCAAATCTATTTATTAAAAAATAATAATTTTAAAATTACAAACATACACTTCAATTTTATTTATTAGTATAGAAGTAGAGATAGAAGAAGTACTTTTGTTATTTATAAAAAAAAAAAATATTTAACTCTATGTATGAAAAATCTGACCCACCTTTTAGGTTTCCAGCGTTTCATAAACACCCCAAACATTTTCCTAGACCTTGTGATCCAAAATACGATTTAATATTTCACACACAAAACATTTGTTTTAATTTAAACAAAAAACCTTATCTAACTAAACTTCCGTTAGCGTTCATTCATTCACAAACAAATAAAATAAATCACACGTAAATAATTGCACCGTACGATAAGATAAACAATTGTCGGAACGTCCGCGTCTGACCTAGACACAGTGACTGCTAACACTGTCCTACATTCGAAAATCGAAGGAGCATCTCTACATTCTCCACGATCGATCAAATTCTATAACTCTATGTAAAATGTATTACAGTATACGGCACTTCACTATCTTGCGTAAGCAAGTCAGTTTAAAAAAATATTCGCTCATTGTCGCATCGCTTTCGTTCGTAATTCAAAATCGTTCGAATACACAGAGATATATATGCAACACAAACGTCTCAGTTGGTCAGTTGAACAGCAACTGAGTCGACTGTTGAGTCATTTGTGTTTTCATGTTTTGTGGCTGTCTGTTCACACGGTTGTGAAGTTGATCGTCTGTGTACATTCTATGCAGTACGCGAGCGCGTTTCCCGCGTTTGTGCGGTCGATCAGCTGCTTAGCATAGATATATTTTTTCTGCGTTTAACGCCATCTGTTGGTGACCATTTCACTTACATCCATTACGAGTATTTTTTATAATATTTTACCTTTTTTTGCAGTAATTGAACATAAAAAATGATAAAGAAGTTATTGTTTTAGCGTCTTATTTTCAAAAAATTATTTGTCTCAATGACTTTATTGGAAAACGAAGTCTTTTGCGCCAAAATTTTTTTAATGTACTTAGATCTTATTACCGAATAATTATTCAATATAATATAACTAATAACTTGATAGATTTTAATCGTTTTTTTTTTTTTAATTTTATTTATACCATTTCTGAGCAGTAAGTTTCGTTCAACAACATTAAACAATTTATTATTTGAAAGGAATTCAATTATGAATAATTAAAAGACTTGTAAAAATATTCATATCCATTCGAACATTCCTTTTTCTAATGACCTTTCTGTTGACACGTACTAAATTCCGGAATACACCTGCGCTAACAATTTGCCTTTGGGTACTTCATTGTATTCACTTCTACCATGTAGGTATTGTTACGAAATAAGAAAAAAGACATTTTTCTACTGTGTAAATATTTTAACACTTGTTTAAATTTGGAACTTATTTGAATATTTCGTAATAGTTCAATAAATTTTTGTGCTTTATTTAGCAATATAAATTTTTTCACCACTTCGATATAAGCATCGGTGGTTCAGTGGTAGAATGCTCGCCTGCCACGCGGGCGGCCCGGGTTCGATTCCCGGCCGATGCATGGCATTTTTGTTTTTTTTTTTTTTTTTAACTTTAATTTATTTAGTTCATTTTACTTGGTAATTCCTACAAAATAACTTATATAACTTTAACCTTATAACTTTATAAGATATTTCGTTTTAGTAATATATTTATGAAACATTGAATTGTACAACTTATATACATACATACATACATACATATGCTCACGCCTGTTATCCCCGAAGGGTTAGGCAGAGGTGAAGTAGCGAACTACACCACCCACATTCCGCCGAGCTTAGTTCCGTCCCAATTGTGACAGGGGGCGAGCCTGTCGCCATATCGGGCACAAATTCCAAACTCCGGGATGAAACTGAGTAGAAAAAACCCAATATCACTTGACCCGACCCGGGGATCGAACCCGAGACCTCAGAACCTGAATATATACTCAAAAAAAGTCGATATCATGAATTGTTAATGCTCCGTCTACATTACCAAGCGGAAAACGGATCTAGTTTGTATGAATAAATTAATGTTATGTATTTTGACGTACTGAGCACTTTTATCATTTATCTATCCTAAAGATAACTCATAAGGTGATCTACCATATGATACGTAGATAATATTATAAATGTATTTTTGATATATATAAATAATAATTTATCTTAATCAGGAACCAGAGCTTGAGATTTCAATGAAGGAAAGCATCGTGACGACCTTTTTTTTTTTTTTTTTTTTGACCGGGGGAAATGCATTTACGCACTACCCTTACCATACGCACTACCCTTACCTTACGCGCTACCCTTACCAACGCACTACCCTTACCTACGCACTACCCTTACCTACGCACTACCCTTACCAGCATAGTGACGACCTGGCCTGGTTAACTATCATCCTGAAAATTGTCACCAAGCAACTATCCGTATGTGTGTCCAATTACCATTACTTGAGATTAAGTATCTTTAGGCTTAGCACGTTTACTATTTTGAGCTACACAGTAACTTAACATTGGATTAGATTGTTATCAAAACGCTAAGTCAAAAGAGTATAAAAATTCATAGAGTAATAACCCAAAGAGTGATCGTTTCATACAAATACTCGCTTAACAATGAAGCCAAAAAATATATATGTGTGCGACACGGAATTACGTATTTACCGACACGTAACGAAAGACGTAAATGGCCTTTTTGAGACCAACTCGAAATGACTTCTTTGTGCGTGCAACTACCGCCGTTCAGATTGTTTGAATCCTATGAAAAATTACATCTAGACTTACAAGTAATGATTTTGAACCAAAAAATAATAGCATAGGCAAGTATATGTACCACTAAATATCAACCCTTATGTTAACACGGTCATTATGTTAACCCTCGTAAATAAGGGTCTCGTGGCCTTGACCTTTAACCCTTTTAACGACGTAACATTAGGGAGGTCAATTTCAAAATAGTTTTTACAGTGTTATATTAAATTTGAGCTTTTAGAATAAATCATGTGTCCGGATCACGGACTTCGATGAGCGATAATGATATCTACCACAGAACATCTTGGTGTCGCTCGTGTGAGGATTGCTAACGTTTCATTCTGAAGTTATTCTATAGTGTTAGAATAAACACGTTTAGAGCTGTAGCTCTTAGGACGACTAGGATCAGAGTGCCTCTAGATAGCACGCCGCGTGTCCTTAATTAAAAATTAGCATTTCACGTCCCTATTGTGTCAAAACGGCCATCATAGCATGCCCCTACTTTAAGACCCGTTTAAAAATAAGAAGAGCATTATTTTTCTATACCCACGAAAATCTTTTTCAAGTGATAACTTCGTTAGCGGGATTGAGCGATTCTCGATCGGGGAAAAATTTATAGCCCCGCGTTACCAATGATATGGCGTCAGCCATCAGCATGCTCCAGTACGGTAATTATATGATGGCGTTTAAAGTGCTGGCGCTCAGAGATAAATAATAAAAAAAATATACTTACTCAGCCTATCGTATGTTTTGATTGTGAATAAATTATAAAAAAATGTACGTATTGGCTGGTATGTAAAAAAAGCAGACAAATGTTATATGTTAAGAGTTAGTTTATGCCTCTCCTGAGGCGGGCTAAGAGGTGGAGGGGAATTTTTCTCCTCCATCCCCACCGGGCCATTGCACTGACGGGCCGGGTGGGTTCGCTGCAGGGGGCGACGCGGTGCTTGCGAAAGCCACCCCGTGTCGCCCCCATCCCAAATGCAGCGGACGGCCCCGGGGGGTTTTAGTGGGTATTTCCGGGCGACTCTCGCCCGGGCGAGTCCCACACTGGCACGGAGCTCGTCACTCCGTACCCCCTTATCTATTGTATTTGGTGGACTTTGATCCTCCAAATACAATAGATAAGGGTAGTGCGTAAATTAAAAAAAAATTACAATTGACAAATTATGAAACATAAACATTGAAAAAAAAAAAACAGTTATTCCAAAGTTTCGAGTTTTCATTTATGTCGGCAGACCCCGTGGCTGTCCAGTTTTTTTTTCCTTAGCCGAATACATTTTTTTTAGTTTAGTTTTCAGCGTTTCATAATAAATTAATATTATTCACTTAAATTGTTCTTTGCAATAAATTAAACAACATTCAAATAACCTTTTAGGGACTGTTCGTTAATTGTGCAAGGATAATTTTTGAGCCTCACCTCCCCTCATCCTCATGTAAGGATATGTAAGATTTCTCGAACCACCTTCCCCCTCCGCTCCTCCACTTCCTCCTCTTACGTAAGATTTATTCTCGTTTTTGTGAATAATCAAATGTTGTTATAATAAAAAAAAATAATCGGTTACACTAAAAAACTAACAGTTTGATGTAAATCAAAGTTTTTTTTTATTTTCTAGCAGATAATTTAGATTATACATACTTTATCATTGCTATTTAAAGTTAAATTTTTAAAGTTATAAAAGGTATTAGTTTGAATGAAAGATTATGTTGCGGAGACCAATAATTATTATTGAATAAAAAAATTAATCATTCAACGCTATTGTTGCTTGAAAATAAAAGAATTAAATAATTAAAATAGAATTAATACGCGAGAAGAATTCACCATAATATAATTAAAATTTAAAATGGATGAAAATGAACACATGTTTTTAAGAATTTAATAAACAATAAATATTTGTAAAATAATATGTAAATCGAAGTGTACATTGTAGAATAAAGAAAATCATTCAGCAGCCGAAATAGAAATAGATTTTTAATAATAAATTACGACTTGTAAAATATTATGTAAGAATGGATTCCTACCTACGCCCCCCGCCCCCCCACCTTCCGGCCCCATGTGTGTATAGATTTTCTTAACCCAGGGGGATTAAGTAATTAATGAATGGCCCCTTATGTATTTCGACCTCTTAGTACGAGACGATTACTACTCGTTAATATAAATCTCAGTTTTGAATCTTTTAAGGTCGGTTTTTCAATCCTCAGATAAACAGAGAGAGTTTATTCGATAGATAGCTTAGAAAAACCGACAACCACTTATGAGACAAATAAACAACCCAATAACTTTATCCGTTTGATAGTTATTAGACTCTTTGTCTGGGGGTTGAAAAATCGGCCCTTAATTTTATTAATACATTGTTTTTAATATTTCTTCCATATCATTTATTACATCAACAAATAAATCAGGGCACCTCTACGATTACCTTCTTGTTGTTAATTGGATAAACACGATTGCTCTACTTTGTACGAAGCGTGCGTTTTTGTTTTCATTGCCATAATTATATTGTTTCCTTTTTTATAAAATTGCGATACAGTGACACCGCCCATACATCGAGCATTACACACACACACACACAATATTGCATACACAATCCTGCACATAACACGCAGATACATAGGTCCTGTAAGGAACCTTTTTCTTATTATTTATGAAATAAAAAGTGTTGGGTTTAGCTATGTTTAAATTCCGCGGGAATTTTTATCGTACAAGTAGCAGCCAAGCCGAGTTTCGAACCCTTGTGCTAGTTACCTTTGGTGGCTGAATGCTTTCAGCACTCGCCCCCAAAGTTCGGTGAAGCTGTTAAGGCCCTTTCGGTCAACAGCATTAGCTAGGTTAGAAAAAAAAATAATTTAAACTTTAATTATTAGTTTAGATATACTATAGTCGATTGATATGTTACATTGACCTATGAAAATTATAAGGCAGATTTTTGAAGTTATACTTCTTTAGGCGCGTTATGAAAAAATGATGAGAGTGAAATTTTAAGATGCGCGTGCATCTGTGACACAAAATTAACAGAATGAAGTTGTCTGCTTAACCGCTCATTAAGTCTCGAAAAAAAAGCTACCAACAAAATAGAAATTGAACCTCGATATTAGTCGTGCATGTTGGTACGCTCGTCACCTCTGATCACTGTTTTCATATTTATAATATTTATCAACATGTTTCTAGTTTATACATTCATAACACGTGTTTTAGTTTCATACAAGTGCGAATTATATATGTGCAAATAAAGTATATTCAGTAGTGATTTAAATTGAATATTTTGATTGATATCACTTACTATTTGTGAATATTGGTGAAAAAAAAAATTGTGCTTATATACTTTTTCAAGTGCTCCAATATAATTGAGGTTAACTATCCGTATGTATTATTTATTGATATAAATTAAAATACTTTTGTTTAATATAATTAACACTAAATATTATTAAATTATTAATGTTAAATACTTATTATTGGTTATTTAATATTTACAAAATAAAGAAATACATTTAATAAAAGGTTTGTGACAAAAATTAAAATTGAACATGAAATTATAATATTAATTTTTAATATTTGCTATTAAATTGAATAAATAATAAATATTTATAAAAATAACAAAATAAATTTAATGACATTTTTTAATAAAAATGAAAAGTGAATATTAAATTAAGAAATCAATAAAAATATTTAAAAAATGACCAAGCTCAAAATTCAATTTTTTTTTTCTATTATTACGTCAAAGAAATATAACTTCTTACGTGCGTACATAAGTACACACACACTTTTTTTTTTGTTTTATATTGAAACGGGATCTAGGTGAGTCTAAAGCCGAGTTTTTCGAAATTCCACCCTTAAGCATCGGTTGCTGTGCTAAAAAAGGGATGACAATAGATTTTTCACTCTGGTGGCCCATTTTGGCCATTCTCACAAGAAAATTATCAAAACGTTTTTGAAGATACTTAAATTCTCTACAATTTTGGCTCTATAAGTTTTTGCCTTAGAACGAAAATTACAAGTGTCATAAACAAAAAACCCTGATAACATTATCACACATTTATTATAGAGGGTTTCATGATAAATATATTTCACTGAAGATTTTTGAAATTTAGATAATTGTTTAGCGTTATTAATAATAAAAATTAACCATTTAGATAAGGCATCTTATAGTTACAAGTCACAAGATGTCCCTTAGGCCTGTTATCACTTCATCCAACCTAATAATTTTGATTGCGGATAATATTTATATTATAAACGATTAGTCAGTTCGGTTGGTATGTCTACCGGTGTCACCTAACCCCTGACTTCCCCTCCTCCCATAAAGTAATTAAGTTAATAAATAATTGCAAATTATATTAATTAGTTATCAATTTAAGCACTGATTTTGGATACAATTTACTTTTATATAAGGCCTAAATATATTTGTATTTTAACTTTTTACCTTTATTCGAAATACGTTAAAATTATCACTCCAGTTATGTAACTATCACTTCATCGGCATCGCCAGGAATTTCCTCAGTCCTTTTAGGAATTTCAGTCGTAGTCTCCAAATTTAAGGCTTCTGACTTAACAGTTTCTGTTGTTATTTTAGCCGTTATTTCTTCCGCTATAACTTCAGTAGTTACTGGTTCAAAATCACTATTCATCACTGTCGTTGGATCATCCTCATTAATTTTAAAAGTCGTTGTTTCATTTACTATCTCATCTAGAATATCATCTATCTCTTTCACTTCATTATGTGATAGCTTATGAAGTTTGTGTTTCCAATCTTGAAGATGCTCTTTTACGCACGCCTTTTGGCATTCACTTTCACTGTCGAATTTGTTGAGGGTGTCGAATCCTCTCCAAGTGACCTTTTCGCATGTACCATTTCTGTAAGTGTATACTTCTACACTTACCTCATTGTATTGGGTTCCATTGAATTCAGAGGTGCAGGGATCTGTGAATCAGATTTCATATTGTCAAATCTTCAAGTAACTGACTGTCACCCAATAATTCGCTTGAGTTAAATAAAGTAAGTAAGTGACGTTGTGGTCCAAGGTGGTAACATACTCTGAATGTAGCTGTAATCTTTCTCACGTAATAACAAATATTGCCGACAGATTTTCACACTTGATGTTTATAGATAGTCAGGTCTTGATCATACCACAGCAAAAGTAGATACCAAAATAACAGTTTTTGTTTTTGTATAGGTCATACACCAAGAACACAATTTAAAAGCTTTTATATCTGTCCGTCAGTCTGTTCCGGCTAACCGATTTTGACTACGAGGTAGATAGCTTAAGTTACTTTTATTTGATTTGAAGGGTCCAGTATTCTGTACCAAAAAATTAAAACCCATGTAAAAAACTAAAACAAAATATAGAGACCCCTCAACGCAACAGCCGACGCCGCGCACCGACAGTCAGCCCACGACCACGGTTGGAGAAACGCAGCAGAAACGTTGGTATAGGAAAAAGGAAGGGTAACGCGTGACAACCCGTTGTTAAATAATTGCATTTAAATATGGAAGACGACAATTAAGATACTGACCATTTCTTAATGATTATTTAAAGACTAACATTATTTTACTTGGTGAATAATTGTGCTGAGTTGAAAACATAAATAAATAAAAATACAGCTAGTAATAAAAATACACACATACACCTCGTTCAAACATCATCAACAAAAAAAAAAAAAAAAAAAACATACCAGCCGGTGCTCCATGCGTTACAACTGAAGGCAGGGTACTATTAGGAACGTGTAGGTCATTTGAAACCTCCTGTATTTGAAACATCTTAGCTATGCAGAAGTGTGAGCATTCGTATTCGCTGTCGAACTTGTTCAACGTTGGGCATCCACGCCACAATTCGATCTCGCATCTCGATCCCGGCTTGTAATAGGAGAACACAGGAGTCGGTTCGACGTTACAGTCGCTTTTATTCAGAGGTTGTAAACAGTAATCGATTGGTACTACGGCAAGTTAATAGCAATTATAAAATACTCCAGCGCTTTCCAGATCTTGATTGAAGTAAAAAAAAATATTTTACCGCGTTGAGAGGGGATGACAACAAGAGATAAATAATAAAAATTTTATACTTACGCAGGTTATCGTATGTTTTGATTACGATAAATAAACTACGTCAAAATTGTATGTAATTATTGCTCGGAGCGTCAATAGATGTAAAAACCAGACATACATATGTTCAATGTTAGGTTATTTTAATAATGCCACCTGGACTGTTGACCAATGGTCAAGCTTCTCTTGAGAGAAGTGGGCTAAGAGGTGGGTGGGGAAGTATTCCACCCCATCCCTACTGGGCCATTGCACGGACGAGGCCTGGTGGGTCTGCCGCAGAGCCATCCCGTATCCATTCCAAATGCGGCGGACGGCCCCAGTGGGTTTAGTGGGTATTTCCGGACGCTTCACGTCCGGGTGAGTCCCACACTGGCACGGAGTCGTCCCTCCGTGCCCCCTTACCTATTGCATTGGGGGACTTCGGTCTCACTAATGCAATAGGTAAGGGTAGTGCGTAAATGCATTCCCCTCGTCAAAAAAAAAGGTTATTTTAATAATTTAATTTAAAAATACGTGAAATTTAACATTTAAAAAACAGTTATCCAAAATTTCCCATGAATGCCTAGTTTTTTTTTAAACTGTGTAATACCTAATCTGGCGAGCCTAACCGACTGTTGGCGAGTCCACGCTCAATATAACAGTATTGAACATAAATAAAAAGAAGCAATATTAAAAAAAAATAAGTTGTGCAAATTAAAAAAAAACAGATAACTTGAAAACTATTACATCTAGACTTAGTGAGTGTTACCATCTTTGATCACATCCTCACTTAACATCAGGTGAGATAGTGGTCAGAGCACTCTGAGTCTATACCGTATAAAAAATGAATGTTTATTAATCTAATTTTCTTTTAAAAAAATCTGAATATTTTTTTTGTCATTTAGTATTAGGTGAGCATCGTGGTCAGACGTTCAACGCCATTATCATTTTTTTATATACAATATAAAAAAAAATTAGAGATAATTTTAACGTAAAGTAAATTTGTTTTATCAGTTAAAAAAAAATGAAATGTAATATTGTTTGTTTTTATATTGTTATTCTTGAGTAGATTTAATAATATATTTTTATTAATATTTACTTACCGCTATATCCCATTTGAAATAAATGTATTAATAAAAGGATATAATAAGTAACTTCACCTTTCACGTATTCCATTATGTGCCGTGATTTTTTTATTGCATCAAAATCCATTATACGGTACATTGAGTATAATTGTTTCTCGTAATTGCTTGCTTGCCCAATTAATGATTACATAGGTTAATAAGGTCATTAAAAAAAGCAAAAAGAGTCAATGCATCGGCCGGGAATCGAACCCGGGCCGCCCGCGTGGCAGGCGAGCATTCTACCACTGAACCACCGATGCTTCTGTCTGTTATATGAATTTAATGTTTTATTTTAATATACACAAACTAAAACAACATTGTAAAAAAATTGTAATAAAACAATACTAAACAAAAACTCTCCACTTGATCTATTTAAAGCTGACAAGTTATACCATTAACTAATAATGGATTTTATCACTTTTATACATATAAGAACGAAAAAAAAAATGATAAACAATTTATATACGTTCAATAAATAACCTAAAAAAGAATTAGTAGGTACCGAATAATAAATAAGTATATTTGCGCCATCTATGAAGGAAAGTAGAAAAGATTTCACTCAAGTATAAGAAATATAACGACAGGATTACTAGGAAGTTACCGATATGGTTTGTATAATTTTTAGTAGATGTCTCTGAAGTCAATGTAAAAAATAATCTTTGGTCTCATTATACTTTAATTAAATTACAGCGATTTTCCTACATTTTAATGTTACCAGTAAAAAATAAATAGCTTTATATTAATTACAGTGAGCGTTTGGGCAATCGTTTCAATAAAAATAGTTTTTAGCTCTCCAGTCGAAAGCGCCATCTGTGAGTATATACGTGTTAACTTCTTGCGCTTGACAGTTTGCACGCATTTACTACTATTATTTGTAATTATTTTTAACTTGTTCCTTCGATTTTATTGACATTTCTTCGTTTGCTCAGACAGCATCCGCCAATTATTGCTACTAAAATCTAGAAAAAAAAAGTTGAGATTTTATGATTTCGTTGTGTTTATTTTTTTGTGGAAAATTTTAAATAATGTGATAATGATATCAAATCAAATCAAATCAAAATTTATTTATTCAATTTAAGCCCTAAGAAGGCGCTTATGAACGTCTAAAACACTACCACCGGTTCGGAAAACAACCCAGTCGAGAAGAGCCGGCAAGAAACTCGATCTGGTTCTTTTTTTTTTTCATAAATATAATACATATAATATTTTTTGTCATATAAAAAACTATACAAATCGTAGTTTTAATAATGTTAGTGGAAGCACAGAGATGTGGGTTAATTCCAGACATCACTATCGTTCACGTAATGATCCGCCCTGTAATAACCTTTTGAGATTAAAACTTGCTTGACATAATACTTGAACTTATTGTCAGGTAAATCGGTAATGTTACTTGGGATCTTATTGTAAAACCGAATACTATTACCTATAAAGCTTTTATTACACTTACTTAACCTAAAGCGTGGGACGGCCAACTTGTCTTTAATTCTAATATTAATATTATGACGATCATTCACTAGATCTAGCTTGTCTAAATTTTTACGAATATGCATTAAGTTATCGAAGATGTATTGGGAGGGCAAAGATAATGTGAGTTAGGGTACAAACATGAACTTAGGCAACGCTATAATAAAAACGCAGTAATAAAATAGCAGCCATTTGTTAGAGCTATTTCAAGTGAGTGGTTGGGAGATCGCAGAACTCACACTTTATTATTTATTATTCGATACACTTCAATCAAAGAGAACTAGTACAAATATGACATTAACCCATTTTTTTTAGTTTCAACTTGTTTATAGCGAAATAAAGCGGCACAGAAAAAGATATTTTGTTGAACTTAGCACAGGTAAAACCAAAAGAAATGGTATTTTTTATTTTAAGTACAAGTAGATTTGGAAGCCTTACCTCAAGAATAATCAAAGCGACAGTCACACTGAGCATGACATCAGCTGTTTCCTTAAATATATTGACAACCAATCGCTTGCAGCCCAGGTCGTAGTATGTTTTTTTTTCGCTTTACACGTCTCCCTCTCACGTTCTTGGACGAGAGAGGACCTGTCCTTATTGTACGTGGGGCAACAAGAGATCGGGATATTTGGTGGGAAGTAATACGGATGGTTCGGAGCTCGATAGTCTTCAGGACCGTACAATCCGCAGCAGTTGAGCTTTAAGGAAACAATAAAACTTACATTAAGCGATAATGGCTTGTAGGTCGGATACCACATCGATCGACATTACTTCGAAATCACATATCAAATTGTAGTTTAAGTTTTCGAAATGTTATTGCATCGTGAAGAAACCATAGATGGTGGCAGAGTCTGGCTTTTTAAAACCTCAAGTTGGCAACACTGTCGGTAAAAATCTCCAAGTATGTTCCCGCAATATCAATTGAGAGCTTAGCAATCTTTACATCTAATATTACGTTTTATTGTGGTCAAAACGCTGAGCTATCAGTAAAAAAAATCACATACATTCATCGTCAAAATCGTTCAATGGACTAAAACAATAGACTGAAACACCAACACACTGGAAACAACGTTTCCAATTTGTATGTTTATAAGAAGTTACAAATATTCTAAAAAAAAAAAAAAAACAATTCTGTTGAGCTATTTACACTTGACCACTTACCAATCATTGTTATTTATTATTTGTATATATATATATATATATATATATATATATATATATATATATCTGCTATAAGAGACTGGAAAAACGTTTCTTTTCTTTATCACATAAAAAAATATAATTTTTATTCGATTATCACCATGAAGCACATGAGCGAGATCCATAATCGGATTCCGAGTACGAGTAAAAGAGATAATATCAACGGAGCGCGGCGAGCGACGGTGATAAAGGCGGTTGGTGGCACATTTATAGTCTGTAGGTATAGTTTAATGCCGCCGTTTTTAGCGCAATCTTTAACTCGTATGACGTATCTTTTATGTGTTGACGTACGTTGGTACTTATAATATAGTACTCCAAATTAAAAAAATACTAACATCACTTTGAGTTGCGGTCCATAATTTCACATGTCTCGGGTTATCCTCTTTGGCCAGTCTGAAGGACTCTGATAACGATTGGCCGAGGTTCAATTCGTCTCTCTCGTTCACCTTCACCGAGACACCGACGATCAGCGCTTGGATGATCACCAAGATGAACAGGACTACCGAAGTCTGTGAAAAAAAAAAAACAATTGGCAGTTAGTAGGAACTACCGTACCGACACAAATAATTTTTCAAGACAAGGAGAAAATTCGTTGTTATTATGTTGGCGAAACGTGACAACTAAAACGAATACGATCAGCAGCGTATTTTATTTTATTTATTTATTTATCCCCTGGAATTTTCAGAAATCCTCTATATAAGGGGGATATTAGACAATAGGTTTTGCTGTTCGTTTTACCTCAAAAATAGTTATGATTGATGAACTCCCTACCGTCTAATATTATAAGAAACATATGAATGCAGGTGACTGATGAAATTTTGATTTTTCGTCAATCAACTATCCAAGGTGATGGAGTGTAATTGATTGAACGAGAAATGGCATAGCTCGATATTGATATAATATTTATTTATAATAAAACTGCAAAAACAAATATTTAAATTTTAAACAAATATTTAATTATTTCGGAAAAAATATTGGGATTTTAGAACCAATGACACAACACAGTTCTATGTGTTTTGAAATTTTTGTCTGTGTACGCAAACCTTGTAGGTTATATCCATACTAATTGTGACCAACGAAAAATTGTCCATGAAAAATATTTGAGAAAAGCCACACATTTCTAAAATAAATAGCAAAAACCTCTACGAAATCTTGCTCGTAACTGAAGATTACTTTAACCACTTGAGCGCTAACCTGGCGTTTACGCCAACTTTCCATTGTTTTCCTATTGTCTCATTTTTATGGTTAATCGACACATTAAATAAGCGTCTAATGTGGCCAGTGTACTTTTTCCATCGATCAATCGTAACTCATGATTGATGGAATTTGATTGATGAGTTGCCTACCGTGCAATGTGTGCCCAAGGCAATTGTCATTTTAAACTTATTTGAAATACACGGTATACGAGTAACCTCTTTATTTTATAAAGGAAAAACATTTAAATTAGGAATTACTCTAAGTTCTGTGTTATATCGTACTAAATAGAGTTTTGTAACAAAGTTGCGTGATATTACCATAGCTTGTAGACTTAATCTAACTTGAATATATAACTGAAAATGTTCTGAAACTTGCCTTAATCTCCGCTATAACGACCTTGAAATTAGATTATTAAAATGATGTTTATATACTAACGCTAGCTGTTAGTGCGACTCCGTCCGCGTGAGATTACATTTTGTACAGACACCATTTACTATTTTTCTCGTAACTTTTCCCTGTATATTACCTAACAAGTTATATACTAGAAGTAATATCTATTTATCTATTTAACCGCAAGGCGTCCACTGCTGGACATAGATCTCCCCCAAAGATCTCCACGATGACCGGTCTTGCGGCACCTGCATCCAGCGGATTCCCGCTACCTTACTAATAGTAATAGGTTTTTCTTTAATTCATATAAACCCATATATGTCTGTAAAAATTCCAATTAATATTTGTTTAAGTGCATACGAACCCATATATGGATAAAAAAAAAATCGAGTTTTTTATTGTTTTTGTAGTAAATTTTATCCTTAAATAAAGCTTTAATAACCATCAAACATTTTTTAAAATCATTCCCTTAATAATTTATGCAGTATAGAGGGTTAAGTACCCCATAACCGATGAGCATGTATTAAAATGAAATAAGCGAGATATGTGTAGCAAGATTTTAAGGAAGAGAGGCCTTTTTTTTTTTTTTTTTTTTAGATAGAGAAATGCGTTTAGGCACCGTCCTCCCCATGTGGGGGCAGGGAGGGTGTGTGGGACTAACATTAGGGAAGGAGACCCTAGCGACTACCCACTAAACCCTATGAGTGACCGTCTCTACCGCCACATAAGGAGGGCAACAAGGGATCGCAAGCATACACCGCGACATACCCCCCGGACGGATGACCTAGCCCGAAGGCCAAGTCCCTACCCGCAAAAGGACTAGTCCCGGTCTACCAAGACAAAGCCCCCCGACGGCTTCCCCAGTGCAATGGAAGGTCAGGGCCCCGCCCCTTTTCCCCTTTAGACAGCAATATGAAGAAGTCCCGGTGCCGCACGGACGACACCTGGACTATGGGAAAGAGGCCTAAAGTTATGTATGTAAGTAGTTATCTAGGGTAAAATGTATGTCTTCTGTTAAAAAAAAGTGATGATATGAATTTACTTACAGCATGTATGGGCTTTGATTGATTCTTGAAGACAGCTACTGCGGCATATATAGACATAGATATGGTAGCCGCGCTCGTCACGGCTAGAATCACCATCCCCACGAGTCTGTTCGATTGTTCTGTGTCGTAGACTTTTGTGGCGATGCATGACAGCATCGAAATTACGATGACTCCAAAAGATACCAACTGAAAAATGTGAAATTGCAATCCTTATGAAAAGATAAAACTGGCTTCCTATCTCTCAAAACTGCTGAATCATGCTGAATATTGTGTCAGATAGGGATGGAATGTTTTTAAGTTGCGAAAATTATAAATATGCTAAAGGAATAAATAGCATTTTTTATGAACAACTTGGTGTGTGTCCGCGGCTGCGCTCGCGTTTTATGTATGTTTCACTTCACTATGTTTTGTTGTTTTTATACGGAACCCTAATTTTTTTTTTGGTACTAAAATAATTTAAAAATATTTCTCATAAATTCTTGCCCGTAAAACTGTGCATTGAACAGGATTTTATTACATTAATTAGGAGTTCCAATTTTTTTACGAGGACCCCTGATTATTTTCGAAAATTAAAAGTACCCTAAGTTACCCGGAGTAACTTCAGCTATCTACCAAAAAAAAGTTCTGTCAAAATCCGTCCAGCCGTTCCGGAGATTGCTCGGAACAAACAGACAGACAGAAAGATAAAAAAATTAAAATTGTTGGTATAGGTATTGTATGTACATTCATATCTATTTAGTAAAAAAATAATAATTTGACATTACAAACAGACACTTCAATTTTATTTTTATTTATTTATAGATAGCTTCTGCTGAAGATCCTGACCTATCTACTTCTGTTAAGGGAGGTAGGAAAGAAAACACCTAAACTACTTTCAATTTGCTAAGGGCCAGTAAGAAATCTTAAAGGTCGCATAGTTTTTTTAATGTACAAAAAGTATCACAAGGCGTCCATGTTATGAAATACCTAGAAATCTGTACTCATATCACTAATTGTAATAGTCTTTAATTTTAGTTATTTTATGGGTCCGTATAAATATTCAGAGCCTTCACAATAAACTAAAATTGTGCTAATTCTGATCGTGTTGGCTAATAACAACGTTGCAGGTTTCGCATTACTTCTCCCACGTTCCTAACTAAGGCTGATGAAAGGAATACTCACAATAGCTAAGACGATCAACGTAATATAAATGATCTTGGTACATATCTCGCAGCTGGTCCCACGCTTCATAGTCTTCAAGTCTGGTATGTATCGTCTACGGGTTTCTTCTTCAACATTAGCCTCAGCCAATGCTGGTGAGTCGTTTTTCTCCGTCGGCTCTGCGTCTAAAGGCATACAATCCGTTGATTTTGACGTACGTTTTTTTAGCTTAATTTTACAGTTATAGCATTCACTCCCTGGTAGGTAACGGTATTTAATCATCATTCTCATGCCCTGTTCCTTACTAGGGGTTGGCGCCGTGTGTTTTTTTTCTTGCATATGTCCCTATCATCCGTCATCACTTCATTTACTCCTTTTTGTTTTATATCATTTCTTATAGACTCCATCCTTGGCCTTCCTCTACTTTTCCATCCTTCCACATTCATATTACTATTTTACTTACATGCGCTTCTACTCTTCTCATAACATGTCCATATCACGACAAACGGAAACCTTTCAACTTTTTTATCTTCGGCGCAATTTTCAAACTCCCTCTAATTCATTCAAAATCAAAATCAAAATTTATTTATTCAATTTAGGCCCTAAGAAGGCGCTTATGAACGTCTAAAACACTACCACCGGTTCGGAAAACAACCCAGTCGAGAAGAGCCGGCAAGAAACTCGATCTGGTTCTTTTTTTTTTCATAAATATAATATATATCATTTTTTTTTGTCATATAAAAAACTATACAAATCGTAGTTTTTAGTGGAAGCACAGAGATGTGGGTTATTTCCAGACATCATTATCGTTCACGTAATGATCCACCCTGTAATAACCTTTTGAGATTAAAACTTGCTTGACATAATACTTGAACTTATTGTCAGGTAAATCGGTAATGTTACTTGGAATCTTATTGTAAAACCGAATACTAACCTATAAAGCTTTTATTACACTTACTTAACCTAAAGCGTGGGACGGCCAACTTGTCTTTACTTCTAGTATTAAAATTATGACGATCATTCACTAGATCTAGCTTGTCTAAATTTTTACGAATATGCATTAAGTTATCGAAGATGTATTGGGAGGGCATTCCTTATTTTATCCATTCTTGTGATACCACAAATCCATCTCAACATTCGCATCTCAGCTACATGCAACCGTTTATGTAATGTAATGATATTACAAAACAATGCAATTCTGTATCTCCTAATATGGGGTTTAGATTTCGACAGAGTAATTCCACCAATCTATCTATCAGTCTATATACCTATTAATTATCTCAAGTTACAGTCTGTTGATAAGCACATTTCAATGCGTTCCGGTAGTTTTACTGAACCATTATGAACCTTAATTTTAACATTAGTTTTCGCAGTTGTTTAAAGGTTTCGAAAACTAGTAGACAGCCCGTCAATAAAATCACCTTTAATGTTGAAGTTGAAGATAGTACAATATACCTTCCAATGTTTGTAAGTAAAGCTGCCAGAATACGTCCATATGTACTTGAGGTTACAAGAAATTGATATTATATACAGTTACAGATGTTCCATTGACTTGTCAAACTCTATCATCATCCATCCATTCAAGCGAAAGACGTCCACTGCTGGAAATAAGTATCCCTCAAAAATCTCCACAACGACCGACCGATCATCGGATCATCCAGCGGATTCGCGCGACCTTCACCACATCGTCTGTTTACCCTTTGGGGAGCCTATCCACGCTGCGTCTTCCGGTACGCGGCAGCCATTCGAGAACCTGTTGTTCCCATCAGGCATCGATTGTACAAGCAATATGCTCATTGCCATTGGCACTTAAGTTCGGCATTTCTCCGGGCAATGTCGGTTACTTTGATTCTTCTGCGGATCTCTTCATTTCTGATTCGATCAAGCATTGAAACTCGACCAGTACTTTTTAAATTTAAATAACATCTATTAATTTACTCTCACCTTGAGCCTTCTCTGGATTCCCCATGTCGTCCCAGGTTTCACGGCTGGGGCTGTCGTCACCAATGAGCTGGACATCCGTCGGTCCTGTGTTTTATAATCTCGACACAATAATGGCACGGGCGACCGCACGAACGCACGGCTTACAAACCACAATGATCAATGGTTTTATTCACCGTGCATTATTTAGTTTTGTTGTTGCGTATTTAGGCACATATATATACTACACAATATGTATATTTCTTTATCGCTTTATATATATTTTTTTATTTTACCTTGGTACCAATACTTATAATCAAAGGCTAAAGGTATAAAATCTGTACATTGAAGATGTTTAAGAAAAAATACTATACAGGGCTTCAGAATCGACTACATTTCGACAGTTTTAATTCTTTTTGTCTGTCTGTATGTTTATTAATATGTTAGCCAGTCACGCAAAAATTACTGAACCGAATTCGATGACAGTTAGTAATTGACATATATTGCATCCGGGGGGAGAACATAGGCTGCATTGTCTGAATTCCAACAGTGTAAAGCCGTGGGCACATCTAGTATCGAATAAAATCCGCGATTTTGAAAGTGATGATGATAACTAGTTTTGTACGTGGGGAAATCCTGCATGGATATTTACCGTACCGGGCACCAAAGGGTGTATTTGTCAGACTGACTACTGATTAAAACCACACGGTATTCCTACGTTCGCCTATTCTGCTTTCTGCCGGGGGTGTTGTATCAGTGTGATCTGTCAGCCTAAGTGTTTGGATGACGAAATCATAGCACATTCGTATTTTCAATAGCCTTACTGACTATCTATACCTATCAAGTGAAAAATCCCTAGCACTGTTAGAGCAGTTGATAGCAAGTTGTTAGTGCGCTTGTCACCCTGGACCACATCGACATCAGGTGAAATTGCAGTCAAAGGCAAAACCTATTTAGAATAAAAATCAAAACGCAACGGTGATCAGTGAAAGGGATTCAAATCTACTGGTAAAAAAGAGAAGGTACCTTACAGGATCCATGTAGTGTGCAAGTGTGAATGTGCGTGTGTGTGTGTGTTGTGTTTGTAATATGATTCTTATGATTCTAGTATTTATGCAATTTCACTGTATCCAATTGGGAGGTTACTAGACTATTCAATTAATGCGTGTTTGAAAAGTTATAGGTAGCCTCAGGTGACTTTACACATGCATTATCTTCCGAGATCTTAATTATCTTTACATTTACGGTGAGAGAGAAAGAACTTAGTAAATATGGTCACTATTTATAACACACACACACACACACACATACACACACTCACACATACACACAATCAAATTTGAATTTCAAGACATTATACTGCATAACAAAATTTAATTATAATTACTTTGTAATTGGTACTACTTAAATGTTAAAATAATAAACTGTATTATAGTAAATGTACTGTTAAGTAATATACAATAAAGAAAAAAAAAACATTTATCTTTACGGATCGACTATTAATCACACGTGAGGCTGGAAAAGGGACTGGAGGGGAGAGGTTAATTAAGATAACACGTCTATTTATTTTTTCGTTAAACGAGCAATATCGAAATTCAAAAGAGTCGCATGACCTGTACTCAGTGTTGCCAGGTAACGATTTCTAAAATTTTTCAGTATTATGTTAGATTTGTATTTAGATATAATTATCTCAATTTTTTTTATTGTATTTTGTAAGTATTCAAAGGTGCAAGTGATCTTCGATAGGAGAGAGGTGGGTTACTAAGTCTATAATCTTAACGCGAACCACTAAAGGGAGTGGGAGGGACAGCAAGTTTACTAAAAACATCACGTGATTAATGTGTCAAGTACACATATAAATAAGACAATAGGAAAACAATGGAAAGCTGGCGTAAACGCCAGGTAAGTGCTCAAGGGGTTAATAAACAACGATTTATGTAAAACAATGCAGTTATATCGTTAATAAACAATTATTATTAGAAGATAAGACATTTTTTTTTAATTTGATAAAGAAAAACTTAATTATATCAGTAAACAATAAAACTAAATGATTCCCTGATGACAAATACTATACTTACAAAGGTACTTAATGTTATTAAAATGTAACGCAAAATACTTATGTTTTAAAACAATAAAAAATGAACAATGAGATGGTTGTTAGGAAAATAAGTTTTGTTTGATTTTAAATTGTGTTTTCTTTGTTTCGTGGAACAGCAAAATTATTACCATTTATCGTAAAGACCTATTTTTTTTTTTTTTGACGGGGGGAAATGCATTTACGCACTACCCTTATCTATTGTATTTGAGGGATCAGAGTCCCCCAATACAATAGATAAGGGGGCACGGAGTGACGAGCTCCGCGCCAGTGTGGGACTCACCCGGGCGTGAAGCGCCTGGAAATACCCACTAAAACCTCCCGGAGCCGTCCGCCGCATTTGGGATGGGGGCGACACGGGGTGGCTTTCGCAAGCACCGCGTCGCATCGTAAAAGACCTGCATTTTTCTAGCACAAGTTCACACTACAGAAAAAGGCCTATTAAAACTTATAGTGTGTGGAAAAATAAAAATAAAGTAACTAATTCTCTCACCTGTAAAATAATGAATAACGGATTTACGATTCTCTCTGTCAATCAAATAACGGAAATATGCATAAGCCACTGTCATTGTATCATTTGGACTAGGTAATTAAAACAAAAAAAATAACCTCAAATAATCACTTAATAGTTTGATTCTATTTAATTAATTATTCTAATAAAATTAAAAAAATAACTGCATATTATTATATCACGTCAAGTATGGTATGCGATTCGATATCTACTAATATAAGGAAACAATGTTTTTTTTTTGGTTGTCTTATTATTACAATTAGCGTGTTATATTTACGTCACTGTATGTTAAGTAATATTTTATTCGTCGGACATGAATATACGCCAAAGGTAATTTTTGTTTAACAAATTAGTCATTTATATCACGTCGTGTTCCTTATTAGGGGAAAACATGGTTCTTATTAGGAAAAACAGATTTTTGATTTTTTTTTACAATTGACTTGTGAATAACATGACCTTGGTGAAGTCATTATGACTTGGCTTCGAATGATACAAAAAGTTTGAGCCTTTTCTAAAGAAAACCATAGCATTTTTAAATATTCTCTTGGCTAACTACCACCCTCAAATTGAACTTTCACCAAAGACCTATAGTTGTGTTTTTGTAGCGTCATTCGAGAGCCATTACCTCTAGGCTTAGCGTGTTCGCCATCTTAAATCACATCGTTCTTCACACTACACGGAGGTACATACGTTCTTTAAATATTTATTCTAAATCAGAGTAGATTTACCGCTGAATAAATTCATGGGAGTTTAAGTTTCTATTAGCAGCCCAAGCCAAGGTTTGTACCGCTTTTGTACCCTTGCGCGAGTTACCACGCTCTCAGTAGAGCGCCTTAAATGATATCTATCTATATAATAAAATTCTCGTGTCACATTGTTTGTAACCAAACTTCTCCGAAACGGCTTTACCGATTTTTATAAAGTTATTGATGTATATTCCGTAGGTCTGAGAATAGGTCGTAAACTATTTTTTATACCACCAAGTGATAAGGATGGCCCACCCCAATATTTTATTTTTAATTACTTGGACAAAAAAATATATTTTATTTCTTTCTTACGATTTGCCATTAAAAAAAAAACACATAACCCTTCATTTTCACCCTTCTACCACTAACCGCCATTTTTTATAGCGTTATTATATAATAGCGAGTTTTTAAACTCATTGAATTTGCCAAGCAATCCGCCGCACCATTTACAACAGAAGGTGAGATCTCCGGTTATTTTGCTTCGTAATTTGAACCCACCACGGATGTGAAATGACACGCTATTAGTCATCAAAAATTTAATGCAAGACATTGTCGAATCATATTGAATGACAAGTTCCCAGGCGAAAATGTATTGCTACCACGAATCCTTATGATTGCCAAAGATGTGGCAATTGAACTCAAACGCGTTCAATTTCCAATTAGATTGGCATTCTCAATGACAATCAATAAGTCGCAAGGCCAAGTAATGTCTGTTTATGGTTTAGATTTGAGCACACCGTGTTTTTCACACGAACAATTATTATGAAGAAGAAAGAATGTCAGATTGCTTAATTACGATCGAATGATACTAAATACTAACCAAAAATATCCTACACTTCATTGCACTTACAGATTAATATCGTTTTTTAATTGTCTTAATTAGTGATAGCAAATACGGATAACATTTTATTAATTTTTATATAACTTATAACAGATATAATTTTAAATATATTAGTTAAGTTAATAAAGTACAATAAATTAACAAAAAAAAATGTTATTGTTATATCATTTTTATAGGCCGTAATCGTCCACAGCGCTCCATTGTTCTTTAAGTCATAAATCATTTCCCCAAACACAATAAGTTAGTTATTTTTTATTTACCTACCATAATATTCCCTAGAAATATTTTATATGGCAAAACAACGATTGCCGGATCAGCAATAAAAATCAAATATTTCACGACAATGGACACAATAAGCGACGCTTCGCAAGCGAACTCAACATACGCAGGTCCTATTATCCATCCATCCATTTAACCAAAAGACGTCCACTGCTGGACATAGGTCTCGCCCAAAAATCTCCATGAAGACCGGTCTTGCGCCACTCGCATCCAGTGGATTCCCGCGGCTTTTACCAGGTCGTCGGCCCACCCTGTAAGGGGCCTTTTTTTTTTTTTTTTTTGACGGGGGGAAATGCATTTACGCACTACCCTTATCTATTGTACTTAGGGGATCAAAGTCCCCCAGTACACTAGATAAGGGGCACGGAGTGACGAGCTCCGTGCAGTGTGGGACTCACCCGGGCGAGAGTCGCCCGGAAATACCCACTAAAACCCCCCGGGGCCGTCCGCTGCATTTGGGATGGGGGCGACACGGGGTGGCTTTCGCAAGCACCGCGTCGCCCCCTGCAGCACCCTGTAAGGGGCCTACCCACGTGGTAGCCGTTTCGTGGTACCCATTCGGGAACCCGTTGGTACCATCGGATAACGATTCTGTGAGCAATGTGCTCAGTCCACTGCCACTTAATTTTAATAATTCTTTGGGCAATGTCGGTCCTATTATGTTGAAGGCTAAACTAGGAATGTTCGGAGTTTACTTTTTATATCATGAAGGTAGCAAATCTGGTGTGTACCAGCAATTCATAACTTAAGGAGTTAAGCTTTTCAAGGCTTTTCAACTTTTCCGTATATTTTTTTTGTGAAAATTAAGACACGCGACTTAATAAAAAAATGCAAGGAATAAAAAAAAAGGATGCAACCATGGAGACTATTTATAGAAGTGAAAACTCAAAACTTTGCAAATACTGGAGTTTAATGTTTCCATTATAGTATGAATAATTCATATTTCATAATTTGTTAACTAAAATTAAAAAGCTTATAAAGGGCCAGCACTTAAACGCCATCTTATCCCTAGCATACTGTGGCATGTTGACGAGTGAAGACATAGCATTGTAGGTGACGCGAATCTATAAGTTATTCTATTAAATTATCCTATCGAGAATCGCTCGACGCGCATAAAGATGTTTTCAATTAAAAAATTAAAATTTAAGAAATATCATCCATACAGTGAATAATTGTAAAGAATTAAAAAGATCAGTATTTACGAAGGTGGTTCAGCCGGAGTTTTTATCTTACAGGTCGCTTGTTCCTCCTCGATTGTACTTTAAATACATTATTAATGTAGGGAATCGATATTTGTACACTTTTCTATTTTAGTTGTCGGGTGTGGCGAGGCGCCCTTACAAAGCCATTGTGAGATTCTCGATAATGTACAGTCGTAGAGTCAAGTGTATTATTTTTTTGTTGTTCAATAAATACTATTTAAACATAAGAAAAATTTTAGAATTTAAGATTGCACCTTCAAAATTTTCTTTACATTTTTACCATAATGGAAAAATCATCATAAACTATTTTCACTGAATCGCGGGTTTTGAAGCATTTTTAGTGCGTAATTGAAACAAAAAAAAAAATTTTTAATAAACATGTTGGTCTCTGTAAGTTGAAGGCTGAGAGGAGTGGTCTCGATTTCATAATTTCCGTAGTTGTTAATATATCAGACGATAAAAAATTTAATAATCTTAAAGCATAACCAAAAAAGAAAATAATCAAGGGATTATTTCGCTGGTAAATAATCGATGATTTTTTTTGAGATATTGGCTTATTCTGTTGACTAAAGAGGCTTTACATTGTAAAGTTTACAATTTCACTAGGATTTGTGGTGAGCACTTAGGGCCGCTAATTCTTGCTATAACAAAAGCACCATAATTAATGGTAATAATCTCGGCTTAGGCAGTTGCCAATGAATAAATATCACGGAATTTATCCCTAAATAAATATATCTGTTAAGATAGCAAAATAAAAATCCTTTGCATTAAGTTTAGAAGACTACCGGAACATGGTAAAAAAACAAAGGCACGTTTCTCGGTTTCAGCTGTTACGGGCATGCAAATTCCTCACCCGGCATTTCCTATCTTAAACCGACCTAAACCAAAACAAAGTAAAAGCAAAAATCAATACAAAACTTTTATATCATGAGTGTATCCAAATATGAGATGTGACTTTTTTTTTAATTTGACCTAACTTCGTATAATTTTACTAATCTTCAGTGCTTCAACAAAGTGGAGATCTTTTGTTAAAGCGTTCCAAGGAGTTATTTTCAATTAACTTCACTTGTACACAATAACTTAATTACATCACATAAACCCCACCAAAATTACATCATATAGAATCATATACTGCAAGTAAATAAATTTAAAAGAAGAGCTACTACATGTCAGACCAAAATTGCGCCAAGAATTCTGTAAATTAAAGGGTGTTATATGTGTTGCTAGATGTTGCATGAGGTTCCTCAGTCGGAGATCGGTGTACGTCTTGGGCGTTGAGACATACTATTGGTTTCACCATTCAGCGGACTGGTCGAAACCCCATTGCGATTTTACAATAGAAGAGGTCGCGCTCGGCTTGCGTCGAAGCGATTATCTTCTATAGAAAAATCGCGATGGCGTCCCAACCTGCCCTCTATGTGGCGAATACATTAATCTCGAACCTGACATAAATATTAAACTAAATTCAATTTTTAACAAATCAATTAATATATCATACTCATATTGGCTTCTACAAAGGCAATATTAACTTGTTTCGCCGACTGTACGACAATAGGACATTGGTACAAAGCATGGCACGGGTTACCATTTATTGGTGTGACACCATGGTAACGGTAGCACAACACCACGCACAATCGTGGTGGTGAGTGGTGCCCACCCACTCACTCACATCAAGGCCGTGTTAAGGAAATTTCGCAATTGTTTGTATTATGTCCCGGATTCACAATGAGAAGGTCATAGCATATAGATTTTAAATACATAAAAATCCATTACCAACTTTGAATAAATTGAATAAAAAGAGATTCCGAGGAATGAACAGTTTTTTTATTTATATAATTTACTAGCTGTGTGCCCGCGGCTGCACCCACGATTCATACATTTTTCACTGCCTAATACAGTTTGCAAATAATCATTGGAAAAATAATGATTGATGGTGTTGTCCATTGATTCGTTTTTTGTTCTAAATTTCATGAGTTTTAATTTTTTTACGCGGAACCCTAATTATTTTCGAAAAATTAAAGTAGCCGAAGTTACCTGTAGTAACTTCAGCTATCAAAATCGTCTGAATCCGTCCAGCAGTTCCGGAGATTACCCATTAAAAACAGACTGACAGACAAACATTTTAAAAATTGTTTTTGGATATAAGTATACACATTTATATCTTTTTAGTAAAACAATTTAATTTTGATATTACAAAGAGACTTTTCAATTTTATTTATTAGTATAGATTACGGCCACGAATACTAGTTCTTTAGGCCCAATTTTGTATTATTCGTCTAATCTTCAGTACTCGAATAAAATGGCGATCCATTGTAAAACTTTCCAATGGAGATTTTGGAGCATAATTTACGATCTATTTTATTAACCGCTGCAGCACTTACCTGGCGTTTACGCCAGCTTTTCATTGTTTTCCTTTTGTCTTATTTTTATGGTTAATCGATATATTAATATGACAAAAAGAAAAATTATTCATAAAAGAATTCAAACTAATGCTAATTAGGGCCAACGACACATGGCTCTTGGAATCGAAACATTTTATTTATACTTGAGCAATAAGTAATTTCTTTTAAAGACAGTCCAAATTGTAGAAACGGAGGATGTACAGGGTATATCATTAACAGTTATTACGATAATATAGCAACAACACATATTATACCACACATTCATTTAAAAGAGATTGAAAAGTTTTTGAGTTTATTGATTTACGCGATTATTTTCTTTAGTTCGTAGCGAGAATATGTGGAACTGAATTGTAACAAAATAATTAGTTTTACAAAATATATTCATTAATATTTATTGTAATCAACAAGCTTTAAAAACATACAATAATTAAAATAAATAAATATAATGTAATCTCAAAAACAAATAATGAACAAGAAAAAAACAATGTCAATTTATAATCTAGAAAAACAGTCTGATTTCACCATTGACGCTTTAAATCACCTATCTCTTTAAAGTTTCAAATACTCCTTGACAAGTTCTAACAAAGCGGCGTCATTTTGTTTGAGCGATTTATGAAAAGGGGATCCTAATATCAGACTTGGCTGTATTATGTAGATGCCTTTGCCTTTTTCTTCTAAAGGTACACATGGAAACAAAAGAAATAGGGACCATGAAACGGTTTAACGGAATATATTATCGTTTCTCATACTTTTCCAAATAATTAAGCTAAAATATAAAATGTGTATAAAGTAACATGAAAAAATACGGATTTCAAGACCTAGGACCGATAAACTTGACATTATTTTATGTGAAAGAGGGGACTTTGAAAGAGGTGGTTGCCCTGTATTTATGAAACGATACATTTTTTGATTAAGCGAAAAATATATTTATTGTATTACATACCATGTTATAGTGTCACTTATGTTTGTAGAATTCCGTAGATTTTTAAATTTTTAGTTATAAAATAAATCCTCTTTGCTTGTATTATGCCATACAGATCCATATAACAGTACTGCACTATATCGTAGGAATTATCTTACCCTTGGAACGAGCATTAATAAAATTCTTGCACGAAGGTATAAATCTTATCATTTATAATTGAAATATGCTACATTTCGGTTCAAAAAAGTGTTCCACATAGTCTGTTGCACTCTTTATAATTTACATCATACGGATTATGTTCAGTATGTGTTTTTGTCGAGTTCATTTAAATTAAACGCATCAAGTAAATGGCTGAATTTCAATATAATCTTTGTGTTGTGCCCCACAAAATATTCGAAAATATTATGAAACAAAAATGTAAATTGGTTAATTAGACTTAAAAATGTTCGCAGGTAAAATGGCTATAATAATTTTTACACGTCTCGTTTCCACTTATTTACGCTTCTCTTATTACCGTTCATCTAGTGTCCTCTTTCCATGCCTACCCCTTCTTTATGTTGAGAAATGCATTTACTCATCCCCCTGCCAACTCTAATCCGGGAGATGAAGCGCTAGATATACCAACTAAAACCCTTCAGTGCCGTCTCCCTTCTTACTTGGGGGCGACGTGTGATCAATATGGCATACTTCGCATCGCCTCGACGGTAGGCTCAACCTATTACGAGTCCCTCCCTTATCTTCCACCCAAGGGGACAGCTTGGAACTCCTCCTCTCCCTCTTGCCTATCAGAAGAGACTAGGAGGAGAGGAAGGAAGAGGATAGAAATAGAGAAGAAGGAAGGCACACTTTCCAGGTCCCCCTCAGGCGGCGACCCAAGACATGTCTCGTTCCCCAACTGGGGAGGCTCTTGACATCGCCGCCAGCGCGATGCAGTGACAACGACCATTCATTGAGCATTACACGCAGAACACTGCATACACACTCCTGCACATAAGACACAGGTAAATAGGTCCTGTAAGGAACCTTTTTTTATGTTAAATAAAAAATTTAGGGATAGCTAGGATCCAATACGCGAGAGGTTCGTACCATTTTGGTAACCCTTGTGCTAGTTACCTTTTTGCGACTGAGTGCCTTCAGCATTCGCCCCCAAAGCCACGGTGAAGCTGTAAAGGCCCTTCCGGTCAACAGCATCAGTTAGGATAAAAGAAATGAAGAAGGAGGGAAATCAATCGTTCCATGCCTTCCTCTAGAGTCTCATAGCTCATCACATCTCGTCTTGTCTACTCTCAACTTCTCATCTATGTCCTTCCCTTACCGCAAGTAATTTAAATCAAATGATACCATTATAGACTAATAGGAGTTACGCGTTTTGTCAAATACTAAATAGTAACGTTACCAAGAAGTACTTGGTGTTTTATTATTTCTATCTGCAAAAAAAGGAACTCTTTTCATGTAGAGTACTTAAAAATACGTCGAACCCTCGTTACCAAAGTGTTTAGCCATGAAAAGGTGTTAGCCCTCTGGGTTAAAGACCTCTTTGGTTTTAATATGGTTGTCATGGAGATATGTCATAACTGTTTTTTTTTTAACTTTCGTTGTTTTAACATGCAAATGGCTTAGGTATTATGAAATAAACAGCCTTTTTGGTAAGTTAATTATAATTATGTGGTTCGAGAATATAATTTATTAAGGGCAATTCTTCTTCTTCAGTATCTTTAGGGAGCTCTAGATATAGACATGCTGATCCCTGAACACAACGTATCTGTAGTGGGATTTCAACATGTGCATGGTAGTCGCGACCCAGTCGGGAACACATCCCTAATATACCCCTTTTCTTCTTGCCTAAATATTAGGCGATTTGCAATCAACAATTTCGTTTATTGGATTTCATGTAAGGAGAAACCAGAAATATATACAATTTGGATAGACAAAAGGACGTAAAAAACAAGTGAACTGAACATATTAAAAAGTATATGGACGCCACTTATAACGGACCAACCTAATAACCTTATAGTTCGATAAAACCGGTTACTTACGATCTCTATCATTTCTTTACGACATGAAGGTATATAACAAGAGGGGCGAAGTAATTTAGGGGTGGTGTTAGTTCGTGACTCGAACCCTAGCACGCGATTTCACACTACAAGAGCCGAGACTACTAAATGCCGAACGTTGACGGCCTTGCCGCATTCAACCGCCGTCTCTGATCCATAATATTACGCGCCTTCAATTAGTGCGAACGTGTTTTGTTTTTAAAGAAGAACCTATTTGGTACTTTCGTTTGAAATTTTGATTAAAAACTTTTTTTAACAGCTGTGTTAGATTTTTTTTTATTTTAATAGGTAATAAATAATTATCTATGATCTTTTGAGTGTATCTTTCGTGAGAGTTTACTAACTACAAATAAAAGTAATTAAAAATGGAAGGCTGTGGTATGAGCTGTATAAAGTATCTTCTGGTGGTATTTAACGGGTTGTTTTTGGTGAGTATCCATTTAATTTTATCACTATAATAATAATAATGAAGTATTTATCTTTACAATTGGGATGAGACAGCCCACTATCGTAGGTTATTTTAAAGTTTGTTATTTCTGTCGAGTATTTAAATTTGTCATGGGATTTTGCATATTTCGTTTAAACATACTTATGCCTGTTGTTTCTTTAATAACATTAGATATTATTCATTACAAATACTATGAATTAGAGATTGGGAAAACACTAAATGACTTAGAAACTAAAATATTATTATTCATAATTTGATTAACGTAAAGATTATTTCGTTTATATTTCGTTAATTCATTTCAAAATATATATATATATATATCTCTATCCTGATGTATTTGTTCTTCATTCGTCTTTATTAAATAAAAAAAGCATAAACAAACGAGTTAATTAAAAAGGTCGGTCAATGTAAGAATTCATTATTACAATGACGTCACTCTTACAGAAACATGAGTTTGTAGTGGTAAGGAGCCTGCTCAGATTAATTAAAATAAATAGTTAATATGATGAATCAAATACCGAAACAGATTTTATCATACAAAAAACTAATATTTTCTGCCTTTATTCTTATGTTATTTGCTTTAACTAAGATATCAAGAAATAATAGCATTTATTTGAGTTTAATAATTAAGAATTCAATTTAACATTTTAGTAGCATATTATACATTCGATTTATATTTTATCGAAACGATGATGGCTCAGCGGTATGTTCGTATACTGCGTCGAGGGACGTGATGTCGAATCCAACGATGAGTATTTTTTTTACATGAAAAATATCTAACGAAAATTCTCCTGCTGCAAGCTATGAGTCTTGCATGTGGAACTTCTAGTGCTTTTTGGGCATGGTGGTAGTACATGTCTTAATGCCCAACAGGTTATCCACCAATCTCAAGTTTGAAAATCAACTCCAAAAATCTATAAGGTTTGTTCCGGCAGGATCACTTAAGTGCCAGTACTGGCTTTCACGTACTTTTTGACGTAGCTTGATACCAATCTTAGATCAAATCATCACTTAACATCAGGTAACATTGTGGTATAATGCTAAAACTATATAATATTATAAAAAGTGTAAATTACGAGTTACGGGGCTTTACCATAATAATAGTTTTTGTTTTATCAACCTATCCCAGTAGGCAGATAGCGTGGTTATAGGTAACAGTAATTGATTTTTTTATACCACTACAGTGGCAAACAGGCATACGATCCACCTAATGGTAGGCGGTCACCGTAGCCTATGGACGCTTGCAACACCAGAGGTATCACGTGCGCGTTGCCAACTCATTTAAAAAAAAAACTTTCTTACGATCCTTTTGAAGAACCCCATACTGTATTTCGTTGGACACTGCCTCTGGGAGCTCATTCCACATCCGGATAGTTCGCGGAAGGAAACAACTCTGGAACCGTACTGTCCGGAACCATTTTGGCTCGAAGATGTGAGGGTGAACTCCCTGCCGATGGCGAACCGTATGATAGCAGAAATTAGGGGCAGCATTATGTCGAACAATTCGTCTGACCACAACCCATTATACAACCAGTAGAATACACATTAAGAGGCAAAGTCCCTACTTAGACTTAGCGGTTCTAAACCGCTTGTGAGATTGGAATCGCCAACGATTCTCGTAGCACGTCTTTGAACCGAGTCAAGTGGCTCGAGCTGTGGTATCCAGGTGCTCGCCCCCAGAGGTGACAGCAGTACACCATATGGGGCCGGACTTGCGACTTGTATAGCTGCTATCTTTGCTCCGATCTGAAGTATCGCTTCGTTTCATTCAGCACACCTAGCTTTTTGGATGCCAGCTTGAACTTGTCTTCTAAGTGACTACGGAACTGAACATCACTGAAGATGTCCACACCAAGGATAGCAATGCTGTTCGAGATAGTAAGGGGTGCGTCATATAATTGTGGGGCTACAGTAAATAGGGTTTTCTTAGCGATGAATACGCAAACTTGAGTTTTAGTCGGGTTAAATTGGACTAAATTATACCGACTCCATTGAAATACTCCTGAGAGAGTGTTCTCAATTTCCAACACCAGTTGTTCGCGACTTCTTTCCACAACAGAGCGAGGTATGTTTGCTCGGCCTGTGTATGAAGCATTTCCGGTACTGTCGTCTACATAGCAGTAAATTTCTTTGATGGACAGCAGAAACAAAGTCGAAGATAGTACAGAGCCTTGCGGAACACCAACGTTTATATCCATGCTATCTACAGCTTTTATGCATCTGCCGGATAGAAAGCTAGCAATCCATTTGCACAAACCTTCGGGTAGTCCGTACTATGGTACTTCGATAGAAGACCCCAATGCCAAACCCGATCGATCGCCTTCACTATATCTAAGCTAACCGCTAATGCCACAGGCGAAACGCAAGGAAGTGGAACACAACGCCTTCAGTAGTGAGTGCCCCGTAAGAGCGAAATGGGATGACCTGGCGAAGGCAACGGTGGCCTATTGCTGAGGGTCCGACAAACGGCACCCTAGGAAGAAAAATGTGTGCTTGGATGCTACATGTAAGGAATGGAACAAACAACAAAACAGTTATAAATAAGACACGTCCCATGGGGTTGATGCCAGTCTCCGCAACGAGATACAAAATTATAAAATAATAACGGACCGGACTAAACATGGAATCATAAACATAGGATGCTTAACTATCATAAAGGAAACCGAAGAACTGCTTGACAAATGGTAAAATTTTCCCGTAAAACACGCACCATTTATGTCTAGAATGAATCGAAACGAGAAAACACCCAAATTTGAGAAAGTAGCAATCCAAACGTCAAAACATACCCACCGTCATGGTCTGATCAGCAAATGACCCCCTCGGTCGGAGGCGGGCGACGACCGCATGGCCCTGGAACAGATAGTTAAATGTAGCGTCTGAAAACACACAAGAACGACCTCTTGCTAGTCTCTGGCCAGTGCATATGCAAAGAGATAGACAGGATAAAGATTAGAAGGAGCTTGCTTTAGACCTGCAAGAGTATAAATAATATGATAGGAATATTCTGTGAATATTGCTACATAAAATAGAGCACATGAACTGAAGCAACTCCCGTGGAACGAAAAACTGCAATTGCGATGGTTTTTGTACAAATCAACACAGTGCAAAATTAGAAGGATACTATAGGAAACGTACAATAAATAAAGTAAAGAATAACAAAATAAAACAAATAGAGAGTGGATTTAAAAAATTAAGGAAGTAAAACAAAAGTAATAAATAAAATCAGAACATAGAAACGGATCAACTGCTAAAACGAGAAATTAGAAAACATAAATAAAGAAAATAGTAAAAAGTAAAAGTAAAAGTAATGAACTAAGGTAATGCAAAATAGTAAAAAACCCAATAAGTAAGAAATAAAGATAATTAACAAACAAATAAATTAAGAAGTAACAAACAGGAAAAGATAGAAAAAGTCTCTGATTACGTTAGAGGTTGCGGCAGATACGCCTAGAGGCGTATCACAAAAAAAAAAAAAAAACCGCTAATGCCTCACCCTGACTCGCAATAGCTGAAGCCAATCGGTGTGTGAGATAAACTGGAAGATCACTGGTTGAGCGTACGTGGCGAAAGCCATATTGTCGCTGAGCAAATCGTGTTCCTCTATGTATCTAAGGAGTTTAAAGTTGATCACACACTCCATCACTTTAGAGTGAAGGGAGGTTATAGCGATAGGCCTGTAATTCGATGGATCTGACCGATCACCCTTTTTGGGCACTTGATGCACATGGACTGTCTTCCACAAAGACAGAACTGTGGTAGGAAAGCGCTAAAAGACACGTTAGCACAGGGCACAACTCAGGAGCACACTGCTCGAGCACGACTGCTGATATGCCGTCTGTAATGGTATGGTATGGAGTAATAATATTATATTTTAAAAACCCTTAGGAAATAATTTTTAGCTGACTTATATTTAATTAAAACTTGTATACAGACTTTATATAAGGTATGTGGGACACCGAGACATATATGGAAGTTGTTCTTAAATGTTTTATGAATACAGTGTTATGTATTGTATATATTTGCTTGAAGGTATCGAGAAACGCCAACAGGATTTTTAATGTTTTTTTTTTTTGTTTTTAAGTATCTCTTGTCAGTGTTTGGAAAACAATCTCACCTGAAGACGTGGCCTACAACGGTAAACACATTAAACTTAGATGTACTGGCTCTCAACTGATGCTGCCGGAACAAACCTATTAGTGCGCGGAGACAAATTTTAAAACTTGAGATTTGGGAATAACCTGATGGTCACTAGAAAATCCCCTATTATCGTCCTATATATTCGGCTTCCTCACGATGTTTTTGTTTCACTGAAAGCTTGTTATTAGAGATGGGTTATTATGGATTCGTTTCATATTCGGCATATTCGGCAACTTTACCGAACATTCGTATTCGGCAGAATATTCTTCCAAATCACTGAACATTTAGCGAAATAGTAATCAAAGTTTTCACTATATTAAGCTATTTATAATTGAGTTTGATTAAATAATTCAATGTCTTGGAAAATCAAATGTGTGTTGTTTTATATAAATAAACTATCACAAAAACTTTAACATAGCATACTTTGGAAATAAAAAGGAAACTATAAAAAAAAGCACGCACGGGGCTAAATTTTGCTTGGTACTATTTGATATAATGATAATATAATTTATAATTTCGATATAACAGACCGGAAGGTTCTACATCAATCTACATGCTTTACGTAAACAAGGTACAGTTTCGTCAGTACTATGAGAAACAAGTACGCCGAATATTCGTATTAGGTGAAACCCATGCTCGGCCCAACTCTACATATTACTTTTATGACGAAACCCGCTCTAATAAGTCCATCTATACAATCCCTAATCTAAAATAACTAATCTATTTAATAATTCGGTTATTTATTCACGACATTTTAAACGTTTAGTCTGATTTACCATTTACTATAAGTAGAGATCAGGCGCAACACAATAATGCGTTAGACACAAACGTTTCCTTAATAAAATTACGTAATTCTTGTGAGTCACTTTATTGTCTGTGTTTATTTAGTCGTTCGTTCACTCTGAACAATATTCATTGGATCATTTGTTTTTATTCATTCAAATCAGATTTGTGTCTTGAATGAAAAAATCACGTTGCACGTTCTGAATTCATAATATTCAACTTTGACCCCGCTACTCGCACTAAGCTAATTTTACTAAAGAGTAAGCGAGATAGATGTACTAAAATGTCTGTATAGTAACTGAATATTTTATCCATTAAATTTGATTTTGCAAGTGAATACGAGACGAGTTCAATTTATTAGAGATCAAGGCTTTGGTTGAAATAATTTTCAATTCTTCAAAAATTCGGTGAATTTAGGTAGTTTTTTTTTGAGTTTTTAGAGAAAGTATTTACACTATGCGCTTCAAATAAGAATGTGCGCGTCAATGACCTTGATCTGTCAAAGCTGATAAAAAAGTATGGAAAGAAACAAAAATATTTGCACAATTTTCTATTGTAGTTATAATTGTTTTGTTTATGTTAGGATGCGCGCGCAACCGTCACAAAAAAACAATAACCTAAAGTTTTTCGTCTAAAACTTCTTACGTGCATACATAAGTACACACACACTTTGTTTTAGTAAATTATTTACCTAATTATTGAAACTATTAATATGCGTTGTTTTAATAAACCATACACACCTATATAATTATTTCGGTAGCTATGACGTCACAATATGAAGCAGGTCCATGCGCAACTTATTTGAAACGCATTGTAAACGACATAATTTCTTACAAACAAAATTTCATATTAAAGGAAGGAAAGAACTCTACGATTAAAATTGAGTGATGATTCTTCCAGTGGAAGAACACTCTAGCACGCGATTTGACAATTACGAAACCTTTCCGAGGGTCGTCTAATTATGCATTTCAGAGTGATAAATGTTTAGGAAAATGACCGATTTACAGTCATTTCAAATCCTCTATAGAAATGTATTGACGTTTATAATATGATATTTTTCTATGATTAGACAACACTAACTATGCCCGTGACTCCATTTGCGTAAAATTCAGTGTTTTTTGAATCGACAATTTAAATAAAACATAGATAATGTTCCTATTTATATTGTTAAACTAAACGCCTAACCCTTTTATGCCGCATCTAGTTTTCGAAAATCTGAAATGTCCTTCGATATAAACATTATAGTTATTTTCAAATATACATAATATGTTTTTATTTAAATGACATGTATCATGTGCCTTGTTTTACAAAAAAAAACCTCAGTTTCCGGTGTAACATGATAGTCATCGCGTGAAGGTCGATCGATTTTTTTTATGTTGGTACTAAATAGAACCTAAATGACAATTTTATGTAATGATGAGAAAATTATTATTATTCTGTGATCGAAATTCGACCCTACGTCTTAAACTATAGAGTTTCTTATATAAAATTGTATTTTCATAAATTGAAATGTTTATTAGAGCAGTAAATTGTTTGTAGAACTTTTCAAAATATAGAGAAATCTCTATACTAATAAATAAAAATGAAGTGTCTGTTTAATCGCTAGTAATGTAAAATTATGTAATCACAGACACAGGAACACGTCGCGACATATCGAGTCACTGTGACAAGTTTTAACTGTAAATTGGCGTGGGTTCGAATCCTGAGACGAAGGAATAAACCGTGGAAGAAATCATCGTATGATAGTAGCTAGTAAGGCGCCAATTTCTAGTTGAAGGTCTACCACTAAACACATAAATAGATAGATATGTATGTTCCGACAGCAATACTTGAGAACTAGAACTAATTCCTCTTGATTTCATATCTTAGGATAAATGATGGAAACACGCGAAAACAAAACACTATAAAAAATATGACAATGACTCGTCTGATGTCTAATACTCACAAATATCACCCGCGGACATATGTAGACGTAAGATAGGGTATCAGCGATACTACTCGCACTAACGTAATCCTAGTAGGGCGTAAACGAGATAGAAGAAATATTAAGAAGTTTGTTTACTTTTATTTACAGTTAATATTATATTTAAATTGTTACGAAATAAACTATACTAAGTAATTTTAGATATTTCTGTTACTCTGCGTTCATGGTTAAAATGAAATTGTGCGTCTAATGTATTAGTCATTGATTTCAACAGTAGTATTATAAATTCCAAATAATAATATGTGTCATATTCGGCAAGGTTGTATGTAAATTGAGGACGTCTTGAAGAAGCAAATTTTTAACAATGAACTTGTAAAGGCTGTTTTAATAGAACAAAATAAAATAAAGTTGAAAATATTTTCAAAATATTTTTTTTACTAATTAATAGATATGAATGTATATATGATACCTATACTAAAACACATTTTTTTTTTTTAATTTTTGTCTGTCTGTTTGCCTGTCTGTCTGTCTTTTTGTTTGTTCCTGGTAATCTCCGGAACGGCTGGACCGATTTTGACGGAACATTTTTTGGCAAGTTCCTGTGGGTAAAAAAAAATTAAACTCATAAAAAATCGATTCAATACACAGTTTACGGGCAAGTGTTTGAATTGATGAGAAATATTTTTACTTTCTATTAGTACAAAAAAAATTAGGGTTCCGTATAAAAATCAAACGCAGTCAAGATATATGAAATGCGGGCGCTTCGCGGGCACGCAGTTAGTACTCTATGTAAATAGGTTAACAGTAGAATGTTTTTTTCTTAAAACGGATATTTTAGATCCACCTCGGGTACTGTGTCATCGTTCTTAAATAAAACTCAATGCATTCAATTTAAAACAACACATTTGTTTCAAATAAAACTATATAATTTGTGACATTTTAAAATGAACTATTACAAAGAACCGAACAAATATAAACCGGACAAATGAATTAATACCTTCGACAACTAAAAATGTGTTTGTATTAGTCGGTATTATATTTAATCGTATAATATTATGTAACACGAATTTGTTATTTCAATCACGTATTCGAGATGAGTGTCAGTGGTATTTTAGAGATATAATTTTGTTTACGCTTAACTGAATCGGGTGTATGAAGTACTAGATGTAATATTAATTATTAACCTCTTGAGCACTAACCTGGCTTTTACGCCAGCTTTCCATTGTTTTCCTATTGTCTCATTTTTGTGGGTAATCGACATATTAAAGATAAAACCATACTATGGTAGGTATTCTTCGATAGAAAATTAGTTGTATCCGTGGTTTATAATGAATGAACGTATGTACGCTTTTTTACATTGTATCGGCTCAGTGCTTTGACCACAATCTCACTCGATGGTAAGTGAAGATGTGGTCTAGGATGATAAACAAATTAAGCCAGGAGGTACTGGTCCTCAAGTGATGCTCCCGAAACACACCTCTTGGTATTTGGCGACAGGTTTTCAAATTTCAGGATGGTAGCTACACAGAGCATTGTAAGAGAGCCTACAGCCCTACAGGGCTAGTTTTTCTCACAATGTTTTCCTTCATCGATATCTCAGGCTCATTTTAGAGTTGGATAGGTAAGTTCGAACCTGTTCCATTTACGCAAAATCTCTCCTCACTACTAACTGTGCCATCATCACTGTAAATACTCTTATCATATTTTATGGTGAATCTAAGTTTTCGATTGAGGAAAAATAGCAACAATTTGTAATAATAGCCGCTTCATTATCTTTCTAAACAATCTAATGCTGTTAACCGGAAGGGCCTTTACAGCATCACCGAACTTTGTGGGCGAGTGCAAAAGGCACTCGGCCGTTATAATCATCAATATCATAGGGATATCAGTTCCCAATGCCCCAAGGGTTTGGGCATGTAGATAGGATGGATGAAAGAAGATTAACGAAACGAATTTATAAGGCGAGGGTGAATGGGCAAGTCGGTAAGGGTCGACCTAGGCGAACGTATCTAGACCAAATCGATCACGTGTTAAATAAAGGCCAGGTAAAAAGTACTCATAACCGACGAGCATGTATGAAAGCGCTCATGAAAGTAGAGGAAGCGAAAGAGGTGTGTCAAGATCGTAGCAAGTGGAAGGACGTAATCTCTGCCTACCCCCATGGGAGAAAGGCGTGATGATATGTATGTATGTATCAATTCTTTCCGGAACAGAACGATTTTTAATTCACCCTATGCCGAAAAATTTATAATTGAAAACTATGGCATGTAACCGATACCTATAATCAATATGATTTCGGACATAGCTTTTATTGTAATATATCGTTTATGCCAGGAATGAAACTAGGTGTTGATGGCAACAATAAGTCACAAATATGTTGTTCAGTTACTAATAAGCTGTATTTATTTTTTAGACAACTAAGATCTAAGCAGAGTTTAGTCTAAGCAGAGTCTAATAAAAATCGTCTGTTGGTGACCGCGTACGCAAGACTCAACTTGATAGGAATATACTGTACTTATGCGATCCATTTAAAAATCGTGGGCAGCCTTGACGTAAAGTATTGTAAGGACTACTCTGGAAGTCATTTTGTAGTCTACTTCACTCCTCATATTTTGTTATTTTTCCTTCCTAAAAGTAATCTTTCTAAAAAACAACCAAAGCCAACTAGCGTAATAGACAGAGTTTTATTACACACATATAAGGATAGACGTAGATTTTTTATAAAAACGGTAGATACGTTATTTTAAGCGTAGTAACGTCAATGGTTTCAAAAATATTACCAAAGAAAATGTTTTAATTAGATCTATAAATAGGCAAAGACAAAACAGCTCAGTTCAGTATTTATTTTTCTTCCGTTTGTCAATCGAGCTTATTTTTTTTTGTTCAGTACTAAATTCTGAATTAGCACTATAGACAAACGAGCTTGAATGTTTCCTTTCAAAAAATTTGGAGACAGACCTTATTCAAAAAAAAATTGGCTTATTTTTGACTTCAATTGGTTTCATTTTGACCACTGGACGAAAAATAGTTTTAATAAAATCTTTATGTAGACTTAAAGTATTAACCCTTTCACAACCAGGTTTCACATTTTTCTCCAAGGTAAAATTGATCTATTCGCCTTTTAAAGATAAACATTTTTTTTTATTTTAAATTTTTATCCAACAAACTTCTAAAAAAAGCACTTTTTTATTTTCTTTTGCTCAGTGAATTGTATTGTAATTGGTACCTATAGGAATAAATTGTGGAAGGAATCATGACCTCGGTTTGTTTTTTCCTCTTTTATATATATATCTATCATCTGATTTCTTTCACGTGTTTATTAACACTTTAGTAATTATACATTAAGGCGGCGGTGTTCTGTTAACCGTCGACGATGAGTGTAATTTATTTTTAGAGCGCATATCTGGGTCGACGAATTGGGTCCCGCGTTCTGGAAAACGATGACATTGGTCGATATTAATCGCGTGTCTAGCATCAATATATTCAATTATATGTTTTACAGGACAGAAAATGTGTAAGTATGTTACGCCATACATAGAATAATAACGCTAAGAGCAATAGTTCCATACAAAAACGCGCTTAACATTGACGCCAAAAAGTGTGTAATCGTGTAAGCGACAAGGAATTACGCAATCGCCGGTACATAACGAAAGACAAAGTTTTAAGACCGATTTGAAATGACTCCACTTCGCTTGTGTTCGGGAGTATCGTTCCGAGTGTTTTAATTCTATGCCGTTATAATGATACCTTTCGGCCCGATACTTTCCGGGATCACCTAGCCAGTGTACTAAATGCAACAGTTAGAGATCGTCCATTAATCACCTAAGGTTCGAAGGGAACACCCACCCCGGGTTTCTGCCAAAAAATCACGAAACATCACGAGGGAAAGTTAGGGCCAACCGAGTCATTGCGTGAATTTCTTTTTTTGTTGATCGCATGATATGTAAACCAAAAAGCGGCCTTTGACCCATTGACTCATTGTTGCGAAAAGGCGATATCCCAACTTTTCTACAAGTAAGATTATAAATGCATTTATTTATATTTGAAGTTTTACAATACCAAGCCCCAAAAAAATACACGTAATCTTGAGTAACAAGGGGGGCCGGAGTTAGTTCAAAACCACACCACGTATCACCGGAGGAGTGGGAGGTCACATATTTGAAAAAAAAAACAACACGCGGTTAATCTACGACCCCTTAGTCCCCACTAGGGCAATTGAGTCAGACTGAATTGCGACCGCGATCACACGTAAAATATCCATCACAGCGACACGTTAAAACGTCTCGAACTCCGGGATCAATGAGTTTATATCTAGAGCTACCTACGGCTTTAGCTGTGGTAGATGTTATGCGGCATTATGAAGTTGATTTTTAATAGACTCTCATATGGGAGGTTTCTCATCTTTTGTTAACTAACTACCCTGTTAAACCTGATGAGCCTTGACAGCTTCACTCCTGGAAGTCTGTAGTGAGCGCATGAGGCGAGATTCTAGAAAATGGTAACTAGCACAACGGTACCACAACTTCGTAGCTCGGCTTTTGCAGTTATCAACATGCAAATATTCCGTAATTCATGCTAGCTTCTTTTTACCAAATAAAACACTTATTCGGAGCATACGGCCATCTGTATACTTTCATTATCTACTTAGTAACAATTGTTAAGTATTTATTCTAAAGACTAGAAATAAAAACACTAATGTTCATTTGATATTTTTTTTTTTTTTTTTTGACATTTGCATGTTAATGTAACCTTTAATATGCCATATCAGAAAATCGACTCGGCGATGCTCATAAGTCTATGTATCATGCTGAAATAAAGGCCTATTTGCCGAAGAGCAATACTTATTGTGTTGGTAATTTCATAATCATTTCTGAAATTAAGTGACGGTAAAGAAAGTCGGTAAGACTGACTCGCAAGCGATATTGCCGGAAGACACCTATCGGTTGCTTAGCAACAGATTTTAAAACTTGTAGGTGATAGTTCGCCAGGTTTCTTTATCAAAAGCTCACGCTCCATATAGAATGTCGGATTTCAATCTATGCCCAGTATCAAATCACACTAACACTGAGCCATTAGAATTAGTTATTGAACTATGTATTCACGTTTTGTTTTTTTCATACATTTTCACAAAAAAATACTCAAAATCACAAATTAAATTCAAGTAATCTAAAAAACTAATCTCGGTTAACCTCATTCTGAAGAGATTAAGGATATTGCAGGCCAAGGTTCACTCAATACAAACGGAATGGATACTGATGTCATTCCATGTCATCATGCCACTTTAGACATCATATAAGTGACAATTAGAACAATATACTCGATCGTTCGATAGGGTGACGATAGTGGAAAGATTGTTTGTAAGATTAGGCGTTATTATAAGTATTTTGGGAGAAATTTCCAAACTGTTTTCAAATTCGCAAAAGGTTAGCAAGAAATTAGCAAATTAATGCTTTGGTTTTTATTCCGTATCTCGTGGTTTAGGAGTACAGGTGAAGTGAAAATTTTGATGATATTTGTTACGAAATACCCATCGACTAAGGGGTTGCCTTTAATTAATAATACTATAGAATTTAAACACAATAATTCTTCGTGAAAAGTTTGAAAATAATCTTCCTGCGAGTCAAGAGAGATAGGTTTGTCAAGTTACGGGAAGAAAGAAAGATAAGGAAAATAATAAATATACTCCGTGGAAGAATGATAACTCATGTTCACTCACACTAGGTACTGATAAGATTATTTTCACATTTATGTGCGATTTGAATATAGGATGTTTTCTCTATGCTGAAGATTTGATTCATGCTCCGATAAATAATTAACAGTGAATATTCTATTAATATGACAAATTTCAATATTCTTAGACACAGTTACCTTCTTAAGCAATAAATTGCAACTTTGCTGTTACCGTAAATCTTATAAACAATCAATTTAGGGTTTTCAAATGATTAAGGATCTTAATCGAATTTAAAAATAATACTTTGAATTCGTATTTAAATAATCGAGAATGGACTTGCGCTACTGACAATTTGGCAAACTTGAACAAATTCGATACATTTATAGATTATTATAAAAAACAATGTAATGGATTCTTAATAGCATAAGTTGAATGATTAGCTTCTATCACAAGAGGAAACTTAAGTTAATCATTTCCATGCGAATGACTAAGCACGTACGTGGCTAATTTAATATAAAACGGTGGTAAAACGTGACAGAATGATGCACATTTTCAATAATCAACAATGACGGTGACGTAACCCATGACTGGCATCAGGGCGTAGTCATTGTCGATGAGGCTTGTTCAATGCCAACCAGAGTTCACGTGCGACCCACACCGTGGGTTTATTATTACTATGTGCTCTTAAATGTTACATTACACTGATATCTTTCGGTGTAGATCGATTTATATAACTGTAGAATTATTCAAATACAAAAATATTTTATTTGGTCTTGATTAGGCCTTTATGAACGTCAAAATACCTCCACCGGTTCAGAAATAACCCAGTCATAGAGAATATATTTTATAACTGATAGTTGCAAAGTTTTGAGTGCATGAACAGGAAAGAAAGTCATTTCCAGACATTACCATCGCATCCCATAATATTAATTAAACGAGCCATCTCGTGCACGGCCCAGTTGCACTGCTGAATGCTCGGCAACGAGAAGATCTTGAGATGATAATTTATTTAAAGTATTGCAATTTAAAAAGATAAATAGTGACAATTATTTATAAAAACAAACACAAGATTGTCTTATGACTAACTTACCAACAATTTTAAAGTTAATGAGGGACACAAAGAATCCGCTTCAGGGTATTTTCTCTGACGATGTCTCTCCTATGTCCCACGTACAAGTCTGTTGGGTGAACATTTATTTGTATGCACCTACTATGCAAAATTGTCGCAGTGTATATCATTAGGATGAATATTGTGTTCTTGAGGTCGTTTTAATTACTTGCATAAGATATCAGATATTTAGGTTTCCTCCTTTTGGAGCTGAAGTTATAAGTATAACTTTTAGAAGAAAAAACGAATGAGATAAGTTTTGTCAGATATCAAGTAGTTTTTTTTAATTGCTAAAGATTTATATACTCTGACAAATCCTGATTATTGAAAGCGTAGAAAGCAAACACGTTTAAGTAATCCTCTCACTGGAAAATTTTATTAGGCGTTTTTACTACTCTTGTACTGTTTATTCGGTTTTTGGACCGCTCGGCTTTGTTAGATCTTTCCGAAAAAGGATACCTATCGAATGTCAATGACAATTATGATAGCTGATTTCTGCTTTATAATTATCTTGTTCCTTCACAAAAGATACTACTAAAGTGTCAGTAAAAAAAGAAACATCAACAGAGTTGAGAAATTTGATAAATGTTGATCGATTTTTTATTCAACGTTAAATGCTCAATATTTTGGCGATAAAGTCATAATTCAAGATATCGCCTACGTCAATCTACACCTACGTTTTTTTAGCCGATATGGAAAGCACATTTACGTTAAGCTGTATAGCTGGTTTCCTTTGCGTGTATAAAGGCTATACATTTTTCCAGGCCACGTTAGCATATAAATGCCGGTCACATTATCTTAGTCAAATTCAGTAAAATATTTTTGCTATTCGAATTTTTTTATTTATCAAATATAATATTTATCAGGCTAGATTATATAATAAATAATTAGATGTTCTAGTAAGTAAGTTTTACAGAGTAACTTCTTAAAAATTGCAATTATATCCCAATGTACTTAACGAATCTAAAGGTTCAGAGATAAGTTTAAAGACCAGTTTGCTGCCACATACTCCATCAATTGTATGGTCTAATGATGATCAAATGTATAATTGTAAATTTACTAAATAACTTAAAATTCGAATGATTAAAAGTTCTAATAAGGAAATCTTTGAAAGTCCATTTAATTTTTAAAATCAGGTACATCGAGGTTTTAAAAATTCCCGTTGCCTGTCCCTAAAGAAACACTGCTTCCATTGCCTTGAAGTAATAATACTTATGTAAAAGTTATTGTAACAGTTTTAACAACTTTAAACCTTATTATGTAAATAATGAATTATTCTTTCTCAGATCTTCGGAATAGTGATAATAGCAACAGCATGCGTCGACATGGGTATGATAAAGGGTTTCGCGGGAATGGAGACGAGCGGCCACGAGACTGATGCCGTACTTATAGCCATCGGCGTGCTAATAATCATCGTAGCTGCCTTCGGTTGTTTTTGGTGCTTGGAAGGAGAGCACCAAACTCTTGTACATCGTAAGTAATACATTGCCAAAGTCTGTATTTCAAAAAGACGAACTAAAATCAATCAGCTAGAAGTTTAATAAAATCAATTACATCATAAACACGTTATATATGGAATTTTTTTACAAAGGTACAGTCCGTACAGAATGATAGAAGAATCCTTTTAAATGATGCTGCTACAAAGTAGATGTTGACAGCAGCTCATGAATTTCTGTAGACAATAGCACCTACTGCGCTTAGAGCAATCTTTACTATACTCGATTTACCGATACTTTTATAATTTAGGCCTAGTCTTCAATCGCCAACGCTATTGACAAAAATACTATTTCTCAATAATTTCTATTCAAAATAAACGTAACGAAATCATTAACTTGCCCACGCCCATCAGTGTTAAACAGAATAAACCATTTGAGGTGGATTACGACACACCCGAGCACAAAGGTGTTTATATATTTCCAAAAATACTCTATTGTTTATTTATAATTGCCACACTCATGTTGTTGCCATATGCTAATTCGATCATGCAATGTTATGTGCTAATTTGTTCAAGTCTCTTCTAGTGATTTGCCTAATACTTCAACAATAACAATATAATTTCTGGTCCAGTACGCAATGCCGTATACATTATTTTTCTGGTTTGCTGAATCTAGGAACCAATCAAATCAAATTTCAGTTACATGGTGGGAGATTAAATAAGGGTAAGTATCTCGTATTGAGAGAAAATCAGTTATAAACGTTTATTTTGGGCACCCTAGAACTTGTCTCAAAACTTACTTATCGTAGGGTTTCCGCGACCACAGATACCCTAAGGTCAAAGGTCAAAAAATCTATTTTTTTTACACTTTATTTACAAATATTTCGTTTCCTATGGGTTGTATGCTATTTGCATGCAGTTTAAATCAATATGTATACTAAAGGATTTAAACAAAATTTATTTAAACAATAGTTTAAAAGTTTAAAAAATGTTTAAATAAAAGTTGTAGAGAATTTAATCCTGTACAATATTTATAATACATACAAATAGAAAATCGATTTTTTAACCTTAGACCTTGGAATATCTGTAGTCGCGGACACCCCACGATAAGTAAGTTTTGAGACAAGTTCTAGGGGCCAAAATAAAGGTTTATACAAGTTTATAGCTGTCTCTCATTCCGTGGTGAAACCCCTAAAATTCCTGGACTATAGTGAAATATTTGTCGATGATATATTTTGTGTGATTTATGAGTATTTTATATACTACTTTATTTTTATTTATTTCTAATTACCTATTTACTAATTACCTAGGTGTGTAATTTTGCAAACCTAAGCCTTAAATTGTTTTCAATACACTTTTTTATCATTGTCACTCTTACATCTTTATTAGAGTTAAAGAAAAAGTAATAATTGTTTAATAATTCTGTTACCTAGTTCGCCGGCTGCCTAATCGTCATCATACTTCTTGAACTTTCGGTCGGTATTGCGGCCGCTGCTCTCAGACCTCAGATCGAAAGTACCATGAAGGCCCAGCTGCGCGAGTCCTTTATCAAGAACAAGTCCTCTAAGGAAGAAAGTTCCTCGTACAGGGAATTCTGGGACAATATTCAGGCCAGCGTAAGTTTATTGAATTCTGTTCATTTGGTGACAAATTCACCCTGTTATTTGATCAACGTTTACTCAACGTCACTATTTGTAGTGATATCTTCTGGGAATAGTGGGTGAATGTCATCTAAGATTTCTTTCAGCACTCACAATGTATTTATAACTAGCTATGCCCACAGCTTTGTTCGCGTTAAAGTAGATTTTGTAAGTCAATTATTAGATAACCTGGCAACGTAGATGGAATATTTCATGATGATGTTCCGAATAGCTATGGCGTGAAAGCGTAATAAACAAACAGACACGTATTAATATATTATATAAGATTAAGTAACCAAGACTTTTTTTTTGTATTTTACTAAGCCGTATCAAAAATATAGAATACAGTATCAGTTAGCTCTGTCAAAAAAACAGACGATGTCTTTATTGTCTGACGACTAATAAATGAAGTTTGTCACGAAGTAATTCGTTTTAACTGATACTCTATATAACTTATTCGCCTATACTACGATTTATTTGCAGTATGTATATATATATATATATGTTCTTTTAGCTAACCTAGCCTGAGGTTTTTTAGAAATAGATGCAGGCTGGCACAATGATGCCGACTGTGAAAAGATTGTCATCCATTAGCAGTCGTCATCGTTTTAGGACTGGACTTTATTCAACATATTTAGATGGGATGCAGTAATTTTGTTAAGTTAAAAAAATACTTTAAAATATATTCACAGGAACAATCCAATTGTTGCCATATCAGGTTACTGTAAAGGAGAATCTGGCGCCCAAGAGACAGGCATAGCCTAGTTTAGATAACGGAGCACCACTGAATTTTGTAAATGTTTATGGTCAATAAAGTTACTTATTATTATTAGCTTGAATGCTGTGGAGTCACCGGTCCTGATAACTATGGAGCCTCTGAACCTCGCCTCAACCCTTCGTTCAGCTGCTGCCCCCCCAGATTCCTCGGATCGCGCCGTCGAAATCAAAAGATCTGACTGCCTCTCCCTGGATAAATACTACAAGACTGGATGCGAAGATAAAGTACTTAGCACTATCCACAGCGCCGGGATGACTGTCATCGTTTGTGGTATCTTATTCTGTTTCTTGGAGGTAAGTTATTCTTAATACTAAAGATCTAGCAGACTTACGCGATCCTTCTTAAACTGTCAATAGAGCCTCTATTTTATCAAAAGATAAAACTACAGAATTATCCTGTCATTAATGATAATTAAGAATTCAAATCATAATAAAAAAATAAATATTTTTTTAAATGTATAACATGTACTTTTTGAAGCGATAATGGCGCAGTGGATAGTGCGGCCGGATTCCGCGTCAATGGACGCGGGTTTGAATCCACCTATCCAACTCTAAAATCAACCTGAGCTTTCGGTGAAGGAAAACATCGTGACGCAATCATAGCATGGTGTTAGGGCACTTTCGAATCATGTCCGCCTGGGTAGCTACCACCCTCAAGTTTGAAAACCTGTCCCAAAATACCAATGTGGTGTGTTCCAGCAGCATCACTTCAGAACTAGTACTCTAGGGTTAGTGTGTTTACTATCCCGTACTAAATCGTCACTTAATATCAGGTAAGATTGTGGTCAAAGCGCTAAGCCTATATCGTGTAAAAAATAAAACTTAATATTCTACCAGTTACATTTTTACATTATAATATGCTAATTCATTGCCGAACAGTTAGGTGTAACGCAAAACTATAAAATTTACATAACGCCCTTGAAATTCAAGGCCCATTTAGAGTCACGGCTAATTACACAGAGCTTGTGGTATATGCTATAGATATTTACACACACGCTCTACATATGAGATAGGTAAATAAATGTTACTTGAAAACAAGTCTGTTGTATTGTTTCTGTACGCCTATTATATAATAATATAATCAAAAACAAAATTAGGAAGAGAAGTCATTTATAAACGTTAAAACGCTACCACTAATTCGGTACAAAATTTCAGTCGTCGAGAAAAACCGAAACTTGATCAGATTTATAAACATGTTTCATCAAATTTACTCGCATTTAACTGTGTCAATATTGTGTTAATTCGATTATAAGGGAGTGATATCTAGACATTAACAGTAAACATAATGATCCGTAATGTAATAACCATTTTAAAGTAAAATTTAAGCTTACATGAACGTATCTTAAAAGATAGTGGCGATATCGTATTAAGAATTTGTAAGAGCATGTACAAATGATATTAATAAATTAATATAAACAAAGGGATTGCCTTCAGCCATGTCCTATATTAGGTAGATGACATTGTGTCGAGTACCCATAAAAATAAAGCAATAGGAAAACAATGGAAAGCTGGCGTAAACGAGTGGCTGGTGCTCAAGAGGTTAAGAATGATAAAGTCATAAGTTAAAATTAGAATGTAATTTCAAGTGTTACTCTTGAAATATTAAATCTCAATGAAAGCTACAATATCTAATTCTATCACACTCTCCTAGAAAATCAAGTAATTATACATGATTCAATTATTGAATCACGGGCCTTCACGCGTTTTCTTTTTTACGCGTTACCTAACCTAACCCAACGCACGAAGACCCGCTATTCAATAATTTAATCGAAATATAGAACGCGAAAATTTAAAAACGTAAATTATAATTGATTCTTTTGATCTGAACTAAATTGTATTAACAAAAAACAAAGCCATATTATAAAAATAAAGGCAATTAGGGGCGCTGAAGTAATCTAGGCTTCAGTTTGCCGCAGTAAATTAATTACACGTTCATGTCAGACCGCCATTCGCTCGGTTAAAGTTTATTGTAGTAAAGTCATAATCAAGACCACTTCCAGGAATGCTCGAAAATATTCGATTTACATCTTCAACACTTAAAGAGAGCTGTAAGTTTTATGCCTGACATTCTCAGGATATTATTTTAATCAATTCACCAAAATCTTTTACATTTATAACATTAAGTCTTATGAAATTATAGTTTTTAGTCTTTTAGTTTATAGTTATTATTTCTAATAAATTTCACTTAAAAACCTAATATGTCCCTAACAAAATAACTTTCGAATGAGTTTAACACAACTAGTTACGTTATTTTATGCTGGCAAATCACGCTAGGGGGTTAAATTAAAATTTATCTAGATCTTAAACTGACCTTTACTGGGGTCAGATTCTAACTGTATTATTTAATAGTTGGTAAGTAAATAACCTTCATTTACATACATTATACTTAAAAAGTCACGTTGAAAAATAAAAGTCTTCTTTTTTAGGGTACTTTTTGACTTCACCAGGGATCACATTTCTCATTTCAGCCTTTTATATTTTTTTTCTTCATTAAAACATCTTTCTATCCCTTCGTTATAAGTATCATTTTTACTTCAGACTAATCAGTTATGTAATTGATCTTGAGCACTAACCTGGTGTTTACGCCAGCTTTCCATTGTTTTCCTATTGTCTCATTTTTATGGATAATCGACATATTAAAATCCTCTTATTATCGTCTAAAGTATTTTTAGTTTGAATATCTTATTATACAGATAATTACCAGGTATAAAAACGACATTTGTCTTAAAATAAAATACCACAGCAGTTATGATGGTCGCCGTTGTCAAGCGATGTTTATAATAGAACGGCGTATTTGTTTTCAATACTAAAGAATAATCCCAAAACGGTTTTATTTATTTCAGGTTGCCGGCATAGTTTTAGCGCTATGGCTAGCACACGCCATAAAAACACAAGGGAAAAGTCGAGAGACGGCATAAAATCAACGGAGAAAAATACCTTCCAGTTTATTCTGAATTAATTCTCAATATGCACAATGTAATAGAGTGTGAGTTACCTAAATATTTTTTTAAGTACCTGTCTAATCCACGAGAGGTTTATTAGACATAGAAATAAGTAGCGTTGTTATTTTTAAAAATTTGCCTAAATAGAGTTTAAGATTTTTTGTTCACGATAGATTCTCTACTATACTCGTAGTATGTTTACAGCTTTGATCGATGTTAGTTCGTGTACTTTTAGTGCGTCAAAAAGTAGTTTATAGTACCTCTGTTTTTTTTTTAATATTTATATTAAACTATCGTTAACGTTACCAACAATTTTTTTTCCCCTTTAATTTACTAATCAAAATTGGAAAACTTGCGATTAATATTAAGGTCTTATGAAATATTTTTGGCTTATTAAAATAAGAAAATGTAGTACTAATATACTTGTTGAATCAATTAGTGACGTCACAATTCACCTCAAAATTCTGAGACCATGAAGTTAATGAAAATCCTTCAATTTTTAATCACATTTATGTAAATATTAATTTTTAATAGCACTGAACGAAATACATTTTGGTTGTGTGTTTTATTACAATTATGAAGCCTACCGAATATATATTTAAATTAAGTTAATAATTTGTGTGATATTTAAAATAATGTAATAAATTAATTTCGAGAAACGCACTAGTATGTAATTTATTTGTATTAATTTTAATTTAACAAACAATAATAATAAGTTTTATGTCGTCTATGCTTTATCATAAATATTGTCTACATCCAATAAGCGTTTCTAAAACTCTTCACATTTTAATGAATTTGAAAATGAAAATTACTATGGCGTAGTTCTTTAAAAAAAACACGAACTGTTAAATATGCCCTATATTTACTAAAACAGAGAACAAAACGACAATTTAAAAACAGTTTTACTAACTGACTGCCACGTTCATACTCTCTGCGGCTGCGCGAGTGCGAGTCCTTGGACCCGGGGTGCGCGGGGATCGCCTGCAAGGCTGAGTAGAGGGGCGAGATGGTCCGCGCGCCGGTGTTATAACCGTTGGATGCGCTATATTACATTATTCGATAATTAAATTTGTGGTTATAATAATATTCATAGCAACTACAATATAATGAGAAGATAATATAAATATAATGTTAAAAGGAAAGTCATTCAAAACAAAAATGTAAGCATTTTATAAGTCGCTATTTTATTTTTTTATAAGAATATGTCAAATCGCATCTCCTATTGATATTTTATTAAATATGTAAGTAATCATTTTTTTTGACGTAGTTTAAATCAAGAAATGATTTAGCTATTTTACAAAACATTTAAAATTATTTTAACAATATATTTATGAAAGTAATATCTAGTCTATTAATAATCCGCTGTATTTCATAAATAATAACTTTAGTACCACAATATAATCTGATTAAGTGGTGTTATGACCCACAATAGTAAACGTGGTTAAGGTTTTCAAGCGATATTGTCGGAACGCACTTATAGAAGTTTTTTTTGAAGTGAAAGCTTTATTAGCGTCGTTGAGCATTTCTCGGTAGGGCAAAAACCTTATAGATTCACGTTGCTAATGAAATGTGACATTAGCTATCAATTTGCTGTCAACGATATTTTTTTTATTTAATTTTTTTTTGTTCCATTTATTCCTTTTTAAGGAAAAGGCAAACGTACTAGTAGACCATGCAGCCAAGTCAGACGTTAGGAACACTATCAATAAATGAATGGCCGAAACAAAATGGTGGCCTTCTGTTACAACTACAAAGGGAATGATTGGAACATTTCAGAATTCACGCTAAGTGTCATTATTTTCACTTCACTACATTTGTGTATCATAACTACACGATATCACATAAAATGCCACCAAAATTACATAATATATAGTCAAATACTGCAAAATAATGCATTAAAAACAAGGACGTCAACATAACAGACCAAAATCGCGCCAAGCGTCAACGACATGGAATTTCCATGGAAAGTGTTTTCATATTTTTTGTTCCATTCTTGGCTTCGCAGAAGCATTTGCCAGAATTTTAATTATCTACCTCTGATAGAAAGAAATTATGTCAGATTTCTAAGCTTTTGTGTTTCCACGTCTAAAATATCATTTAATCCCTTGAGCACTAACCTGGCGTTTACGCCAGCTTTCCATTGTTTTCCTATTATCTTTCTATTGTCTCATTTTTATGGGTAATCGACATATTAAACAACATTAAAAAACAGTCTTTTTCAAAGATTTCACTTCTATCGGCAGCCCCCATGTCTGCCTAATTTTTTTAATTGATGTTGGTATAATAGCTGCATTTTATTTGACGGTAACTTAAACAACAAAAACGATGACAGATGAAAATCGATTGACAGTCATCATTATTATGTCAGCCTACATCTATCATGGCTTAAACCTTTATATAAGTAACTCTGGATATGATTTCCTTTCCGACATCGTTCAGTGTAGATCCAGCAGTTAGTAGGTTGTGAAACACCGACCATAGTCCGGTATTTATCACGGCACCGGCATCTACCAAAAGCTACCAAGTTTTATCCGTGGTAGATTTAAAACGGCTAATTGATGCAGACTGTCAATATACTCGTATTCTCATCAATTGGCAGTCGTCATCATTCTGTACTTCATTTAACATCGTATGAATTGCAGTCATTTTGTTGACCAGGAGAAAAAATACGTATGAACATTAAAATCTATTTTGACAATCGTTGCTTAGATTAGATTAGGACTTAGATAGTTTAACTAAACACTAGAAACGCTAGATCACATAATATTTAAATAAACACTCTTTATCAAATAATTCAGATCTTCGATATACAAGAAATTAGAATGGCAAAGTTAAAAATGTAAAATTTACGTACTTGTATAATCTTTTTTAAGTCTTAAAGGATTTTGTAAATTTAAAAGAGTGGTGAAAATGAAATATAAGGAACTACAGTATACTGGTCAACTTGTTTTAATGTATTTTTGTAAAACATTCTAGGAATAAAAAATTTAACAAATACATTTTCTCCCACCATTGTTCGTGTATAAATGTGTTATAAACGTCATATTATTGTGAATTGTGTAATCGTATTATGTTATGTATAGTTTAAAAGTTTATCTAAGGTTATATTTTATTTATCTAAATAAAAATTATAATATATGTTGGTTAATAGATTTTCATAAACAAATAAATTATCTGTGTTGCACGAGATGTTTTTATTGCTATTTCTTATCCTTTCGGTAAATAACCTACAAATTTTCTATGTTTTTCGTGTCAATATTTAGGAGTTTTTTACAAGCCTAAGATAGTTACGATCCAGCCGCGCTCAATTGTCCTTTTTTTTTATCGTGGACGCATTTATGTTTTCCTCTGGAGGTTATGTGGCACTCGCCTGGCGTGAAGCGCCAGGAGTACTCACTAATACTCAAGGTACCATCTGCCGCCATTCTGGGGTGCGACACCGGATTTGTCTAGCACACTCCGTGTCGTCCCAGCCGCAGGCTCAAAGTCCGGGCTACTTCCTTTGACTTCTGTCCAAGGGAGGACAGCCTGGTACTAGCTGCCGTGGTGGTACTAGTAGCCTACGCCAATCGCTAATCAACAAAACCCCATCCTTGTCCTATTTGTGTTCTTGTCTTTCTCTTGGAGTCAAGTGAAGAGGAAAGTAGGGCCCCCCAACTAGCTGAGTAAAGAACCGCCTTCCGTCCTCTAAGAGGAGCGAGAAAAGTGGTGAGGTGAACCTCCTCCCGTCCTCTTCTTCTCCCTCTGGCGATTCTGCCGCCTCTTTCCTATGGTCTTCTGCCATTACTTCTTCACCCTTTAAAATAGGAAGCCGTCTTTTTTATAGAGAGGCAGAAGACACCCTCAATATGGTGCCGGTCCTCTCTACCCTCCTCGTCGTATATGAGCACCTCGGCCGCTTCGCAGTACATTCCACAACCTTCTGGCCTTGATTACCACGCGCTCAATTGTCCTACCACCCTACTAAATAATGGATTTGTCCTAGATGAACGCTATGAATGAGACACTATAGTGGGCATGGTAGTAGTGACCCAATAAAAAACGAAAACCCTGCAATCACCCAGAAACCTTGCAAGTATTATGCGTGTAATGTTAGTGGTTACAGGGTCACTGTATCGCGCTGGTGACAGCTGCAATAGTGCTCTATATTTGGAGATCGAAGCACGTCATGACCTACCAGAGGCGAACGTCTGATATCTGTGGAAATATTTATTCATTTTGTTAGAAACCTATGAAATTTAATGTAATATCAGTTTGCTTAATTCTAATATTCAAATAAACAAATTTTAATTTTAACCCCTTTATTGAATAAATCGTTATCTATATAGATATAAATAAGAATATTATTGATATAACTTACTAATTATTAACTCACCATCTCTTTCTTCGTGAGAGTTATTATTATGTTTATTATGTGTTGAAAAAATTCGACATTACTAAGTGTATTTGTGTCTATAGAAAAATCATGTAAATTATCAAAAGTGACATTTATTGCTATAACAATACTGATTAATTGCTTAATACTTATCATCAAATTTGTAAAATAAGTTGTATATCTTAATTAACAATATATTATATTAAAAAAAGTGTACTTCAACTAATATGTATATAAATAAAATTTTAGGAATAGTAATTTTAAAAATAAATTATTTCGATAACATTTTTGCACTATTTTCAAGAGAAATGATTTTATTTGGTCCCGCCGGCTTTCATCGCCTCAGCTGTGTTTAAATACTAAAAAATACTACTTTTATCACAGTTACCAGCTATATTTGTCAGTAAAAATCACACGTTCAACTGATTATAATAACTCTAAACTCTTTCACACGTAAGTCACTAACGTCTACCTTATGAAGTATATTTCGTATTATTCAATTAATAGAAACTTAAGTTAAGAAATAATTCAACGTTCCTTTTCACTAAAAAGATTTATTATAGTGTAGAAAAAAAAAATGTACTAAAGTGCACGTTTGTTCTATTAACCTACAAATCTATTCTGATAACATCTACTCAAATATTGCTTACTAGCTGTGTCTCCGCGGCTGCGCCCGCGTTTCATATATTCTGCACTGCATTTTAGTTTTTTTATACGGAACCCTAATTTTTTTATTGTAATAATACAAAGTAAAAATGTTTCTCATAAATTCAAGCACTTACCCGTAAAACTGGATTAATCGGATTTTATTAAATCTTTTTTATTATCAACCCTAGTTATTTTAGAAATTTAAAAGTACTATAGTTACCCGAAGAAACTTCAGTTATCTCCCATAAAGACTCCCGACAAAATCCGTCTAGCCGTTCCGGAGAATACCCGGATCAAACAGGCAGACAAAAACTTTAAAAATTATCTTTTTTGTATAGGTATCGTATATACATTCATATACATATATTTAGTAAAAAAAAAAAAATTGACATTACAAACAGACACTTCAATTTTATTGATGAGTATAGATGTCATAGTATTAAATATGTCGTGTAATAGATCAATACTTTTTATAAATTTTCTACTTTAATGTATCGAGTACCCGTAACAATAAGACAATAGAAAGGCAATGGAAAGCTGACATAAACGCCAGGTCAGTGCTCAAGGGGTTATAATTACAATTTTTATACGATAGTTTTCTTTAAAGACACTACCAATTTGTACGTTTTCAGATTTGCTCCTTACATTAGACTAATCTATTAAAAATAAGCGTATTAAAAATTATAGCAATGTTGTTTATACTTGTATGTGAAAGACATAATTAAATCGTTCAAAAAATTTGCCATAAATTAAATTCTATCTGAACTAACCGTACATAGTTGCACTAGTGCCTATTTAATCAAAATTCGTGCGTAAATTATAGTCACATTAAGTTTCAAAATGAGCTTGTAAATTTTGTTGCAGTTTTAAACGCTCCGCTCTTATCGTCTTTGCCATCCAAAAGGCCAATAGTATACACAGCATCTGAAATAATAACATCTGAATAGACCTTTAATCTAATCGATGCCATAAAAATATATAAGCGTCACAGACTTATAAAGTTTAAATTAAAAAAATAAGGGGATTGAAATTTACAAGGATTAATCATATAGTTATAAAAAGATATATAAAAATATAGTAAACAGCACGAAACGCCTCACATGCATACACACAAGCCACAGGGTATCTGCGTACACAGGTCCGCACGGGTTGACGGCCGACGCAGAATGAGTCGTTGCAGGGTTCTTTTATATGGATCTCGTTAGAGAGGGTAGTTGTAATTTAATACAAGGATATTTATATAAAATTGAATTTGGGTTAATAAGATTAATTAATATATAAATATGTAAATGTTAAAACAGTTCAGGATATTTTCATTTCTATTTATCAAAAATTTTTTTTTAGGAACTATTACCCCTTTTTAGTGTTTAAAAATAATATGGTAATAGTTGTTTTTTTTTCTTTTAAATTGTCATTTATAATATGTTCGAAATTTGGGCTTAAGTGAACAAAATATGCTTAATATTTTTTTCCAGACTAGCTCACTCACCTCTAGCAATGTAAAAACAATACCCGTAGCTATAAATATATTTCCTTTTAGAGCTTTCTTCTGACGAAGTGCTACCTCGCAACCTCTTACGTAATATGTTTTCTCAGTGAGGCATGTAGCATGCAGATGTCGCCTGGCTCCACCCTCGCGGAGAGGATACGCCCGAGCGCAACATGAAGCGGGTATATCACGATTTAGTATTGCATAGTCTTGAGGACCGTCGACGCCGCAGCACTGGTTCTAAGGACCAGCTTCATTAATAATGCTAATATTTGTAAATACCTTTTAAAAACGCTATAATAAATTAAGTGGCATTAAGTTTTTTTTTTATTTATTTTTTTAATAATTTTTATTTTTTTTTTATTTATTTTATTTTTTTATTTTTTTTTTGACGGGGGGAAAAGGCATTAAGTTTACCAGTGTACAAATTATTAGTATTGGTACATTAAAAAGCGTTTGGAGAAATTATAAATGGATTTTGGATCGACGGATTGCATGGACGACCTTATTCCAAAATGAGCCTGAATTTTCTGGGAAGGAAAACTTCGTGATGAAACTAAAGCATGGTGGTAGAGCATTTTCTATTCTAAATCTAGTTTATTTTTATTTTTAACGAATGATTAACGTATCGAGTACCCATAAAAATAAGACAATAGGAAAACAATGGAAGGGGGTTAATAAACATTTGTTAGTATCTTTTCAAAAAGATTGAGGAATATCGAAGGTATCAAACTCGGGCAATTAAATAAGTTTAACGACACAGTCCAATTGTTCAACGATACAACAAAGACAGCCAAGGTTGTGTAAATTTAAAAACATAATATAAACTCCATAATAATAATTTTAAAAAGATAAAGGAAAAATTATCTTATCTTATCTACCTCCGATTGCAAATTATCCCAAACGGCATAATGGCGCGACGACTCGTCTTCAACGGTTGCGTTCTTAAAGAACTGCACCCTCAGCTCGCTGCTACCTCCCACCCAAGCGCTTAGAACTGCCCCACCCACTCCCACAACCAACTCGATCGATACAAGGAAAATGAAGAAACAGGCATGCTGAAAAAAATGTGATACATTTCACATAGAGGTTAATTTTACAGACAAGCCTTTTCGTATAGAATTTATACATACAGCTAATTATATTATAAATTATTAGAAAGATACCTACCGTATAAAGAATCTTTATGTGTTCCCGCAAAGCTCCGATGCAACCCAGAACAGCAGTCACGACCAGAAATATTCCAAGAGTCAGGAGAAATGAGAGAACCCCTCTTGAAAATATCGACTGCTGCTGTGGCCGGGTTTTATTCTGCCGGATGTTGATTATGCAGATCGCAATCAAGACCAGCGCCACGAGCTAAAAGACATACAAACGTGTACATGTCAGATAATAAATATATTAAACTTACTTTATGTAATATTGTCGTCTAACTTATATCGAGAAATCTGTCTCCCCGAAAACGTGATGTCTATCATTCTCCCAGTAATATTAGACAAACAAATAATATCACATTATTACAATATTACTTTTCAGAAAACAAACGAATATAGAGTTTATACCACTGAGACAAAATTTCTAGAAAAAAACTTAACGTTAAAGTTAAAAAAAAAAACTCCTAGTAAAAGTTTGTAATTAAATTCTACGCGTAATTATTATTATAATCATTAAACAAGTACTCACTGTTGATATAATATTGAAAAGTGTCAGAAAGAATTTCATACAGCGCACGTTTCGGGGATTCATTGTTCTAATGAAAATATGTTTCCTGTCATTCGATTTCAATATGTCCGTAGCAAGACCGGCGATCCTCGGAAATGAAGGTGTGGACTTAAATATCGATCAATGCATTTAATGACTTGTGGACGATTACATATGGCGAGTACACTGTGTGAGGTGAAGCGACTAAGCCAATAAGCAAGGCTAAAAGTAGAACACTGTAATTTCAGGCGATTTCTTTATAACTCAATTTAGACTAATGTTAAATTACGATGTAGATGAAGATCAAACCAGAGATAAAGCAAAAATTAGGAGTTTTTTGGCGGGATCTCAGTCTGACATGTAGCAATTGTTTTCTTTAATTCATTAAACTTGTGTACTTGACTCTATATCATGTAATCTTGGTGGCGTTTTGTGTGAAATAGTTTAGTTATTGTGTTCAAGTTAAGCTTATTATAGAAGACAACGCGTAGCATACATTCTGAGGTGCCGACAAAGCTCCATGGAAAGTTCGAGCAGGATAGGCCACCGTTCTGTTGGAGCTTGGTAACGCTGATACAAGATTGAAAATCTTACCTACATGACATTGGCACAAATTGTGTGTACACACAGATTGCCATTAACTAAGAAGAAGAAGAAGAAGCAAAAATTAACTTTCACACTCCAATACAGTTGCCAGAACACTGATAGGAACTTGCTAACTGATTACCAGTTTGAGGGCCAAAGCTGACTAAACAGAAAAGATAGCAAATAGTGTAAAACGATAATGGAATGGATATCCAGAACTGGCGACAGGCCACCGATGAGGTGGACTGACGATTTGGTGCCTTAGATCGATCGGATTGCCATGCAAATGAAGAAAATCCTTCTATCTGAGGACTATCAGGTGCCGTATGGGTTTTCATCCATACATTGTGGAAATTTCATTCATTCGCACGAAGCGTTTTGGTCCTTCGTTCTTAATGAGAACCGTGAATGAATTGAATTTCTATTAGATATACCTGCGTCTGAGTTTACAAAATCCTACACTGTAAGGGTCTTCGAAAGAAGAGTGAATTGTGTGAAGAGTGAAAAAAAGAGTGAGTTTACTCAGCGATCGCGTTCCATCTTCGGCCTAATCCTCACTTACCATCTGGAGTAATTGAGGCCAAGCGTCGAACAGTACAGTTCAACAAAAAAAAAAGAAGCTGCCTAAACGAGCATTAAAAATGCCTACCATACTTTTTTTTTTTTTTGACGGGGGGAAATGCATTTACGCACTACCCTTATCTATTGTATTTAGGGGATCAAGTCCCCCAATACAATAGATAAGGGGCACGGAGTGACGAGCTCCGTGCAGTGTGGGACTCACCCGGGCGAGAGTCGCCCGGAAATACCCACTAAAACCCCCCGGGGCCGTCCGCTGCATTTGGGATGGGGGCGACACGGGGTGGCTTTCGCAAGCACCGCGTCGCCCCCTGCAGCGAACCCGCCGGGATGCCTACCATACCTACCATAATAATATGATTTCACCACGATTGTTTTTCTTCATCAAAAACTAAATATTGTTACGTGATCTATTAACGCACTGACTAATCACGCAATCAAATCATGTTATTCACTTATTTCAATGTTTATAATTAGGTCATAATGTGGATGATGATAATTTCGAATGGTTGAATAGTTGAACTTCGGAATAATATCGACTATCCAAGTCACGTTGATCGCTAATGCTTATTCTGTATCTAGAATACAGTAATACCCCGCTTTACGCGAGGAATACGTTCCGAAGATAATCGCGTTAACTGAAATTCGCGTATATCGAGGTTTATGATTAAACATAGTCATAATTTAATACAAAAAAATACAAATCATTTTAATCAATCTAGTGAATGATCGTCATAATTTTAATACTAGAAGTAAAGACAAGTTGGCCGTCCCACGCTTTAGGTTAAGTAAGTGTAATAAAAGCTTCATAGGTAATAGTATTCGGTTTTACAATAAGATCCCAAGTAAAATTACCGATTTACCTGACAATAAGTTCAAGTATTATGTCAAGCAAGTTTTAATCTCAAAAGGTTATTACAGGGTGGATCATTACGTGAACGATAGTGATGTCTGGAAATAACCCACATCTCTGTGCTTCCACTAAAAACTACAATTTGTATAGTTTTTTATATGACATAAAAACATTATATATATTATATTTCTGAAAAAAAAGAACCAGATCGAGTTTCTTGCCGGCTCTTCTCGACTGGGTTGTTTTCCGAACCGGTGGTAGTGTTTTAGACGTTCATAAGCGCCTTCTTAGGGCCTAAATTGAATAAATAAATTTTGATTTTGATTTTGATTTTGAATCACTTTAATTCTAAGAACACTTTATGCAATACATACTCTTATTTTTTTACGGAAAAATACATCTATTGTCTTTACATTATGTTTATACGCACTCTTTTGGCATAATGCGAGGCATTAGAGCGCGAAATTTGACATTCGCGTTATAATGAAACCGCGCGTAACGGGGTCGCGCTAAGCGGGGTATTACTGTATTATGGTATATTTTTTGTAAACGACTTGAATTTAGTTCTCAGATAAATATAGAAGTAAGCAATTATCTAAATTATGTTACGTCATGCTTTCCTATGAGGAATAAGCAGTTATGATATAATTACAAATATATAAAAAGAACATAAAAATGAGCATTGCATCCAGATAGATCCAGATTGATGCGACCCCCATGGATCAAAGTATAGATGTGAATTCTTCAGAAGTTTATACTTCTTTAGAAGTTATCTTCAAGCTGACTTAACTGGACTATCAATTAAGGATTAGTGAAAAGTGATTAGCTAAGATAATAAGTAACTTGAAAACGTTTGTAACCTTACTTCTTAACCATGGCGTAGGTTCCTTATAATTCTACAAGCAATATAAGATCCGTCTTATTCCGTTTTTACTTACGTTTATCGCTACGCTACCATCTCAGCTTATGTCATAGTCGCATTATATAGGACATGGAAATCCATATGTCCACTTACCCACGATACACGTTCTGTCTTCAACGTCTGTTCTTTATTTTTAATACATCTATAATACCTACAACCGGTAACTTAAATGAGACCTTTTAATGTAACGCATTAGAACCATATTCGTATAAACAATAATTGCTTTCGATGTCCATCGTAACTTGTACCAATGTACTTTCTTTGTTTCGTTCTATATTTTGTTTTTATTTTGAACTTTAGAGACTTATGTTAAAGTACAAATTTTTTGTAACCTGCTAATAGAAATTTGCGATATGCTTATACGTTTAAAGGTGGTGTATTAATAGAATAACCTCGTTTGGATTATCGATCTGTATATTGTTTCTACCCTCGGATTATACCGGACATAAACTATCCTTCCAACATAATTTATAAAAAAAAATATTGCATGTCCAATTCAAGTTTGAGCCAATAAATTTCAGCATTTTTGACGGTATTGAATGACAAATTTTCATAATGTTCGAGTATGTTATTTGGTTCTTAAGGTTCTAAGTAGGTTACAACTAATAGCAGGGGGCGACGCGGTGCTTGCGAAAGCCACCCCGTGTCGCCCCCATCCCAAATGCAGCGGACGGCCCCGGGGGGTTTTAGTGGGTATTTCCGGGCGACTCTCGCCCGGGTGAGTCCCACACTGGCACGGAGCTCGTCACTCCGTGCCCCCTTATCTATTGTATTGGGGGATCTTTATCCCCTAAATACAATAGATAAGGGTAGTGCATAAATGCATTTCCCCCCGTCAAAAAAAAAAAAAAAAAATGTCATTTTGTACGGTTCAGAAAGTTAGGCCCATAAAGGTGATGGATAAAAAGAGTCTGCATACAGCCGCAATGCGAATGTTAAGATGGATGTGTGGGGTAACAAGAATGGACAGGATTATGAATCAGCACATCACAAAAAACTCAAAAGTAACACCAGTGACAGAGAAGTTAAGAAGCAGGCGTCTTTTCTGGTATGGCCATCTGATACGCTGTGAGGAAGGGAATGTATTAAATTAGAAAGATAATGAATACGAATGTGGACAGTTATAAGGGAAGAAGAAGACCAAAGTCAAACGATGACGGCTTAGTTAGTAATGCGGTCGAATTTCGCGTCAATGGATGCAGGTAAAACCCACCTATCCAACTTTAATATCAGCCTGAGCTTTCCGTGAAGGAAAACAGCGTTAGGAAACCATAGCTTGGTGGTAGGCGTATTTTCTAATAATTCGCGATTGTATAACTATCACCCTCAAGTTAGAAAACCTGTCGCCAAATACCAACAGGTCTCTTCCGGCAGCAACGCTTGAGAACCAGTACATCTAGGCTTAGTGTGTTTACCGTATTGGTCCACATATATGTATAGGCGTCGTCTTTTAGGTGTGCGTAGCTCCGAAATGAGGAGAACCAAAGTAACCGATATATATGTATGTATATATATATATATATATTACACGGTATAGGCTCAGTGCTTTGACCACAATCTCACCTGATGTTAAGTGACGATGTGGTCCAGGATGGTAGACATACTAAGCTTACAGGTGTTGGTATTCAGCGACAGGTTTTCAAACTTGAGGGTGGTAGCTACCCAGGCGGACATAATTAGAAAATGCCCTATAACCATACTATGGTTTCCTCGCGATGTTTTCCGTCACCGAAAGCTCAGGCTGATTTTGGAGTCGAATAGGTGCGGAACAAACCCGCGTCTTTGACGCGTAATCCAGACACACTATCCACTGTGCAATCATCGCTTCAAAACTATAATTTATAATTTAAAAACTGTGGTGACGTCGAGAGTTGGACTGAAGAGTGTGAAGGTGTCGGATGTCGGAAGCCCTTGTGCTTTCGGACGGCTGAGAGCGGATCTACATTATTGAAGGCGCTTGCTGCTGCTGCGGACTTGTCAGTGAGTAACTTCCTTGTTCCCGCATGTATCACCACTTCCATTTCCATTGTGCCACCGTGCAAGCTCTTGGCGTCTCCAATAGAATTTGTTGATAGTTTATAAAATTAAAAGTGCACTAATAAACAAACAGACTGACTGAATTAGACACGCTTACGTCTTACAATACGATACGCTTACGATATGCTCACGCCTGTTATCCCCGAAGGGTTAGGCAGAGGTGAAATAGTGAACTACACCACGCAGATTTCGCCGAACTTAGTTCCGTCCCACATGTGATAGGGGGCGAGCCTGTCGCCATATCGAGCACAAATTCCGGGACTCCGGGATGAAACTGAGTAGAAAACCCCAATATCATATGACCCGACACGAGGATCGAAGCCGAGACCTCAGAACGACAGTCATACTGTAATATAACTGCACCACCTAGGCAAACATTTTATAATATATAGAATACAATAAATAAATATACGTAAATGTAAAAGAAACAACCATTACTTCTTTGATAATTATTTTTATTTGTGCAAAATATTATTTATTAGAAATTACACACTGAAATTGATTTACCTACATAAGGCAGAAAAGTGTTGTTAATGACTACATTGGATTTTTTAAATGAACAATAATTATCGAAATTCATATTATGTGTATCATAATTACTAAAAAGTGATAATATAAAAATCTAGGGTAAAAAAATGCGAATAATTAATGCCTACGTAATTTGATTTTTCTATCCGTTTCATATAATAATTTTCCATTTAATTACATATATTTGATTTTGTGATATTATACATGATTGAATAATTTATGAATATTAAAAAAAACAACGTACTTAAAGAATAAACTAATCATAAATCAAATTATTTAAATAAAAATAGTAAGAGTTTAAAATAATTGTAATAATATTATTTTTAAATTATGTAAAATTCTTTGTACGTTGATCTATATTATTTATACTAACTACAAAGCAAACGAAAGCTAAAGATTCGTTAATATTTAACGGCTTCTTTGTAAACATGCACGGCGTTCTTTAGTTGGTTAGCGACCAGCACGGCTAGCATCATGCTTATGGCCTGAAATCAATAATAATTAATAATTCAATAACTGTATATTGATTACATGTATATAGGTCAAATGAAGGCGGATAAGCAATACAGTTTCAACCCTCAAAAACAAAAAAAAAAGCAGAGATTTATCTGTCAAACGCAATGTCACAAAATAACGTTCCTTGTTACAAAATTTTGTTGTGTGACTCAATGTAATATTTATATTTAAAAAAAAAAGGTTAAAACAAAACCAGTATCCAATCAAATACATTTTTACTATCATGTTACATAACCTCAACATTTTTAATGTGAAATTTCTTTAGCGACGTTAAGCGATTTTCGGTAGGGGTAAAACTTATAAGAGACGCGTTACCAATTTATTCTTTCACCCGTCAATATGCGAAAATATGCAGAGCCGTCTTTGCCTATAGTGTAGGGTGTCCAGCGCACACGGGCGCACCGCACACACTCCCAGGCCCCCTCAGGAGGCGACCCTAGTCGTGCTCCGTTTCCCAACTTGGGAGACTCTTGACGCCGCTACCAGCGCGATACAGTGACACTGGCCATGCATCAAGTATACACGCATAACACTGCATACACACTTCTGCACATAACACGCAAGTACATAGGTCCTGTAAGGAACCTTTTTTTTATTAATAAATAATATTATAATATAATAATATATATATGACGGATGCGGTTGCCTTGGCATCATCAGGATTCATGCTTTGTGATAGACAATATATAATCATAGGCAGAGTTATAATCATAGGCCGTGTGGTGGCGGCTCTAGAATACTACCACCCCCTGTCCTATCCCGTGGGATGTCGTAAAAGGCGATAAAAAGGGAAAAACACGGGCATATATCTACACCCCAGACCGTAGGTGGCGGTTTACCATCAACAATAGTATTCCCAAGGAGGGTTGACGTCAGGCAGGCGGCCGGTCGTAAAATCAAACAGCCGAAACCTAAAATGCAACATGAATTGGAAGAGGAAAACATGTTGCGCCGACCCCAAATAAAAATGGGAAAAGGGTAGGGAGATGATGATGAAATAATAAATGTAGGAATTAGCTCGGATAAAAATTCCGCGGGAATTTTTACACTCAGGGGACGGCTAAGCCGAGGTTCGTATCACTATGGTGCCCTTGTGCTAATTACCTTTTACGGCGAGTGCCTTCAGCACAAAATTCGGTGAAGCTGTAGAGGCCCTTCCGGTCAACAGCATTAGATAGGTTAGTAAAAAAAGCACACAGGCGGCGCGGGGTTGTAAGGGGTGCCGACGCTCTCAAAGTCCCTGCTCCCATGCCGACACCGAGAACCGTAATAGTTAAATTGCTTCCCGACATACTAAATTGCATCACCGCGCGCAGATCTTCGCGGACCATTTACGCTGCACATGAAGCCGAAGTCTCTGAGTTGCAGAAATACTCTCATCTCACCGAGTCAAGTATGGAAAGAAATCCGCCAGCTGAAGCCAAGGAAAGCCCCGGGAGCGGACCGTATCACGAACTAAGCGCTACGCCACCTTTTTTTTTACATAGGGATATGCATTTAGGCACCGTCCTCCCATGCGGGGGCAGGCAGGGTGTGTGGGACTAACACTAGGGAAGGAGACCCTAGCGACCGAAGTCCCCCAATACAATGGGTAAGGGGGCACGGAGGGACGAGTTCCGTGCCAGTGTGGGATTCACCCGGGCGTGGAGCGCCCGGAAATACCCACTAAAACCCCCCGGGGCCGTCCGCTGCATTTGGGATGGGGGCGACACGGGGTGGCTTTCGCAAGCACCGCGTCGCCCCCTGCATCCTATAACATACCTGAGTTTTTGATTCAAGAAAACATTTTGAGGGAATCATAGCATGGTGGTAGGGTTGTATGAATGCCCAATAGATGTGTTCTGACGGCAACACTTGAGAGGCAGTACTTCTAGACTTGTGCTTACCATCCTGGACCATATCGTCACTTAACCCCAATTAAGATCGTAGCCAAAGCACTGAGCCTATACTGAGTCATATTATAATAGTTATTAGTCTTTAAGGTATAAATATGTACATAGAGACCTCTAGCCACATAGTGAAGACCGCTACACCTAGCAGACAATCGGCCTCCGAATCCAACATCTTGAGAATTTCGTCTTCACAGCCAACATTGTAGTAAGTTTCCGATCTGAAATAATATTAAAGACATTGCTATTCCATAGTTATTTTGCTTTTATCTATTGGAAACGTATAGTAATATTATAAAATCGTGACAGGTTATTTCAAGGCATTTTCTTTCAGCAAAAATGAGGAAATAATATATTGAGCCGGATAGCTGCCGGGACGACGCGGAGCATCCCAGACTAATGGCCCAAGAAGGCGGTGAAAGGTACCGTGGGGTTTTAGTGGGCATTCCCAGCCCTTTACGCCAGGTGGGTTCTACATACTTCCCTGTAACTATAATAATTAGGGAGATGTTACTCCCGGATTAGAGCTGTCAGGAGGATGTGTAAATACATCAAGTGAAAAACTCGGCGCGAGGTTACAAATAAATTTATATTATTTAAGGTAATAACGAGCATTGAAATTTTCTTTGGAAATATTAAAAAAGTTTTATTCTTTGTCTGATAAAAATCGTTACCCTTCATCTGAAATTGAACAATGTATACTGATATGCATGAAATATATATCGACAGTCACCATCATCATGTCGGCTTTCATTTACTACTGTTAAACCCTCCAAATAGATCTAGACATAAATTTGCTGATCCCGAAACACTACGCACCTTAATATGTCACCCTATTTACCGTACCGTCTCGCAAACATATGATAATCATAGAATCTGTGCAGAATTCAACACGCATCTTTTCTATCGTAGAAATGAAATTTGAAATACTCGTGTTAGTAATATAATTTTAACATCATGTAGATTATATATCTCTTTAACTACTTCTTCCATGTAAAAACTGACAGCAGTTAAAACTGTCCAATGTGAAACAACTGACTCGAGGCAAGACTTGTACATCGCCTGCTGAGCCTGGGCAGTCCTCGCGAGGTATGCACGCTTGCAGCACGATACGCTGATTGGCTGCTTTACAGCCGCATAGTCATCGGGTCCGTTCAAGCCGCAACACGAATACTGCAAACGAAACGTTGCAAGAAAACTGTATGATAGTCATAAATAATGGCAAACTGATACTTAGAGTAAACGTTTGCTAAGTGAATAATTAAATTTGATTTAATTTATATAAATTTACTCCACGTAACTTACGTTTGTGAAACTAAAATGGGATGAAGAGAATATTTCTGAAGTGAACCACGCAATTTGGGGTAGGTATAGATTATTAGCAGTATAGTTCGCTCGATAGATGTAATCGTTGACAGCGCGAAATGCGAAGTTATCGTCTTACGTCGTAATATTACCCCTTCCCCAACGCCTCATACTTCATCTCTAATAGGACTTGAATCAAGCTCATTACGCTGATCCCAGTTACGTGGCCCATAGAATGTATCTTCTATATTAAGCTGGCCAAAAACAGCCTACATGAGCCACGGTTGATTATAGTGTAATTGGTCTAGTGTGTTCTAGTTAAAAACCTTTAAATTGGGGCAATTCTAATATAGAACTATAAGTTAGACGTCTCATGTACAAAAAATGTTGATGCTTACGTGTGTTTGCATATTGTCCCAAAGATGTTGATGTGTTTCAATGTTCTCCTCTGTAGTATTTGTAAAGAAATCATTACGGATCCATTCCGAGACTCTAATTTGAAGACCATAGCGCTGTACGACGACGTAGATGACAATTAAGAGTTCAAATACCGCTAACGTCATAAGCATTCCTATATACTAAAGCAAAAATACGAATTAGTTACGAAAAAATAAAAGAAAGACAGTTTAGTTTGGTAGATTACTATTTACGTTAGCTAAAATTCTACTAAATTTTATTGGTTTGTTGCTGATATGGCCACATTACGATATTACCATAATCCAATTTACAAGGATATAAGCTAAGCCCACTGGTGGTGTCCGGCTCGAAGAACCATAAAATGGTGGTGTCCAGCTCGAAGTTTATCTTCACCTCCATTGTGAGCGGGTTATAAAAAGGTAGATAAGTGGACTGTATGCTGGTTTAAATGCGAGGGCAACGGTATACGGATCTACTCAACCGCGGGAAGAAAATATATAGAATCAGTTAAGCTGTGAGGAAAGAAAACATGCACACTTACTTGGCTGCGAATGATGCGCGGGCGCTCGAGTGGGACCAGTAACTGTGGTTGTATTACCAGAGCTGCTGCGGTGGTGATTTCTTCTATATTAATTTACAGGCGAAACACTTTTTGTGGATTAGATAATTAGCGGGTAGCGGTTCAAATATTTTATATTCCGAAGGACACGGCAATCACGGCGGCGAGCTCTAGCCGACTCCAGACGTGGACTGACCACGAAACAACTTCGCGGCGTTGCGGTTTAAATGCACATGTTTAGGGGCGGAAGTTAGGCACAAGAGGAAAAGGAGTTGCCCTCGCGGATACTACTTAAACAAACATAAAATAACTACCACCCACTATAGTATAGTGACTATACCATTGAACTCTTATGTTTTTTATTGGGTGATCATTACATTTTTCTTCATCTTCATTTCTTTACTGTTAAGGCTTGCGTTCCTTTACATTCTGTCTCACACACGCATTACACCATACAAGAAAAGATCTTACCAAATATAACATTTTGATGTTGCCCCTAATAGTGCCTACGCAGCCTACAATCGCAACGGTCATCACTAGCGAACACGCGAATACGACCACCACATCGCCGACTATCGAGCTTCCAGTCTGCTGCTCACCGTACTTCTTCAGGATCCTTGCGTCAGCTATTGCAAAAGCGAATGTCAACAGTGACACCAACTGAAAATGTTCAACAATCATCTCTTGATCGCTTTCGACATGTAGGTACTTCATACATAAGCTGTTCCAACTCATATTACATAGATCGTATTCTAATTAATTTCAGGACTGGAGTTGGTAATAGCTATTTTATCCATTATGCATGCATAGTACGTTTCTTCTTTTTATAATAAAAGCTCAAGAAGAAAATTGTCCAACGCCTGATGGTACTTATAAAGCAACATTCGAGAACGATAGCAAACGCCGAAAAACAAAAAAGTAATATAGGCATTAGTAGCCTATAAATTCACGAACTCATCTTTAGGTTTAGGCATATGAAACATGAGTCGATTTCATCATATCAGACATTTATAAATGTACCCTTACCGGCAGCATCGGCAATTACGTATATATTTTGTGGCAATAAAATCTATTACTCTCGATGTCCCTAATCCAACTGCACATGGATGATCTTTACCTAATTTTGTACCTTAATCTTTAGCCAGTTTTAAAATAGATATATATCATTTTAAGAATGATACAGCAACACCAGTCAATCCTATGTGAAATAAGGAGAGTTAGTCAGAAGGAATTCTATAGTTTGGCAAATATGCGAAATCAATGGTTTTATTAGTATAAACGTAAACGTACATATACGTCCACTTGTATGTTACCTACGGTAAAAGATCCCACGGCATGACATTTGTGCTCTGGAAGATGGAGGAAGCTCCAGGCGACTCAAGCACTTGAATTTAAATAATATTTACGTCTTTGAGTCGTTCGGAGTCAAAGCCTAAATTTTTTACATTGCTCATAGAATCAGCATCGTTGTACAACATAGGAATTTTGTGCACACTCCCTTTAGGACATGATTTGGCACCATTAATTTTATACATACTAAGTATTAATTAATAAAGATAAACAATATACGCAATAATGGCTATATAATTTACTATTATATATTAGTAGATACTTACAATAATCATGAGATTTAACGTGATCAGGAAAGATTTTGCACATCTTGTTGAGATTTCTGCACAATTTAGCCTCATGGTTTTCAAAATTCAATACGTAGCTGTCGTATTGACTGAACACACAAGTCTTGAAAAATTAACTACCGACTTGGACTTGCGACAATACAGTAAATAGGGTGACCATGTGGATATGTAACTAAAGATAATAAACGTTAAACTTAATTAACGGTAAAATAGTTTTATTGGAAAAGAGTAATTTAAAATGTTGGATATAGTGAAATTGTTTTTTTTTAATGTACCCGAATGTATAAATATGTTTTTTCTGGTTGATTTTACCCCGATAAAGTTTAAATTTGTTTAAAATTTTCTTTCCTTTCCTAATGAGGTTAGAATAGAGATTTACTCTTACCACGACTTTTGCTTAAAGATAGTTAAATGACGGTAGTTAATCAATAGTTCCAGATGATATATTTGTTATTTCATTAAGATCTGTTTAGTGACTTTCAAATGATACGCTCAAGATGTTTACGATATATCGGTTATATTTATAAAAATTAATGCCACGAATTAGTTAAAACGGTTTCAGACGTCGCTGGAGTGGATATACCACTAGACTCTTTACGGTGGAGTAGGGTTATGCATGATTATAGGGTAATCATGATCAGGATATAATTGTGCAATATGGCGGTGTAGGATTGTGCAAGGTATTAGTTGCGGAGTAGGTCTCTGTAGAAAGAGCATGCGAACTATGGGCATAGGCACGTGCATCGCCTTTGAAATCAATGCACTGGCGTGTTGAAAGGTATGTGGAATGGATTAGCCTCTCGAATTTAAACTCCTCAAATCGTAGAAAGAGGGCCTGCACACATCAGGTACCAGAGGCAATGCGAAAGCAGTTCTTACTGCTCGGTCACAAAGGTGAACGAAGGAATACCGTGGGATTTTAGTCAGTAAAAATCTGACATACCGCACCTTCTCCTGCCTATTAGAAGTGTGTATTTTATGTAAGACTTTTAAACAGAAAATTATTGTAAATGCGTTCTAACAGAAACACTTAAGTATTGATGTTCTGTCTAATGTCTTATCATGATTATCCATCAGCTAAATGTAGTGTTAAATACAATATTTCATGAAAACCTCGGTTAAATATAGATCTTATTACTCGTCATACTGGTTTTTTTTATAATTAATATTTAAAATAAATATCCGATCAAACATTCAACAAAATGAACTTTTTTTCTCTGAAAATTCACACCGACTTTATAGCCAACCTCATCGTCTTGGGAAACAACCATATTACTTATTGAATATTTAAAGCTGAATGAATCAATACAGTGTCAATATCGATCATATAATTATACGGTTTTGATCCAGTAACCTCGGACCGCTCTGCTCCTTCTCACGAAAATACTTTTATATACCTAATTTACTGTTAAGTACATTACTAGTTTAATGTGAGTGGGCGAAAATCATCAATCAAATTGTATTACAATAAACACAAGCATTAAAATGACTCTACATTTAGTTCAATGTACAATTAGGTAGATCCAGTGAATGATCGTCATAATTTTAATATTAGAAGTAAAGACATGTTGGCCGGAACCACGCTTTAGGTTAAGTAAGTGTAATAATAGCTTTACAGGTAATATTATTCGGTTTTACAATAAGATCCCAAGTAACATTACCGATTTACTTGACATTAAGTTCAAGTATTATGTCAAGCAAGTTTTAATCTCAAAAGGTTATTACAGGGTGGATCATTACGTGAACGATAGTGATGTCTGGAATTAACCCACATCTCTGTGCGCACCCGCTAACATTATTAAGACTATGATTTGTATAGTTTTTTTTATATGACAAAAAAAATGATATATATTATATTAATAAAAAAAAAAAAACCAGATCGAGTTTCTTGCCGGCTCTTCTCGACTGGGTTGTTTTCCGAACCGGTGGTAGTGTTTTAGACGTTCATAAGCGCCTTCTTAGAGCCTAAATTAAATAAATAAATGTTGATTTTGATTTTTGAATTTTTTAATTTCTGCTCTAACTTTGAGAAGTTACATGAATAAAAAATTATATTTATTAATTTAAAGTAAAATTTTTAGAAATCAGTTCGGTTTGGGTAAATTTAAATAGTCAAATTTTAAAATATCATTTATCTTTAGTAGGTTCAGCGCTTTCACAATAATCTCGCCTGATACGATGTAATCCAGTTTGGCGGACACATTAAGCCTAGATTTATCTGGCTCTCTTATAATGTTGCCGGAACACGCCTCCTAAATACTTGATGACATAAAAAATGATTATGGATGTTAGATAGCCAGACAGGCGCGTTAATAGAAAATGTCTCATAACGATGTTATCCTTTGCCGAAAGCACAGGCCCATTTTAATATGGGATAGGTCGATTCGGAACTACTTCTTGGATGCTGTATACTATAGCACTAACACTAAGCTGGCAACGCTTTCGTATTGAACGAACGACGTTTAAGAATAATTATTTTTATTGCAATTAATTTTATTTGGCATTCATAAAATTATTAGGCGTAATTAATAAAGTGATCAATTTGTGTATAATAAAAAATGGGTGCGTGTACTTATGTACGCGCGTGAGGAGTTATACTTCTTTGGCATCATTAAAAAATAGTTTTTAATTGTATGCAAATAATTAATTACAATAAAATAATAGAAGGGTTGGAAAAGGATAATCAACAAAGTTCATTTTAAATTTGAAAAATTAAATAAAATAATTTAATAATATTTAGTGTTAATTATATTAAATAAAAGTATTTTAATTTATATCAATAAATAATACATACGGATAGTTAACCTCAATTATATTGGAGCACTTGAAAAACTATATAAGCACAATTTTTTTCACTAATATTCACAAATAGTAAGTGATATCAATCAAAATATTCAATTTAAATCACTACTGAATATAATTTATTAGCACATATATAATTCGCACTTGTATGAAACTAAAACACGTGTTGTGAATGTATAAACTAGAAACATGTTCATAAATATTATAAATATGAAAACAGTGATCAGAGGTGACGAGCGTACCAACATGCGCGACTAATATCGAGGTTCAATTTTTATTTTGTTGGTAGCTTTTTTTCGAGACTTAATGAGCGGTTAAGCAGACAGCTTCATACTGTTAATTTTGTGTCACAGATGCGCGCGCATCTTAAAATTTCACTCTCATCATTTTTTTCATAACGCGCCTAAAGAAGTATAACTTCAATAAAGAAAAAAATTGTTAACAATTGCAATACAAAAGTGGACACTAACCACACCGGTTACTGATTACTTCTAATTCATTCAAACCGATTATTTTCATATTTTTATATTTTTACTTTACTGTATAATTAAATGACAAAGTATACCAACGGGTACGCTCGCCTTTATTTCCGTCTATTTCTTTTTTTAGTTGTTCACTTATTTATATTTCCGACTAGCTGTGCCCGCGGCTTTACCAGCTTGGAATTCAAACAGCCTATGTTCACCCCCTGGGTGCAATAAATGTCATTGCCAACTTTCATCAAATTCGCTTCAGTAGTTTTTGCGTGAATTGTTAAACAATTTCACAAGCAGACAGGCAGGCCGACAAAAATTGTTAAAACTGTCGAAATGTGTTCTGTAGTCGATACTGAAGCCCCGTATAGTATTTCTTCTTAAATATCTTCAATGTACAGATTTCGTCTCGTCAACCTTTTATTATAAGTAGGTATAGATCATAATCAAAGTTTTGTTCATTGTCATTTTTGTGTCAACTTAATTCACTAGATTCTTTATAACTTTTTGAATATACTGCACTATTTATTCAAATCAAAAAGTACATTAATTTATACAAAATTTTATAATTAAATAACATAAAAAAAGAACTATAAATAATTAATGCCGTCCAGCTCGCCGCCAGACGGGAAGGTTCCCAGAAGGATGGCCATATTGCCACGTTGGGTGGCAATGTTAATTCAAATGTAAGAATACATATACTAAAATCAGACTGAGAATATATCTGTAATTTGAAAATAAAACCATTTAAATAAATTAATTGATTCTTGATTTAAAAACGAATTCGCAAACAAGGGACAGACGGGAAGACGTTATTTTTAACGAAACGTCTCAGTGTTTCAAAACAATTTTCCATATTAAATTATATTATTATATGTTTAATTTTAATGTAACGTAAGTGACAACCATATATTTAGTTAATGTTAAGCGATAACTACAACCTTTACTAAGACATAAATAGACGAGCTAAAACAGGATCTACCAGTATGGCAAAACTGTCTCAAGTCAGTCACGTGCAGCTTCATATATGAAGCATTTTTTACACGATATAGGCTTAGTGCTTTGACCACAATCTCACTTGATGTTAAATGGTGATATGATTAAGGATGATATACACACAAAGACTAGAGGTACTGGTTCTCAAGTGATGCTACCGGAAAACATCTACCAGCGACAGACAGGTTGAGACAGGTGTTCAAACTTGACAATAGTAGCTACCCAGGTGGACATTATAGAAAATGCCCTACCACCATGCGATGGTTTCCTCACGATGTTTTCCTTAAACGAAAGCTAAGGCTGGTTTTAGAGTTGGAAAGGTGGTGTAGAACCCGCGTCCCTTGACGCGGAATCCGGACGCTCTGCTCTATCCACTGCACCATCATCGCTTCAAATATTACAGCTATAATAATTACATAAGCTACAATATTTGCATATTGCCCACAAATTTTTAATGAAATAACAGATCCAGTTCCAGCTCGAATTTCTGGCCGGTTCTTATCGATGACTGGATTGTTTTCCGAACCGGTGGTAGTGTTTTGACGTTCACAAGCGCCTTATCAGGGCCTAAATTGAATAAAAAATCGTTGAATTTGAAGTAGAAGTAGAAATAAATAATTTTGGTAGTAGTCTAAAAATAATACAAAACAATATTCGGATAAAACAAATAAAATTTCTTACTCCTAATAATAGTGTCTCCGTCTGGCTATCTGTGTATAAGCGATGTATGTTTATGACTCTATAATTCAATAAAAACGATTTACACATTTATTTTTATTTAAATACTATCTGTATGCCCGCAACTCCGCCCGCGTTTCATATATTCTTCACTGATTTTAAATAATCATCGGTAAATAATGTTTCAATGACGCTGTTCATTGAATCGTTGTTTTGTTCTTGTACAATTAACCCTAATATTTTTCTAAAAAAAATTTGTTACTAAGAAAAAGCAAAGACATTCCTCATAAATCCAAGAACTTGCAAGTAAAATTGAATCACACATGTTGTTCATAATTTTATTAACTTTAATTTCTTACGCAAAACCCTATATTCCTAAAATAAAAGTATCCTAAGTTACTACTTAGAACATCGTCTATCTGCCAAAACAAGACTTGGCAAAATCATTTCAGCCGTTTCGGAATAAACAAAATGACAGGCAAACAAAAAGATAACTAGTTTTTTTGGTATATGCATTTCATAAAAATAAACTGCTATTTTAATAATACGAACAGACACTTTAATTTTATTTATTACAATAGAAGAAGCTAGTAGAAAATAAAATAACCGGCTACAATAAAATCGTTTTTACAAGCGTTAGCATTGAAAGATTCTGATCACTTCGTATGGTATATTTAGGGATAAACACGATTAAAAACGATATTACGAAGTACTAAATTTTTTATTATTATTTTAATAATAACATTATATGTAAATGTATATAAAATAATTTAATACAAAAAAGATAAAGAGATAGAGAGATGTTTTACAGTATTCCGATGACACCGCAGGCGACGCGTCCACCAGCGTTGCCGGTTTTTCTCGAATCTGGGTGGTCAGTGCGGCCGAAATCATCAGCCCGCTCGTGTAGAACCACAGCCCTGCCGAGGATCCCGTGTGCTCCGGTAATGGCGAGATGCGGGTCGATCATATCAATCTTGCTGGAGTAGTTCTTGTCAAATTCCGCGTTACCAAGATCCCCTACGTGGCGGTTCTCGTCGCTCGGGTGGCCGTGCTCTTTCTGTAATATTTCCGTTTTTATTTTTAACTAAATATATGATAAATTATCTATAGAAAATAATTAAATAAAATCAGTTAAAGCACTTTTATCTTTATTAATTATTTTTTTTGCTTATAAACTATTTATGAAATTTATTGTTATCGTTATAGAAATTTAGGAAACAGTTTTTTTTTTTTTTTTTTAAACTGTCAATACTAATTATTACGAATCAATGTCGGCTAGTAGGTGTTCTTAAAGATTCAATTATTAACGGATTGGCAAGCAACCAGCTGGTAATTGATAGTTTTTTTCCTGTCGACTTCGTTCTTTATTATTCTTATAAGTAGTTTCACAATTGATCCAGTACATATTTCTATTAAAATAAACCAGAAAAAAGATTTTTTTTACAGTTATTTATAGTATGACTACGAATTATTCTAAATCTTGGGCCACATCGGCCCAGGAGACTAGACCGCATACGCAAAATCCGCCGAAGGAACAGACTCGCTTTCTGGAATCAGCCAATCTAAATCCAGCTGTTAACGTGGTTGTAGGGTCATTGATGCTGACTGGAGGACTACCATCGTACACTTAACAAAAACCTGTCATAGTGACACATTAATGCGTGTCGCGTTCCAGCAATTGTATATCCTAACATACCTAGATGCTTTAGTTCTGATAGATCTAGGCCAGTTGTCATCATGGTGACTAAAGATAGATTTCTGTCTATTGGAAGTCGTTATTAATCTTGGACTGTACTTGAAATTACATCAGATTTAGAACAGTAATTTTGGCTAGCTCCAACAAAAAAGTAACACACTAACAAGCTCTTACAAACAGGTTTCCTGGTTCCAGTTTATAAAAACTATTAGATTGGAATTCAACCAGAAATAAATCAGCGCTTTTGAATGGCACTAATCTGACACTTTAGAGAAATAAAACATTGAAATTTCGAATTTCAGGACGTTAAAACAGACTTGAATAATTCATTACTAAGTCATTATCACTTTACTGTTAATCACTCACGTTTTCAGGGTTGAAATGAGAACCGGTGGAGCCACAACCTCCGGATATGTCTCCTTTCTCATGGACGTGGAATCCGTAATGGCCTGGTGGTAGCCCTACGATAGATCCTTCTACGTGGACCTTGCCGTCAGGCAGCCGAGTGAACGTAATATTGCCTCTGATGTTCTCCCCGACCAGATGGGCGATAGCCCGTGTCGGCTGCGACTAGAAATAGAAATGTATTCGTTTTATAATTCCTAAGTATTCATTAGAAAATTATCGCTCCAAACACGCATCATGAAATTTAGCCGAAACTCGACTACGTTAAGATATTCTAGGACCTTTTTATTATGTACGCTAGTGACGTGGAATAGGTTACCCAGCACGGTCTTTCCCCAAAATTTCGATGTGCGACTTTAAAGAAGGGATAGAAAACTCTCCAACATTGTCCACGCAACAGTAATAATAAATAAATATAACCTTTGGTATCAGATGAATTATTTAGTTCTTTGTACCCTTGACGTAAAAATAAATGAAACGATAAGTAGGTACGTTGTAAAACAAATGCTTTAAATGAAGCTCCAACTAAATCTCCATTTAATTACTAATAATATTTAGAAATACCCCAGCGTAAATAGCGAACCAAGCGTGCCCAACTGGGGAAGCACTTCCAATGCTTTGTAAATGTAGACACCACATGCCGTGCAACTTAGGTTGTGTAGAACACTGTTTGTTCTTTTTTATTTGTTACTAGCTCTGTGCCCGCGACTGCGCCCGCTTCTCATATACTTTTCACTGCGTAATATAGTTGTTAATTTTTTTTACTTTCTATTTTTTTTTTGCTACTAAATTTAAGCAAAGATATTTCTCACAAATTCAATTTACCTGCCAGTAAAACTAGGCATGAACCGGATTTCATTCGCTAATTAACTGTTATTACACAAATCCCTAATTATCTGCCAAAAAAAGTCCCGTTAAAATCGGTCTAGCCATTCCGGCGATTATTCGGAACAAACAGACGACCTATACCAAAAATACAATTTTTTTAATGTTTTTTAATTTGGTAATGTTAAGGTTAAGGAACTGTGATCTGTCCAGTCAAGTCGGTTTTACTGTCAAGACGCGCCACGCCTATAGAAGTTTCAGGTCAAGAATTATTTCTATAAAAATCCTATTCTCACTCACGCGTTCATGATGGCCGCTCACAACGACAGCAACTGCGGCGAGTAAAATGTATATCATTATTTCTTATTTACCTGTAATATAATTATTAAAAAAAAAAACAATCAATCTACAATCAATATAGGGAACGTAAAACTGTAAAATATTACGTAATCATCCCGGGGTTAGGGGTGAATGGGGTTATTTATTAAAGAGTGCTAAAATACTCTCGCTATATTTATTAAACACTCTCACTATATATTATTTCCAAGTCATCACTTTATTATATCAAGAACAATCACTTTAGCAGATAGAACTCAATTACCCCGTGTCGCCCCTTACCCCGTGTCGCCCCCCCATCCCCAGGTTTTAGTGGGTATTTCCGGGCGCTTCACGCCCGGGTGAGTCCCACACTGACACGGAGTTCGTCCCTCCGTGCCCCCTTACCTATTGTATTGGGGGACTTCGGTCTCACTAATACAATAGGTAAGGGTAGTGCGTAAATGCATTTCCCCCCGTCAAAAAAATAAAAAAAAAAAATAGATAGAACTCAATTGTTTCCGTGTTAGCTCTACAGAGCCTTATATAGTCATTTCATGCAATGTGACATGTGGCCGGTGAGAGACGGTCCTACCGGATGTAGGCGGATAGTATCTTAAGGCGCCGCCGGATGTGTGGCGAAAATATTGTTTACAAGAGCTTTGCTTGTCATTGCTATTACATGTATAGGGATGAAAATTGACCAAAATTTCGTCACTAAACTCGTATATGCTGGTAGTTAATTTTCATATCCAACTGGGCAGCGACCACTATACACGTAGTTATAAATCAGCAGTTATAAATAAGCATACGAATACATTCTGTCAATTTATTCTAAGTAACTGTTCTGTCTATTCTGTCTCTTTTCCCTTCGTATATGTCTTCTCTCAATTTATTCAAATTTTTGTAACTATTCATTTTCAAAAAATTTCAACTACCATTAATTGTACGACGTGTCTTTTGACTAAATAAATGTAATTAGAATAAGAAGACGACTATGTAAAAAAGGGGCAAAGGAACAAGCCAAAGAATAAATAAACAAATCGCACAAAAAAGAGCACACCAAAATCAAAAATAAAAATGAATAAAGAAAAAAATTAATTCAATAAGTAGTAACAAGATTTCTAGTCACGCTAAAGGATGGCAGGGACTAAAAAAACAAAAAAAAAACATACGAATACACGCACACTGGTATTTGCATAATATATAAATATTACCTACGTACGATAATATCGAAGTACTACCGCGAATAACTCGTTCGAAGGTAAAAAAAAAACGCCCGCGAAACCGCCGTTCCCGCCGCCGGGGATAGGCGGCTAACTTTGCTCCCGCACACACTCCGGGTCCCCCTCAGGCGGCGACCCAAGACGTGTCTCGTTCCCCAAATGGGGAGGCTCTTGACGTCGCCGCCAGCGCGATACAGTAACACTGCCCACGCATTGAGCAATTACACGCACAACACTCCATACACACTCATGCATAACATGCAGGTACATAGGTCCTGTAAGGAACCTTTTTTATTTTTTTATATTAATATAAAAAAAATGTAGGGATAGCTAGGACACAACTCGCGAGTGAGTCTTGAGTACTCAGGTGACGGCCAAGCCGAGGTTCGTACCACTTTGGTAGCCCTTGAGCTGGTCACCTTATTGCGGCTGAGTGCCTTCAGCACTCGCCCCCAAAGTTCGGTGAAGCTGTAAAGGCCCTTCCGGTCAACAGCATTAGCTAGGTCAAAAAAAAAAAAAAATCGAAGGTAAAAAAAACACAGAGACTTTATAATGAAATTCAAAAAAGAATATCAAAGAGTTTCTAGATCATTCGGAACCTGTATATCGAGTTATTATTGCACAATCAAAATAAAATGGTACTGACAAGTAGGTATGTACCTCTACCTACTACCTACATGTAAATAACTTGATAATAACCTTGAAGAAGACGATACTTTAGATTATTTTTAAATGCGTATAACGAAATTAATATCAAGTATCATCATATATTGTAAAAGGTGTCCCTTAGTTGGCTTATAACTAGAGAACCGCTGAATCAATTTACATTATTATTTACATTATAAAATTCTCTAGCCACTGTTTTCATTGTACACTAGTTTTGTGCTCCCGGCTCAGCCCGCGTTTCATTTCTCTCTATTTCCCTGTATCATTCACTGCATGTATTGTTTTTAATTGTCATTGGAAAACTATGGGCTCTAGATTATTGTACAGACTCTAAATTATTTTGGTGCTAACTGAAGACAATGATATTTCTAACAATATCATAAACACTTGCCTGTAAAAGTGACTATTAAATCGTATTTTATTCACGATTTAATTTTTACGCGGGACCCTAATTAAAAAAAAAAATCAGACAGACAATATTTCAAAGATTGTGTTTTTGGTATATGTACCTTGTATAGATTCACATGCGTTGAATAAGAACTTGTTATTTTGTATATTACAAACAAAGACTTCAATTGTGTTTGTTAGTATAGATGTACGTGAGTCACGGCTTCGATTCTCGACTGAGATATTATTTATAAACACGGCGGCGATACGGCTGATTAGTTGTTTGATTACTTCACTGGGGGTCGTTTAAATATTACCTACGTAAGCAAAATTTTAGTAATTTTTGATCCTTCCCCTCTCCCCCGTTGTTAGCAATACTCAGCAAAACTGTTACCTCCCCCAATGATTACGTAATTTACGTACATAATTTTGAAAAAAAAAAAAAAAAAACATGAAAATAATTAGGGAATATTGTGCAATTAACCTAAATTCAGACGCCCCCAGCCATTAGACCAAAAGATCATAAAAAAAATAGTCAAAAAAAAAATTAAAAACAAAACACAATGACTGAATAAAATTATCGTCTTAGTATACTTACTAAAACCAATGTAATTGATTTAGTTATAAAAGCTTGATTTAGTTTTACCTATTCGTAGAAAATATTATTTGCGGATAGTCATCCATACCCTTCCATATAAGCCTAATGCATCATTTTTTTATGGTTGAGAACTATGCCCCAAGTGTTCGTGCAGCGTCAGGGATCTTTACATAGCTTATGCATAATCGAAAAATTGCCCGATTCTAACAAATGTGACTAGTTGCGCTAACAAACGACGAGTTAATATGGGCCCCTTCCGACATTGGCCCAAAATGTGCTTTAATCCCCAACTGGGGAGATTCTTGCAGCTGCTGCCAGCATGATATCAATGCACGCACTCTGGCATTACACGCATCGCACTGCACACACTCTCCTGCACGGTGAACCCGTTAAAAACCTATTCCGTCAACATTATTAATTAATAAATTAAAAAAAAAATCAGTACGTTTAGTGCCACATCGGTGGTACGACCTAGTGTTCAAACCTTAATGAGATACGATTCCGGATTTATACAGAGTTTACATTCACTGTAGTAACTTACATTAATATAGAAAACTGAAAAAAAAATATATAGATTTACATAAATGACTTAGCAATATTTACTTGAGACATTGATCTTTCAATGTATTATTATCTAAAAACTATAGCGTCACTCGATACCGTATCTTGAAATGGCATTATTCATAACAAGAAATAGGTGCTTATATCGTACCTAAATACTTGGGTTCTTTACCGCGATATGTACCAGTCAGAGATATCTCTCTCATCCAACCCGCAAATATTACAATCCCTTATTTGATTTCTAATTAAATTTTCAATTAATTAACTTCGATATTTTCACTTTGAAAAACAAATTTCAAAACGTAATAGACATACCTATTTAAATGATAATTTAATTGAAATTCTCATTTCGATCTTAAGATCGTTAACGTTAACGTTAGTAGATAAATATTTTGTTTCTTTTGTCTTGGAACAATTTGTCAAAAAGGTTAAAAGTGGAATTATTTATTTTAACGAGTATTTAAATAAGAATTAATGCTCTACCATTAAAATAAATTTCCTATTAAAATATCTTATAATAATTACAACAAAGATATTAAAGCAAAACTAACACAAAAAGGTTTTTTTTTAATTTGATAACCTATTATTATATAATAATGAATAAATAATTTATTATTATTAAGTTCCATATCATTTTTATACATTTAATTTCATTTAAATATAATATCGTTGTCATTAGAATGGAATAAAATATGGAAATCTAATAAAATGATTTTATTTACCAAATATTTCAGATAAAATGAAACATACTTTACTATTGATTTGACAGCAAACTAATAGTTATTTTTTTATACCATTTTCTCTTTAAAACTATCAAATAAAAATATATACCTACCATATTCATATGAATTAAATAATTGAATGCATGAAACCATAATAATTATTAATTGAGATAACAAAAAAAAAAAATCACAAAAAAAAAGTGGCCTTCGCCTTCGGTAAGACTAGCTACATAAAAAATCAAACAAAAACAAATCAAACTTGTTGATGTACAAATAACACGTTAATTATATCTTAATCATTATGAAACTACCGTAAATATCTTTCTTATATATTATAAATAATCACCTATCCCAATGTTTTCCTAAATAAACAAAAAAAAAAAAACAAAACAAAACCCATCATCATTATGTTACCAGTATCACAAAACGCAAATGACGAAAATGCTTAATTTAACTCTTACTTTCCTATATACTATAGATTTTATGCGATGTACTTATTTGAAATATAAATAAATTTCAAACTATTAATAGTTTTCTAGCTAAATGAAAGGTTTTTGGAGTATTTTTAATAATTTATTGATACAACAAACGCGACTTACCTCCGAGATCACTACTGGAGAATGGTCTTATTGCTTCATCAATGCACGTCGGCGCGCAACTCGTTCCAACTACCGCAGCATAACATAGTAAGGTCGCAATATTATCCTTAACGATATATAGGTACGTTATATAGATCAGTTATGTATGGATAAATTAGTCTGAGCAATATATTAAGCATCTATAAAACCACCGTTGTGAACTGGCATTTCTATTTTTCTTTCTATCTTTGTCTTATCAATGTTATATGTAAAGGACGGAGACAAGGGTAATCCTATTTTTATTATATGCAACGTTTTTTTTTATTAATGTCACTTTACATGAATATTTGAATGTTTATCAAGTAAAAATACATTGTTTGATAAATTTTCTTTGTACAGGTTTAGTATTTGACCATAATGTCACCTGATTTTAAGTGGTTACGTGTTCGAATTTGCACACGTTAAAACTAGAAAAACTGACTATAAATTGATACTACCAAAACATGTAAAAAAAAACTACTAGTCGGTATTTGGTGGCAGATTTTTTACTTGCTTCTGGGAGTTAGATTAATCAATAGCCCTACAGACATTTTTTAAGCCGAAAGCTGGGACTTGTTCTTTGTATTTGAACCTACATCAATAAGCCATTAACGCTGTACCGACCACGATTTCAAGGCAAAGCCATTATAGTATAGTACCCGACATACTTACGATAAAACACCATTTTTTTTATATTACTCAATTATATTACTTCTATTTTATTATTTACATAATTTACGTATCAAATAATTAATAAATTGTCTTGCATAATTACTTCTAATAAAAAATCTATTGCCACAGTTCAGTTCGCAACGACGCGACTGTAATTAATAGAAAGAGAGGTAATAATGTATGATACGCCCTACACGACACAGCTCACTCACCCGCCGTGTCTCTCTTATTGCGTACTCTTTAAATATAACGATGTAACAATTGTAAATTACCCACGAGTCTGCAGACGTACAGCTTCTCAGAAAGCGTCAATTTAACAATTATTCCTTAGCACGTCTGCTAAGGGAATGTGAGGATACAGTAATACCCCGCTTTACGCGAGGGATCCGTTCCGAAGAAAATCGCGTTAACTGAAACACGTGTATATCGAGGTTTATGATTAAACATAGTCAAAATTTAATACATAAAAAATACAAATCATTTTAATCAATCACTTTAATTCTAAGAACACTTTATGCAATACATAATCTTATTTTTTACAGAAAAATACATCTATTGTCTTTACGTTATGTTTATACGCACTCTTTCGCGTAATGCGAGGCATTTGAGCGCGAAATTTGACATTCGCGTTATAGTGAAACCGCGCGTAACGGGGTCGCGCTAAGCGGGGTATTACTGTAATTTGAAATGTTTTAATATCATTGTTTATTCCCATAATGATATCGTAATCACCGGAGTTTTTAAGATTTGCCCGAAGTTGGTAACACTGTAAACCAAAAAAGCAGAATTCGTTTTTGAAGCAATTTGGGTTCAGTCAAAATTATAAAGGAAGAATATTGTACTCAATTTAGGTCCTGGGATGGCGCTTATGAAAGTCAAAAAACTACCACAGATGCCGAAAACAATTCAGTCCAAAAGAGAGCAGGCGACAAACTCGGTCTGCTATTTAACAATATATTGTTTTATTTAAAAATTTTAAAATTCCTTGTTATAATCAGTTTTCGTGGAAGCACAGAGAGAGAAACTATTTCCAGACATCACTATCTGCATAGATGATATAATGATTATGACAAAATATAATTTCATTTCGATATTTTCCTTCACACACAGCTTAAGTTCCAAAAATTTAAAACAAACAGCTTCAAATACATAAACATTATTTTTACATATATAATAAAATAAATATTATAATTCTTAACCAAGTAAATTGCTTAATGTAAGCGCAACCGCGGTTATAACTAGTATATAATTAAAATAATTATCAAGAGTGAATCATCACCTCACAAACAAACACGCAACATACTTAACGTTAATTACTTGATTATGCGTTTTTTTTATACTAAATGCAATAAATTGCCCATATCCTATTGAATGCAGTCGGTAAATCCATAAGCCATTATATCTAGTCATTGAAAAACATATCTATTTATTAACTCATCCCGAGAATAATTATTCTAACAAAGAAACTTTTTATATCGTTGACCTTGTAATTTGTCAGGACGAAATTATATTCTACTTAAAAAAAAAAATCATAATAAAATTAAAACATGTTTAAGATGAATTATTTAATTTTTATCGACTATTATCCTCATATCTTGTCTCATGTATTATCTAATATATTATTCACAAACATCGACAAAAACAAAATACTTATATAAAAAAAAAACTGTCATAAAACAGATAAATGTTTTTTTGTTATGAGAGATACGAATTCAGACATTGGCGAGGATATTTTTTGTAAAAAAACAAGAGAATTATTACCAATAGTTGTAAAAAGAATAAACCTATCATATGCACAAGGAAGTTTAACAATTAACAATTAATTAACTTGAGGGCTAAGTAAGCTAAGTTAGCTAAGTTTGAACGAGCATTTTATTGATAAATAAAACGTAAAGCTAACTTAAGGTCTATAGTGACTTACAGTACCTCGATTAACATTATTATTTAGTTTCTAAAACAATATCTACCCTGACAATCGTGTACCTGACGTGTTTGTATCTTTGTTTAGAAGTTATTTATTTTTGTAATCATTACCTTGAATGATAAATGATCCGGAACAGTAATTCCAAAAATTACGATATTAAAAAAAACGATAGTCTTTATTTTCTGAGGCTAATTATAATCATCATCATCTAAGGGGTAAGATATAAACTATAAAACATAGGGAGACCAAGGAACTCCACAGCAACCGGTCTTGCGGCAGCCACATCCAGCGATTCCCGTGACCTTCACCAGGTCGTCAGTCCACTTCGTTGGGGCCTATCCATAGGGTCTATTAGTAAATTCCAACAAGAACACAAAAAGCACTCACTTTTCAAGGTGTAATCTACCTTAAATTTATAATAAACTAACTGGTGCATGTAATTTTCTTAAAATATAACTCCAGTCCACTGCTTAATCCCGAAGTATCTAAAACGTAATAGAATATAATTCAAATTCTACCTGAAACTAACATCTGTATTCATCTGATAACTATATTAAAATCGTTTCAGTAATTTTCAAGTTATTTGCAATCGAATATGATTTCATTAAATACAGGTTAAGTAAAACAAATCAATAAATAGGCATAGATAAAAGAGTTCATGATTTTATACCCGTCCGTTTTATTTATTGTCTTTAATTGAAAACAGTTCCTATCCTATCCTATCCTGCTAACCGTAAAGGCGTCCACTGCTGGACATAGGACTCTCCCAAAGAAAAGGAGGGAATTGCCAAAATCGCCACGCTTGGCAGGCGGGTTGGCGATCGCAGTAAGTGCTTATGGTAATCAGAAGATGCTTCTGCCCATTCTCTGGTTTATATCCCATAGTCGCCTTTTACGACACCCACGGGTAGATATGGGGTGATAATATTATTAAGCCGGTACCATATTGCAAACAGTTCATTTTACCTATAATTTTCAACACTGACCACGAACAGTGGATTTAATAAAACGCCAGCCACAAACAATAACTCGATATAAAAGTAATAAACTGACCCGATAACTCATCATAGTCACTTAATCTGTCCAATACATCGTTTTAAAGATAGCGGTGTTATTATAATAATACGGGAGAAAACAACTTTATCATTGTTTACGTTCGATAGGAAATACATTTTACACAATTCGTTGTTAATCACCATCCTTGACACGATCGTATGTTTTCATAATATAAATTATTTGATGTATAGACTAGCTTAACACGCGACACTGCTCGTATAAAAAATACATTTATTTCTCACAATTATTCACAATACTATATACGCTTTTGTTTACACGGTATAGGCTCAGTGCTTTGACCAGAATCTCAGCTGATGTTAAGTGACGTTGTGGTCCATGATGGTAAACACACTAAGCCTAGATTTACCTATATACGAGTACATATGGTGTATATAAGTCTCAGTGGTTAAAGTAAATTTACAAAGGCTTTAGTAGATAATTTCGTGATGACTTCATTTAGATAATTATTATTGTAAAAAAATAAACTTAAAATGTCGTTTCTTTATTAAAAAGCAACACATTGTTTATTTTAATTGTTCTTTATTTATCTTATATGTATACTAAAATATATCCAGAATTATTTTTTGTATTTGTTTATTTACTTATCTATGATTTAAAAAAAAATATAAAAATCGGTTCAGTAGTAATTAATAGCCAACTAAAGGCTGCTACACACGGCCAAGATTGATCGTAGCAATTTATCAGAATAGACCCTAAATCATTGCAGATTATTTTATTTGATCGACATTAAGTTGATTTTCTAATCGCTAAATTGTTCTCGATTGTATTCACACTATTTTGTCGTAAAACCTTGTATTAGGAATCACATGTTTTAGGCATTATTTAACAGTACAGAAATAGTATTAGAGAACTTCACACACTTGTAACCAGTCTGTACCACAGCTCGTGGCTAAAAATTTCAGCAGATAAGCTCCCGTGAGGACCTATTGCATTTCTGCTTATAGTGTTATTTTTCTGTATTATCGAGATGACTAAAGCCAATAGATTTAAGTACGTCACCTCGTTTAATCCTAAAAAGTTATGTTACAGTTCTTATGCAAATTTTAAACTCATTTAATGAAATTATTTGAAAATAATACTTCCGTTTTAGAAGCCAGCGCTTAAACCATATGCTGCTTGGTTCATTTTTCTTCTTTGCAATTTTCGCCCATGGTTACGACATGCGACTCTTCAATCAGGAACTTAAAAACACTCTCCAAGTTACGCAACCTATCGGTAATACTCCCAAAACTGTTGTAGTTGCCTATAGACGACAGAAACCATTTACAGTCAGATCTTCTTGTTTGTTCTCATCATATTACGTTATTTCAGACGACATTTTCTCTGCTAACCCTAACTTCTGTGAAGAACTGGTTATCAATACAAATGTCGGTGGAGTGCATATGGCCGTTCGATATAACTTATGTAAAATTGAATCGCTGCGAAAAATCACGGTCGTGTGTGATCGCTATAACGAGCTTTAAAATTAACAAGAAATGTTTACCTTCGTATTATTTGTGAATACAGATATAATATGTTAAGTCGTAAACTTTTAAATAAAGTAGTTATAGAGTTGTATAAAGATAACCTACTTGAATAACTTGACCGATATCTTAAGGCTAGAAAGTGTATTTAGTACCGACATACATAGGTCAGTCAAGGGTAATGTATCTACGATTAGTATATTGAAATATTAATATCGTATACTCATATTGATCGATTTACACGTTCGTTGCTGCATGAGGTCGATAAGACTACCTAAGTATCTCTATATATATAATAAATAAAATTGAAGTGTCTGTCTATAATATCAAAATACCAAAATACCTATACCAAAAACACAATTTTAGAAAATTTTTGCCTGTTTGTTCCGGCTAATCTTCGAGAAGGATGGAACAAATTAATTGGACTTTTTTGTCAGATAAAGTTTTTTTTTCAACCTAACGTTGTTGACCGGAAGGTCCTTTACAGCTTCACCGTGACTTTGGGGGCGAGTGCTGAAGGCACTCAGCCGCAAAAGGTAACTAGCACAAGGGTTACCAAAATGGTACGAACCTCGGCTTGGCCGTTACCTGAGTGTCAAAACTCTCTCGCGGAATTTTGATCCTAGCTAAACCCTACATCTTTTATTTAAAAAAAAAGATTCTTTACAGGACTTATGTACCTGCGTGTTATGTGCAGGAGTGTGTATGCAGTGTTTTGCGTGTAATGCTTGATGCATGGGCGGTGTCACTGTATCGCGCTGGCGGCGACGTGAAGAGCATCCCCAGTTGGGGAACGAGACTAAGATAGCTAAAGTTACTCAGCGTTACTTAGGCTACTTTTTATTTTTATACAAAAACTAAAAGTCATGAAAAGTTGTGAACAAACAGCGATTCAATGGACATCACCATCAAAACATTATTTTCCAATTATTATTTAAAAACTTTATTACGCATTATAGAATATATGAAACGCGAGCGGACCTGCGGGCACACTGCTATGTATTCATACATCTTCAAGCGACTTCACGTCTCTCCATATTAAGGCATAAGTACGTTACTTGTAGCAGAGTTTTTCCGTATAATCTAATAAACTTTTATACATAATGAGTAGTGTGGTATATTATTTACTTATAAAAGTTTTCTCAAAAAGATTAGTATTTAAATTGGATGTCGTGTTTTAAAACATTATAATTTTATATGTATACAAGACAAAAAACAACATTTATACTAGGTACATTTATTTACAAAAAAATATATGTTTTAAAACAAACATCTTAATGTAGGTACAATTATTAACATAACTTCATAATCGTTACCATGATCTAATCACAATAATAATTCATTAATATTAACAATAAATCTATTAATAATAATTATTTAGAGCTAGGAAGAAAACTTCCGTATTTTCTTAAAACAAAAAAAAAACACCTTGAATCTAAAATGTAAAATGTAGTTTGACTGGAAACGATTTGGTTCTAGAGTTTCAATTTGTGTTCAAACTACTCATAGTTTAAAAGTATTGCTACCTAAGACGCTGCATGCAATCACCCCGGCTCGGGGGTGTGTGTTTGTCGACGACGGGTGAGAGGGGAGCGGGTGGTGCCGGCTCACCCTGTAGTTGGGAGAGCGCACATCGAACTTGAGACAACATCTCGGGCGTAGGCTTACGACCGCGAGGCGCGTGGGGTCTATGCGGTCGCATCCTGCGTTCGATCGTGGCGGTTGATTCTGACAAATAATAAAAAAAAATGTACAAGCCTAATAACATATTATAAAAGCAAACATATATTAATAAACAGCCACACTCGTGAGACAGTTGCTTACCATCCTCGATCAGAATGCCACTTAACATCAGACGAAAGTGTGGTTAAAAGCTAAATCTATTGAGTACACGTTGACTTTGCAATTAGGTGCATTGAATAGTACTCACGTGAGTCAAAATAAGTCAAGAAAAGTATTATCTCCGAGATAGAAATATGTCAACGCGAAGTTTTCTCTAAAATGTTCTTCGGAGAACCACAATTCTTTAGTACATCATTTTAATGAAGATATTTACTTAAGATATAATATACGTAAACTTGATTTCTTCTAATCTCATAAAAGGTTGATTTAGTATACGTGTAAATCTTCTATGAAACAATATCTGAGGGTGCACCGCGCACCTAAATTCGTTCCGTGGTTTAGGAAACGATAACGCAGACAGAGGGAAGCAGAAATCGACTGTGAAAAAGTAAATAACCAGAGCTTCCGCTCTGTAGTTGCAAAAATTGATCTGCTCTTAAAAATATGGGACTTAGTAAGTATGAGATATGGAATGGTAGTATAGAGAAAAAATCTTACGATTAACTGTCGTTCCACCTCTATTGAGTCCGTCATCGAGCTTCTCACAGCAAGTGCAGAAGTAACATGGCACTCCGGGCACCCCGCAGCACAGCGCCCCCCACAACCAACGGTTCAGCGTATTGCCACATCTTGCCCAAGCGCTCGGCCTGTCCGATTGGTGGTTGTAAACAAAATTCCGGTTCATTTTATCACCTTCATTCTGTCATTGAACTGTGACGTGTGACGCATGTTATTTTTTTATTTATTTAATAGATAATAAAGCAGGTTCTGTGATAACTTCACCTCTACGGTGTTGTAAAGTACCGTTTACACAATATCTCGCTCGATTATATCAAATATTAAGAATATCATTAATATAGTATATAGTATCGGTTACCATAGTAACTGTCAAAATAGATTTAGATTAATGGCGGCTCAGGACCCCAGCGCTTTTAATATAGAAGGGGTCGCGCACTCCTTGCGCTTATCTCGCATCGATACGATGTCTTCGATAGAACCATCACGTTGGTGACTCGACCCGCCCACTGTGTCGCGGAACCATAAAATAACACATACGGACTTTTTGGCGGGACCTCAGTTTGTTATGTAGTATCTGTTATCTTTAATTAAAAACTTGTGTTATTGGACCCTATATTGTAAAAAATAATTAAACAACTTCATTTTATTCTCTCAATTACATATCCAACTAATTTTTTAATAAACGTTGGCCCTTATTTTGTACTATTAATCATGTTGTCATAGAATCATGAACAACCTGTTTTGATAAAGGCTCAAAAACGATTAAGCTAACTGCTTAAAACATTACATATTATTATGAATGTGAATAATCGTATGTCATTAAATATTACACCTTCAAAAGTAATTAATAATAGGCCGAGAGCTGACAAACATTTTGAATAATATATTGTAACAACAACATGAATTTTGCATTATATATTTTTTTATAATTTTATTAGTTATCAAGTGAGTTTAGAATAAGCGTATGGTAGGTTTTTTTGAGCCCGAGAGACTCACAATCATCGTATCTTTATGAACAGCGCGTCATAGTGACAAGTATATCCAGACTGACATAAAGGCTTTAGCGTTGATTGATGTAGGTCTACACGTTGATGTAGACGACTTTAAATCTTATATAAATAAAATATTTGGCTTTGCAATCTCCCTCCCCTTAAGCCCCCCACTCCCTCCTAATAGTAAGCAAAGCTCTTACCCATTCCTCACACGGTTACGTAAGCATTGGCATAATTTTGAAGAAATAGTCCCCCCCCCCCCCCGCTTCCGCATATATGCTTACAAAATATTTGAAGGGTTACCCTACTAATAACTAAACCCCCTACTGGCGGTTCTCAACGTTCTTGGACTGTACTTTATATTAAATTAAATTCAGCAATGTTTCCGAGCTCGAATTAGTTACAAAATGTCGTTTCTTGTATAATCTAAAATTTCAATGACATGTTTCATTCCAGAAACCTTAAAGATAAGATAATTAATAAAGGAGGTTATTAAACCAGTTTTTTAAATGTTTTAATTTACTTCGTACTAAAATACCTTCCCCGGAATAGGTGTAGCTCTTTGGCTATAAACCATGTCACGAGTACACGTTTCCTACATAGGATTTTAACAACGACTTCCACCAACCAACAATGCCGTGTCTAAGTTATTATTACGTCATGGTACACGATTACGGAGCCTTGGATCCATCACACGAAGACCTAATAATGACAAACCCCACACCTAATCGTTGTACGGTTAAAAAACTTTATGGCTAAGTCCTCTAAACATTCATTGGCTGGCAATCATCTGTAAAGTCTGCACGCGCTTGAAAAAAGTTTTTCTTTTGTAAATCACAATGAAGTTGTTAGGCTGTTTGTTTTTTCGCCATTTTTTATTGCTTTTTGCATATGTAAATGGCAAAACTTTGCACGGCATTCCCGGGTATGGTAGGAACTTGATAGTAAGGCTTTACCGGCAATCGCTGATTATCAGAGCAATGTGTACGAGGTATATATGGAACCATATTTATATGTGAGTTAATTATTTTAAGATTTTCATATATGTACTTAAATTTTTTATCCATATAGCATCGGGGCTTAGTTCTTGTATGAGACAGTATATTCACCGCTGGAAAGAATTATTATTGAATTTGTTATTTATTTATTTTAAATGGTATTTTCAATCAGCCAGTATTTATATAAGTTAATCTTTAACTTCACTCGATTGACAAATTTGAATAGACAATACAGATGCAGACCTATTTTTCGTGCGTGGATCACTTCTTTTCAAATCAAGCAGCAAAAGTAATTTTTTTATTTGAAAAAATCAACAATTGTTTTAAATGAATGCATGGTAAATATACGTTTCTTTAAATAATAACAGCTTCTGATACTATTTCGCGAAGCAATATCCAAAATCAGAATAGCCCTGATGATAGCTGACTTATGGTATAAGTTGACACTTTAAAAATAAGAAGAATAAAAGAATGTTGCTAGAACAAATGAATCTCTTCTTCTTTGCGCCGGTTTAATCTAATGATTATCTCTTGACCTTATTTTTATAGGACTATTATTCCAATAACTTTTTAGGTTAATTATATTGAAAGTTAATAGCATCTGTCTCTCCGTTATCAAGGTAACATCTTCATTTGAGACCTTCGTCATACTGTTTACATTTTAACTTCCATGTTATTTTTTTACTTTACCATACTGTCTCGTCTACGTTTTGTCATAATCAATTTTAATCGGTATATACAAAAAAGCAGAAAGATTTTGCAGGCGAGAACGACATCAGCGACAGAACTGATCATCGATTACTAATTCATCTAAATTGTTTTTTGGGCTTAACCTCTGGCACAGGGCAGTCACTTTGCCTTACTGCAATAAAATACAAGTTATGTTAACGTTTACTTATTTCCAGGGTTACGGACAACCTCAGTATCCGTTAACCGGACGCTCAGAAAAAAACAGATCGATCTGGCACTCGTGAGTAAAGTTTTTTAATTCTCGTCATATGCTTAAATCTTACTGAACAGAATGCTGCCACACATATATTTGCTGCAATGTAGATGTATATTCTTAGGCCGGAAGGTTGGCGTTGTTATTATGCCTCTGAACAACCTGAGCTAGATTTAAAACAAACTGCTCTCAACATTTGGCCTCAATCACACTTGATAGAAAGTAACAAAAAGGCAAACTATTGTAAACGCTCACAGAAAACGACTGATTCTTTTAAAAGCCCCTATATTGTACGATTTTGGAGCAATAGGAATAGGTAGTCTGTTCTATGAATTTGCGGTTCTTATTATAAACGAATATGCCTAAACGTGTCCTGTATCGGTGGCGAACTAGCTGACACCTAATAATGATAGAAGGCGAAATAAATCTGTAATAATTCTTCAGTACAGTCACAAGAGAGCAGCAAATAGAACACGGCGAAACAAACAATCCAACCTCATGTTCCAAACTTTGCATTTTGGCACTTGTCTGTGTTACATCACTAAAGAACCTAAGTGATTGACGGTGAATAGAATTTAGTGCGGCTAAGTGATATTTAGCTAATTCAGAAATTACAACAAAACTCAACACAGAGCCGTGATTGCCAGAATTGCAATTGTATGTCATATTGGTTACAAATGGCCAAGAGTTGGTGGCCATATAACATATACAGTTACATAGACTCCTAAACCATTTGATTCGTAGATTCAAATTTTTAGACACGCCGTCTATAGAATATGGTTATACTCATAGAGTAGGTAACAAAATCGTTGCGGTCACATACCTAATTCTATGGTTATACTGCTAAGGTCACCGACATCGACCAGATTGCTTTCAGCTCGATTAAGCTGTAAAGGCCCCACAAACAAATTAAAAATTGTTAAAAAAATTGTATATAAAATAAGAACATAAGAAAACAGAAAATCTAAAAATTTATTAAAGGAGACGGAACTAACAGCGTTAATTGGGGTCGTGATTATAATAAACATTTAATAATTTTAATATTATCCTAAAACGTATTAAAATATAAAAACAAACGGTCCGGTCACGTTTAACGTGTGCGTACAAATTACCGTTATTAGGCAAATTATAAAAATTGCGAATTTTCTGTAATGTTGTGTTTTTTTTTAAATATTTTATTTCACGAAATCTACATAAAAACAAATATAAGTTTAAATTATTACAGTTTGTTTGAACACATAATTCATCTTTAAATTTATAACTATGGTTGTATTACATATGATTATAATTATATATAAGGAGCATTTATTGAAAAGGTCGTATTTCTATGATAAAAAAAAAACAGAAAAAAATAAATGTTTCTATTATGAAAATGCTAATATATAGTTAAATGTAAGATCATGTGAAGATTAAGACTACAATTTGATATGCATTTTATTAAATAAAAAAATACACCAAAGCCTTTTTTTTTTAATTAGTTTTTGTTCTGAAATACTTGATCGGGCAAGTCAGAAATACGACCTTTTGATTTATCACTTTTAGAAATATGCCCTTTTGATTTGCCCTCGGCTCACTCCTGCAAAGCAATGGCGAAATAGACCGGACGGTAAAGCATAGAGTTAACGCAGCATGGATGAAATGGCGGCAGGTTTCGGCTACTACGTGTGATCCGCAAATCCCCTTTAAATGAAAGGGGAAGATTTACAAGAACATAATACGACCTGTCGTCTTGTATGGATCAGAATGTTACCCCATAAAGGTGACGGACGAAAGAAGATTACATGCAGCTGAGATGCGAATGTTGAGATGGATGTGTGCCGTGTGGGGGGAACAAGAATGGACAGGATTAGTAATGAGTATATTAGGGGAAGTTTGAAAGTGGCGCCAATAACAGACAAATTAAGATGCGGTCGTTTATCCTGGTATGGACATGTGATGCGCAGGGAGAAAGAGAATGTTGTAAGAAAGGTATTGGATATGAATGTGGACGGTTACACGGGAAGGGGAAGACCAAAGAAAAGATGGATGGACTGTGTGAAAGATGATATGTTTAGAAAAGGAGTGAATGCGGAGATGACAACAAATAGAGAGGAATGGAAGAGGAAGACGTGTTGCGCTGACCCCAAATAAAAATGGGAAAAGGGTAGGGAGATGATGATGATGATGATGATGATTTGACACTTCTAGAAACAGGGCTTTTTGGAAATACATAATAACTCCTTTTTTGCATCATTTATTTTTTAATCATTATCCATTACAAAATAATTACTACTTACCTAAACTCAAATGTCTCTAATGTCATAATCTATGCAAATGCATTCACTGTCGACTGTCACACTCTTCACGACCGGGTTGTTTCCCGAACCGGTGGTAGTGTTTTAGATGTTCATAAGCGTCTTCTTAGGGCCTAAATTGAATGAAGATTTTTTGATTTCGATTTAGATTTTGTCCTCGTTATTATCATGATCCTCATCCTGATTGAGGTTGTTATACTCATTCAGAAGAATATTTTTTTTATAACATTGTAAATATTCAATCGAAACCCAATCTTCACCAAATTGTTTCACTAGTAATAAAGTGACATCTTTTTTATTGTTTAAAGTAAGGCCTTTGCCTGTTGGTTGTTCTTTCAGTTCTTGTTGGATGTCGTTTACCACGCTTCAATAATGATCCAAATTCTTCTTGATCCGTTTACAAAACGATAGTTTTCAAATGTAAAAATTTTTACATCTTTCAAACGACCTCCTGGATCTTTAGCTTTTCTTATTTTAATTCTTTTTGTAAGCTTTTTGTAATAATTTAGCTCTGACTTTTTTATATCTTTGTGTTTCCAATCAGAACTAATGTCATGAACTTTTCCGTGTTGTTCTATGATTTCTATATACACTGTACTGTGTGTAATAATAGGTTTTTTCCTAATATCTTTTTGTATTCATCCGAATCTGCGGTCTGCTGGCAAGAAACTACCACGAACAGGGAAGGTTATTGTGATTTCTTCTATTGCGTTATTGTTATTAGCTACCAAGTAATTTAGTAAATGTAGTATTTAGTAAATGTAGGATATTTATTTTATCCACCACATCAATCACAGAACATCAGTAGTGAGTTGATATTTTCAGGAATAGTTAAATTAGTTAGGTATGTCTGCAATGCTGATCCGATTTCCAGAGATCCACGAGAAGCTTGCGTCTCATCCCATATAAAAAAGTCAGGTTGGTTTTAAAAATTACAAAAACTTATTTGCCTACTGTAAATGCGTCTTGTATAGATGTTCTTGGTCATGGTTCTGCAAATCAAAACACACACATGCTGTTAGCAACTGGTATCCTCATTAATTCATAGAAAACATTGGATCTTAGTTTATGAACTCTTTTTTCAACCATCAATGTTTGCTTTCTTTCACTATTGGTTTCATTTTTTATTTTATTTGACCAAACTATACAAACACTGCATGCTACAGTAGCTGGGGATTAGAACCTAATGTTGAATTTGTTGCAAAATATATTGTGGAACGTGGTGCGGGAAACCCTTAGATTTCTAAACACAGACAAGTTATAGTTTCTGAGTAGTCTAGTAGCTAATTCAGATGACAAATATATTCTTTTGCTTTTCTGTCTGTTATAGTGACTTTTTGAAGAATTCTCTTAACTTTTTTTTTCTCTATTGACTTCGCTGATTTTCTGTGCCCACCTCGCTTCTCTGTAGGTGTTCCTCCTTGACTGAGCCTAACGTTTAAGTTTCTTAGCCTGTTTTTGTCTAATTGAAAATGTTTTTGATATATTTTTTTGCGTACTGTCGTCAGTTTATAATTTATATATAGGTGTGCAACTAACCTTTTGATTTTTCACTGTCGCTCTTGGACGTGAATTTCCTCGATTTTGTGGCTCATACGGTGCTAAGTGTCTAGAAAGATAAATTATCTTGATCTAACTTCCCACGTCGTTTGAAAAACAACTTTCTGTTTCTTAAGATATCTTGTAATGTCAACTGTTTACATTTGGAAGATTTTAGCGACTTGTGGTCACATGGACATGCATAATTTATGCACAAGGGATCTTTATTTGCGTAAGTCCTGAAAAGATACATAGACTATGTAAATTAATTCGTTTTGGGAATTGGCGCCAAAATCACAATATTTTTTTGTTTATTATAAAGAAACAAACAGTCATATAAACGTATAAAAACAATGAAAACAATACAAACAAAAAAACCTATGGTTCTCTATATATATAACAAATAAAATAGGAATAGAAAGTTATAATATGATTAAAAATTAACTTGCTCCATACACCGCATAGCATACGGAAGGCTGTTTAAATATTTAGATGTATATAATCCATTAATATGCACTTAAATAAACCAGGGGATGGGCATCAGCATCCTCTGAGCAACATAAACACTTGAATGGGATCACCAACCCCCTTACCTAGCGTGGCGATTATGGCAATCCCCCCTTAATGGAGGAAACCTATGTTTCGCAGTGTACTTTTTTTGGTTCTTCTTCTGAGACCCCATTAATATGCGAATTGTTATATATTTGTGAGTGTTTTTTTTTTTTTATAATTTAAGAGGGGCGCCACAATCAAGCTTCTGGTTTTAAAAAAAATGTATATCCATTATCCACTGCTGGAAAGGAAGAGGAAAATATGTTGCATCGACCGAAAAATATTACACATAAAAAACATATCGTATTGCACTTATTTTGTTATTTAAATATAATTTTAATAATACTCATTGTTACTAAATGCTTCCGCAATTTTGATACAAGTATTATAGTTATACGAGTAACTTTTTGTTAGCTATTAAGTTAGGTATATTATAACTTTAATTAACTGTTTGTTTAGCTACATAGTTGGGTTTTCATTGATTATATTAAATGTAATTAGTTCATAGTCTTTGATTTGCATTTCATAGCCTATGCGTATATTCAAGGATTTCTATATGACATTTGGCCATAATTTTAGTTAAAACCATTAAAAAAATATTTGCATGGTCTTATATTCACAACGTTTCCAGGCACAACCCTCACCTGGTCTTCAAGCCGTGGTCTTTTTAACACCGGACGCGGAGTCTGGGGTTTCTGGCGAACTGGTTTTCACCCAGTTGGCACCTCATGGCCCAGTGAGAATTGAAGGTAATATCACGGGACTCGCTTCAGGCCTCCACGGAGTACATATTCATCAGAGTGGAGTGGTAAAGGATAACTGCAAGAATATTGGTCCGCATTTCATAGCTTATTACGTATGTATTTATATTATTTTCATTTTTGGATTTATAATAAAATTAAGTGTTTAATAAAAGAAATAATCGGTTATTTGTGTTTATAAATTACCTACCATAGGTAATTATATTAGCTGAAAATACCTTTCTATGAGTATTCTAGTGGAATTCTATTAAGCCAAGTTAAATAGATTATAAACGAAATTAGAGAACATTAATCATAAGATTGTGTTAATACTTCCAACAAGCTGACAAACAAAAGATCACTAATTTGTTGGTCGTCGAGGATTAGAAAATATGGTTGAAAATCAGAGCTCAACAGCTTGTATTCAATATCGCAATAAATTATAAAATGTTACTTTGTTTTAATACGCTATTGCCATCTATACGTATCGTTAATAAATTATGTGTTATAACAATTTATTACTCTAGTAACTAGTTCAACATATAACTACTAGATGGCGGTATTTGACAAATTATCTCAAAGCAATAATACAACACTACGAAACGAACAAACGATTATTGACGTACGAGCTGTGTGCCCACGGCTCTGCCCGCGTTTTATATATTCTTTACTGCGTAATACCTTACTCATTTTCCAAAAATAAAAGTACCCTAATTCACGCAGAGTAACTTTAACTACCAAAAAAGTCCCGTTTAAATCGGTCCAGCCGTTCCGGAGATCCGGAACAAATAGACAGACATAAATTTTAAAATTTATATCTTTTAATAGGTATCGTACATGCATTCATATGTATTTAGTAAAAAATGTTATTTTGACATTACAAACGGACACTTCAATTTTATTTATTAGTATAGAAAATAGATAAAGACGTTCGTAACTTCCTGACAATGCAATTTAAATTCAAGGGCCGTCACGGAGGACCACGAGATCCCGTCCGTCACGTCGGTGACCTTGGCAACATCAAGGCCGAAGAAGGCGCCACTCTCGAAGTCAAGTTAATCGACCACCTCATATCTTTGACCGGACCACGATCGGTAGTCGGTCGGGCGCTTGCTATAACGGCTAGTGAGGATGACTACGGGAGAGCTAACACGGAAGAGAGCGGATTATCTGGAACTTCAGGGCCGCCTGTAGCGTGCGGTATCATTGGATACTTGCGTTAAAACTTGACAAATAGGGTCGTATTTAAAATAATCATAGAATAAAAAACAAGCATCGATCCGCACTTAGTTCATCTTTCTATTAGTTTAAAAAACTAAACTATTTTGGATCTTTTATTTTATAATCGTAGATTCTTGCGGCAGATATATTTTGTTACATTAAGTAATATAGAAATTGGTAGAGTAATCGCGGTTTAAGCTAGGTTGCGTATCAAGGCCGGTATTACATAAACATTTTCAACGGGAGTCCATTCTGCTTATTTTTGATGACATGGGAGTTGAGGTACCTATCTGAATGATGATTATGTAAGCGATGCTGGCGCAAAGAATAGTGAGGCCGGATTCCGCGTCAATGGACACGGGTTCGAGCCCACCTATATAACTCTAAAATCAGTCTGAGCTTTTGGTGAAGGAAAATATCGTGAGAAAACCATAGCAAGGTGATAGAGCAATTTCTAATAATACCCGCCTGGGTAGCCACCACCCTCAAGTTTGAAAACCTGTCGCCAAATACTAATAGGTGTGTTCCGGCAGCATCACTTGAGAACCAGTACCTCTAGGCTTAGTGGGAATTACATCCTGTACCACATTGTCACTTGACATCAGGTGAGATTGTGGTCAAAGCACTGAACCATGTACCATGTAAAAAAATATTTTTTTAATAGCTTACTACTAATTTTGATTTTTTTTTTCTGTACAAATGTACACAGACGTAAAAATGTCCAAAATTTTGCTTACGTAGGTAATTTTGCTTCAATCGAAATACGAATATCTTGCTACGTTCAAATTCATTACTCATAATTCTTGGTATTAAAGCAGTTCACTGCATGTCTATTGTAAATTAACGCCTGTTTTTTTGGAAATACAGTAATACCCCGCTTTACGCGAGGGATACGTTCCGAAAAAAATCGCGTTAACTGAAATTCGCGTATATCGAGGTTTATGATTGAACATAGTCAAAATTTAATACAAAAAAATACAAATGATTTTAATCAATCACTTTAATTCTAAGAACACTTTATGCAATTCATACTCTTATTTTTTTACAGAAAAATACATCTATTGTCTTTACGTTATGTTTATACGCACTCTTTCGCGTAATGCGAGGCATTTGAGCGCGAAATTTGACATTCGCGTTATAGTGAAACCGCGCGTAACGGGGTCGCGCTAAGCGGGGTATTACTGTACTTACCCCACTGCTAATTTGTATGGTGATTAAAAGGTGTTGAATTTAGCAATGTCATATTATTTACAAACATACATTTTTACATACTAGTGATCGAAATACGCCCAAAATCATTATTGATTTAAAAACAAAAGATGTTTTCTTTCTTCATTCATTTGTTTTTTTAGGTTAGATATATGTAAATGAAATGTTACATGGACTTTTTCACTTACGCCTAAAGAACATATGGAACGCGAGCGGAGCCTCGGGCACCAACTACTATAAAATAATTATGTTCATGGTAGTGTCGTATAAATATCAGATGAAGCAAACCTCATTGATCAATACATAATTCACGGGTAATTTTTTACAAAAACTAAAATTCCCATTACAATTATTAAACCGCAGGACGCTTTCAAAATTTGGGGGGCGAGAAGTATATCTTGCCCCCCGGACTGTAGACCTATCTAGGTCTTACCTCTTTCGAGAGGTGGGCGAAGAGGTGGGGTGGAGAAGTATTCTCCCCCATCCCCACTGGGCCATTGCACGACGAGGCCCGGCGGGTTCGCTGCAGGGGGCGACGCGGTGCTTGCGAAAGCCACCCCGTGTCGCCCCCATCCCAAATGCAGCGGACGGCCCCGGGGTGTTTTTAGTGGGTATTTCCGGGCGCTTCACGCCCGGGTGAGTCCCACACTGGCACGGAACTCGTCACTCCGTGCCCCCTTACCCATTGCATTGGGGGACTTCGGTCTCACTAATGCAATGGGTAAGGGTAGTGCGTAAATGCATTTGCCCCCGTCAAAAAAAAAAAAAAAAGGGACGCTTTCAAAATGTCAAATTTCTATCCGTATTTTTACTGAAGATAACCCTCCCTAAGCAAATTTAACTGTATAATTGGAGCTAAAGTTTATTTACTAAAGTATTAAACCGCTTATCATTCAGTCATTACTGCGATATGGATATCAGCATTTTCAAGTAACTAGTGAAACACTAGTAACGCCATACTATAGGAACGTTTATGCGTGGTTTCGTCCATTTATTTAATTGTTATATTTTCGAATTAGCTGGACTACTTCTTAATTTCACACTTTGTAATAATGATAATAAAAAGTCAAATAGTCTACGTGCAGCTCCGTCTACGTGATAGAAGTAACTTTAGAAGAGATATGAGAGTCAAAAATCAAAATCAAAATTTATTTATTCAATTTAGGCCCTAAGAAGGCGCTTATGAACGTCTAAAACACTACCACCGGTTCGGAAAACAACCCAGTCGAGAAGAGCCGGCAAGAAACTCGATCTGGTTCTTTTTTTTTTCATAAATATAATATATATAATTTTTTGTCATATAAAAATAAAAAACTATACAAATCGTAGTTTTTAGTGGAAGCACAGAGATGTGGGTTATTTCCAGACATCACTATCGTTCACGTAATGATCCACCCTGTAATAACCTTTTGAGATTAAAACTTGCTTGACATAATACTTGAACTTATTGTCAGGTAAATCGGTAATGTTACTTGGAATCTTATTGTAAAACCGAATACTATTACCTATAAAGCTTTTATTACACTTACTTAGCCTAAAGCGTGGGACGGCCAACTTGTCTTTACTTCTAATATTAAAATTATGACGATCATTCACTAGATCTAGCTTGTCTAAATTTTTACGAATATGCATTAAGTTATCGAAGATGTGTCAGAGAGATCAATCCCTCAAACAAAAAGATCAAGATCAATTCTCAAGCATCTTATATAATAATCCTCTCTCGTATGACGACACGGGCCTAAACATTACCCGTTTTTTAAACTTCCCAGTCTTCATTTAAATTATACATCTTCACTTCAAAATGAAAATGTCGATTTATACAGAGCGCATTGGTTTAGAACTCGGTTGTAATTAAGAGTGTATGCTAGCGGAATTTATTCCATACAAACGTAAGGAAACAGGGGACTGCTTCCTTCCATACTTCCTACCATAATAGCATTATGGTAATTATTTTTATACCAAATAATATATATCCACCTCCGCCATGCCTGTAAGTTTTGATTTTTTTCCATAAATTGAAGCTAATTTTTCCTGACAAATTATCAAACAATTAATTTGAGAATAGAGTCGAGGTATGTTATATAATATTATATCAATTGATAAATCTTCTGAGCGTGTGTATGTCACTAAACTCCTACTAAACGGCTGAACCGTTTTTATTAAAAATTTTGTGTGTATTTCTGAGGATTCGAGAAAGGTTTCACAATTTGGGCCAACTTCGTTTTTTATATACGAAACGAGAACGAAGTCGCGGGCACAGCTAGTTTATTATAATTATTGTACTTCAATTAAATTATAAATTAAAAACCAACGTAATCGATTAGTACAAGTTGTTGTTAAGATTAAAAATGATTACACGTCGCCCCCTTTTTTTTGTCGAGGGGAAATGCATTTACGCACTACCCTTACCCATTGCATTAGCGAAACCGGAGTCCTCCAATGCAATGGGTAAGGGGGCACGGAGGGACGAACTCCGTGCCAGTGTAGGACTCACCCGGGCGTGAAGCGCCCGGAAATACCCACTAAAACCCCCCGGGGTTACACGTCACCCCTAGAAATAAAGTAAGGCAAGTGAAAATAAAAATGTCAAAACTCGTAAAATCCAAACACCATTAGAAGTGGATATAGAAATAAAACAAATCTATTAAGCCCAACTTGATTTAATATAACAAAAAAATACACTTTAAAAAAAAACTTAAAGAAATGCATCAAACATGGTTATTTTTATAGAATAGACCATCAAATGCGTATTGCAAACAGTTTTGAATTTATAAAATATTATAGAAATAACCATTATTTATATGACGCAAAGTGAAAACTTTCACGACCGCAAACATAATATTGTCATCCCTAACGTTCGTATAAATAACCACATTAAGTTTGTGGCCGTGTCATTTTTAGGGGAAATAAATTCTACTTAATGTGATGTATATATCATTTACAAATAACCTAGTTAATACCTAAACCGAATAAATAAATATAGAATGAGAAGAAAAATACGTTTTTTTTTTTTTTCTAAACTAATGTAATTTTCAGGCCAAATAGTCTAAGAGTCCGTTCGCAGAATCTATTATTTCAAAGATACTATATAACAAAGAATATTCTTCTACGTGTACGTACCGTATCTCTCATTCTTCCCCGACGCGATCAGTCTACCTGTTTGTGTCATGATTTACGGTTCCCGTAGATCCGAATAAAATCTACTAAAACATGAGAAAATAATTGGTCAGTCGATTTTAGTATTTAATTAAATTCAAAAACCCGAATTCACAGTTACACCGGCATTCAAATTATATGGAAATTTCTAGAAACAAATTAGTTATTGTCGGCAAACTCAGTCTTCCTAACAATCTATGGTTCCCTATACTTCTAGAATAGTAGAGATGACGTCGGTTATATATATATAGAGTTATTATTGGAGGCCGATCGATGCGACGAGACCTTCTACCTTCGCAATGTATGCCTTCTGGGCGTCTTCCTTTGAAGTGCCGGCTTTCTTATGCCACGCATCGAACTTAGCCTTGCCCCTCAAATCGAGGAGACCAGGGCGATCTGAAACAAAAAAAATTATATCTTTAGATACAATAATTAACTGGCTGTTAATTAAACTGTTAAACTAATATTATCAATACGAAAAATAAAAGTTATGCCAGCTAGGAGTAACTACTAGTGGTCTGTTGCTGTTCTGTGACATTTATAAAAACGTGAAATAAACGGTGACAATTTTAAAACGTTATTATTATAGTCGATAATGTAATGATTATTCTTGTTTTTGCCATTATTATTAAAATAAAATTGAAAGTCTCGAATTATGTATGAGGGAATCGAGGATTATTAAAACAAAAACCAATATTAAGTTTGCTTGTTTATTTGTTTCGCTTTCACGCCGTAATTACTCAACCGATTGTCATGACATTTTCATATATACGTACAACATTTTAAAAGTTAATAAATACACGGAAGGGAACTTTGACCTGTGAACTGCTGGCATAAAATAAACACCGGGCTGACTCATAACACAGAAACATACGATTCTTCTTTTAAATTACAGTTATATCCGTTGGACGTGGTTTGATTTGGATATTTGTGAGAAAAAAGTTCTGAGGATTATAATGAATACGTCGACAAAATAATATGCCAGAGTCACGTTTTCCAATACTTTGGTTACCTAATCTAATGAATATTTTGAATACGTAATTTAAGATAGTAAGGTAGATGTTATATATGACATTTATAGACAAGAATCCCCTACATGATTATAAAACGAAACGTCTGGCTGTCTGACAATTTCATATTCATGTCATCTCTGATCAGATTCATGATCAGATGGTGAAATCAGCCACACGGTTGACAAGTTCGAGACGAAGTTCATACCAATCTGGTGCCCCCTAGCGGCAGCTACCATTTTTCTTCTGGGTTTCTTAAACGACTTTCTTTTCTTTTTTTTGTAGCTATATCTTCATTACTGTTATCAATAAATTTGAAAAAAAAAATATTTTTTTGCTTCCTCAAAATTTTTTACAAAGATCTTCATCGATATTCAATCACTAGTCGAACAAATCCTACAATTTTTAAATAAGCATCAAATACACATAGGTACATAGAATAATAACGCTAAGAATGATAGTTCCATACAAAAACTCGCTATACATTGAAGCCAAAAATATATGTATTTGTGTGGATGTGTAAGGGACACGGAATTACGTGATCAACGCCACGTCACGAAAAATGTACGTGGTCTTTTAAGGCCAACTTCAAATGGCTTCACTTCGCATGCGACTACTGCAGTTCTGAGTATTTCAATTCTATACATAGGTAATATTGAATTAAGTTAAAAAGTTTACGAGCTCATTTTACTTATCGTGAACGAAGAATCTGTATAAGCTTAGTTTAGTTTGTAAAAGCTTGTAATTAATTTTAATAAATTTACGTTCTTAATCAGTTAATTAACTAGTGATTTATCGTAATTTTTATCGGGGCTCGTACAGCTTTACTCTGTTATCGCATCATCAAGATATAAATTTAATATAAAAATTACCCGTATTGTTAAACTAATCTGACATATCATAAAACCTCTTTCTGTCTGTCCGTCCTGTAGTTGACTTATGGTACAAGAAACACTGAATGATTTCTCAAAAAAATTCAAAGATGTAACCTACTTGACCAGTTTTTGAATATATGCTTTGAAAACTATATCATCTGATGTTAAGTGGCAGTGTGTTTCATGAAGGTAAAGACGCTGAACCTAAAGGTACTGGCTCTCTAATGATGCTACGGGAAGACACACATAAGCGTTTGCCGACAGATTTTCAAACTTGAGCTTGATAACTAACCAGATTAACAGTAGAAAATTATCTACCACCGTCCTATAATTTCTTCATTATGTTTCGCTTAATGTGTCGAGTACTCATAAAAATAAGACAATAGGAAAACAATGGAAAGCTGGCGTAAACGCCAGGTAAGTGCTCAAGGGGTTAAAAGAAATCCGACAACGCTAACTACCACAGCGCCATCACACTTCAAGATCATATTCGATTAATCATATTATAAGCGAAGAGTTTTAATTTCAAGGCTCTGTAGAAAACCGAACAATGGTGATGGAAATTTGATACGATTGAATTTTTTTGTTCGTAATTTATTACCAAACCAGCCGCGCCCGCGTTTCATATACTCTTCACTGTATTTTTTTTATACGGACCCTAATTTTTTTTTTAGTTTTTTAGAAAGTTGTAAATAACAACACTATTTAATACGATTTAAAAATCATGTCAAATAGAACAAACTTAAAATAATGACTAACATTGAGAACGTGTATGTCTCCTAAACAGTATGCCATTGACCATAGGTCCATGGTTACCTTATTAAGCATTCAATTATACGAGTCACATTGTTGTGATTTTTATACGACCTTCAAGTCAATGGCTTTTTAGCACTGACCAATTAACATAATCCAGCTATTAAACAAAGGAATAGTATAAAACGTTTAACACACTTACGGAACGGACCGGATAGAGTAAAACGTGCCGGCGGTGGTTTACAATAGTCTAAGTAGGGATATGCTTAATAAATCGATTCACAAAACATTGAGGTCCAAAAGGTCGATCTTTCAAACTAATAAAGGGTAAATTATTAGTGTCCTTTTTAATTTCTATAATATGATGATCATCTGTAAATAGGCAAAAATAAAACAGTTCAGTGTCACTTTTCCTACTTAACCTACTAAGGTTAAGCATTCTTCTTTTTTTTTGTTTATTTACTATTGACCTTTGGTGCTGTTAATTTAAAAAAAATGGAAACAGTTTATGCAATAAATGATGATTAAAGTCTCATTTCGACCACTGAAAGAATACTATTTACGAATAAAATATCAAATAAAACAACTCGAAAAAAGAGTGATCTCTTGGAATTCGATGTTTTGTAAATCGATTTAAAAGAATCGATATTTATGGAAAAATCTAATTCCCCATCCCTACTTAGACGACTCGCTAAACCACGTACGCGGTCTAGTCCGAGCGTGTATTAACAGCTTAAAGAACTTTTCTTTATTTGTTTTACAAATCAATTTAAATAATTAAATAATTTTATTCGGAATACATATTTTAAAAAAGTCAATGGTTGTAGATACAGCTTTGTCCGTAAGCTTTGTCCGTTTTTTTTTTTGTTCTATTTCGTAGAAATTGAACTTTGGTGACGTGTACAGGTATACCAAAATACATGAGTTGACATTAATCAACTGTCAAATTGTTGCTTGTAGCATACCAGTGGCATTAAAGTCCGTTAATTTTGTAAAAAAATGAACAAAAAATCGCATGTATTTAATAATAAGAGAACACTTTAAAATTGAAAAAAGAAAAGTTATTAAAATTTTTATTTTCAATATATTAAAGAATACTTTTTTTGCAAATAACAATACATAGCCATTAAAAAATAATAACCCTGATATAGCTACAGAGACGATTACGGTCGAGGGGTAAAAACACCAAACAATGACAAAACACTCATATAATACAATGACTTTAGGTGAGAAGGTGATAAAGATCAACATGTCACGGACAGACCGTCATTTTCATATTTAATTACACGTAACTACATAACAAAGTACGAGAAATTTATTATAGTAATTATGAGTGCTTTTAATTATTTTTTTTTTTTTTTAGTCCCCGCAATTTCCCCTGGCATAACCAAGGACCTTGTTACTACATTTCTTTTATTTATTATTTATTTGTTTATTTGTTGCGCTCTTTTGGCTCTTTTTTGTTTTTTGCAGCTTGTTCTTTTGCTGTTTATTTTCTTTTGTGTGCTTTTATTCATTTAAAATCTTAAGCCTAAACCTAATCTATTACACTGCGGTACCAATTTATTCTATTACATATATTGTTCTTAAATACTTAATATACATTAGTTACTAGTTACAGTTTAGATAGCAGTAGAAGATGGAAGACAACAGAATTGATACAGACGCAGAGGAAGTAGGAATTTTATGTAGGTTAATAGAAATAGAGGTAAAGACTTCATGCTAAGACGTTCACAATATGTCAATTAAATGTCAATTAAACCGTGATGTCAGAATAATAACAATTATTGAATTAAATTAAATACAATCATTTCGTCATATGTCAATAATTTAATCGAATAACAATTTAATAATAATATTCAATAATAATGAAATTAATAATAATAAGATTAATATTCTAAATAAGATTAAATAAATATATCAAATTTCCAATTCCTTTTTCCTGATCAATTTCCCAAAGAATCTCGGTTCCCTCTAAATCTAGGGTAACGGCAGACGAAATGATACCGACATGAACCATGGTGCAGCCCCACCCAGCAGGACGACAACCGTTACTTATTTCTTTTCCCAGCTCTTCTTGCTACATCCTCGATGTATCGCAAGAAGGCTGGGCGGCGGTCGTCATCCAGCAGCAGGGCCGCCAAACTGTCCAAAATCTAAACTGCCTCAGTGGCGCAGTTGTATTACGGTGCGACTGCCGTTCTGAGGTTTCGGGTTCGATCCCCGGGTCGGGTCAAGTGGTGTTGGGTTTTTTTTTATCAGTATCATGTCAGTCTGGAATTTGTGCCTGATATGGCGACAGGCTCGCCCCCTGTCACATCTGGGACGGAACTTAGCTCGGCGAAATGTGGGTGGTGTAGTTCGCTATTTCACCTCTGCCTAACCCTTCGGGGATAACAGGCGTGAGCTTATGTTATGCTAAAAAAAAAATTGTCCATCACATTTGTAACTAGAAAATAGAAATCCATTTACGAACCGATATTTTCCTAATTATTTTTATTACTTGCTTTTATTTATTCTGCGTTGTTAATATGGGTGCAATCTTGCAAAGGGGTTTTAAATTTCTTATGTATCATTAAATTCCTCATCCGATTGAGCTGAAACTTTTCATAATTTGGATGGCAATGACGTCATATTAAATTGAATAATTAGTTAGGTTCTTTTTTTTTCTAACTAGCTAACGTTGTTGACAGGAAGGGCTTACAGTTTCACCGTGACTTTAGGAGCGAGAGCTGAAGGCACTCAACCGCAAAAAGGTAACTAGCACAAGGGTTACCAAAGTGGTAGAAACTTCGATTTGTCCGTTACCTGAATGATTTTTTATTTATTTTACACACTCCCATGATATAGGGTATCAAATCAAAAGGGTTTGCAGAGAAAAATACGAAAATAAAATGATGTCGAATATTTCAGAACAGATTTACATTTGAAAAGTTTCTTGTTTCATTCGGGGTCGCTGCAACATGTCTATCTCTTCCATTCCTCTCTAAATGCAGTAATCTCCGCATTCACTCCCTTTCTAAATGTATAATCTTTCACATAATTCATCTATTTTTTTTTGATCTACCATTCCCAACCTTTCTTACAACAGCATCTTCCTCCCTGCGCATCAGACGCCCATACCAGAGCAGACGATTGCTCCTTAACTTCTCTGGTACTGGTACCACTTTCAAACTTCCTCTAATGTGTTCATTCCTAATCCTGCAAATTCTTATTACACCACACATCAATCTCAACATTCGTATCTCGTAGTTGCATGCAGTCTTCTTTCGTTCGTCATCTTTATGCACCAACATTCTGATCCATACAAGGCGATAGGCCGTATCATCCTATTGTACATCCTCTTTAATTTAAGGGGCATTTATTGATCATACGTGGTAGCCGTGATCTGCATTAGCTAGAATTAAAATTCCGCGAGAATTTTTGCTCTTAGGGAACTTCCAAGTCAAAGTTCGAACCTTTGAGCTAGTTACCTTTTGCGGCTGAGTCCCTTCAGCACTCGCCCACAAAGTTCGGTGAAGCTGTAAAGGCCCTTCCGGTCAATAGGTCAGAAAAAAAAATTCATGCATTCTGCGTTAATTCTATGCATAACATTGTCCATTTCGCCTTCGCTTTGCAGGACTGAGTAGGGGTACTTGAAATCAGAGCAGATTGGTATTGGAGTGCCATATATTATTATTTATGGCAGTTGAGCTAGAGTTGCCCCCGAAAACTCAATATAAAGAGTGTTAGTTATAATTATATCTGTCTTACCCACAAATGACATAAGCGTTAATATAAAAGTTAAACACAAACCACTTATCTTCCATATCTGTACGTGTTATTATATTGAGACCTCTGTTATCAATCAATGATAAGACGTTATCAATAACGATTTATACGATTTTACGTGAAACACAATTTATAGATATAATATCATCAAATGGCTTAATTATATTTTTGTTTGTGTAATGAACTAATTGTTGCAGTCGACTTCATTCGCATTATGTCTTGGCCTATGTCCGCGTAGACTAATCAATCTTCACGTATCTTTTTTTTACATTATAACTCGCAAATTCACATAAAGACAACCGCTTTCAAAAAATTGTCTCTGTATTTATATGAAGTTTATTTATACAACCAGCTGTGTGCCCGCGGCTGCGCTCGAGTTTCATATGTACTTCACCGCGTTTTAATACGGAACCCGAATATATTTTTAGTGCTAAGATAAAGTAAAAATATATCTCATAAACTCAAGCACTTACCCGTAAAACTGTTTATTGAATCGGATTTTATTCAATTATTTATGAGTTTTAATTTTTTTACGCGGAACCCTAATTATTTTCCAAAATTAAAAGGTTCCTAAGTTACTCGGAGTAACTTCAGCTATCTACCAAATTGCCCCTACAAAATCCGTCCAGCCGTTCCGAAGATTACCCGGAACAAAAAATTGACAGATAAAAATTAAAAAAAAAAAAATTGGTATAGTATTTTATACATTCATATCTATTTACTAAATAAACATAATTTTGACATTACAAACAGACACTACACAGACAGACACACATAAGTACTACAATCGATGAAGTACTGGAATTCAAGATACTGGAATAATCAAAATAAAAACTGTAAAAACACATATTAATGACATCTTCAAGTTCGAATTAAAAAATCCTTTCTTCAATTTAGGCTCTTATAAGGCGCGTCTGAACGTAAAAAAAAAAAACCACCGGTTCGGAAAACGAGAAGAACCGGCAAGAAACTCGATCTGGTTTCTTTCTCATATTTTTTTAACTATACCACTCATAATTACAAAGTTTATTTTAGTATATACACAGAGAAGGGTGTCATTTCCAAACATCACCATCGTTCGCATCAATGACCCTATAATAACCTTTGCAAATTAAAACTTGCTTGATATGGTGCCTGAACTTATTGCCCGGTAAATCAATAATAAACCTAGAAAACTGGTATTCGTTTCATTAAGTCTGAAACATGGAACTGTTAATTTATGTTTATTCCTTGTATTCAATTTATGCTGGTCGTTTACAAGGTCAAGCTTGTCTAAATTTTTGCAGGACAAGGCGAAAATACTATATTCCGGAAAAATGTTTTCAAGGTATTCGCGAGATCCCTTATTATATATGCTCAAACTGGTCGTTTTTCCTTCTTTATTTATAGTCAGCTCATTACGTGAAACGAGAAACATTAAATTCGTATAAAAAACCCAACTTTATTTTATTAAAAATCTCAAGTTTCTCAAGGTTAATTTAAAAACATTTAATTAAAGTACGTTGTAATAAAAACATTAATTATTAGCCGATCTCAGGGTTCTATGCTTAATAGTTTTTAATAAATAACTGAGAATATCGTAGTTATCAAATAAAATTATATATAATTATCTAAATATATCCACTCTATGAAGATTTCGACATTTTCGTTGTTATTACTAGGTTAATTAACCAATTATTCGTATACGGTGACCTGTCGTTGCATTAAAACTGTTATAAATCATCAACCAGAAACACATAACACATGTTATGTTAAACAGTACTCATATTCGATATTAATTTGACAATCACGATATTCAGATTCACGGTATGAAAAAAGACGCTTACTGGCAGGGTCAGCATCGCCGGACGTGGCTTGTTTGAACAGAGCATACAGCTCGAGTAAGTCACTGTCGCTAGGCACTGACTTCAGATTCCTCACGTTAGCTGCGGCTTGATCGAATTGCTGCAACAAATATAAAATAACTGTCTAAACGTTTTGTTTTTCGACCGAATGGTCAATCAAAAGTCTTACGTTTAAGTTAAATACTAGAGCATGCCAAAGGGTTTATTACTTGAATTTGGTTCCAAATAAATAATTACGAGTAATAAAATTCTAGCCCCAAAATCAAAAGTAATATCAATAAAATAGGTAATACATGTAACATAATTAATCATCAAACCATCACTTGTAATATATGTATAATAAAAGGTTTTTAAGACATGTATCAAACTGCAGTTTTTGTTGAAATAAACTCCGCGTTACACATGCTGCTGGAATAGCCTATAAGACAATAGCCCAGTACAATCTATTGTCCAGTAAAAACATAATAGATGTTTTTTGCAGCTTGGTCTGTCTTGTAGTTTTACTCGTTACTCATAAGCTTCTCGTATTTGACTCTATATAAAATATTGTTGACATTTTATATGATATGATTTGTAAGTTTTTTTTCCTAAGTGGTTGTAAATTAGTTATTTTTCATAAGTGTATTATTAGAAATAATAAAATGTGAATTCTGAGATCCATCTAAATTGCATGTAAGTAAGTAAGATGACTGACGTTTTGTTAAAGCTATGAAACCTTCATAAATTTAAAACATCAGAGTTGGCTGTATGCTCTAGATATCTTTGCCTTTTCCTTAGTAAAACAAATATAAATGCTAGAGGATAAAATTTCTCAATTCACACAGATATTAGAAAAATCAATGCCAAATTAGTGTTGGTGCCACACACCAAAAAAGGAGAGATAAAATAGAAAAATGCTTAGCGGGAAACATTTCTAATAAAATAATAAGTAGGTATGTCAATATAACATTTAAGTATAGGTTAGAGTTTTTGGCGGGATCTCAATCTGTCATCTGTTGTATTCTTTAATTAATTAAATTTGCATAATTGACTCATCATATTACATATTTGCTGGAGCTTGGTAATACTTATACAAGATACATTTTACCTACATGACATTGGCACTAATTGTTTGAACACAAATTGCCATCATCTAAGAAGAAGTGTACGTTATGTGTATAGACCTAATAAAAAGGAGTTGAAAATGTATTTAAAGAACTAAGTATGTAAGATAAAAGTAAATTATATTAAAGGATATATATCAAATTCAATTACAAGTACCTATGCAAGGGTTTCTTAAAATTACGCCTAGGTCTACCTTCTTGAGAAATAAGTAGGTTTATGAAATTATTTTATAAAGATTAGTAATTTAACCTTCAATCTTTTCTCTATATGTAATATCTTTGAATATAATTTGAGTTACAATTTAGCTGAAACCTACTTTTTGCAAACCCATTCTACATTTAAATTATCTATTGTCAATCTGAATTATGGCGAATGTTTTATTACAGTAAGAAAATCTACAGCGGGCTGGATACTGTGATGAATTTCTCCAAATTAATTATATTTATATTTTATAATTTACAAATTTTTAATTCCTCACTTTTCTTTATCTGGTATCTTACCTTCCACTGCTACTCATCATACAGATACAATGTCAATTAATAATTCACTGTAAAGTGATAAAATTAAACATACATTTTAGACAATAATAAAAATGACTAAGTCATTACAATCAAAGTACAATATATTTATCTTGATTCTAATCTCTAAACTATGGTCACAATATTTATTTCATTTTTTTCTCTCTCAGTTTGTAACCAGACAGTACTTTCATGCAAGTCAATGCTAGGTTAGCTTACTATACTTAAACACTTATTTTAAGATAAATGATTCATCTTATCAAAGCTACAATAGAGAAAGAGGAGATATTTCTTCTTCTAATTTAGTGGCGACTGTTTTAAGTATACACAATTCTGCCAATATAAGATAGTCATAGCAGAAATAGATAATATTTTTCTAGATATCATATTGGGCTAACATTATCTACGGAGATATTATGGCATGCCAGAATTCATGACCATTGGTAAGATTTCCAATAAACTTACAATTGTCAACAAATATTGCATATAATAAATACCAAACAAAATTACATAACATAAGTTCCAATACTCTATAGAAAAAATCTCTCTAAAACCTTAGTACTTTTTAAAATATATCCATTTACCTTATACCCAAGCTAATCATTTAGTTGTAACATGATTTATTATTTAATGGATACACAGCCCTAATATCAAATTAGATAGGTAACTACAGTCCATGGCATCCCAGAAATGAAAATGTTGACACATGTCACTTCAAAAACATTACTTGGACTCTTGTTATTATAAAGCTGCAAAAAAGAGATGGGTGAAATACTGCAAATCAATTCCCCCTAAAGTTTGTAATCATAACAAAATACCAAACTTTTTGAACAAAATATAAAAGAAATGCAATAAAGGTCTGCTTCAAGGATTACATACTACAAACATGGAGTTAAATATACAAAACTAGAATCTATACATATATTATGTTGATCATTACCTGATAGAGATAAAATATTCAATTTTTACAACTACTTCAATCTAAAATTAGCAGAACAAGAAACCAGACCAAATTAAAAGAAACAAATTATTTACATTTAAAATTATTAAATTATTTGAACAAAATTTTAATTTCATTATAACATGAAAAGTACATTTGGTGTTACATTTTATTACCAATTTAAATATTCACCTATTACAGCCAGTGGCAATGACAATGAATTCCACCATGAACATTGAATATGATAATGAAAACATATTATGCAAATCAAAATAAACTTTAGACTTAGGTAGATTTAAGTAACTCCAAAAAAAGTCAAGGGCATTAAAATGAAGTGTAAAAATGATTATCAACTTACCTCTTGAAGAGACATGATGACTCAAGAAATGGGTAAATCTAAAAAGAAATAAAACTTTAATTTAGTAGGGCCATGAGTATTTAGATTAGGTATTTAAGGCCTTAACCTTAAAAATTACATTTTGAATTTAGAATATTTGTTCTAACTTTAAAAAGATCAGGCGATCAACAAACAAAAAACTGTATTTTTAAATCTTAAAATTGCAATGTAACACGTCACTAACTTACTTAGGTATAGAAGCGAGCGTTCCACGCGATTTCTCTTCACAAACTGGTTGAAATAAGCGGTAAATAGTTGGTATGTTATATCAAACAAACGCAGCGGTTATGACGAATTATCTTTAGCAATGCTAGCACACAAAGTTGATTCACTCTTATCGCGCGATTATTACGAAAGTTTACTCGACATTAAGTATATAGGTAAACTGTAAAGATAAACTAACAAAATGTTTCAAGTTTCATTGGTCTGACACATAACCTCATTCCTAAAAACTTATCACATTTCTACGGAGTAAGTACCTGCAATTTTATTTTTTAATCTCTGGTACTGAATAACTATCCATTCAAATGTTTTAATGTCATAATTAGGGATGACTCTTGTTTAAACTGTTGTGTGTAGGTACCTACTTGAATGGATTATTTTAGACACTTATTATAAAAAACAAACTTACAGTATAATTTATTCTTATTACTAGCTGTGTGACCGATCCTATCAAATGTATTTAATTTGCTTTTACGGAACTCTAATTTCTCTTATTATTATTTCTCTTATTTTATTTTGGTACCTACTATCAAAAAGCAAAGATACTTCTCACAAATTAAAACACTTGTCGGTGAATCTGTGCGTTTAATCAGATTTTATTTGAAATTTAATGAGTTTAAATTTTTTACGTGGAACCCTAATTATTTTGAAAAAGCAAAAGTACCATTAGTTACACTTCAGTATCTACCAAAAAATGTCCCGTTAAAATCGGTCAAGCCATTTTGGAGATTTCCCGGAACAAACAGACAAAAAAATTTAAAAGTTGAATTTAGGGTATAAATTCATATTTATTTAGTAAAAAATTGTTACTTCGACATTACGAACAGATTCCGGCTTTGCATTTTTTTTTTCGAACCTAGCTAACGCTGTTGACCGGAAGGGCCTTTACAGCTTCACCGTGACTTTGGGGGCGAGTGCTGAGGGCACTCAACCGCAAAAGGTGACTAGCACAAGGGCTACCAAAATGGTACGAACCTCGGCTTGGCCGTCACCTGAGTGTAAAACTCTCTCGCGAGTTTGAACCTAGCTATTGAAATTCGCATCTTTATATATGGGAAGAGGAGGGGAAAGGGGAAGGGTGACTACCTCCTGTAGCAATCCCAATCCACGGAGAGGAATAGTTACTGACATTCAAGATCAAAGTTTTGAGGTTAGGTCACCTCCGAACAATCATTAGTAATTCTGTATATTAGCACCTTGATGATTTTGAACGCTTACCGACTGATGGTACGGCCAGCTCGCGCTTTCTTTTCTTCACAAGTCTAGTCTAACCTAAACAAACTCAGTCGGTTTGCTCTGACTAGTTTCAAGTTTGCTCGCTCGCTCGTCTGTGTTATATGTTGAAAAGAAGGTTGGATTTTTGTTTTTTTCTATATTAATGAATAATTATAAAACAACAATAAATATGTATAAAACCACCACAAAATTATCGTATCATAAAACTTTAAAAATGCACATTTGAAAGCTAAATAACGTTCAATTACACGTAACTTCAAACACATTAAAAAACTACGTGACTCCGCGGGTTGAGGTGGGTGTCATTTGAAAAGGGTAAACAACCCCCTATAAAAACAATCCTTAACAAACTAAAATTCGAGATGCGAATTTCAAATGCCGATCCCAGATACTTACTTCAATATTATTTTATTTATTAGTATAGAGTAGCTGTACCGGCGAACTTCGTATAGCTTGAGAATCGATAAATCCATTCCCATACATAGTGTATGACAAAATGAATTTTCTACATAATTTATTTTTCCTGATTTTTTCTGTTGTTCAAAGATCGGAATGAACGAAGGAATTGAAAGAAAATCTTTCTGAGTATACATACGCGGATGTTCGCAGGACCTAACTTCAGAGCGGACAAAATACGCTGGCAGTGCTTGACTATCCTATAACTATTCCAAAAGTGATAGATACTTTCTTATCTCAGTGTATAATATTAAGTTATGTTTTACAGTTGTTCATTGAAAAATTGTCGTTTTAAATTGTACTGAATCAAAAATATATATGTATAATTCGTGTTTTGTACTCAAAAATATCAAATATGTTTTGCATCAGCATATTTGATAAAACATACGCGATTCAATACATTCTAAGAAAACCAAAGTTCTAAGAATTGTTTTAATGTACGTTATTGTATGGTGTAACGTTTTGATAGTGTCCATTCAAATAAAATAGATAAATAGTAACAGGATAACAAATTTATAGTTCCATTTTTTGACCAATTGTTGTGGAGACCTAAGTATAGCAGTGGACCTCTTTCGGTTGACTGGATTTAATGTTCATATCCGATGATAAATCGGACCATAATATTTTAGGTATATAGGGGAACATAAATATTTTTTTTAAATCCTACGCTATTTATCAATCTATGTTATTTTTTACGAGTCTATCTTTTGTGTTATCAATAAAACATGGAAAGTTTTTCAAATGACTAATAATGATTAAATTTCGACCATACGGTGTACACTAGTTATTCATATCCGAAGCAAGAAAAATATTACTTTTGTTATAAGTTATATGTACCTATAGTACGACAAGGAACTCTGAACTAAACCCATCGTCTTGTAAAGTGTCATTTTTGACAGTTCAGTACATTTTTCGCATCTTTTACAACAAGATCCTTGACGTATTGTAAGTGATTTTCAAGTCATTTACAATGTTATTTTATGTTGTGTATTTTTAAAATAAATAACTGTCATACCTTCAGAGTTTAATAAATATTACTGTAGTAGTCGCGAACTTTAGTTAGGTATAAATCCACCGGAATTATTGATGACCAACCGTCCGGTAACTCGGTTCAATCTTGTTCAAATACTTACATAGATCAAGATGTATTTTATTCGCAATAAACGGTCTTTCTAAATTGTAATGGCGCTTATAAGCTACCTAAATATTTGAGGTAGGTAATAATAAATAACTACGTTAATATTATATAAAAACAAAATAATAAATTTACGATTGTTTAGGTCTCGTTAAAATACTTATAAAACGAAAATGTTTGGAGTATTATTTTGGTGAGTTTGGGCACCGCTCGCCCAAACCATTTTTGTAGGTATTTAGGTAATTCATTATTGCATGACATTCTTGGTGATTCTGGGGGTAATTTTTACCGACTTTATTTTTGTTTTCATAGCCCGTTTCATATGTTAGGTGTATTAATAACACATGACCAGCAAAATATATCTGTGATTTAAAATACTATGTGAGTCGGTTATGTGATTTTTTTTGTTATTAGCGTGGGCTGTGGTGTTTTGATTTATATAGAAAGAAAATGATATGTTTTTTTTTTTACATATTAATGAAATGTAACCACTTCTGACCACCTTTTATCCAATGAACTGAAGAAAGAGAGAAAAAACACAGTTTTTAAAAAACACATTTTTTAATTAATTAAATAATAATGAGACGCGAATGTAAGAAATTGGTAGAATTTTGATAAATAAAACAACAAAAAAACACTAAATTTAACATAGATTAAATCTAAATCCTATTCATATTTGGACTGCAGTTTTTTTCGGCTAGCTCGATGTACTGTTTCTTGGCGTCGTCGGATGAGATGCCCTTGCGACTAGTCCAAGCCTTAAATTTCGCATTCTCCACTAAGTCGCTTGGTTCGGCTGAAAATATATATTAATATCATATCGTTGCCTCCTATTAGTCTATTCATTGTAACCTAATATTTAAGAACATTGAAATACCTTTTTCGTACTTCGGGTTTCTACAACATAGTTTGTCGGATAGGGATGGCGATCTCAGATCGATTAATCGAAGAATCGATCTTTTTGAGCATAAGATTATCTTTTTGAATCGATGTCTACCATTGGATCGATTCAGTGAATCGGTCTTTTATCCCTGAAAGTCGAGGTTAATTTTTCTGCCTCGATTAAAATCACAAATTTCTATAAGTTAGCTATGTACTAATGTACAAAGACAACGGTACGAAAATTTTCACCTAAATAAACTTGTGAGATGGCTCTTTTAGGGATAGCATACTGAGATCGATTAATTGAAGAATCGATCTTTAAGAGCAAAAAATCTGTTTTATATAATCGATATTTAGCACTAATTTGATGTAGTAAATCGATCTTAGAACCTTGTAAATTCAGGTTTATTTTTTCTGGTTCTTGAAAACCATAAAATTATTTACAATTAATAATGTACCCAAACACAAGTAAATGTATGGAAAGATTAACACTAGATTAATTAAAAACTCATGAGATGGCTTTGTGGTCAGTTTATTTCGTTACTTTGTGAGATTCAAAATGTCTTTTTGTTTATTATTAAGATGGCAGACAAAATTCTTGCCTGATGGATAGTAAACACTTACAGTGTTAGTTGGACGCTTACTACATTAAGAGTATGTCGAGTGTAAAATCATTTTATACCTTTAACTTTGATATGCTTGTAATAACAACTCTACTTATTTTAAAATGATAAAAGATTGATAGTATCCCTTTTGTCTGATATGGATATATCTATAAATACGCAAAGATAAAATAGTTTAGTATCTTTTATTCTCAGTCTGTTTGTTTTTTTTTTTTTTAATTTTTATTGACGAACTTTACCAATAAAATTATTTCTAAAGCATTTTTTACCTCAAGTAGTATGGTCTAACTTCGACCAATAGAAGAATACTATACTAAAAAAACATATCGAAAAAAGATAGATTTTCTATAGATTGATCTTTTAGATCTCGATTTTTTTGTGCAACCATTCATAAAGTTTCAATTCGAATCGATTCAAAAATCAATCTTTTTTGTAAAGAATCGCCATCCCTATTGTCGGTTTAGAAACTGGCATGTTAGCGCTAGTGCCAGTCCTCTTTCCCTCATTTCTCGGGTCCACACACTTATGCACGCACGCAAAGAAGCAATCTATTTATGTTTTGGGGACTCTTAAATGTGTGACCTTTTTATATCTAATTTCCTTTCAAAGAATAAAAAAAAAATAAGATTGCGTGTGCATTGTACACATATTCATTTGATGTTAGGTGAGAACATGGCCGAAAAATGTCACAGCTTAAACCTAGAGGAATTCGCTCTCCAACGTAACTGTATGCTACACTTTTAAGCTCTTTATGACAGATTTTCAATTTGAGCATGGTGGCTAACCAGATAGGAATTATAAAATGCCATGCCACGATGCTATAGTGAAGTGACAATTAATGTACTTACATATGTTCACGTCACCGAAGTTGGCCTGCTTGAACAACGAATAGACAGCCAGAAACTCCTCGTCGGTTGGTCTCTTCTGCCAGTTCTTGACTTTAGCGGCGACCTGATTGAATTGCTGCAACAACATTATGTACATTTTTAAACACGTTTTTTCTTTACGGTACGGCACGTACGAGGTACGGACCTGGAGTTTTTGGCGGGATCTCAGTCTGACATGTAGCAATTGTTTTCTTTAATTCATTAAACTTGTGTACTTGACTCTATATCATGTAATCTTGGTGGCGTTTTGTGTGAAATAGTTTACTTATTGTGTTCAAGTTAAGTTTATTATAGAAGACAACGCGTAGCATACATTCTGAGGTGCCGACAAAGCTCCATGGAAAGTTCGAGCAGGATGGGCCACCGTTTTGTTGGAGCTTGGTAACGCTGATACAAGATTAAAAATCTTACTCACATGACATTGGCACAAATTGTATGTACACACAGATTGCCATTAACTAAGAAGAAGAAGAAGAGGTACGGACCTCGGCTTGGCCGTTAACTGAGTGTAAAAAATCCTTGGAATTTTGATCCTAGCTAAACCCTTTTTGATTTAGTAATAATAAAAAAAAAAAAGTTTCTTACAGGACTTATGTGCCTGCGGATCATGTGCAGGAGTATCTGTGTAGTGTTCTACGTGTAATGCTTAATGCATGTTCAGTGTCTCTGTATCGCGCTGGCAATGGCGTCAAGAGCCTCCCCAGTTGGGGGACGAAGTACGTCTTGGGCCGCCACCGAAGGGGGACCCGGAGTGTATGCAGGAGTAAAGTTAACCGTGCGTCCCCGGCTTATTTATGTCCTATAACCCATTCTAAATAGCAAAGATTGGACTGGTATCACTCTCACAGCCAAATAGGTAGTCATCAATATATACCTATGTGGTAAAAGCATCCCTTTATATTAAATGACGTACTTATGGTAGTTTAATATGTTAAAAAAAAAGTTATATTATACTACCTACCTAGATAGATAAATATAACTATAAGCTCCACGTCGGTTATTATCACTAAGACGTCAAATAAAATTGATCGAAGTCATTATTGTTAAAGCGAGTGATATAAATAATTTATCAGTTAATGACATGCGATAAGTGCGTAGGAATTGTGGATAACTTATCACTCATAAAATTTTATTTTTAATTACGCTTATAGATAGCCGTTTAACAAATTTCCATACCGAGTCATCTGATATTGAGAAAAATGGTTTGTAATAGTCTAGGGCCGAGGAAGCAGCCATTACAGATGTCAAATGCCATCTGCGTAGATATCAATACCAAATTTCAGTGGATGTTGATTCGATTTTTGAAACGCCATAGAAAAAAGTACATCCGAGGTTCCTTTAGAGTAGCAAACAATTCGAGAAATCGTTATGCAATGCACTAAAGCCAATACCATAAGGTTCAACAAATCCTAGCCATAAAGGAAGTCAAAAGAGACCGAAACTGCCAACCTATTACCTGCAGTCTTCATGTCTGTTCGTTCGTTGACTTTGGAAACTACTGAACCAAATGACATGAATCTTTTTTAAAATCCTAGATGAATAATATATGGAATAATGGAGGGAAAAAAAAAACGAATCAAATTAACACAAAGGTAACCTCCATTGTGTTTCCTTGCAATATTTTAACTAAGACGTGTTAATTTTGTAGTTTGTACTGCAGATCTTGCAGGCTCCTAAAACATGGGCATGGTCCTTGGGTATTCAATGAGTTAAATTTCAACACCTTAACGTTATAACTAATTTAGCCGTCATCAAAATAGAGATGCCAACAAAAAAACAAATTTATGTTTTTCTGCTCTACCATATCTATACACAAATAATACAACTGAAGTTTTGTCTACACATTTTTTAGCAATTTTGTAACATTTATCTATTTTAGCGGTTACTAATCTCGAATCATTTTTTGAACTAACTAATAATGTTGATCTGAAGGGCCTTTACAGCTTCACCAAACTTTGAGGGCGAGTCCTTAAGGCACTGAGCCGTAAAAGATAACTTGCACAAGGGCACCAAAATGATAGTAAACTCGACTTGTCCAATAATAGCGTATAAAAATTCCGCGAAATTGTAATCCTAGCTAAAGCCTATATTTTTATTTAATAAAAAGAAAGGGGTTTCTTACAGAAACTATGTACCTGCGTGTTATGTGCAGGAGTGTGTGTGCGTGTAATGCTCAGTGACTGACGTACATTCAGTCTAAAATGTATCGGGAATAGACGATTTGTTTATGGTTCCAAATTCAATTTCTTTTTTGTTAGATTGGCACAACAATTTTTCATTTTAGCGCCGAGTTTGAGTTGGATCTGTCGTTTAGATTAAATACAGTGTATTTTTAGTTAGACCATAATATATATATAGATTTCATAATGGATAAAATCATCGAACAGTAAGTTTGTCTGAAGTTTTGCATAGCCAATGGAATTTCGTGCTCGGAAGTCACTGAAAATGTTAGAGAAGGCTTACTTACGGTGAATCGACTTTATAAAAAAACGTCTTCATGAGGAGTGGTACAAAGCATTAGCATTAGGCTCTAGGCTTTGTTGTGTTTACCATCCTGGACCACATCGTCACTTAACACCAGGTGAGAATGTGGTCAAAGCACTGAACCTACACCGTGTAAAAAAAAATATAACAATATTACTTATTAACTTTTAATTTTAACTTTAGTAGAATTGAAAAGTATATAAAACGTAACAAAACAGGTGTTGTTTGCGTAAGGATGTCTGAGAGAACTATAGGTACCTACTCAACGTATCTTATGTCATTTGAAAGACGTCAGTGTATATGGAGAAAGACAAACTTCGATAATTTATTTTTAAACATTCACAGGTGAGACTCTTAAAAGTCAAGGTGACACCGAATAAACTGCGCAAATAGCAAATAATTTCTTTCCTGCAAGCGGATTGGGTGTGTAAGGTAACCACCAGTAATTAAGGCTCTGTATACACACAAGAAACGATTAAGAAATAAACTGGCTTGCTTTATAAAAAGGTAATCCATCTGGCACTACGTTCCCAAAATTGAAGATAAAAAAACGTATTATTTTTGGGTCGAGATTAGTCTGTTCTGTATAATATATACACTCGAAGTTATAGACAAATATGTATACCTGGGACAAACAGTCCAGTTAGATAGATCAAACTTCGAGAAAGAAGTAAATCGTTGAATCCAACTCGGCTGGGCTGCGTTCGGGAAGCTACGCATGATCTTATTGTCCAAAATACCGCAGTGTCTCAAAAGTCTTTGATCAGTGTGTGTTGCCAGTGATACGGCACTGAGACGTGGTCGCTTACTATGTGCCTAATAAGGAAGCTCAAACGGCAATAGAGAGGGATATGCTTGGAGTTTTACTGCGTGATCGAATCGGGAATGAGGAGATACGCAGAAGAACGAAAGTAACCGACATTGCCCGAAGAATTGCTGAACTTAAGTGGCAGTGGTCTGGGCACAGTGCTCGCGGAACCGATGCCCGATGGGGCCAACGGGTTCTCAAATTACAACCAGGCACCGGAAAATGTAGCGTGGGTACATTGGTGGCCTCCCACAAGGTGTACCGACGACCTGGTGAAGTTCGCGGGAGTCCGCGGTATTCGGGTGGTGCAAGACCGGGCGTCGTAAAGGTCTTTGGGAGATACCTATGTCCAGCAGTGGACGTCTTTCGGTTGAATGTAAATTTGTGTTTTCCATTTTCGTTCAACACAGCTCATACTATAACATCCTAAAACGTGAGTTAGTTAATTTGGTAGGTAGTTTTATAACAGCGACGCGGTGCTTGCGAAAGCCACCCCGTGTCGCCCCCATCCCAAATGCAGCGGACGGCCCCGGGGGGTTTTAGTGGGTATTTCCGGGCGCTTCACGCCCGGGTGAGTCCCACACTGGCACGGAGCTCGTCACTCCGTGCCCCCTTATCTATTGTATTGGGGGACTCTGATCCCTCAAATACAATAGATAAGGGTAGTGCGTAAATACATTTCCACCCGTCAACAAAAAAAAAAAAAAAGGTAGTTGTATAACAGTTAAATCTGCATACACGTTATTTATGCTTACCTCGTTGAGAGACATATTATTTGATTGAGATCTGAAACAAATAAAAAACATATTAATACTATAAACATTTAGTTTTATTAGGCAGTAAGTATATTGACTGACTGATTATGACTGCGACTTCAATCGTATAACTTTTTTTTTTAAATAATTATTATATAGTATTTACTAAAAATATGTTGTAGGACTATTCATATTTTTATATCAATAAGGATTATTTATATTCATCGTATTTAATTTGATTTTTTTTGTTGTTTTATCACAAAACTTAAATTGATGTTGCCGCCACACTTTATAGTTATTCGTTCATTTACCATAAATTTTACTATAGTATAGTCCTCAATAAATATATAAGAATAGATAATAAATATATATAAATAAATTTCAAATATAAGAAATAGTATATTATGCCAGATATATAACATTTAGGATTTAAAAGACGGATCATACCAATCAGTTTTATGAATTTTGCTTATAAACGCTCAATGGCACAGACAGATATCCAAATGTTGCTTTTCATAAGATCAATAAATACGAATCACACTTATATTAATAATTTGTGAATTCAGTAAATTTTACTCCGTAAGACCTGAGATATCGAAAGTCAGTTACAGGTGCGGTCTGTTATATTGAAAGACGTCCTGATCTTAACAGTTTGTCTAATAACATCCTCCATTCATTCGTTTCAATTATTTTCTTTAGATACTATAAAATGCATCGTGTCTCGATTTGTACGTTTGTAGTTTGTATCTACTTTATTCCAAATATTATTTACTGGCAACACTAAAAGCGATAACAGTGACGTCCAGGTGGTTGAGTCCAGTATTATTATTCTGTGATCGAGTCAGATAAGTTTGTGGGTCTATGGTATACCTATGCCTTAAGCGAAACAGTGTTCGTGGCGACGCGGATGCTGTTTTGAATCATCTGAGGAAGATGCGTTAGGCCTATGATAATAATGTTCAAGAGTATGTACTTTTCATAATTTTCGGATGTACTTTAAACAAACGCTAATAAAAACTACTATTCTTTGACTGTTGGAAAACAATTAACTGATAATAAATTAATACCTTACTGATTATTTTAATTTTTGATTCATTATGTTAGGGGTCATGATGGGGGGGTTTGGGTTTTGGTTTTGGGGGGAGTTGGGGTTGTGTTTGGGGGGGGGGGGGGGGGGCTCATCTTGTCTTAGTCGACAAGACGTAGGAAGGAGAGGGACCTATTTCCCTTTCATAGCAGTGGCGGGTTTCTTCATCTTTTCTCTTTGCCCGCCACTGCTCTGCCCAACTCTTCTCTTTTCCTTTTATGGGGGGCAGGAAGTATATCCTGCCCCTCGGACTTTTGGCCAAATAGTCCCACCTCTCTTTGAGAGGTGGGCTAAGAGGTGGATGGGGAAGTATTCCCCCCCATCCCTACTGGGCCATTGCACGGACGAGGCCCGGTGGGTTCGCTGCAGGGGGCGACGCGGTGCTTGCGAAAGCCACCCCGTGTCGCCCCCATCCCAAATGCGGCGGACGGCCCCGGGGGGTTTTAGTGGGTATTTCCGGGCGCTTCACGCTCGGGTGAGTCCCACACTGGCACGGAGCTCGTCCCTCCGTGCCCCCTTACCTATTGCATTGGGGGACTTCGGTCCCACTAATGCAATAGGTAAGGGTAGTGCGTAAATGCATTTCCCCCGTCAAAAAAAAAGGGGTCGCTATGATTATTATCTTTTCATTTTAAAACCTGAGAACAGTTCTGTTAAACCTTTTTCGAGACCCACGGAAGTATTTATACGGGAAGATCGCAATGCTGTTAATGGATATCGGACGTGCCGCGCGATCGGATGCCCTGGCGTGCGAGCGGCTCGCTACACCACAGACTAATGGCTACTTTACACAGAATGAGAATAAATGTCGAACATCTATATTTTATAATAATAAATAAATTTGAAGTATCTGTTTGTAATATAAAAAAAAAAGAACTTTTTACTAAATACATGTTACATAAAATCCGATTTAATTCAAGAGTCGTACTGGAAGATATTTGAATTTGTGAGAAATATCTTTGCTTAATGTGTCCGAGTACCCATAAAAATGAAACAATAGAAAGACAATAGGAAAACAATGGAAAGCTGGCGTAAACGCCGGGATGGTGCTCAAGGGATTAATGTTAGTAGCAAAAAAAAACATTGTGGCAAATAAATAGGGTTCCGTATAAAATGAATAAAAACTATATGACGTGAAAAATATACGAAACGCGGGCACACAGCTAGTATATATATAAATTAAATCTCACAGTGTTTGTTCACCAGAAACTCCGATTAGTGATCTCAATAATTATTTATTACAAATTAAGACCTTATTATAGAAAAAGTAGCACGGGCGTTGCCAGGTAGAGCGACTCGTTGTTTACTACAATACTGTATTTATTCTCTAGTCATGTTTCAGTATATTATTATGTTACATGAAGTAGTACTTGAAATACGTTATAAAATTAGCATAATAATTAATTAAAGAAAACAAATAACTACATATAAGCATGTACTCTTGCTTCTGAAGAAAATATGTGCCTGTTTATAACTATAAATAAATACGTTTAGTTATATTAAAAGTTATTTTTTTTGTCTTTGGTATGAACGAGCCTTGGTACAGGCAGTTCAATGACCGGCTAGTGGCGGTCGCGGTCGGCGCGCCTCGCCAAGTGAAAATTGGAGCTGTCATTCCATTTTCCAACGTTCATTTATAGTCGAATTATATCGCTTGAGTGGAGCAGGAGAAATTTGATGGGCCGCGTACTAGTTTCATACAACAAGGAACTAAATATTTACCCTATATACATTTACTAGCTGTTTCTCTTGGCTCCGCTCGGGTACTAACTCGATAGTTAAAAAAATATGTATATGTGGATACGGACGTAAAGAAAGAAACGCGTTGATAATTATTTTTGTTTTTACAAAAATCTGTTACTACTTAACGTAATAAAATTTGGTCAGATATTTTTATATATACGAAAATAATAACGAAAATCGGTTCCGTAGTCCTCAAGTTATAAACCAACTAACGGGCAGACAGGTAAACGTTTCCTTTTATATAATGTAATAAGGATTATAATAGCGCTTTTTATTTATAATTCATATTATAATATTAAAAAAATACTAAATACTCGATTGATGAAAGCGATACTAAGCTATAACCATCATAAATAATTATTTTTAGCTGTGACGTCTCTTGGAAACTGATTTGTTTGACTGATATAATGTTTTCTTGCAATTAGGTAATTTGTAATAAATAAAGAAATATACAAATCAATATATCTTAGATAATTTAGATAATATAAAATATAATAATTTTATCTCATCATTTCTATACTAATAAAAAAAACTGAAGTGCCTGTTTTGTAATGTCAGAATTATTGTTTTTTATTACATAGATATGAATTTGAATTCGATAACTTTAACAAAAGTACTTTTTTTTATATATTTCTGTCTGTCGGGTTTATTCCCCGGAACAGCTGGACCGATTTCAACGGAACTTTTTTGGTAGATAGCTGAAGTTACTCCGGGTAACATAGGGTGCTTTTAATTTTCGAAAATAATAAGGGTTCCGCGTAAAAAAAAAAAAAAAAGTCATAAAAATTTCAATAAAATCCGATTCAATGCACAGTTTTACGAGCAAGTGCTATAATTTATCAGAAATATTTTTATTTTATCTTAGTACTAAATTTTTTTTAAGGAAAATAATTAGAGTTCCGTATAAAAAAATTAAAACGCAGTGAAGAATATATGAAACGCGGGCGCAGCCGCGGTCGGATAGCTAGTCAATAAATAAAATCTTACAAAACTAATAAATAACTAATTCAAAAACCATTTATGCTAATGTCATTTGTAAGTGGTTTGCTTCGTTTTGTTGAGTCAAAAATTGTCCTCACGTAAAACTATAACGGCCCCTAATTTTAATCTATACCTGTATCAATACTGTCGTCGGCCATATTTGTTTATCTTTTTTAATTATAACAATACCTACCATATATTTTTATCACGTTCTTTTAAAATCTGTGATTTGTAGATTACAGTAATGAATTTACAAAATATCTTCAGTATGCAATGTTTAGAACGCATTTTATAAAGTAAAGACATTACAGTTTATATTATAACTGATAATTAATAATACAATATAGGTTTGTCTTTTTGTTGAAGTTTAACAAAAATACTATTAATTTTTGAATCAAACGTAAGAGCTTAAGCATGTGATCCCAATTGAAAAAAAAAATATGTAGCAGACATAAATAATAAAAGTGTGTAGTTAGTCAAATAATAATGGTAACCAGGCAGTATTGCAGCCAAAGACTTTGGGAGGAGGTGGGGATATTTGAAGGAATATCGAGTTTCACGCATTTTTCAATATTATTTTGATTATCTGCCTATTTATAGTTTGGACGTCTTAAGCAGGAAGTTAGTAATTCATTTAAATTATTACGAAATACTTTATGTGTTTTCGAGGGATTTGTCAATTCGACGTGTACGATTTTGGGGAGGAAGGGGGGACCTCAATCCCTACGACTTCTTCCCCTTGGATATCACCTGATGGTAAAGGATAGAAGCGCAAATATGGCACCTAATAAGAAGCTAATCTAGACTTGTGCTTATATCTCTATGACAGTTCAAATCTATTGATAGCTCGATAATACTTAATATCAGAAACTATATTATATTATCATAAACATAAATAATGTGATGCTGTGAAAAATATCGCACAGCATACTCTCGTGAAGTGTGCTGTGTGGGTCGAGCAGCGCCGCGTCTTGATGGCAGATGTGGGCCCAGACCTCTCGTTGCCGAGCGTGGTTAGAGCATGCTTGCTAGCGAGAGAGTCTGGAATGGTATGTGGCCTCCTTCTGCGAGCAAAGCATGCTGCAGGAGGAGGCCGCAGAAGAGCAATCGTTAGGAGTGCATGGTTTGCCCGTGCTCTCCCACCTTCCTAAGGCAACCACAGTCCAATGTGCCCCATTCCTCTGGTGTTCTTATCGGTAGATAAGAACAGGAGGAGGAGAGGGGCTGGACTTCTCGTAGTTAGCAGGTGGAGAGGTGACGGCTGCTGCTTTCAGGCTGCCCCCCCCCCCCCCGGATGAAAGACACAGGAAGTGTCCTGATCTTATGAGGCCTCCCACCGGGGCGACCGGAGTATTAATCCCGTATCGTCCCAGGAAGGTGGCGGATGGTACCGTGGGGTTTTAGTAGGTATTCCCGGTGCTTTACGCCGGTCGAGTCCTACGGATCCCCTACCAGCTCTAATCTGGAAGATTCTCCCAGAAAAAATATTTTCATGAATTAGTTAATACAGACTCGTAAGTAAGTAAACCATATTATTTATTTATTTCATACTTATTTTAGAAATTTGTTTTTTAAAAGTACTTTCTGGATTAATTTATAGTAATCCGAGAGGAAAGTTTAACTTAAACAAATCATTATTAATAAAGTTAACTGAAGTTTCATGAACTCACCAGTTGTAGGAGAAGCTGCGGAATCAACGTTTACACTGAACGATTCCTTCACTTACCACACATTAAATTCAATACTCCGCTTGAGCCCAAAGATTACTGAATAAATAAGACTAGGGCTGACACACTTAATTAAATTAGTACAAATTTATTAAATGGTCATAGAAATTTACATAATTCTATTCTATCCCCTTGATTAGGTTATTTCAAACTTATGGCTTTTTTAGTGGCAACAGAAGCTGGAGAGTGTCGGCCTAAAAGTGAGCAGATCCAAAACGGAATATATGTTTTGTGATTTCGGCGGCACCTCTAGTTCAACTGTCATAACACTAGATGGCACTCCAATGCCAATCTGCCACGAGTTCAAGTACCTCGGCTCACTCCTGCAAAGCAATGGCGAAATAGACCGGACGGTAAAGCATAGAATTAACGCAGCATGGATGAAATGGCGGCAGGTTTAGGCTACTACGTGTGATCCGCAAATCCCCTTTAAATTATAGGGGAAGATTTACAAGAACATAATACGACCTGTCGTCTTGTATGGATCAGAATGTTACCCCATAAAGGTGACGGACGAAAGAAGATTACATGCGGCTGAGATGCGAATGTTGAGATGGATGTGTGCCGTGTGGGGGAACAAGAATGGACAGGATTAGTAATGAGTATATTAGGGGAAGTTTGAAAGTGGAGCCAATAACAGACAAGTTAAGAGGCGGTCGTTTATCCTGGTATGGACATGTGATGCGCAGGGAGAAAGAGAATGTTGTAAGAAAGGTATTGGATATGAATGTGGACGGTTACATGGGAAGGGGAAGACCAAAGAAAAGATGGATGGACTGTGTGAAAGATGATATGTTTAGAATAGGAGTGAATGCGGAGATGACAACAAATAGAGAGGAATGGAAGAGGAAGACATGTTGCGCCGACCCCAAATAAAAATGGGAAAAGGGTAGGGAGATGATGGCTTTTTTTTCTAACTAGCTAATGCTGATGACCTCAAGAGCTTTTACAGATTCAGCGTGTCTTTAAGGACGAGTCCTGAATGCACTTAGCCGCAAAAGTTAGCTAGCAAAAACTTATGGCTTCACGTAGTCTTATTAGGCTTTCTAAACCAAGCCGAACCTCTTAAAAAACTCTCAACACCTGAAACAACCATGTCCGGAGAGTATCTGCACTAGACGGAAAGTGAGGGAGCCGCGCTCTCAGCATCTACCAGAGCCCCATCAAAATCGGTCCAATCGTTCCGCAGATTACCCCATACAAACAGTCAGACAGACAAAAATTTTTAAAAATTGTATTTCTGGTATAGGTTTCGTATATATATTAAGTAAAAAAAATTAACAATACAAACAGACACTACAATTTTATTTATTAGTATAGATAAACATATTTTATATTACGTCATTTTGTTCAATATCAATCAATCCATCATTTTTTTTTGTTCTCAGATAAGACTAAAACACATTTACTTACGTAGGTAAGTAAAAGTAGGTAGGTTCTTTCATACTAAAATCGCCGTCATTGAAATTACTATAACTTATGATTGAGTGGACCGATTTTAATGAAATAAAGTTTTGATGCTACTCCGGAATATGCTTTGATTATTTAGTACTTTCACTGCACAACCAAACAGACAGACAAACCGACGGACAGACAGGCATTTCTAAAAATGATAGAAATGTATTTAATTACATATTTATAAGTCCATTGCGAAGATTCTTTTCACAAAATGTATAGACATTTACAATTTTATTAATAGTATAGAGTGCGTGTTGTACGCAACTCACGTAATGCTATCTTAATTATACAGTAGCTTGAGGGTTTGGAAGTTGACCATGGCAGTTTACCATAAAGTACATACGTAAGTAAACATGACATTTTCCATATTTTGAAATGGGTAAATTTAAAGCAAAAAATATATTAAACGCACTTAAAGCGCTATTATATCTTTAAAAATAAGGCTAAGTACACCACTTTTAAGTAATTATTTGTAATTAAGCATCCATATATATCGCAGCATCATTTCAGAGCTACATATCTCTATTAAAATCTTTTATAATATTTTTATTGATAATTGACAACCCTAGTATAATGCATTATAAAATAATTCCATAAAGAGTTTGTAGTGTTATCGCCCCGGTAATCCACCTGCTGATAACTCGTCCGAATAACAACGTGGTGTTTTTTATTTTATTTATTTGTATCGACAAATTTATGATTTTGCGAGCTTCTCACAGTAAGTCCTTTTTGGTACGTCAGCATATTTTATCAAATCGTATATTAATTAGTCCGTCACTCCAAAAGATTGTGTCAAACTATAGAGCGCCCAATATGGGACGGAAGTCTGTGGTTTTTTTTTTCTAACCTAGCTAATGCTGTTGACCGGAATGGCCTCAATGAAGAAAGCTATTGCTTCACCGAACTTTGGGGCGAATGCTAAAGGCACTCAGCCGCAAAAGGTAACTAGCACAAGGGTTCGAACATCGGCTTGGCCGCTACCTATAAATATAAATTCCCGCTGAATTTGATCCTAGCTAATCCCTACATTTATTATTTATTAATAAAAAAAAGATTCCTTACAGGATTTATGTACCTGCGTGTTATGTGCAGGAGTGTGTGTGCAGTGTTGTGCGTCCCCGACGACGGGAACGGCGGTTTCGCGGGCGTGGGAGCTGGCACGCAAGTAAACGTGGTTTATATATAATAATAATATAATATAATAAACTTTATTGAACAAAGGTTACATGTACAGAAAATACTAATGTGGGTATCTGCACTGGTTACAAACCGTATCGCAGATATCATAGCACAATATAAAGGTACACTTAAATATCATTCAACATAAAATAACATATAGTTATAATTTGCAAATTAGATGAGTGAGTGAGATAGTGTGTTTATATGAGTGTGCGTGTGTATGAGTGTGTTGTGTGTGTGCGTGAATGTGTGTGTCTGATATGGAAAGAGGCAGTTTGCTGTTGCAATACGCATTAAATGAGCAAATTCCCCAAGTAAGAAATGGTTAGATATCTACGTAAATCATGCAAAAAGTAACACTGGGCATAGAAGCAATGATTTCCTTTTCTGCGGATTTTATAATTTTTTTTATTAACAGGCTTTATTATTACAATAATGATATCTAAATACACAACTAATAATAATAATAAAATGTGTTTCGTCATAATTACAAAAGTCGAAATTTTACACAGATAAGTAAAAACTGATTAATTTTCTTAATTGTAATGATGATTACAAATTTGTTTGAATTATGTAAATATTCGTCAAGCTGAGGTTACAGTCGCTTTTGAGGCGCACCGTTGTGTCCCGGTGTGGCTCCCAATGGACGTCGCCAGGAGGAGAACTTATCTCCCCTCCAGGCCTGAAGGACGATGGCCGTAAGGCCTAGCGCACGCCAGGGGGAGCGGTAGTAGTACTGATAAGAAATTCCCGCACCCCTGGCTACAATGAGTGTCGAGGACACCAAGGAGTTTTAGTGGTTATTCCCGGCCGCCCATCTTGGCCGGGTGAGTCCCACATACACCCCCGTCCCCCTTTTACGTCGAGAGGGGAATGCCTAAAAGCATTTCTCCTTGTAAAAAAAAAGTTACAGTCGCTTGGAATGATTGCATGAATAGATTTACTTATTACTATAGGTCGTAATAAATATTGTCTTCATTTTATTTTAATATTAGATGATATCTAAAAATACGAATACAGATCACTGTATGTAACAGAGTTGGCTTTCTGTAACTACTTTGAATAATTTCCGAGGACATTTACCTAGTAATGGGGTGCCACTTCTGAGTAGGAGCAGAGTTAATAACGGCTCGTACATTATTGAACGTTGCATTAATGATGCACACACAGAATCTTAGACGTGGGATGCTTTCGCTATGCATAGAATCGACAAAACGCGAGTTGCGGCAGAAATAAATGTGACACTTCGAACTGGAGTTGTAATTGTTTTTTACGTAAAATCTTACAAAAATTATTTTGGAGTTTTACCGACAGTATTCATTCGCCATCTATTTGGTCGGAGAGTAGTTCTGTTTGCGTATTATTTCCACGGCGAAAGAAACGTGGACATTTTATGAGGTTTAAGAGATCAGTGAATGTTGGAAGAATAGGCGGGGAGGCGTATAAAACACTAATATATCCCACCCTGCGTTAGTTGCTCATCACTTCCACCGTCTTTAAGATCTATCTACGACGATCGTAGGTCATTCATTACGACCTCTGCTAGATGTAATAGTGCACTGTGATTATGACCCTTCTCAGCCGTGTGGTTGATGCACCATGCAAAATGAGATGACAACTTTCCACTCACTCCCCCTCTCGACCATCGCCTTCAACTACTGCAGTGTGCTTTGTATTGCTTTGTAAACATTGCATAATGGATCGTTACATTAATTTTTAGGTTTATATCCGACATTATCGTTTGTCCTCGACATAGGCTGGCGTGCATCATCTAAGCTCATATTTAACAAAAGTCAAATCCGTAGTTAAATCTACAGTTAGGCTAAAACATGATGCACCATCTGAGTTTAGTTTAAATTACGTCATAATTTAACTGTAACCGTAACCCACAAAATTTGGGCGTTTAAAATTTAAACGAAGTTTATTTCGATTGTCATGACATCTGCCAACTAACTATATTTAAGAGAGCCTATTATTTACATTGTACAAAAATATGTCTCTATTATAAGATATATTTTATGGGAATCGTCTTCTAGCGATGTTTTCTCTTTTTGTTTCAAGCTCATGTCATCAGGTTTTTTTACATAAAATAATATCCTTGTTTATCAATAAGTGTTTGAATACTTAATATTACTCAGCAACAATAATAATTAACATGTCTTTCCTTAGGATATATATTACAGTAATAAATGTAAGACAAATACTATTTTTTTATTCTTGATAAACTTACTTGGTTTTTACAGTTAATAGGATTTGATCCATAACGAAATATATCAAAAATCTTCGTTTTAGTCCAAACTGACAACAATAACAACACGTTTGTTTTCTATTTATCAATATTGTTTTTGACATTTTTTACGATATTACCTTCTTACCATACATAAAATATTTTCCTTAATATTCATTAGGAGATTGATGTCTCTTTCAACTGACAACTCTTTTAACTTTAACCCTAATTAAAAGTTGGGTTGTGCACTCGAAACTTTGCTACTGCTATGGTTAAAGATATAGTAAAGATTAAGTTTAAATTTAAACTTTACTATAACTGGAGATTTCGTGCACTCCACCCATAGTCACTCAGTCAATTTACTACAGTCTGCTTCTATCAAAATATTGCAATTATACCTACATGTGTACCATTATCATTATTTAGACAATTGCTATTCAAGGTGACTTACAAAACTATTTATTTGTATAATTATTTTTTATTAGGTAATCATTTTTACTAAATTATAGTAGTTGCATCTGAAAAATTGCGAAATCTATTCAAATAATAAATGATCGCTTCAATTACTCCCATTATTTATCTTCGTTTACCTAAAAATCAATTGTGTGAACACGATTTATAATCAACCTTGTATCGTAAATAATGATTAAGGTACCTAATATTGTAGGTAGGATTGGTAGAGGTGTGACAGGAATCGAACGGAAATTTCCCTCTAATAAATAAATATCCATGTTCACAAATACTTCAACTTGGCGAGTTATTTGCAAATGATAAGATTTGAAAACGATAATAAATGTGATTGCGAAACTTACTTAACACGTGACACTATAGGGGGAGGTAACTTGGTAACACAAATTATACAGTTCCTTGATTATAAAAAAAAGAGTTCTCTGCGTTACTATTCTCAGTCGATAAAGTACCTTTGAAATGATTTTCAGAACTTTTGTTATCACAACTTAAGTTTAAATTTATATTTTTATGTTTGATTACAAAAGAGTAAGAGTTTGGAATATTGTAATTTTTACATTTAAAATTAATTTAATATAAAATTAATAGTAAATGATAATATATAAATACCTAGGCTCATTCATTAAATTGAACAAACGGCTGATAGATCACTGGTTATTCGATTTGAATTTTTATACGTACTTTTTATCTACTTTATTTCCGTAGACTTTTACTTTTAAACTGCATTTGATCATTCGATGAATTTCTGTGGGTATTTGCTGATTTTGTAAAACTAAAATCAACTTCTATTTTACTAATAATTCTCTGTAGTGATGACAACAAACTTGTCCGCCACATTTATTCGGGATTGTTTTTTGCCTAGCAAATATGACTGTTTCAGATTTTATAAGGAGTTCTTGGCGTGATTTTGCTTTGTCGTGTAGTGGAGTCCTAGTTCTCAATTGAATAACTATATATTATGTAGTTTTTTGGTGCCATTTTACGTGATATAGCTTAGATAATAAAGCACAAGTGAACTGAATTGGTAATCATGACACGGATAGTGTGAGTTCTGAAATATCCCAACCCGTTGAAAAACTTGTAACTGAAGGCCGCCATTTTGTTATGTTTACAAATAGAGTTCCTTACGTTAAACTTGGCTGCATGGTCTAGTACTTTAGAAATAAATGGAACAAAAAAAAATACAAACGATTTATCTTGTTTATAGTATGAAGTAACAAACTGGGGTACAGTCCACCTGATACTAAGTGGTTATAGGAGCCCATGGCTGATAACAATCAACCTTAAAAAAGATCGTACTCCAAATAGATAACAATAGCTGAGTTTTTAGCGCGATTTTGTTTTGTCATGAAGTAAAAATATCCTATTTTGTTGGAGCACTAAGCATTAGAAATATAATGCAAAGCTCGGTCTAAAGGATTTGCGTCCATGGCCATAAGGATCCATTAACGTATGACGTAAGCGGAATTTTAGACATTATTGTCTCTCCCCGCCCTCTTGTCAGTACAAGTAAGCATAGATCTTAGAGAAGATAATGTTACTTTTAGAAACTAAGAAACATCCATAGGTTCTTTTTATAATAACTATTCCAATAACGATGCTAAGTACATGATGGATTTCAAGCAACCTCAAAAATATAGTTAAAGCCAATGGCGAATATTGATGTTGTAACAATTTGAAAACGTGTTGTAAGAAAACGTTATAAAACATGTACTTCTTGATAGTCCTATCTAATGTATAATTAAAAAACCTATATATTATCGAAAAACATTAATTTGTATATTAATCTTCACGTATTTCGTATTTACAAGAATTCGTATCGCAATACAATTTATTGCTTCATCGTATAAACGAAATTTAAAACTATATAGTTTTATGTTCTTTATCTTCAACTGTGTAGTCTAAATTACTTGATGATTACTTATAATTAGAAACAGATTCTTTTTTTTTTTTTTTTTTTTTTTTATACGGAATAGCCTCAGTGTTTTAACCACAATCTCACCTGATTTTAAGATACGATGGGGTCCAGGATGGTAAGCACACTAAGCCTAGAGGTACCGGTTCTCAAATAATGCTGCCGGAACACAGGTATTTGGCGAGAAGTTTTATTATTATTGTGGATTGTTTATATGTTGATATTTTAATAAATGATGTAAATCCGTAGCTAAAACTTATACCATGCCATTCGATATAAAATCATGGATAATGTACACTTTATTTAAACTATACTAAGGTTAAAAATAAAAATTTATGTAATTAAAAAGATTTTTAAAACAGTATTACACCATATCAATATTTAAAATGTTTTACGGTTTAACAAAAAATAGATTGACTTGGCAATCGCAATAAACAATCTTGTTTAATATAATACGTATTACTTGTGAGATATATTGTGTTTTTCATGCGATGACCAAGTCAGTCTATTTTATTTAAAACGTAAATTTTATTAATATTGACATGGTCACTATAAGATGTTGTTAGGTTAGCTAATTACGTAATAACTTAAGCCAGAAGGACCCTTAAGTAGGGACTTAATAAAGTAACCGACTTCGTATTACATGGGTCTCACAACTTTTTACGGTAGAAGAACTGAGTTCCGACATTTGTTTTCTTTACAAATTTTGTTTTTGATAGTATCTCATTTCTTTTTGTAGATACTCCTACTTTTTTCTTTCCGGTACCCACAATTTCAACTATAGTAAGTCTTATGTCGCAATATCCTCATACATAGAGAATGGCAAAGAATGAAATAAACACGAAACATCGCTAGGCATACCTAGCCTTCCTATGACTAGCTTCTCCCTATAGGGAGAACCCAGTGTGGCCAAGGTACATTGATTAATAACCTGCAAATGTAACTTTGTAATCCTATACATTTATATGGAATTACAAAGTGATATATGCAGTCGGTGTATCTAGAAAACTAGACCGAAATTACAATATATTTTAATTCTTTAATAATTTCATTTCTTTAACAATTTTTTCTTGATTTATACACTAAACACTAATTGTATTCTTCTATATCTGCTGGAAGTGCCTTAGAGTTTTGATGATCGGTCAGTTAGTCAGTGACAAAATTAAGAAATTTTGACTAGTTATAATAATTAAATTACTTGTTCAAATTGAATAAAATTTTAAAAAAATAGCGTGTTTATACAATGCCTGCTTGGTTACCGAAAATTCAAGCTTGTAGTTTTATCCACAATGAAGTTATAGCGGGTCGAAAATGGCCTGAACTACTTCGAGAAAAGGATGGTACGGCCGTGAGGTTTTTTTTTCTTTTGCTTGACTTGGCGGGGGCACTGCCGTGCCTCCAAATTTAGAATTACAGCTGCTCTGCCTCTGAAGCGACAACCGTACCTAAAATGCCAATTTTCTTACTCAAAAATGACAGATTATTTAGTGATTGTAAAACATCGATCGATCTAGACTACTGCTGGAATAGTTCCCACAACTTCCAAGACACACTTGATTTCAAGACGGCAAAGGCATATTGATTATATTAAAATTTTATAAGCAAGGCTATAAAGTTCAATGTACCTACATGCATTTACAAGAACCAGGGTATTGAGCGTTACAGTCGACAACTTTAAATAATTGATCAATTATTAACTATTTTTTACCGTCGTGTTCGCAGACGAGCCTGTGCCTGTAATGCTGGCAAATTGTTATAGTTACAAGATATCGACGATAAAAATATGTTACAATTTTCCTTCGATAAGTTTTAGTCGCCATCGAATTCAACGTTGAGGAATCAGACAAGAGGCGTTTTGAAACTCTGATTCACCAATACTTTTTTTAACAATATATAGGCTCAGTGCTTTGTTCACAATCTCACCTATAGTTAAGTGACGATATGTTCTAGGATAGTTAACACACTAAGCCTAGAGGTACTGATTCTCAAGTGATTCTGCCGAAACATACCTATAGTAATTGGGACAGGTTTCAAACATGAAGGCTTTCATGCCCAGCCCTTTAGGGATTATTAGAAAATGCCCTAAGCATCATGCATAAAATGGCACACCACCATGAAAACCACTCGTTAACAAAGGTCGACATTAGCCTTGATTTATAAAATATTTAACATCAGATATCATTTTATTAGTCATCTTATCGAGCGATTATAAAAGATTAGATGTAGAAATAGGACGCCATAACAAAGTTAATTATTTCCGTAATTATAATCAGCCAGAATTATTAAGTGGTGCAAAGCCCTCTAGCGTCGTCCCAGAAGACATGAAAACAGCATTCACGAACAGACATTAAAGCACTAATCCACCATTGGCTAAACTTATGAGTCTAAACTTGAAAGGAAAAACTTAAAGGTGAGCCCTGTTTTTATTTCAGTAGCGAATTATGAAATCAAACGCCGGTGTCGTCACGATCAAGGCTGTTAGGGTTTATTTTTAGGGGTGGATAGAGAAGGGACACTATTCCTATATAATAGGCTGCTTTCAAAAGTTTCTGTGTCGCATAGGTTAACAGCATGTGCAACGACATGCAGCACATTATCGATTTCCCTGCGTGTGTGAAAAGAGTGTATCGTCGGGATTTAATCGCCATCGTAGGTCACGATCTTTCTGTCTCACTAATAAGCGATGGTATATTCAGCATAGCGAATAACAATAAGAGGCCATTCAAGCATTATGGAATTTTAGTCATTTTTTGACCCCCTCACCGTTTTTAGCAAAGGTGTTCAAACCCCGCTCCCCATGATTATTATTATGTGAAAGTGAAAGTCCGAAGCCTGGGGAGGGGAGGCTTATGTAGACAAACAAGAGCTGATGATCACAGTGTGGTGAACTTCGCATTTGGGCATGGCTTATGGCACAAGAAACAAACATATACCATGGTTGAGGGATATAAAAATGGCATAAAAATACATGACAATCTTTTTCAAAACGATAAGACAATCCGTTGCCGTATCTTGATTATTTATTGTGTAACATATTACTAATCCACGTAAATTAATCATGACTTACATTCTATATCTAAATCTAAAATTTTGTTACGGTTCTATCTACACGAGGCGGCATTTTGCATGTGTAACTAGTTACATGAGTTTTAATTTGTACTTTTAAGTCTATTCTATACATAAATAGGCAAAGATAAAGCGGTCCAAGACATTTCTCTCTTATGTTAATACAATGGTATTCTTTATAATTTTCTATGGGTCACATAACACAAGCTCACGCCTGTTATCCTCGAAAAGTTAGGCAGAGGTGGAATAGCCGAGCTTAGATACGTCCCAGATGTGACAGGGGGCGAGCCTATCGTTTCTCGAGCACAAATTCCAGACTCCGGGTTGATACTGAGTTGATAAACCCAATATCACTTGACCCGACCCGGGGATCGAACCCGAGACCACCGAACGACAGTCGTACCTTAATAGAACTGCGCCAACGAGGCAGTTCTATGGGTTAGTAGCTATATATGAGCTGTAGGGAATAGCTAGGTTCAAACTCGCGAGAGAGTTTCACACTCAGGTGACGGCCAAGCCGAGGTTCGTACCATTTTGGTAGCCCTTGTGCTAGTCACCTTTTGCGGCTGAGTGCCTTCAGCACTCGCCCCAAAGTCACGGTGAAGCTATAAAGGCCCTTCCGGTCAACAGCGTTAGCTAGGTTCGAAAAAAAAAACAATACTTTGGAAACTGTTATTTACTCAGTTAAGCGACGATGGCGAAGTTGGTAGTGCGATTGGATTCCGCGTCGACGGTCGCAGGTTCTTACTCACTTACCCCCTACTACTGCTATAAGCCTGATCTTTCGGTGAATGAAGAAACCATAGATGTGTACCATCACTTGAGAGCTTAGTATTATTCCCATACTAGACCACATCGTCACTTAACATCAGGTGAGATTGTAGCTTCTACAGTATAAAAAAAAACTATTACCTGAAATCTTCTAAACGATTGACAAGTCACAAACTAAACTTGATGATCAAGCCTCGTTTAGGAAAAATAATCAAGGAATTGTATTTTGTCACATCCTGTACATTCCTTTGAGTGAAATTAAACACTCTTATATACCGAGATTGTCGAAAGAATGATAAAGTCCCAGAACCCGTTGCAAAACAACATCTTGGGGATTTTCAATGAAATAGAAGTTTTTATGTCGACTTAACCACAACCTTACAAAGTTATCATTATGGCGGGTTTTTCGGACAGTTGGGCCCTTTTTTTGCATGCATTTAGGCACTACCCTTACCTATTGCATTAGTGAGACCTAAGTCCCCCAATGCAATAGGTAAGGGGGCACGGAGTGTGGGGCTCACTCGGACGTGAAGCGTCCGGAAATACCCACTAAAACCCCCCGGGGCCGTCCGCCGCATTTGGAATGGGGGCGATACGGGATGGCTTTCGCAAGCACCGCGTCGCCCCCTGCGGCGAAGACAGTCGGGCCCTACCGTTATATTATAAGTAACAAATGAATCTATTAGTAATGATAAGTGACAAACTCTGATAACACATATATAGGTGCTTAGCAACAAATTTTTAACTAACGGGTGTAAGCTAGCCAAGCGACCAATAGACTATCCTCACGTGACATATCATATTTGTTCGTGTAATCAAATAATATTAATTTAAAGCCCTTATAATAGAACGAGATAATACGTAATATCAATAAAGCGTATAGATTAGCCCGTATCAAGTTCAATGTCACTTCAATGACAGAGTATAATGTTATCTATATATATCCTTTGCTAAACTTAATATTAAGTAATTCTATCTGTTATCCTTTATCTACACTATTTATTTAAAGGCCTAACTTTTTCTTAAATCATGTATTATAAATTATATACAAATACTTTTTAATGTAGGATTTACTGAAAAGGTTATAACAGTGAAATGTGTCGACACATAAAGTTCATTCTTTGCGATACTCTAATTAGACCATCATAAAACGATTTACACATAGATTCCACCCTGGGATGGAGAACGCAAATTTCAAATATAAGCCAGAAAGTTAATAGACTAGTACTCTAAGGTCACTGTACCGCCTGAAAAATTTTCTTCCAGTAAATATTAAAGTAATGCTGGTGCTGACTTTAATCTTTCTAGTTATTGATTATGGTGATGTGTGTTACTTCGAAGTCAACGCTGATCTGCTCGATAAACTTGACCGCATTCTTAATAATTGCATACGTTTCGTTTTTAACCTTCGTAAGTACGACCATGTATCGACTTGCAAGCAGCTAAATTGGCTACCTATACGTCAGCGGCGGAGTTTGCGGACGTTGACAACTTTATACTCTTTGTTATTTTCTCCTAATGCACCTGCCTACTTAACACCGCACTTTCAATTTCTAAATTCTAGCCATAATCTAAATCTACGTTCTTCACATAATCTTCTCCTTCTGTCTCCTCCTCATACCTCCGGTTTAGTATATTCTTCCTTCTTTATCTCCAATCTATTCTTCTATGGAATGCACTTCCCTTGGAAACCAGGATGTCCACGAGCCGTATGGCTTTTAAAGCCAGGGTATGGCAACTCGATACTATTTTTTAGCAGAATCATCGCACTAATACTTTTCTATTAATTAATGTATTGTATATATGATGTATGTATGTATTATATGTATATGTGGTATGTATTTTATTATATTGGTATCTATGTATGTATATAATATTATATTGTGTACAAGTATATAATATTATTATTTAGTTTTGCACCTACCTTTGTTGCTTTCTTCACCACCCTAAGGTTGACTGGGAGAAAATGCCTAAGGCATTAAGTCCGCCTTTGTACATAAATGTGTGCAAAAAGTGTTAAATAAATAAATAAAAACGGAAAATTAAAAAGAAAAAAGTAAACTTATTGTTCGACACATTCTTTAGAATGCGGTAAATCTCTATTTTCAATATTCTACAAACTCAATCTATTTTTACGTACTGAAATTCGAAATTACAATCCATGCTTCTGTACGTGACAGATTAATATCTGACAGAAAAATTATTTACTTTAGTTTGATCTCAATCTAAAAGTAAAGCTCCATATTGAAACCGACTGTAAGACAAATTATTAATAAAGGATATCAGAGATCGAGAAAGGAATAAAAATACGTATGGCCATTTAAAAAAAAAACCCTCAAGATCTACAAACAAAATCCTATAGCGTGCCTCAATCAGTGTTATAACATTTAAAACTAGCTGTGCCTGCGACTTCGTCCGTGTGGAATAGTGTCTTTGGGTAGCATTTTTAATTATTTTACAAATAAGACACATACGTACAATTACTTTAATGAGCTATTTGCATTGTTTCGCTGCAAACAGCTTATTGAATTATTTAAGTATATATGTATTTAAGAGGTACATAATATACGTACGTTTATTTAAGAATGACTCCGTAAATCTTACATCAGAATAGCTCTAATATTTTGTCACTTGTCGCAAACTTATAAAACCCTCACATAAACCTTACATCTTTCCATATACATTTTCATCCCCAATTCCCTATTCCTATTTCACACCCTTGAGGGTAAAACTTTTAAAAACTTTGACTGCCATATTTATTTATATCGAAACAGCCTAAAACATAAGTTTCAAGCTTCTAGCTCTAAAAATGACGGTATTTCCATTCAACTTTTCACACCCCCTTTCAACCCTTTTCTCGTATTAAAATTAGCCCATGCCCTTTTTCAGGTGCTAAACTATCTGTGTGCCAAATTTCATTCAAATCGGTTCAGTCGTTTTGGCGTGAAAGCGTGACACACAAACAGAGTTACTTTCGCATTTATAATATTAGTAAGGATTATGAAACTGATTCTGATCCTGTCTCGCGCAAATGTAGTTTTTGCGGTAGTTTTTCACATAGTTGATACCTATGTCTGGACTTTTTACATGCAGTTTTTTGAACCTTAATATCGACTTCTGTACTGCGGCATAATTACTTCAGTAATAGCGTTTCCATTGGAAGATATATACTGCGGGACTATAACAGCTACCAATGGAAGACTTTTTTTACAGTGCTTTGACCAATATCTCACCTGATGTTAAGTGACATTGTGGTCCAGGATGATAAACACACTAAACCTAGAGGTAGGTACTAGTTCTCAAGTGATGTTACCGGAACACGCCTATTGGTATTTGGCGACTGGTTTTCGAACTTGAGGGTGGTAGCTACCCAGGCGGGCATTATTAGAAAATGCCCTACCACCCTTTGCTGTTTCCTCATGAAGCTAAGCTGATTTTAGAGTTGGATAAGTGGACACGAACCCGCGTCCATTGACGCGGAATCTGGCCGCATTACCCACTACGCCATCATCGTTTCAGCTTCATTTTTCATTAGTCCCGTTGGAACGGCCATGTATTGTGTAATTACGTTAATGTTATTGTAAATCGTATCAGGACTGAATATAAAATAGTATGACTTTAGGGAAATTTCTAATGCCCGTCTACTTATCAACCACACTCAAGATTAACGTATAATCTTTCTAGGCACTATATAGGTGTCAGGTGAGATTCTGTTCGCCCCCATCCCAAATGCGGCGGACGGCCCCAGGGGGTTTTAGTGGGATTTTCGGACGGCTCTCGCCCGGGTGAGTCCCACACTGGCACGGAGTCGTCCCTCCGTGCCCCCTTATCCATTGCATTGGGGGACTCCGGTCTCACTAATGCAATGGGTAAGGGTAGTGCGTAAATGCATTTCCCCCCGTCAACAAAAAAAAAAAGGTGAAATTCTGTTAAAATGGCAGGCAAATAATCTTATAAACAAATTTGTACACTTTAATATACAAACCTGCAGACGTTGACATATCCATACGAATATCATAGATTAGAAAATAATACGCCATGTTCTTTTGTTCATTTTATTTATTCATAATAGGTGTTAGGTTAAAGACAAAGTATAGATGGTTGGTTATTAACAGTTAAAAAAAAAACGGCCAATGTCATTTGCCAATCACAAATAAGTCATCGACATAAAACATCGACTCAACTGATGGCTTGTAGTTAGCATTAGATATGTAGCTGTCAATTATAGTTCCATCTCTTTTTCTCATGCATTCAATCATGGAACTTCTAGTGTGTCAGCTGTCAGTTGGATTTGAATAGTGGCGGCCATAATGGTTTTTAGTTTTTTAAAACAGCCTCTCTGTGTCGTTTATACCACTTGTTCGTCTGGTATCTTGTTATTTGTTAATAATTATGTTGAATTCGTAGCTCATAGTAGTCATTCATTATCTTAGCATTACAATAAACGATAGTAGTTACATTGAAAAAGAGTTTAATAGATTACAATCGATTTATTTATCATAACGATAACTTATAGTCTGTGTTTCACTGTGTCTAAAAGTTGGGGGATTGAAGGGAATAAAAAGCCCAAGGAAAATATGGACGGTGTGTGTGTGAGGAAAAATAGGAAACCAAAAGGAGTGAATGAAGATATGATGGCTGATAGAGATGATAGATATCACAGATTATAATATCTCCGTTGACAAGATTATTAGTATATCAGTTGGACGAATTAAATAATAACCGCATAGATAAATACTTTATCGACATATTGAGTATTGGTCGTATGACTTTCCGAGTCAATTTCCATCAGTATTCCAACCATCCACATCCTGGTATCCTGAAGATTGTAATTTCTCATACGGCAACATAAGTGGATCGGTTGGGGGCATTTGAACTGTCGCCGCCAATATCGGTGTCGGCCTACCCTCTTTCAAAAGGAGGACTTTGACTAGAGTACGCTCCCCACCCTGCCCGGTCACCGGACGGAAAATAACATCCGGGTTTATATTATCATCGAATATCTCCTCGATTTTTGTGGGGAACTTTAACTTACCGCCCGGCGAGATTAGAGGTACCTGTAAGAATAACTGCATATGAGTCATCTAAAATCAAAAGCCGTCACATCCAATTTCGGAAAAAAAATGTTATAATGTCAATTACTTTTTCAACCTGTATGAAACCCCAAAACATTCAGTTACGTGAGTAATCTATTCCAGTAATTTGTGCTTAAAACGGAGCTCCGTTTCAAAATACGCTACATTTTAAACTAATCTATACTATTAAATAAAATTGTAATGTCTGTTTGTGCTGTCAAAATTATTATTATTTTTTTTACTAAATTGATATGAATGTATATACGATACCTATACCAAAATATGTATGTTTGTTCCGGGTAATCTCCGGAATGGCAGGACGGATTTTTGACGGGACTTTTTTTTTTTGGTAGATAACTGAAGTTATGCGGGTTACTTGGGTATTTTTAATTCTCGAAAATGATTAGAGTTCCGCGTAAAAAAATTGAAACTAATAAAAAATTTAATAAAATCGTTTCTATGCACAGTTTTACGGGCAAGTGCTTGAATTTATGAGTAATATTTTTACTTTATATCTTAGTACTAAAAAAATATTAGGGTACCCTATAAAAAAAAAATATTGTGGAGAATATATAAAAAAGCGGGCGCAGCCGCGAGCACACAGCTATTATAAGCATAGATTTTTCAAAATAAGCGAAATTATTAAAACATAAGTCTTGCACCATCCATGAATAGTCACACACATATATTATTTTTTATTTTATTTTTTTTAATTAATATGTCGATTACCCATAAAAATGAGACAATATGAATACAATGGAAAGCTGGCGTAAATACCAGGTTAGTGCTCAAGGGGTTAAATGTAAATAATTATTAAGCAAAGACATATTTTATTATGTTTTAATATGAATACAGGTAAATGCATTTACGCATTATATAAATGTATATGTGTATACGAATATATTCTAAATGTAGTAACAATTATAACAAATTTCATCCAATTCGGTCCAGTAGTTTTTGCGTGAATGGCGAACAAATTAACAAACAGACAGACAGACGAAAAATTTAAAAAATCATCGAAATGTGTTCTGTTTTCGATTCTAAACCCCACCATAGTTTTTTTTATGTACAAATTTTCTCCCTCTAGCCTTGTATTTTAAGTATAGATTTATTTAATCGCTTATTCTCCTAATATTTGAATCATAATATCTCAGACTTAATCTCAAATTAAACTGAGGAATATTTAATCGAAATCTGTAACTATTAGTAAAGTCATCTTAGTATCAACTGGAAATATGATTTTACTAAATAATCTGTTTTTTTTTTTCATATTTCCAAATTTAAGATATCAGGAAATAATCGTGAAACAACGAAATAGATCAACGTAATCTTTAACAAAGATACCACACGGAGCTTAGGTACTTAATCTATTCAAAGATAAATTTAATACTGATAAATTGTTTTCATTATTTAATACCTAAAAATGTATTATAAGGAAACAAATTATCTTATTTTAATATATTATAAAAAAAAAAACCTACAGATAGTCTGTTTGTTTGCTTTTTATCTAAATTCAAACATCGTATTAAAACAACGGAGTTACTAATTATATAGTCGTATGCAGACAATTTATTACTTACAAATAATTAAATTACGAGAGATGGAAAGTGTGACGATGATATTGAGCGAAGAGTTTTGTTAGGGAACAGAGTGAATGGGGCCCTGCGTAACTTCATGTGCAGCCAGAAAGTGACTGAAAAGGCGCGTTTGGCTGTGCATCGAGGAGTCCTGGTCCCTACACTTAGGTATGGTAGTGAATGCTGGGCTTGGTAGAAGAAGCATGAAAGTAAGATTAACGCAGTGGAAATGAGAAGTCTGAGGAGTATAGCTGGAGTGAAGACGATTGAAAAAGTCAGGAATAGTATGATAAGGGAACGCTGTGGTGTGGTAGAGGATGTGCTGACCAAAATAGAGAAAGGTATGCTTAGTTGGTTCGTGCATGTGGAGAGGATGGATGAGAGAAAGATTAACGACACGAATTTATAAGGCGAGGGTGAATGGGCAAGTCGGTAAGGGTCGACCTAAGCGAACGTATCTAGACCAAATCAATCACGTGTTAAATAAAGGCCAGGTAAAAAGTGCTCATAACCGACGAGCATGTATGAAAGCGCTCGTGAAAGTGGAGGAAGCGAAAGAGGTGTGTCAAGATCGTAGCAAGTGGAAGGACGTAATCTCTGCCTACCCCCACGGAAGAAAGGCGTGATGAGATGTATGTATGTAAATAATTAAATATACCATTGAAAAGAGAAAAGTGCAGGGTTTGCGATATGTTTGATAGGTGCGATGAAATTTATCTCATTTGCACACAGATATATATAACATATTTGATGGGGGATTAGACGGGGTGCACGCTATTGCTAATGCAAGGCGTGATAAGGTTGGGTGAACAGGTGGGGGAGGGAGGGAATGAGGCTGGCGGCTCCGGAGGGTTTAGTGGGTATTTCAGGCGCTTCTCACCGGGCGAGTCCCACACTGGTGTGGAGACGTTCCTCCAAACCCCCTTACCATTTGCATTGGGGGGACTCGATCACTTGAAAGGGTAATGCGTAAATGCATTCCCCTCGTAAAAAAAAAAAGGGCGTGATAAGGTAAGGTGGAGGAGAGAGATATAACGGGATGAATGAAAGAGACGTAACAGGTTGGTTGTATGAGAAAGACGAAGTGATATCGAGGCAAAAGGCGAGACGGGAAAGGAAAACAACGAGTAGAGATGAGGTGAAAAAAAGAGACGAAACAGGGTAAAAGAAAGAGACAACAAGGATGGAAAAAGAAACCAAAACGTGATGAACGAAAGTGAGAAAGTGTAGTGACGGAAAAAAAAAAACACAGGAGAAGTAAAACGTCATTTAGTTTACCGTAGATCTACATCATTATCGAAATACGAAGTCAAATGATTCTTAAATTATTTGATTAGCTTATTTTAATAATCCGAATGTAATAACAAATTACGTACCTCTATATAAGGATTTGAAACTTTATAATTGAGGGTATGAACGTGGAACAATATCGAGAGACCGATAACAGCTTTATCGGTCGAGGAGTTCTCTACGATGAGGGTAACGCGGAACACTGGACCCAGGCCTTCCACCTAGCAATTAAACTCAATTCACTCCATCTGCATGACGACGACTATGATCCTTAAAACGGAACCGATGAAGCGAGGATAGCGCAATGGGTAGGGCGGCCGGATTTCGCGTCAATGGACGCGGGTTTGAGCTCACCTCTCCAAGTTTAAAATCAGCCTAAGCTTTCGGTAAAGGAAAACGTGGCGAGGAAACCATATCATGGTAGCGCATTTTCTAATAATACCCGCGTGGGTAGCTACCACCATCAAGTTTGAAAAACTGTCGCCAAATACCAATAGGTGTGTTTCGGTAGGATCACTTGAGAACAAGTGCTTAGGCTTAGTGTGTTTTACCATCCAGGACCACATCGTCACTTGACATCAGGTGAGATTGTATAGTTCGATTATATGACAAAAAAATGATATATATTATATTTATAAAAAAAAAAAGAACCAGATCGAGTTTCTCGCCTGCGCTCTTCTCGACTGGGTTGTTTTCCGAACCGGTGGTAGTGTTTTAGACGTTCATAAGCGCCTTCTTAGGGCCTAAATTGAATAAATAAATTTTGATTTGATTTGATTGAGATCAAAGCACTGAACCTATAACGTATGTAAAAAAAAACCATAGATTTTAACTGGCGGCCGAGTCAAGAATGAATTACTCTTAATGCTCTAAATGTAAAGGTTCGTATGCAAGAATGTTGCACTTCGCGGTGGAAGTTGTTATGATAAAGGGATGTTTTTATTCGCCCCCTTTGCGTTATCCCAATGCCCCTTACTTTTCTCTAAACCTTCTACTTCCACTGGGGAGCGTTGAGAACCTAGGGTGTAAACGTTACATCGACCTTAACACCCAAAAGTATCACAAGCAACGATACCGTGTTGATATATTATGATTATCTATGTATATATATACATTGAATAAAAAGTAAAGTATGTATGTTTACTTTTTTTTTTGAATTTGAATTTTTTTTAGATATCTGTTGGGGCCGTTAGTAATTTCGAATCTGACATTTTATGTATGTTTTACAAGGATTTAACTCGAAAACGGCTTGATCGTCTTTGATGAAACTTTATACATGTGAAACAAACGACGAAGAACAATTAATAGGCTATATATAAAAAAAAAAAAAAAAATTAACACTAAAAGGTGTTGATTGATTTTGATAAAACGTTGTGTGTATAAAGTATAAACATAATATGTTAATTAGCGACTGATAGGCTATAAAAATTATCGATATGATTTAAAAAAAAAGCAAATTAAAAGTACTTAAAAAGGGCTCAAAATCGATTTCAATCAGTGTGTAAAGAAGGATGTCTACCAAATTTTTTCATGACAATATACGTAGACGAAGTCGCGGGCACAAGCTAGTTACCAAACAAGGTTACAATACCTCGGCGGTTAACCGGATAGGTTCCATGGCGCCCGCCGCCATAGAGTTCTCAGACTTCACGTGTACGTCTAGCAGAGTCTTTGCGGCGAATAATCGCAACCGGTTTAACTCGTGCTGGAACGTCACGTGCATCTCTGTAATACACCGTCATCGGCCGGTTTCAATATGCCGATCTCAATCCGTTCCGATACGAAACGTCATACAGAGGGACCGATTTACTTTCGGTTTGATCTCAATCTAAAATTACCTACCTATATATAGACGTAAGTACATAATATATTAGAGGGAGTTTGAAAGTTGCGTCAATGGTAGAAAAGTTGAAAGGTTCTCGTTTGTCGTGGTATGGACATGTTATGAGAAGAGAGGAAGCGCATGCGGGTAAAATAGTAATGAACATGAATGTGGAAGGATGGAAAAGTAGAGGAAGGCCAAAGAAAGTGTGGATGGAGTGTGTAAGAAATGACATGAAAGAAAAAGGAGTGAATGAAGAGATGACGGCTGATAGGGACGTATGGAAGAAGAAAACATACTGCGCCGACCCCAAGTGAGTTGGGAAAAGGCAGGAGGATGATGATGATATAGACGTAAGCACACGCCTGCTATCCTGATAGGTTAGGCATATGTGAAATAGCGAACTACACCACTCGCATTACGCCGAGCTTAGTTCCGTCCCGGATGTGACAGGGGGCGAGCCTGGCGCCCATATCGGGCACAAATTCCAAACTCCGGGATGATACTGAGTAGAAAAAACCCAATACCGCTTGACCCGACCGGGGGATCGAACCCGAGACGTCAGAACGACAGTCGTACCGTAATACAACTGCGCCATATTATTATCGTTATGGTCAGTATTCTAAAATCCGTAGAAACACTACGGATTTGGACCACTAGAGCCATCTAGTGACAGTATTTAAAAGGATAATCTTAGATTAAATTTTAAATTCATATGTGTTTAATAATATGTCGATTATCCATAAAAACGAGACAATAAGAATACAAAGGAAAGCTGGCGTAAACGCCAGGTTAGTGCTCGAGGGGTTAATATTCTTTCGGATTTAATACTTATAACATATATGCTATTTTATTTATATAAATTTCGTATCTCCTTCGTAACAAATTACGTTGTATTTAACAGGGACAAAGATTTTTAAGTTTTTTTTTTTTATAATTTTTTTATAAATCTGTTAAAAATTTGGAAATTATAAGTGTTATTTTCTATTACTTAAAAAATTAACAATATATACGTACAGAATCGTTTTAATTTCTTTTTTTTTAGTTTACTGTCACGAGATGTCACTTTAGTTGACGTTATTAATTTGTTTTATTTCCACGTGATGTCACGTGTAACAAAAAACTTCAAACTGCACTGGCGTTTGAATTATACTGTTTTCAAAGTTATTTAAATATATAGACATTTAAATACTACACTTACACTCAAAACTTTTAATTACATAATCAGCCATACAAATCAACTAAACATTTAAATATTATTTTCTATGATTATAGTATTTTATTTTAGTGTTTCATGCCTACATTTAAAGTTGCCAGTTATAAGAAAGACAGTTTCTGATATTATTATTATTGTTATGAAATTGGTTTGTATGAAATCTAAAAATTGCGACTACACATTTAACAATAACCTTGATATGACGATTATTTTGATGTATTTTTATTATGTTTTTTTTTTTCATGAAACCGCCGTTTTTTTTTTGCAATAGTAGTATGTGTTGCTTAATGTGACAGTCAATAGTTCAAAAAATTATCAAATTATTGCAAGAGTTTTAACAAACACATTTTGATATCTTTAATAATTCAGAGATTTCTCTGGAACAAAAAATCCTTGCAAAACTAAGTCCTACTATGATACTTCGTATTAATTTTTATCCCTTTACAGGGGCGGACTGAGGAAGGGGTGAGGATTTTAGGAATCATGACCACCAAAGTCGAATCCCTTAAAAAATGACAATACACGAAATCTTTAAATGAATTACCAACTTCCTAAATATTTAAATGAAAAATAGATAGGTATTCAATATAATTGTAAAAAAAGGGGGTGGAATTCGGATATTTCGCTTTAAATATAAATGAAATTCAAAGGCTGCGAAGCCCTATAGTTTTAAGCTAGTGTTAAGTTACCTAGCTGTTAAGGCACCCTTATGTCCAATACATCTTCGATAACTTAATGCATATTCGTAAAAATTTAGACAAGCTCGATCTAGTGAATGATCGTCATAATTTTAATATTAGAAGTAAAGACAAGTTGGCCGGAACCACACTTTAGGTTAAGTAAGTGTAATAAAAAAAGCTTTATAGGTAATAGTATTCGGTTTTACAATAAGATCCCAAGTAACATTACCGATTTACCTGACAATAAGTTCAAGTATTATGTCGAGCAAGTTTTAATCTCAAAAGGTTATTACAGGGTGGATCATTACGTGAACGATAGTGATGTCTGGAAATAACCCACATCTCTGTGCTTCCACTAAAAACTACGATTTGTATAGTTTTTTATATGACAAAAAAAAATGATATATATTATATTTATGAAAAAAAAAAGAACCAGATCGAGTTTCTTGCCTACGCTCTTCTCGACTGGGCTATTTTCCGAAGCGGTGGTAGTGTTTTAGACGTTCATAAGCGCCTTCTTAGGGCATAAATTGAATAAAGATGTTTTTGATTTTGATTTATTTATAAGGGTAAATGTAACATATTTAACCTTTTTAATATGCAATAATCACTTTGATAAATAAATGCAAGATTGTCCCGTTGCAAGAGTTGGCTTGGTTCGGCTTGAAACGTTTAAGCAAACTTTAAAAATCCTCTGTGAATTAGACTTACGAACAGCGTTCTCCCGTTCCCTCATGGATTGTTCTAGAAACAGTTTAGATTTCTTCGGTATGAGCCAGGGCTTCTGGCCGACGGGCACGTGGGGCGTGAGTTCGACTCCCGCCGTGTGCGCGTTAAAGTCGGCCGTGCGCTTCAATATCTTCAGCATTAGGTTACCGCCTGAACCCAATTCAATCAATCAATGAGTGTAATAATTCACTTAATTTTAAAGGTCCATCCATTCAACCGATAGACGTCCACTGCTGGGCATAGACGACGTCCGGTCTTGCGCCACCCGCATAGTTAATAGTTAAGTCTATAGTTTGATACGGTTGACATTTCTAGTTTAGTACAGAAAATGACAATTATAAAAAAAAAATTACAGTGCTAACATCCTAGTCGTCAAACACGTTTATTTTTCTGTGGAAATAATTGTATAATAATATAGTTTTTGAAGTTATACTTCTTTAGGCGCGTTATGAAAAAATGATGAGAGTGAAATTGTAAGATGCATCTGTGACACAAAATTAACAGTATGAAGTTGTCTGCTTAACCGCTCATTAAGTCTCGTTAGTCGCGCATGTTGGTACGCTCGTCACCTCTGATCACTGTTTTCATATTTATAATATTTATCAACATGTTTCTAGTTTATACATTCACAGCACGTGTTTTAGTTTCATACAAGTGCGAATTATATATGTGCTAATAAATTATATTCAGTAGTGATTTAAATTGAATATTTTGATTGATATCACTTACTTACTATTTGTGAATATTAGTGAAAAAAATTGTGCTTATATACTTTTTCAAGTGCTCCAATATAATTGAGGTTAACTATCCGTATGTATTATTTATTGATATAAATTAAAATACTTTTATTTAATATAATTAACACTAAATTTTTTTTTTTTTTTGCTTACTTCCGGTTATTATGACAAACACGTGTTCCTCTTGTCCCATCTGTCCGAATTTCATAACGGATACCACATCTGAAATTAAACGAGTGACCTCAGAGACTAATGTATGAGACATATAAAATCAAAAGTCGCCCTGATGCAAAATCTTTAATAATTACAAAGAAGAACCGATAAATTTTAATTGTAGCCACAGACAGACAATAATCTTTTTATTGTAAACTAGCTGCGTGACTGTCGGTTAAGTAGATTTTGCGTGGTTAACGAACAAATTAATAAGCAGACCAAAAAAAAAAAATTAAAACTGTCGAAATGTGTCGTGTAGTAGATTCTGAAATCCTACACAGTAATACAGTAATACCCCGCTTAGCGCGACCCTGTTACGCGCGGTTTCACTATAACGCGAATGTCAAATTTCGCGCTCAAATGCCTCGCATTACGCGAAAGAGTGCGTATAAACATAATGTAAAGACAATAGATGTATTTTTCCGTAAAAAATAAGAGTATGTATTGCATAAAGTGTTCTTAGAATTAAAGTGATTGATTAAAATGATTTGTATTTTTTTTTTTGTATTAAATGTTTAATCATAAACCTCGATATACGCGAATTTCAGTTAACGCGATTTTTTTCGGAACGTATCCCTCGCTTAGAGCGGGGTATTACTGTATTTCAAATTATTAAAAAAATTGTATAGCGCCATCTATGAATAATCGTCAGAAATACATAGATAATTTGCTTACGTATCATCATTCTAACCCTTCGGTAGCCATGTCATCAAAAATAAACGATGTTTTGTTATAATTAGACCGTCTAATTATAATTACGTATGATTATGTTCCCCACCATATTATAATTAAAATTCAGTTCACTACTTCTATAAAATGACTCCTTAATACAACGTCTAAAATGCTTAGATATTTATTATTTATATACTATACATATATTTTATATTATGTCATTTTGTTCTAATTTCAATAAATCCATCCAATTTTTTGTTCTCGAATAAGACTAAAACGCATTTATTTACAAACTCTTCTTTCATACTAAAGACGTCGCTTGTCATTCAAATTACTATAACTTTTGATAGAGTAGACCGATTTAAATGAAATAAAATTTTGATGTTACCCCGGAATATTCTTAATAATTATCATTTTGAATTATTAAAATATACTTAGTACTTTCTTTTTGATACCTGTACAGACAAACATTACAAAAATGAGAGAAATCTGTTTAATTATCTATTTTTAAACCCATAACCCTTTTTTTACAAAAATCGAAAATGTACAGACACGTGATATTTACAATTTAATTATTAGTATAGATAAATGTTACTTTTAGCAGTCGTTTAGACCATAGAACTTTCATAAAATACAATCAATATTATTCTGTAAAGAATGGGAAGGTTCGCTAATTATTTTTATTTATGCTTAGACCATAGATAATAATTAAGACTGTCTGGCTGAAAACAACACTAAAAATGGATCAAATAAAAAACCTTTAAAACATTTTAATGTTATTCTAGAACCATAGTAAAAACTTTACTTAAACGCTATACGCTCAGAATGAAAAAAAAATAAACACACGTGTTATATCACCCGTCACCAATTCCGAGCATCACGTTATTAATGCACGATCCCATAACAAAACTTAAATTGAAATTAATAGATTTCATGGAAGAATAATGTCAATGAGACATCAGTCATCGGAAGTATTATTACCTCTAATGAAGAGTGTATCGACCCTCGCCTTCCCGTCGTAGAGGTGGACGTGGCCCGAGGCGAGAGCGACCCCCGCCAGGGTCACTCCCAAGTGCGACACTGGCAGGAGGGTCATGGAGACCGGCCTATGTTCAGCATCAAGGACCACTGCTTTTTACCCTTATCAATTATTTAAACCTCTTTAACAATGTAATATACTCCACATAGTCTATGACTCAAAAATATAGGGAACATCGTCTGTGGTCAATGGGGATGCTTGGCGCTATTTTGGTTTGTCATGTGGCCGTCTTTATTCTTAATTCATTATCTTTCAGTATTTGACTATATATAATGTAATTGTGATGGCGTTTTAGTTGATAAAGTGTAGGTATAATGCACAAATGTATTGAAGTGAAAGCGTGAATTCTGAAATGTCCCAATCATTCCCGTTGTAGTAGTAACGGAAGGCTGCCATTTTGTTACCGCCATATGTGTTCCTAACGTCTGACTTGGCTGCATGGTCTACTAATACCGTTGCCTTTACCTTACAAAGGTATAAATTGTACCAAAAAAATGAAACATCTATGGTCAACACATTCAGGCATTGTCTTTGGCTATTGGCAGATTGTTCTCAATGGTATTTTCTTGATTATCATTATAAGTAATATTGTTAAATAATCATAAAGTAATAATAAATAAAAAATATTGTTTTTTTTTTATATTGATAAAATCCGAATGAAGTATTCTCGTTTGTATTTTTTTTTGCCTCTTTATAAAACGCCTTTTTATGTTAAAATATAAATTATATTCTCATGACACTTTTAACTAATTACTAGCGGCGCCTGCTGCTTCTCTGCTACATAATATAAAAATAACCTAGGTATTGTTGATGGTTATTCACCGGATCATATTTAATTCTAGTATTTTTTATTATCGACTATATTCCTGATAATTAATTTAGTCAAAATCTATACTAAAACTTGATCAGAGATAACGTATATGATTTTTTTAAATGAATCATGTTAATAGGTTTATAGCTTCTGCAGTTATAAGCACACTCGTGGACACATAGACAGATAAAAAGACATAACCTTCTATTGTAATACGTAAGGGTCAAATAGTTTTATGAATTATTCACTCAACCGGTGAATAATGTTGCTATCAATTTTACAAAGATTTTTTTAAAATTTTATCATGTATTCATAACTAAATCCTGAGCACTAACGAAAGGGTCGAAGGAATCTTCATAATTATTTCACACCCCATTTTCTATTCCACTTTTGAGCAAGATAAATTTTTTAATGGGAAAGTATAATATGTGAGGCATTATGCGTTATTAGTGAGACCGAAGTCCCCCAATACAATGAGTAAGGGGGCGCGGAGGGACGAACTCCGTGGCAGTGTGGGACTCGCCCGGGCGTGAAGCGCCCGGAAATACCCACTAAAACCCCCCGGGGCCGTCCGCTGCATTTGGGATGGGGGCGACACGGGGTGGCTTTCGCAAGCACCGCGTCGCCCCCTGCAGCGAACCCACCGGGCCCCGTCCGTGCAATGGCCCAGTGGGGATGGGGGAGAATACTTCTCCACCCCACCTCTTCGCCCACCTCTCGAAAGAGGTAAGACCTAGATAGGTCAGCCAGCCGGGGGGCAGGATATACTTCCTGCCCCCCAATAAAAACAGGAAATGGAATAACTCAGTGACGGGCAAAGAAATAGAGGAAAAAGCCCGCCACTGAGAAAGAAGAAAGAACAGTATACCCTAACACAGAAATGGAGATGGGGGGGGGGGCACATTGCGAGATACACAGACAAAAGATGGACATTAAAGACAACTATATGGGAAGGACCAACAGGAAAAAGGAGAATAGGGCGCCCCAGAAAAAGGTGGATAGACGATATAAAAGCGATAGCAGGAAATCAATGGATAAACAAAGCAAAAGATAGAGAGCTCTGGAATGAGCTGGAGGAGGCCTTTACCCGAGCAGGGGTTCCGAACAATGGGAACTAAAAGCAATATAGTTATAAGTCATAATAAACATATAAGTAACAATTAAAATATATTTATCTTTATACTTAACTTTAGATTGGTAATAAAGGGCTTTATTATTATTATTATAACAAGAACAACTAACAAATGTATGCAGTTCTAGAAGATTCCAAAGATAATTTTACAACTTCTTTTAAAAAAAAAAAACAAATAAAAAATAATGAAAAATTTTATCACTAAATTTATTTAGTCGTTTCTTCAATTTTTTTGAAGCGATGATGGCGCAGTGAATTGTGAGACCGGATTCCAGGTCAACGGACGCGCGTTCAAATCCTCCTATCCAACTCTAACATCAGCCTGAGCTTTCGGTGAAGGAAAAAATCGTGAGGAAAACCATATTACGGTGGTAGCGCCTGGGTTTTTTTTTTTTTTTCTTTTTTTTTTTTTTTTGACGGGGGGAAATGCATTTACGCACTACCCTTATCTGTTGTATTTAGGGGATAAAGATCCCCCAATACAACAGATAAGGGGGCACGGAGTGACGAGCTCCGTGCCAGTGTGGGACTCACCCGGGCGAGAGTCGCCCGGAAATACCCACTAAAACCCCCCGGGGCCGTCCGCTGCATTTGGGATGGGGGCGACACGGGGTGGCTTTCGCAAGCACCGCGTCGCCCCTGCAAGCACCGCGTCGCCCCCTGCAAGACGCGTCGCCCCCTGCAGCGCCTGGGTACCTACCACCCCCTAAGTTTGAAAATCTGTCGCCACGTACCTAGACTAAGTGTGTTTACCATCCTGGACCACATCATCACTTAACATCAGGTGGGATTATAATCAAAGCACTCAAACCGAAAACATTCTTCAAATAAAACATAGATAAAACAAATTACACGATCTATAGCCAATTACAGTTTTCTACTAGTAATAATACTACTGATAGTAAATTCATAACTCTCATCTCTCTGTATTGCATCTGCTTTTTAATGCAAATCTACTCATTTCACTACAGTAACTCGATTAGATTATAACCAAGTACTTCCTACCTTTTTACTGTAACAAGCGAGCGTGTTGTCAGTACATATGACCATGATGTTACCGTCAGCGGTCACCACTTCAATTGCTATTATATGTTCATCCGTGTTGAACAGTATACATCCCTCCTCCCAACCTCTCTTCAGGAGGCAAACGGACTTTTCTCTGTAAAAAAAAACACAATTAAGAAGGTAAAAACCAAAAAATCAAAATCAAAATTTATTTATTCAATTTAGGCCCTAAGAAGGCGCTTATGAACGTCTAAAACACTATCACCGGTTCGGAAACAACCCAGTCGAGAAGAGCGCAGGCAAGAAACTCGATCTGGTTCTTTTTTTTTCATAAATATAATATATATCATTTTTTTTGTCATATAAAAAACTATACAAATCGTAGTTTTAATAATGTTAGTGGAAGCACAGAGATGTGTGTTAATTCCAGACATCACTATCGTTCACGTAATGCTCCACCCTGTAATAACCTTCTGAGATTAAAACTTGCTCGACATAATACTTGAACTTATTGTCAGGTAAATCGGTAATGTTACTTGGGATCTTATTGTAAAACCGAATACAGTTGCCTATAAAGCTTTTATTACACTTACTTAACCTAAAGCGTGGTTCCGGCCAACTTGTGTTTACTTCTAATATTAAAATTATGACGATCATTCACTAGATCGAGCTTGTCTGAATTTTTACGAAGATGTATTGGGAGGGCAAAGTTAAGATATGATATTCTTGAAACTTGTTCTTTAGAGATTCGCGAGGTCCCATATTATATATTGCTCGAACAGCTCTCTTTTTGTTTAAGTAAAAACGAAAACAATAAAAAGTTTATTATTTAATGTGAACATTCAGCAAACATCAATAAAATAAAAAATTAAGGATAATATTTTTGGATCAATTAAAAATCTATTGAATATAAAGTCTCCAATTTGAATTTTGAAGTTACTTGCTTAAAAAGAATAAACTTTTAATGACATTTAGAAAGTGCAGTAAAGGAATGTAAGAGATATATCGTCATTTATAACCCTCCGCTATCAGCCAGATCAGTCTCACATTTTCCTTTCTAAATTATGCGATATAATGACAACTTTTAAAATCATAATTAGCCAATTTAACCATTTTTTTTTACTTTGCCTACATTTCTGTGCTTAGTGCATTAACTTTAAAGTACAACCCCACAATGTTCAGTGCAGTATTGTCAAAGATAATTATTGCAAAAAATGTGCAGTGAAATATCACTCAAAAATATTGTCCAAATTTAACAGATTTACTACAATAATTAAGCCTCATGTATCAGAAGATAATGTACCTTATAAATTAAATTTATAATAAAAAAAAAAATGGAGCGTGAAAATATGTCATTGGTTAAATTATAAACAAACAGCAAGTGAACTCTGGTGCAAAACACTAAGGCTGAATACAACACCATATGATTAGAGGTTTAGATACACAGCAAAATAATTAAAGTTAAAGCTATACTTTGAAAAACTTATAAAACTGTGTGTTGGTGGTAAAAAAAAATGTTTTACTATTTTTTATTCACAGACTACTTCACACCTTGTGGCTACTGTTATTCTGTAATCAACATTATATAGGCCTGTGGTTACCATCTGGTATGGAGTTTTCTTCACTGTACACAGCCTTGCCTAATTACAAAAAAAATTCAATTCAAAAATTGTTGCTTCCCTGAAGTAAATTTAGGTTTAAATTCTTAATTCCTAAAATTTACTTTCATTAAACTTAAGAAAAAAATTTACTTTCTCAACCTAAATTATAAACAAAATGTTCCTTCTCGGAAGATAAAAGTGTCTATTCATTTAGTTCTTATCTGAAAAGTAGTTTGCAAATCAAAACGACTCTTAGAGATCCCATAAACCGGTTAAGAGCAGTTTATGTTAAACAAATATGAGTTCATTTTTGAAGAAATCTTTCTTCACCAAGGATGCAAAGAAAATAGCATTATTTTAATATAAATTCAACAAAACAGTACAATAACTAATGGTAACTTTGGTACAGCCTAAAAACTATGGCAGGTGTTGCCATCATGATGAGGAGATAAAAAATTATTTCTGATATACATTTTTCTTCAAACTATTGCACCCACTTCATACCATTTTAAATTCACTACACCATAAATAGTAAAACTAAATATCGGTATACTCTTGTAAAGAAGTACAAATTGTAAGGATTTAAATTATTACAATGTAATGGTTATAATTAAAAAAAAGTAATTGATAAGAATTTCGCTGCGTCTATTGTAAGATGTTATGCATTGTCAAGCACTTCTTTTTTGGGTAGACCCAAAATATATATTGATATCTAGATATAAATAGGGTAGATATAGATATCAAGGTAAGGTTATTATATTTTAGCCGCCAGCATAGGATGCGGCTGTACAGTTATTACAGATTACATCTACTAAATGTTTCAATAGTTTCTTTACAATAATTCTATACACAAATTAATTAAGAACCAGCCAGCCCGTGACCACGGTTAGTAAAACCCAGCCGAAACGACGGGATAGAAAAAAAGCAAAGGTAACGCGTGAAAACTCCTTTAAATTAACTGCATTTAAATATGGAACGCGAAAATTTAAAAAAAAATTACATAATTAAAAACTAACCTTAGATATTTGTGTAAAAGTCTGAGGCTCCAATATAATTATATCACCATCGTCAGTGCCCACAACCAGACAACTAACAGAGTACCGATCCACGGAACTCAGTTTCATAACTGCTATGCAAACAATTTCCGGTGGTTTCAATGCAGATACATCACCAGATTGCTCCAAAAAATCCAACTGCTCATCTGGTGTCAGAGAGAGGAAGTTCTGAGACTGGATACTCAGGATCTTTTTCGGTATTGACTTTAGAGTTTCCGTTAAACTTGATATAGTGTCTATATTATGATTTGCTGGATCTGAAAGCTATTAATACAATATTATTGTCATGCAGTAACATTGAGTAAGTAGTTGTTTTTCCTTTTTTACTTAACTGTCATTTTGAAAGGTTATTAGATGTAATCATAACTAAAAGAAATTGAGGTAGTGAATTTCCCCATATATGCACATTAAGCTGTCAAATTAAGCTGTCAGTTCAAAATCTATCTTCAAATCTATTGGTGTACTTTTGTGGCCACATTCGAGCCACATATGTTACACCCTAATTAATGCCCTGTCAAGATCAAGATCAAGATTCAAGGTGAACAATAATCTCAAAAGAATAAACACTTTATGATATTTTTATGGTAACTATTATAAACATTCCGATTTTTTTTTAAAACAGTAGATTATATTCTAAGTAGAAAAATAATTAAACTCAAATTAATGTATACATTAATGTGTTGTGTACCCATAAAAATAAGATAATAGAAAGACAATAGGAAAACAATGGAAAGATGGCGTAAACGCCAGATAAGTGCTCAAGGGGTTAATTTATACATTATTTATACAATATACATTGTTTTACTATAGTAAAACCATAAATATAAGTTATGGTTTAGAAATAAATACAATAAAGAAAACAAATAATTGTAAAGAAATTATATTTCACAATAAAGTTCTCCAGTGTTCAGAAAAGTGATTGCTTAAAAAAGAAAAAAATGTGATAACTGTGCAAATGTGTAACTTAAAAATATAGTAAGAAAGGTCTACACCTTTCTCTTATCTTTTCACTAGTAATCTACACCTTTCTCCACATATCCATTTCACTAGTACTTAATTCTATTGTAGGCAGATAGTATTTGTAGAACAACTTCATATTTCTATAAATATATAAGGCTGAACTGTAAGCTACTGCTATAATCGGTACCAAACGAGGTGTTGTATCACTGGAATACAATCCAACAACTCCCAACGGCAGTCCAGGTAGGGTCATGTCAAATATCTGCATTGCTCCTTTGAACACCTGAAATGATATTATTTATCCTATAAAAAACATAAACTACATTTGCAACATTTCACAGATAACACAATATTTCACAGAGTGGTCTAGTAAACAATAATATTAAATTATTGTCAACAGGAAAATCAAAATAATTTTATAGTCCATCTAAAATTCTCATGTTCCTGTGAAAGTAAAATATATTTTAAGTGGAAAATGAATTATTATCACTAACATTACTCAATAGAATACAATAAGAAAAACTACATAGATAAAAACAAATATATTTAATACCTTAGATTGCTAGGACTTATATAAGATATTATTTAACATATTAATGCTAGATCACACATTAAAATTGTAAAAGTAAAAAAGTTTGCATGATTTTTTTTGATAACATAATAATGCTATTATCAATTAATAAATGTTTGCTTAACAAAGATATTGCATCTTTAGCATAATCTTTCATGTCTTATGTGAGCTTATGTTTCATATCTTTCAGTTTACATAATAAACATTGTTAAGCCACCTAGCTGGTTATGTTGGAAATAAAAACTATGGTTATTGATTAGTTTACATTAGACCTTTATAGATACTTTTATAGAACCAATTTATTTTTATAGACCTTTATAGAAGGAATATTTTTGGAGAATTCGATCTGTAAGAACAACCAGCTAAGCTGTATTGTAAATAATTTGGATAGGTATCCACATCTGGCACAGTATAATGGTCAATGGCTATTAAAATCACAAAAGTAAACAAATAATTATCAAGTGTAGGGTATTTGAATCATATATCTTTAGTTAGTTGGTAGAAAAGTTGAAAGGTTCTCATTTGTCCTGGTATGGACATGTTATGAGAAGAGAGGAAGCGCATGTGGGTAAAATAGTAATGAATATGAATGTGGAAGGATGGAAAAGTAGAGGAAGGCCAAATAAAGTGTGGATGGAGTGTGTAAGAAATGATATGAAAGAAAAAGGAGTGAATGAAGAGATGACGGCTGATAGGGACGTATGGAAGAAGAAAAAAACATACTGCGCCGACCACAAGGGAGTTGGGAAAAGGCAGGAGAATGATGATAGTTTGTTACTTATCTGTACACCAGACATACTAAAACATATTGTGTAGTTATATGTGAAACTTTTAAATTTTTTTTTTTTTATTTAAATTAAACTATCTGCAGACTCTGGGTCCACACCTTTTTTTAGATTGGAGATTTAAATTGACTTGTGTCGGAAAAAATTGCCTATAATAGCAATTCAAGCAGCTATGCAGTTAGTAATCTTCTTTCCCATATGTGAGCTTAAATCTACTTCTATTAAATTGTTTATATCTATATATTAAATTATTTTGTAAACACTTATTTTGTTATTATTAATTACATAATTTTTTTTTTTATATATTTTTTTTTTTTTATTAATGGTCGTAACAAGCCAAGCAGAACTAGGTCCGTGTCCGCATAGTTACCTCATAGTTTGGGCTTGGGCAATTATTGCTTGTATGACCTTTTGGTCTCCATGTTTTATGGCCATTATATAACTTTTAACATGTCATAAAGAAGATGAAACAAATTAATATCATAATATCATAGAAAAAGCTAGAGAGCGGAATTCCAATCAAAGACTTAGCAAAGAAATATTGTGTATCACACTCAACAATAAACATTCACTAACACCACTTCATTAAAAAAATAGAACTTTGTATCTTTAAATTAATGATAATAATGATTGATAGTGACAGAACAAAATTATCACAATATCTGAACATTTAAGGGTGATCTTCATAGAACCATGTCTATAAACAATGAAAATGTAAATTAATTAATTTAATAATTTGAAAGATCCTACTGGTTTATACAGTTAATTAAGTAATGAAACACTAATAAATTATTAATAAAATTGTTACAAGCTAGATCACAACAATAAAAATGGTTTACCTGAAATATTTAGTATGTAGTTTTCATTGTACTTTTGTTATCAGAACTTAGCAAGGTAAATGGTGACGCTGTACTTGATGTCTTTCACATAAAATGTCTAAGATCAATTCTACATGTGAAATGGCAGGACCATATCACAATCCCCTGGCTGACTGACCTATCTAGGTCATACCTCCTACGGCAGGTGGGCGAAGAGGTGGGGTTGAGAAGTTTATACTCCCCCATCCCCGCTGGGCCATTGCACGACGAGGCCCGGGGGTTTTAGTGGGTATTTCCGGGCGCTTCACGCCCGGGTGAGTCCCACACTGGCACGGAACTCGTCACTCCGTGCCCCCTTACCTATTGTATTGGGGGACTTCGGTCTCACTAATACAATAGGTAAGGGTAGTGCGTAAATGCATTTCCCCCCGTAAAAAAAAAGGACCATATCACAAATTCAGAGATTTCGTGGTGGACTAAGTTGAGCGGCATAGAGTCCTTACTTATTAAGAAAAAACTGAGATGTACGTACGTACGAGTACATATTGTACGTGTGAGTGACTCCAGACTCCGTAAATCTGTATTTTATTCACAGTTGTCGCATGGAAAGTGCAAGCCTGGAGGTCAATTTTTGCGGTACAGGAATGTAGTTAAACATCATCTTACCTCGTGTACCATATCTTCAAATGGGTGGGAAGTGCTTGCGAAAACAGAGTGGCGCAACCTCTGTTAAAGAGGCAGTAGAAATATATGAGGAACATCGAATTAAAGGTCTTGATGCAAAACGCATTCTTAAAAGAACTGTCCTAAGCCTTCCTATGTGTACACATACAACACTCTCGGTCAATTACATTGTAGGCCATGTAACCACACCTTCAAGACAAAGTTTGGTTTCGCGAGCCACATTCGCTCACATTATCGAAGATTACAGGGTTCGCTGTTGGCGGATACGTCAAGGAGGACATCATCACAAGGAAAACTGTCAAGAGACGTGGTAACATTGACAGCTGTAGGTATCCTGCATGTCAGTTTGCTACAATACTGAAAGAGGAAACATGCTGGCAAGGAATCGCATACACGTCTTTATTCTATGGTAGGAAGGTTGGAATTTTTCCATTCCAACCTTTTTGAGTTTCTATGCATATTCAAAGATGAATAATTTTTAAAGTAAACATAGTTTACCTTTAATTTTGGTCCTTCCTCGGTTCTTCCTAAGTCAGCAATTAGAAGTTTATATTCGTTATCATTTTGTAGATCGATAAGTAATATGTTAGATGGTAGAGTATTCAGTTCAGTTTCACCGGTTCCAACCTCCACATCAAGCCAACGAGACATGTTTATCATTTTAAAAATATACTTCGTTTTCCATTCCACTGTATAATGCAGAAAAATATAATCAATGTTTACCTAATTGTTGTCATAGCCACAGACTAGTAAACACAGAACAGTCATACTCCTAACGAAGTGCTAGTAAATTAGTAAATTACAAATTACAAGAATCATAGCAATGGGATTGGTAGCTGAAATTATTTAAGGGCACTAACTATCGAAAAATTGAAAATCAATATTTTATAGAAAAAATTGATAAATATTGGTGATATTTTTAATTTCGTTATGTATGATAATCGATTTTAGTTTTTGAATATCGAAATCAATATTTCTTTAAGCGCTTTAATAATAATTATTATGTATTTCACTTACGATTGTAATATTATTGTTCGATTCATTTAAGTTTAAACTAATATATACTCACAGAATAATATATACTAACGCGCATGAGTTTTGGTATAAGTGGTTCCTCTATCTTCAAATGGATTCGTTCTGAAGGTAACTATGCGTAGTAGTATCTGTGGGTGCTAAACACTAGTTTTAACCAAATAGCGCATCTAGTCTTAAGAAGCTGAATTTAACATTATTCTTTTAAATTTTATTTTAAAATCTTTAACAAATAAAATGTGATAATTGTACATAATTTATTTTCGAATAGTATCTTGTTAAATTAATTTGTTTCAAAAATTAATATTCCAAGCAAAGTATGGCAGTAAAATAAAACATTTAAAGTAAGAGATATATTGAGTAACTTCCTATTGTAAAACTTATAATTAAAATGCTAGGTAACAAATTGTGATTTATGATTTATAATAGGTATTATATTGATTTATTATACATTCAGACTGTATATAACAGGCGCACAAGATCCAATCGGTGTATTCTGTGATCTCTCAAAAGCCTTTGACTGCGTTAATCACAGTATACTTGTACTAAAATTAAAACATTACGGCGTTTCTGGAACCTCTCTCACCCTTCTAGAGTCTTATTTAACAGAGTGCTGTTAAAAAAGTAAGTGTAAATGGGGTTGACTTTTTTTTTACGTAGTTGAAATCTGCTCATTGAACGCACGGACGTATGCACGAACCGAAGTTTTTACACACGTTGCTCCGCGCGACAGACAAGCCCATATCTCCTGGTGATGTCCCACGTGCCAGGTTGACTTCCTATTGAAACCGACTGACTAAACAATCCACGATGTCCCTAACAAACGCAACGATGTCAGGGCTTCTGGAGGCGCATGTACATGCATTCTTCGGCGACTGATGACTGACGAGCGATGGTACGGAGAGGTCCCTACCCACGTCGGACGCCAAGTCTGTAAAGAACTCCCTCCACGCGATACAATAAGAGTTGACCTAGGCGAACGTATTTCGACCAAATTTACATTATTTTGTAAGATATTTAGTGTCTGGCAGAGGGAAGGAACCATGCTAAGTGTCTGGCAATTAACCACGTGATTTGTAATATTATTCCGAATAAAATATATAAAAACCGAGCTTTATACTAATAATAAATTTGAGATTAATTTTTTACACCTTTAGTACTTGTTATCTGCCAAAGCCACCAGTCCTCAAGTTTCATATTCTGTGATCGTTCTTATCTATGTTGCGAGACGTACATAAGGAAACATTCAGCCTTTATAAAATTAAATGACGAAGGTCTGGCTGTCGTGGGCTCTTGGGCTATTATATACATATACGATACTTATACCAAAAAAACGCCAATACATAAATTTTTTGTCTGTCTGTCTGTTTTTTGTTCAGGCTAATCTCCGAAAGGCCTGATCGGGTTGTGACGGGACTTTTTTTAGTAGATAGCTAAAGTTACTCCGCGTAAGTTAGGGTATTTTTAATTTTCGAAAATAATGTAAGTTCCGCGGAAAAAAAACTCGTGAAATTGTGAATAAAATCCGATACAATGCACAGTTTTACTGGCAGGTGTTTAAATTTGGCCCGGTGGGTTTGCCGCAGGGGGCGACGCGGTGACTGCGAAAGCCACCCCGTGTCGCCCCCATTCCAAATGCGGCGGACGGCCCCGGGGGATTTTAGGGGGTATTTCCGGGCGCTTCACGCCCGGGTTAGTCCCACACTGGCACGGAGTTCGTCCCTCCGTGCCCCCTTACCCATTGCATTGGGGGACTTCGGTCTCACTAATGCAATGGGTAAGGGTAGTGCGTAAATGCATTTCCCCCAGTCAAAAAAAAAAAAAAAAAAAAGTGTTTAAATTTGTGAGAAATATCTTTGCTTAATGTTATTACCAAAAAAAATCTATAAGAGAATAATTAGGGTTCCATATAAAAAAATAAAAAATATATTACGCAATAAAAAATATATGAAAAGCGGGCGCAGCCGCGGGCACACAGCTAGTAAGTTATTCAATAATAATCCATAATAAAATATTGTACCTATAGAGAATGATAAAAGTGGCAGTGAAATTCCTCAGTGAGTCAGTGCTTAGTGAATGGAAAATGCTTAGTAAGAAGTTGCCACGCAACTTTACTCTTGTTTGTTGTCTCCCTCTCGCCAGGAGCCTGTTGTAGTTCGGTGACTCATCGACCAGTTCTACTTGTTGATTATACCTAGATCGATTCCACGAGAGGCTATATCGATTTTTTTGTTTGTTTTAACTTTTAACAAGATTTTGCTTCTCATATTTGAAATTGATTGTAAAATAGTAATTTTTAATAATACGCGTATTAGAAAAGTACTGACTGCATATCCATCCATACACCATAAAAACAATTAAGAAACTTATTATAAACTCTCAAAACAGCAACACTCCTTGCTTGTAATTTCAAAAGAGCATGCAATATATTTGCCCTTTTTTTGGTTTAAAGAATGTTAATTTAGAAACTGGCTGATGGTAAAGAGAAAGATTGTTTGTAATATTCTAGAAACAGATGAAGCTGGGCCCTAATTATAGCACTCTTTCTGAAGAATACGTAAGCATATGCGGACCTTGGTGACGTCAACGCTCGTCGGCGTTTCGCGCGGGATTTCAGTCAGTAAAGTAAGCTAAAGTTGACAACTAAAATTGACATTCTCTGTCCTTTTCAATCCTAAGGTCTCTGGTGTGTGATATTTTATGGCTATATGTCACGATTCACATAACATATTAAAGGAACAGATTCCCCACATCCTTGAAAAATTAAAATTAATCACACCGCCGCTTTTACACGATCAATTTTTTTGTCAAATTGAATAAGTATGAATTCGATCTAAGAATTCGGACAATTTTCATGTTATGTGATTATTTGATAATTCAAATTCATTTAAAGAAATTAAAACTTAAGCAATTTCTTATGGTTCCGTTACCTAAAAATAGTTAAATCAGAAATCCTTTGTTCTTAATCTAAAGAGAATTTAAAATTTATTTGGGTCATCGCTTGAAAATCACAATTTTAGATGATCTAATTTTTTATAGTTAAACTAATAAACGTTGTTATTATTCTTGTAAATATCGCGATGATTGTAAGGTAACGAAAGCAATGTCATCTATCAGGCCATAAGATGGACCAACACCTTTTTAACAAAAAAAAAATGAATTACAATCTTGTAAATTTATATTTTATATTAAAAAATCGTGCGTAAAAATATAACCTCAATCGGTCGAGTGATTCCGAAGTTACATGACTACTATTTCATTAAGACATACCAACGATTATTTGTAACATAAAGATACGCATAAGAGGAATATTTTATTGTTTAATTACATAAATATATTATTTGCGTCAACTAGTAATTAATTTTAATGATGATTTCATCATTACGATGACGTTGGTTATTGTGAAATTATTGCAGGCTTATTCAATTGTTTTCTAATGTTAATTTTTTTAATTTCATTACTCCACTTAATTTGTCTTAAATTTATCGCGTTTATATTTAAATTGTGTGTTTGGTACCGATCTATTTGGTAAACTGGTCTAATCGTTTTGATTTAAAAAAAAAAACAAAAGATTTTATTTCTCAGTAACATAGACACATTTCACTAATATATAAAGATTTTAACAGAAAACTCTTACGGTCACACGATCATTGACCCCGTGAGACTCGTCCTTCCAAATGCGGTCTTTCATACAACCCACATAAATTACGTGCACTAATGTAAATTTTACCGCTTATGGATAAAAGATTAACTTTTAACTTAACTAGACGTGCCCGCGGCTTAGATTGCTATTACTAACTTCGTCTATAATGACAATATAAGATGGCCACTTTGACTTTTCTAGTTCAAGACAATTGATTAACCGCGTATGAATCCAGTATAAATATGCTAACAAGAAAACCCAATGTAGTATAAATTTAAATATTGTTACCTATTTATTGCAGCTGTGTTCCACGGAAAGAGCCACATTGCATTTTCCTAATAACATGGATCAACAACAAACCGTAGCATCCCACGGAAACCGCTACATCGCACTTTCCATATAACAGTTGCAACATCGGACCACTGATGCTACATGCTACCTGCGATTATATGGAACTCCACATCGTCATCGTGGGAATCGCCCCCATCACCCGAGTCTAACTGAAGTTGGCCTCACCAGGTCGAGTGCTCCAAGGAAGACACTATTGAATCTGACATCGATTTGTAGGCACGCAAATTAGGTTTAGTCTTAACATAAGTTTATTGTAAACTTTGATCAATAAATATTAAGTTTAATTGGTTTTTTTACGCCTCTCTATCTATGTTGTTTTGTTTACAATTTGTTTAGTTACACGATTACAAAGGTCAAAACGAGCACCAAAGCTTGCCGCTTATATTTCGGAATTCCGAGTGTATGTGGCCGCGCTGAAAACTGAAAACATCTGATATTTGAATGAAGTTAGCGCCTATTACGCGTGGATGCTTGATCATTGACAGGTACATTCTATAGAAAATAAGGACACGGTAATTTGAACAGCCGGAGACGAAGCCCTATAGGTCAAGGCAATGAATGGAAAAGTGGCCTCGTGTTTAGAACCTATCGAGCGACCTTGTTCGTTTTTAGTTTGAATCTATATCCAATACTTACAGTAAATACAAATAAAAAACATGTAACAATTTAAACTCTAATAATCTCTTGAAGCATTGATAGCTAATGACAGTTTAATTGACACAATGCGATAAACAAATGAGAAACCGGCTGTAATCACAGATGTTAGTAGACATTTCATTCTTGTTTACTAAATACCTGTAACGATGAACTACCTAATTACCGAAACGTACAATACACGTCAAACAATAATTACTTCGTCCGTAACGGGTTCAAAGCCAAGTATGTCTCATTGTCGTCGTAAAAGATATAATCTTACACGTCCCTGCGTAGTATGTGTTCGAACTCCAAACACGACGCCTACGCACTGACATTTCTGGTCCAGTATGTAATACAATTTTCGTTTTGTTTCTTGTTTTATTTTACGTGTTTGAACTAGAGTAAGATTAGACCATAGAGTTGGCAAAAGTTCACTGCCGAGTTCAAATTTAACTGCCGCAAAGTAGCCCCTGATTTTACTGAGCTACTATTTCTCCGGATTCTATAGTTTAAAATTTGTGAAGTAGCTATTTTAGAGAATGTAATTGGATGAAATTGCTATCTTATTTAGGGTTAATTATTAGGTAACCTAATAGATAATCTTAGGTTGTAATAATCCGCTTGTATCATGGCGAGTGTTCTGAAGAGCTCTTTGATCTGATCCCCTCCTCTCCTTTCCATAACAGAACCACGCGGGCAGGACTTCGGTGTCACGGTTTCACGGTGACACCCATAACTTCAAGAACCAAAAAGTTTGCTGACTCATACTTTTGTCGCACTGTGAGGTTATGGAACCGTCTTCCTGTCAGCGTGTTCCCTCCTTCATATGATATTGGGTCCTTCAAAAGAGGCGTGAAGAGGTATTTAAGCAGGCCAGCATGACAGCGGTGACTGGCAGTGAACTCTGTTCAGTGTCAGTCATCGCTGTTTTGGATTGCACTGTGCTTACCATCAGGTCCAGTGCAGTCACTGTGCTGTCCATTATAAAAAAAAAAAAAAAATCAATTTATTGTATAGATTTTCAGAGGCTGACCACATTTTTACCTGGTGGTTTAATGGCGTGGATGAAGCCTAAACTCAAGCTCATTTTTTACTTAAAGGTTAGAAATTCCCAACCAAAATGCAATGGTTTTATCACGATAGTTTCCTAGTTACCACTCTTCATATCAAAAATTAAAGTATATTCTTGAAAGTCAAACGTCAGTTTTGTCAGTCATATATCCCAGCAAGGTAGCTATAACCATCAGTCATTTTGATTTACTCAATTATAGTCACGGCACATTCCAACCGATTAACGACGGTCAGTCAACTGTTCTTTTCATGCATTACATCACATTACCATTACTCTTTGTTATTTAGTAAAATGTTTATCTATATGAAGAATATAAAAGCAAAATCATTACTATCTAGTCATAAATATCTGATAATAAAATCTGTTAGATCTTTTTAAATGCTTCATTATCGTTATTTAAAACGCCACCGTCTTGAAACGTTTATTCGCAGCAAAACCAGTTCCTCATTTATTTTTATTTGAGAAAGATACGGTGCTCGAAAAATTGTTCTGCGGTATTGGGATGTAAAAACATCGAACAGAGCAAAACAAAACCTTATTCATCTATTATTTAGAAACACAAAGAGCGATTACTTAAATATAATTCGATTGGTGCACTCCTTAAGATGTTTAGACGCATCATCTGCAACGAAAGGTCATTGGATTGATTACTTGTGCAAGGAAGAGTTTGAAGGTCAACGTTATCGCGGCCGATTACCCACAAAACGGACATACCTCATTAAATCAACCACGAAGTATGCCTCTGAAAGCCTCACTAAAGCCATAAAATATATTCTTGACAATGACGAGTTCATCAGGAGTGTACCTCTATGAAGTACATGACGAATTCACTGAATAATTATAAACAATTAAAATGACTAAACTATACAGAGTCGTGAATACAGATAGTAATAATCTTGACACAAAATACTACTTTCAGCAAAGCTTTAAACCTATCTACACTTATATTATAAAGGGGAAAGATTTGTATTTTTGTATGTACTGAATAAACTTACAAACTACATGATGGATTTGGATGAAATTTAGTATGGAGACAGTTTGAAATTCAGGGAGTGACATAGTATAGTTTTCATTCCGAAAATCACACGGGAACGGGAACTACACGGATAAAACTGTGGAGAGAATTTAGTATGGAATAAAGAGAAACCCTTTTATGTTATTACACCAGTCACTGATATAACAAACAAGGTTTCTATTATGCGGTTACAGTCATTATGCAGTGCACAATGAACTCATTTTAAAAAGCGTTATCAAATTTAGGAGTTAGATTGTAATTTACAATAATTTCATTTGATTCCCGGTAACACAATCGTTTCGTCGGTTATTAGTGGGTGGTGACCTGGTGACCCGCCTTTGTCATGGAGAGTTTATAATCGCAGTTTGGATTTAGGATTACTATTTCCGTACTTCATTATTGAGGTCGTGATATGTAGTCTTTATTAAATTCTTTAACATACGAATATGTCTGTAAACATTCCACTAAATTTCAAGTTTAACGACAATTAAAATTGCTAAAAAAAACAAATACATAATACACAGAAAGTCTGAAAATCACAATCTGATATAAATTCTACAATCTATTTTTTACATAAACTAGATTAATTACTAAAAAAATGGCTTTTTTCCTGAATCTAAAGTCTCCGGAAAACTACTGCTCGTCACGCTCGATTTATAAAAACAATGATCTCGAAGTTTATTTCCGGTTGTTCTGGTTTGGTTAGTACTTGCCAAATATGCTGCTAAACTCTGATAAATGCAAATTTATTAAATTTTCCAAAAAAAGAAATCCTATACAAGCTGTTTACTATATCAATAATGTCTCATTAGTTGAGATCTCCAGCATTCGTGATTTAGGGGTAATTATGGACAGTCAGTTAAGTTTTCGGTATCATATTGATGAAATTATACGTAAAGCTGCCCGATTGTCAGGTTTTATCTCTAGACAGCTCAAATCGTTTGGCGACCCAAAGGTTACTATTTCAGTGTATAATGCGATCATACGAGGTATCTTATAATATGGAACCCAAGTGTGGAACCCATGTAACGAAGTACACTCAAATAGAATTGAGCGAGTACAAAAGCGTTTTGTTTATCATCTAGCTTATTCAGATAATAAATGTGGAACTTTAAATTCATATGAAGCTAGACTGACTCATTACAAAATGAAAGAATTATATAAAAAAAAACGAAAGGCTGCGAATATTATCCTTTTATATAAACTAATACATGGGATTGTTGATTGCGAAGACTTGCTTGTGAAACTAAATTTTGAAATACCCCGGTCTAGTAGTCGCGTAATTAATAGAAAAACTTTCTTCACACCTCAATGCAAAACCAATGTTGGACAATATTCTCCATTGAACAGAATGTTTTCGAGTTACAATGCCATAAGACACAATTTTGATATTTTTTCCTGTTCTTTATTATTAGCGAAGATAAAACTAAGATCGTATATATGAACATAGACTGTAATGTACGGTAATGTTATTTCATCCATCCTATGCAAGCTGTGTTCACTTTTTGAAGGCAGGTGCCATACGTAATATTTGTAAAATTACTGTATATATTGTACTTTATTCGGCACACTGTCTGGTTTATGAACCTTAAAAAAAATTGATAAATTGATCGCTAATATGTACAAGAAATAGATCATCCATTAATATACAGGCAATACAGATGTCGCATTATTGGCCCCATTTATTGCGCATTAGATTAAAGTCTGCACTAATTTACCTACGGATATTAATTTATTCTGGTAAGACATATACTAAGATTAAAGCATTGAATATTACTGCGTTCATGTGATACGGAATGATCTTAACTTCAAACACATTAGCAACAAATTACGCTGTTTACGTTGCAAATTACTCTTCGATATCTAACTGGGTGTATATGATGGGGCATGCCAGTAAGATGAGATATCCTTGGCCTATTATTCGACGCCTTGTTTGCGAAATATGATCAACTATCACGGTTCTTCCGTCCTCATTAGTAACAATACCAACTTCTAATGAGAACGAATCCAAGGTTGATTTCTCTTAAAAACAAGGTGATATCGATTTATTATTAATAAATTTATAGAATTATATAAAGCCTAAGCTAATCTCAGATTATTTTATCGAATCTGACTAAATTCAGCTCAAAAAGTTTATAAGTATATTTCATTTCGCCTCGTCCTATACGTCAGTATTGTCCATCCATCCATCCATTCAACCGAAAGATGTCCACTGCTGGACATAGGTCTCCCCCAAAGATCTCCACGACGACCGGTCTTCCACCACATTCAGCGGGTTCCCGCGACCTTCACCAGGTCGTCGGTCCTCCTTGTGGAGGGCCTACACACGCTACGTCTTCCGGTGCGTGGTAGCCATTCAAGAACCCGTCGGCCCCATCGGGTATCAGTATTGTATGCATTTATTATACTTCTTGCCATATTTCTTCTCACGAAATATAGAAATTGACAATTTAATATCATAAATCAATAATGAGAGCAATATAAAGTTACTTTTAAATAAGCTACTGCACACTTTCATCCTACCAACATTCAACGAACAGCACTGTATCTTGATCTTGACTGTGAATGTAGCTTCCTCTTTAAGATAAGCTTTGAAGCAATTATGGCGCAATTATTAGTGCGGCCGGATTCCAGGTCAATCAGTCTAAGCTTTCGGTAAAGGAAAACACCGTGAGAAAACCATAGCATTATGTTAGGTCATTTTCTAATAATTCACGCCTGGGTAGCTGGCACCCTCATGTTTAAAAACCTGTCGCCAAATACCAATAGGTGTGTTCCGGCAGCATCACTTAAAAATCAGTAACTCTGGGCTTAGTGTGTTTACCATCGTGGACCACATCGTCACTTAACATCACTTGAGGTATACGTGTATAAAAAAGATTGAAAGGAAAAAAAAAAATAAAAAAGACACGTAAGAATGTTGAAGCAGTCCATAATAATGATCGTTATAACCAAAAACGGTCAGGAAATTGTAATAATACTGCGAAATAAAACATGACCAAAACGCCTGTACGTCCATTTTCATCCGCTAATAACATGTATGTTAATTGTAGCATACATTGCAAACATGTAATAGAAAACGCCTTTATATAACAAATGATTGTTTCCTTCGCTTATCTACAAAAATATCCTGTCCAGATATGATTACATTCAAGTGCTAAATTCTGTAATGTATCCTAATGTACTGTTATTACTAATTATCGACATTTACCAACGACTAGAACTAGAATGTTTGATATTGAAAAAAAAAACAACATTTCGACTAGCGGGAGCCCGCGACTTTGTCTATGTGTTTTATCTTGACTAAATGTCCTGATTTTGTTTTATTTTTCATAGCATATTGATTACTGAACAATGCATTTATTTTACATAGCCTTAGCTTTATCGTCTATCAATTGTCCATTGACACACGCTTCTCATGTTCAAAGTTTTATGTGACTTGGTAAAAAACCGTTTTTCAAATTATATTCAAACATTCAGACAGACAGGCAAACATTTTGTTCAATTGCAGATTCGAGATGAGTAACTTCTAAAATATACATCTGTCACAAAATTTCCGATTTTTTTATTACCTAAAGTCGCAAGAAAATCTGTAAGTGATAACATAATTTTTGAACAATTTGAACCAATTGAGGTTATATTCACACAATACCCACATTTATTTTGTCGAGTAGATGCATCATATTCAGTGCCAGGTTTACCACTTCTCCGGCTCCACGCAGGGGTCGTGCGGAACATGGCCGTCTACGGGGCACCCGTGTGGGCGGACGCCCTCGGCTCCCGTAACGTCCGTGTGCTGCAGTCTGCGCAGCGCACGGTCGAGCTGAGGGCGATACGCGGATACCGCACGGTGTCCGTAGCGGCGGCCTGCGTGCTCGCCGGCTCCCTGCCGTGGGAGCGAGAAGCGGAGGTGCTCGCTGCCGTGTACCGGCTCTCGGCAGCGAGGAGGGATGGTGGAGGGCTCCGCTTGCATCCGGCAGAAGTAAGGAAAGAGAGGAGAGAAAGGAGGGAGGAACAGATAGCGAGGTGGGAGGAGGACCTGGCGGATGCGCGCTATGGGCGACCAACCATAGACGCCATCCGTCCGGCCCTCCGGGAGTGGATTGGGAGGAGGCACGGCTCCCTCAGTTTTAGGCTGGTGCAGGTACTGTCCGGACATGGGTATTTCGGATGGTACCTGCATAAAATAGCCAGGAGGGAGCCGTCGCCGAGGTGCCACCACTGTGGCGCGGCGGAGGACACGGCGCACCACACCTTGGTTGAGTGCGCCGCGTGGGAGGTGCCGCGCCGCGAAGTGGTGGCGGTGGTGGGGGAGGACCTCTCGCTGCCGACCGTTGTTAGGGCCATGGTCGGCAGCGAGGAGGTCTGGAGGGTCGTCGCCTCCTTCTGCGAGAATGTGTTGATGCAGAAGGAAGCCGATGAGAGGGTAAGGGAGGACGACCCGAGGGCGGATCCTCGCCGTAGGAGGAGGCCGAGGGGCGGTGGGCCCGTTATGTCAGGGGGTTCCTGCGTTTGTAGGAGCCCCCTGGGCGGTTGGTGGACGCGTGTCCGTATTTGTGGTGGACGCGTGTCCGTATTTGTGTGTGTGTGTGTGTTTGTGTGTTTGCTGTGATATGTTGTGTTTTTGTCTTCTTGTCTGTCCCCCCTTTCTTCTTCCTGAGCATCCCTCTCCTCTCTACGTCTTGTCGTTGGAGACAAGATGAGAGAAGGAGAGGGACCCAGAATCTTCTTCCTCAGTGGCGGGCTTCTTCCCCTTTCTCTGTGCCCGCCACTGAACTATCCCAGTTTTTTCTTCCTTATGGGGGGGCAGTTTTTCTGCCCCCCTGGCTGACCGACCTTCCTTGGTCATGCCTCCTACGGGAGGCGGGCGAAGAGGTGGGGTTGAGTAGTGTGTACACTCCCCCATCCCTGCTGGGCCATTGCACGACGAGGCCCGGTGGGTTCGCTGCAGGGGGCAACGCGGTGCTTGCGAAAGCCACCCCCGTGTCGCCCCCATCCCAAATGCAGCAGACGGCCCCGGGGGGTTTTAGTGGGTATTTCCGAGCGACTCTCGCCCGGGTGAGTCCCACACTGGCACGGAGCTCGTCACTCCGTGCCCCCTTATCTATTGTATTGGGGGACTTCGATCCCCTAAATACAATAGATAAGGGTAGTGCGTAAATGCATTTCCCCCCGTCAAAAAAAAAAAAAAAAGTTTACCACTTCTACTTCTACGTCTACAGCGCCTCCTAAATACAGTTTAATTTTATACGAAAATGGCAACGTGTAATAAAATAACCATTTATTTTTAAAAAATCTTTTATAAAACTAATAAAATTTTATCTTTTCTCTCTCCTATCGCCTTTCTATCGGCAAACTCTTTGATAAGGTTGACAAAGTTGGCAAGTTCTTCAATCTAGATTGATATATTGTCGATCGCAAATAAGTTTTGATCAGCTTAAGGTTAAAAAACATCTCTCCCCACTAGCAACCGTTACAGGTACAATCAATAATATTCACAATGCTATCCATACATTTGGATACAGTTCTTGCAAGTTGCGATTTTTGATAAAATTTAAAACATAAGGGGTAACCAAATTCTGATTAGGTCAAAAATGTTTCAGGCTTAGAAGTTCATCACACAACATACAACCATCTATATCTGAATTAGAGTCTACAGTTAATTTAAATTGGAGATCACCACAGTGTTTTATATGTTCATATTATTCCGGAATTTGTTTTATATTGTACCGAGATTAAAAAGACCGAGATTTCGAGTACTCATTTAACTGTTCAAATTTTTTAAAATTAAAGTAGTGTCCAAGTGAGAGTTGAAAATTCAATCTCAATTTTTTTTTTCTGGAGAAGTTACAGGCTCATCACAGGCAGTTTCACCAACTTGACGCTTAAAAATTTGTAATTTTGAAGTGGCTTTAAACACAGGTTCAATTTCTAGTTCATCCGCCAATTCCATCGCAAAACTCGACGTTGAGCTACTATCAAATTGCCGGCAACAACTCGACCCTTAGAAACGGAGTATATTAACCAACGACGCCGAATTGTTTCATTGTTCGCTAGTTTTTTTATGAAATGAGAATTAGAGAAAGGTCGCCTGTATCATTCTTCGGATATTTATCAATGTGAATTTGCACCGGGCCACTAGTTATTATATGATCAATTATTTCGATATTTCGAATGATTGGACAAGTGGTTGGATAGCAGATTCAACAATTTACGAGTAAGTAGGGATAAGTAGCAATGAGCGGGATATAAAGAGGCACCTTTGGCGCCCTTTATGTCCGGGGCCCTGGGCAGTCGCCCAACTGCGCCCTACCCTTTTTTTTTTTTTTTTTTTTTTTTTGACGGGGGGAAATGCATTTACGCACTACCCTTATCTATTGTATTTGTGGGATCAGAGTCCCCCAAGTGGGATCAGAGTCCCCCAAGTGGGATCAGAGTCCCCCAATGTGGGATCAGAGTCCCCAATGTGGGATCAGAGTCCCCAATGTGGGATCAGAGTCCCCCAATGTGGGATCAGAGTCCCCCAAAACTGCGCCCTACCCTAACGCCGCTTGATCGATAGGGTTAGGAGACGTTATTAACAAACTCTACAATTTTTGTAAAAAATGACACGACATATTCACAGTGTATCTTGAATTTGAATACCAAAAATAAACTCTAAGGCGTGTCATCTTCCGGAAAGGATCATAATGAATAAGGCACCTATACAAAAAAAATCAATCCCGAAAATAACTTTTTACGCTTAAAATCGTAACTTATGAGAAATTCTATACTTAGAATACTAATACAAAAGGTTTTTTTTTTTTACACAACAAATAAATAAATTACACATAATCCTTAAATGTTACATGTAATAAGGTTACGCAATACACGACGCCATAACCTGTACGCTCATTCGTTAAACTCTGTACGTGGTAAAGTTTTACAATGACCTTACTCTGTTTTGTGACATTTTTTTTTATTTTATTTTATTATATAAATTAAACTATCTGCAGACTCTGGGTCCACACCTTTTTTTAGATTGGAGATTTAAATCGACTTGCGTCGGAAAAAATTGCCTATAATAGCAATTCAAGCAGCTATGCAGTTAGTAATCTTCTTTCGCATATGTGAGCTTAAATCTACTTCTATTAAATTTTTTATATCTATATATTAAATTATTTTGTAAACACTTATTTTGTTATTATTATTAATTACATAATTTTTTTTTATTAACGGTCGTAACAAGCCAAGCAGAACTAGGTCCGTGTCCGCATATTTACCTCATATTTTGGGTTTGGGCAATTATTGCTTCTATGACCTTTTGGTCTCCATGTTTTATGGCCATCTTGGTTTTGTGACATTAGGACTTCACAAGCAATAGGTTACTTAACCATACTAGCACATTCAAGTGGGTTGTTTTATCGTCTTATTTAAACTAATATTCTTCTTACATTTTCCGATCTATATATTATTTCGCTGACTATTTCTTAAGTCTTTCCACTGTGCATTTCAATATCGAGGATAATGCTTTTTATACTATATAGGCTCAATGTTTTAAGTGGCAATACGGTCAAGGATGCTACACACTCTAAGCTTAGAGGCTCTCAAGTGATCCTGCCAGAACATACCTATTGGTGCTTGACGACAAGTATTTAAATTTAGGAGTGTTAGCTACCCAGATAGGCATTATTAGAAAATGTCTTACCACCACGCTTTGGTTTCCTTTTTGTTTTACTTTAGCCAAAGTTCAGGCATGTTATAAAATTTGATGAATGAGTTAGAACCTAAGTCCGTCGACACGGAATCCCACCACGCTACCAACTGAACCATCATAGCTTCAAGTAACACGCACGATTACTAAATTCGAAATTGAATTTAAAAAAGAGATGGTTTTAGCTCATAAACATTAAACTAAAGCCAGCATTGCGTCTATTAGTTAAGAATATGCACTTCAAAGCCGCAAAGGCACAAAGTGCACAAAGAGAGATCAGCGTCTGCAATCGACCATCAAATTGGATGCGCACGCGCCGCCGGATGTCTGCGCAATGTAATAATAATCATACAAGTATCATAGATATTTTACTCTATTGTATATTATAACACGATACCTTCGAATTTTAAAATAGTAAAGAATGATACGGTCTTTTGAATTAATTTTAAAATTAACTTTTATCATAAACAATGAATTTAATATACTCGGATAATGTCATCTTAAACGATCCTTGTTTTACAATTTAGAAATCTTATTTTCCATCACTTATGTATTTTAGTGGAGAAAGAGAGATAGAGAAAAGGACGCTTAGTTGATTAATGTAAGTGAAGATAATATATGAATGACGACTGATGAAACAGATTTGTAAGTTGGGAAAAATCGATCTAGACCAAACGTGTCCGTAACCAGCGAGCATATACTTTAGGATCCTGTTACTAAAGCAATCATGAAAGAAATCATCAATTATTCACATGAGGCTCTCAAACTAGGGAGGGGAAAACATCGCATGGTTACAGTGAGATATCAAATGCATTTATTTCTTGTGAAACGCGCGATGTCTCGAGACATAATTCGGTGAACGGTATGTGATTTTGAATAGCCATTACCAGGTTACGATTTGCAAAATTATCCAAAATTAAATTAGGTTCGGTACCTGTATCTGTATTTATATTGTGATAGTAGTAGTAGTTACTGTATAGATAATATTGTGAAATTTCTTATAATACTTTGTAGCAAAACAAAATACACATAATCTTTGGCAAGGGAAGGGTTTGATCTAAAAACTCACCACGTATCACCAAAGTTGCTAGAAATATCACGTGATTAATCGATAACGCCAGAAATGTATGTCAGGATCGTAATAAATGGAAGTATCTAGAGGAAATGCCTTCGTGGGAGGGACACCTGATATTAAAAGCTCTACCACTAACCAGATTTTTATTGCTAAGTAACAATATGTACTCGTTGCCTACTTGTTGCTATGTTGTCTTCTTGTGCAGTCCTCAAAAAGAACTGCGATCGATCGTCTCTGAGATTAGTCATAAGGAACTAAGGCTGTTACATGTTACAATGTCTACTCGTAATTAGATACACTCCTGTTTTATATTTCACTATAAAAATTGATTGGATTAAAAATGGAATTTTCTAATTGGAATGTAAAATAATCTTTGAGTTACATAGCATTAGTCCATGGTATAAAAGGACATTGTCCTTAAACTCGTTAATTGACATTGACTTTTAGTTTTGATGTGAAGCATTAAAATACTTAGACAAATCGATTCGTAACAGACGCAATTGGCAAATTTAACCGTGTTTTGGCGTTAAATTGATGTCTAACGGTAACAAAGCGTTTGCGGTCCGAATGGTAAGATTTCCGCCTCTGCTAGTTAGTTAATTATTTTATTTCAAAATAGGATTGTAAAGTTTTTTTTTTGTTGTTGTTTACATCGTAAATGTTTATTCTCTACATCTATAATAGAATCAACTGCGTTAGTAGGTAATGGAGTAATGGAAGATGTAATAGTTTAGTTTTTTAGACCGAAACTTTCGATGCCAGTAATACAAAAGCCCAAGAGATTAGTACGTAAAAAGCTTTAAATTTAACGAGAGCTTGGTATTTAATGTAATGTATACTAATAAATAAAATTGAAGTGTCTGTTTGTAATGTCAAATTAAAAATATATATTTTTTTTAATATTTTTTTCTGTCTCTCTGTTTGTTCCGGGTAATCTCCGAAACGGCTGCACGGATTTTGACGGGCCTTGTTTTAGTAGATAGCTGAAATTACTCCGGGTAATAGAGGGTAATTTTAGTTTTGCGAAAATAATTAGGGGTTCCGCGTAAAAAATAAAAACCCATGATAAATTTAATACAATCCGATTCAATACACAGTTTTACGGGCAAGTACTTGAATTTATTATAAACGTTTTTACTTTATCTTATTACAAAAAAAATATTAAAGTTCCATATAAAAAAATTAAAACGCAGTGAAGAATATGAAACGCAGGCGCAGCCACGGGCACACAGCTAGTGCTTAATATAATTGAACAATGCACAACTGTATTATTAAGTAAACTATAAATTGTTATGCTTCTACATCAGTCTCGCTTCTTTAAAATGAACCTTAACCGACCGTTTTCATTGTAATCATAAAACAAACACTGGCCAGATAGATTCATTCCACTTAGTAAAGTTCGGTGTACGGCCTGATTAGGAAAACAAATTTCGTTTATCGACTTTACATATGGTGTTTATAAAGAATTCCAATTCTATGCATGACACGTGTGACATAGGGTCAGCCGTGACCCAAACAAAACGAGTGATGGAAAGCGTCGGCTCATCGCGCAATAATTCACTTGTGACACAATAATCAATCGTGTCACAGTACGCATAAAAGCATATTATCTGAATAATGTATGCGCAGGACATTATTACGTTACGAACAATGTCTTGCAAAACAATCTATGTATTAAGCTTTCGACGGCCCTGCAAGGACATTCTATTCAAATACCTAATTTAGGGGTTTATTCTGCTCACTCTGACTCTTATATCACTTTGAAAATATGTATATTCATTCGATACGTGTGTATGAATGTAACTGAAAATTGTAAAACCTTCTAAGTATTAAATCATAATACTTAGTTACAGGTAATTTACTATTTTGCAAGTTTTAACATTACCTTTTACTTTACATCATCCAGTTAATATTTATGTAACGTAATATTAAGATGAAAAACACCGATTATGTTTTTTATGTAATTTTTATTGCCCGCGTGTTGTCGCAACGAATCTTGTGAAAACGTGTACAAATTCTGGGCTGCAAGTAACTGGTTAAAGTTATAGTCATCATTTTCATTCCCTTATCCTATACAATAAGTAAGGTCGGTATAAATATTTTTTTATGTCGTAAAATTGCGATTTGGCTAAGTTTTTAATCCTGTCGTCAACGTTCCTTAGGATTTCTTACTAAGAACGTGATGCATGTTTATCATCTTATTCCGATAAGATATTATGGTGTCTTTTCTTTATTGACGGCGCAGCGTTTTTTTTTTTCAGTACGTAGTCGTTTAGATGTCTTAGATTACCTTCCACTCGTTTACATGATAGCCGAGGTTCGTATCATTCTTTATTTATTTATTTATTTATGTATAAGAACTTCACAGCACATTCACAATAGTTATAAAAAACATAAAATATAATTTTAAAGTGCCAATTAAGAAGTAATACAGATTACATTTTATAAACAATATACATTACGCGTGTATGGATGTGAGTGTATATGTATGTGTATAAGAAATGTTGAATGGTTGTGTGTCAATTATTAGATATTAAATCTATTACCTGACATCTGCAACTAACTTTAATCGGACCGACTTTAGGAACTGATTACGACTAAGGTGGAAAATATCAATGTCATGGAATAAATTGTTATATTGTTTAGTAGATCTGTAGATAATGGAATTCTGAGCATAAATATGCTTAACAGAAGAAATCTCAAACAGATGGGGGCTACGAATCCGTTTGGTAGGTACTCTAAAATTTAATTTACGCAATAATTCTGGACTGTCTATTCTGGTTAAGAAGTGTTATAGAAAAACAAAAAAGAATTTTGAATAGTTAAAACACGAACATTTCCGACAAGTAAACTTACGTTCGACAATTTCGGCATTGAGAATAGAAGAAGTATGTTTAAAAATGCGTTACGCGTCATCGTTCGCAAACAACGGTTGATACGAGCGCTCATATATAATCAAATACTTACCTACTGGTTTAATTATCACCTTACCAGTATCGTGTGACCGTAGAATAATGCTTTCATTTTTACTGCCCACTAAATTGCATAGAGAGTAAACTCCTATTGCATAACCACTGAAATTGTTTTAATTTTTTCAAGTGTTAATTCATAATAATATGGATTGATAGAAAACAAATGAATATCGTCCTTTGTAGCGCGAATGAATGCAGTATAAACATAGATTGTTATAGACCATGTTATTTCTTTAGCATACCAAATTTGAATATTTAAATAAAGGTCATATTATAACCACCATCGTTGATCTAGTTATCACTTATAGATGTACAGTACTGTAAAGGTATTATTATTGGTTGGTAGTGTGGTAGGATTCTGACTCGATGGACGTACGTTCGAAACCAACCATCCAAGACTTTACAAAGTCTGAGCTTTTGATGAAGGAAAACATGGAGAGGAAACTATAGCACAGTGGAAGGGTATTTTTTAATAATGCCCGCCTGGGTAGCTACCTCCCTTAAGTTTGAAAACATGTAGCCACTACCAATAGGCGTATTCCTGTAACATCACTGGAGAGCCTCTTGTGTGTTTACCGTCCTAGACTACATCGTCACTTAACATCAGGCGAGATTGTGATCGAAGCGCTGAGCCTATACGATGTAAACAATATAGACGATAAATTGTAAAAAAAAAAAACAATACCGCCATGAAGATGACGTGACTTTGGGAATTCCGTTATCTTATAGAGCTCCTTATCTAAATTCACTGTCCGTTTGTACAGCGCACACAATGAAGTCACGGACTAAATCCAAATAGCCTTGTTTTGCAAAACAAACGTGTCGGCCCGACATCGGTGTCGCTCATTTGACAATTTCGACTTCGCTTACATTTACCTACATTACACCTAACCGTTTGATTTTTAATTACCAACGAATAAATCTATTCTTTGTAATAAACATACAAAATGATCAAAATCAAAATTTATTTATTCAATTTAGGCCCTAAGAAGGCGCTTATGAACATCTAAAACACTACCACCTATATTTAAAGTAAACTATTTATCGGATTATGATGAAACTTTGGCCAGTTCTTTTGGATATCTCTTAATAAATTCTTTACGTGGCATCGCAAAACATGCCGGGCACAACTAGTACTAGACATAGAAAAAAAAACTCATTTCACGTAGAAAACGGTACCAACTCAACATGTGTTATAGTTTTAAAAAAACCAAAGCGAATTTCTCGCCGGTTATTCTAAATGACAGGGTTGTTGTCCCGAACCGGTGGTAGTAATTTGACGTTTATAAGCCTTAATACGACGCCTTCATAAGACCTTACCAGGGCCTAAATCGAATAAAGTATATTTAAATTTAAAATATAAACTACATAATATAGGTACATACTATATAGATATCGAAATGATTATAAATATACATTTAAAATAAACTAGCTTGCTTAAAAAAATAGAACGCGCAGAGAGACAATGCAAGGATGTACCTAACAAACATATTCCCGATATCTTTCAATCAATGCACGTCACGTACCAACTTCTGATAAATACTGTGTCAGATTTGGTTTTATAAGGATCAATGTTGATTTTTAATTAGTTCTAGTGTGTTATAGGTAACTAATGTTATAGTTATTTAAAAGCGATGTTGATGATGTTATGTCTTCTTAAGTAATGATTTTACAGCACTGTATCTGCGATAAGATTGCGAATCAAGATCATTTTGGATTGTAACGAGGATTACCTATGCAATCTACATATTTCCATGGAAATTATGACATTTAAAATTATATTAATTTCATTTTAAAATATTTCCACATAATTAGTTGTATTAAAAATCAGTTATTCACTATATCTATGAATTAGCAGATCGAATTCTTCCTAGAATGGGCTGTAAATAAACTAATTTTTGCTAACAAACTTTCACAAACAATTTTAACACCTACTCCGGATACTCCTTAAAGAAATGTAAATGTGTGTCAAAAGATTCATAGCCGATTCCCAATCAAAAAGAAATTCACACATCATATACTTTTTTATAAAACATTTTTATTGATTCTTCATTCCTATTAAATTACTAAAATACTCTGGCTTTTGTAGGTTTATCTATGGTATTTGCAGACTAGTATAACAAAGATGGCAAATTGGATATTAATTTTTCATGATTTTAGTTATTTATAGGATTCTTGGATCAATTATAGAGGTAAATTTATTAATATAAAAAATATATACATCTGACTCAGTACTAATGAGTTAACTTGAGTGAAGCTATTGAGGAAATAAAGTCGTAAGAGAGATTCCACTCACAACCGATTCATGTAATAAGTTGACTCATCCGACATTTAATGCGAAATTTCGGTGGAAGTCACAAACTTGTCCAGAAAGCCTTATTCTTAACGAAGTGTTTAAAGTCAATGTTGGGTCGGTCAATATTACGATTTCTACTGAGAGACCTATGGTCTATGGTTTTTTTTATTTTATTTTTATGCTCTATTAATAGGTTTTGAAATTCAAGATATGTTATTATAGATTACTTATCAACATTGATAAAGTGTCCTTGATAAAGAGCCAGGACTCGAAACATTAAACTATGGTGATATTCGACCCATATGTTATTTATTACTACGTGAATATTCAAAATGCGCTTTTTTCCTGTTTCATTTTGATCGATGATTTTTCCTTATTACTCTTTCTGGTAGATTGATGACGTAAATCGTCATTTTACAAAAAGTAAATACTTCTTTTTGTTTACGAAACGAATAGAATGGATGTGTTTATATATAACTCACTAGTTGCTCTCCGCGGTTTTATCCGCATAGTTTCCGTTCCCGTGGGATTTTCGGAATAAAAACTATCCTACGTCACTCCCTGGATTTCAAACTATCTCCATAGCAAATTTCATCTAAATCAGTCCCGTAGTTTTTAATTTTATTCATTACATACAAAAAGACAACTTTTTTCATTATATAATCTTAGTATAGATTTACAAAATGTCAATACCTTTTATGACACTAAATAAAGATTCTTGTCAAATGTAAGTTGCTAATATGAAAAAAAAATAGTAGTGGTGTCCAAGTTTAAACAATCTAATGATCCTTTATTGCAATTCCTCAAAGAAATGAACGTAAAAGTCAAAGAATGTCAACCATTAAAATTAATTGTGGGAAACAAACCTGTTCTTTTCTGTGAAGATGTAATTCCTTTCACTTTATTGATTGACATAACGACGTGTTTCATAGAAATTGTTTTAATATCATCTGCCTCAGATAGGTATCTAATGTTCTTTATATCAATTTCACTTCTTGTATTACGTTATTTTATTAATGACTAGCAGTGTGCACGCGTTTCAAATATTCTTCACTTCGTTTTATTTATTTTTTATACGGAACCCTATTTTTTTATACTAAGATAAAGCAAAAACATTTCTCATAAATTCAAGCACTTGCCCGTAAAACTGTGCATTGAATCGGATTTTATTCAACTTTTTGTATGAGTTTTAAATTTTTACGAGGACCCCTTAATTATTTTCGAAAATTAAAAGTACCCTAAGTTACCCGAAGTAACTTCAACTATATACCCAAAAAAAAAACTTCCGTCAAAATCCGTCCAGCCGTTCCGGAGATTAACCAGAACAAACAGAAAGACAAAAATTGTATTTAGGTAAAGGTATCGTATATGCATTCATATCTATTTAGTAAAAAAAAATTGACATTACAAACAGACACTCTAATTTTATTTATTAGTATAGAGTATGGGTAATTAAATAATATTTATGAGTTATATAATGTATCTATATAAAATTTATAAAAAAATATATAATAATGATAACACAAAAAAGACTGGACTTATTTTTAAAATCTTTGAATTGTTGAATTTGTTTCCGCTCTGTATAGCAGAATAATTTTAATAAAAAACGGAAAATTAACACAAAAAAAAATTGAATGATTTTTGATGACTTTTCTTTTTTTTTTTTCTTTTTTGATGATTTCTCGACAAGGGGTTACTGCTTTCGATGAACTTTGTTCTTCGTCTTAGACTCCATGAGTTTCCTTGCGCATCACAAGGACAACTATTTTAATTAAGTTACTCAAACAAAATTTTTGAATCCTGAGGCGGTACGAAGCTCGACGGGACAGCTAGCCTTTTTAATAAATTTAAAACGTGAAATAACTATTCCATTGGTTCTGATAATTGTAATAAAATGGTTAAATTATAAACAGAAGTTATTAGAACGTTATCAGGATAAGAGAACATTAGATAACAATATTTTTATGTATTCTAAATAGATTAAACGCTTGAGCAGAACCTCAACTGAAGCAAATTGACTGAATATGGTAACCTTTTAAGCCTTTTTTTGACAGCTTTAATTGCGTGATGATCTTTTGTCTGGAAGAATGTGAAAACGTAAACCGGACCCTAACAACGTGAACGCTATCGGAGGCTCCCGTGGGCCTGTCAGTTGCCCCTTTTCAAAGTAGGTTTGAACTGCTTTCGTTCGTTCTTGCTCTATGGTCACAGTCTGTCTGTTTAAAAAATATATATGAAAGGTTACCAATTTCAGTCAATTTGCAATCAGTTGAGGTTCTGCTGTGCTTGGCGAAAGATTTTCAATCGGGTAGGAATTAGAAAATCTCCACCACTATACTATTAGTTCCAATGCTTTCAGGAGAGAAAGATAAAGCAATGGACAAGGTAGGATTTGAACTCATTTGCATGGTCGTGTCTTATCAAATTACCACGATGCAGTCCTTTCTTCTTAACAATAATGTAGATAAACTAGTATGAATGAAGCCACCGGAGGGAGCTAGTTTGAAATACATAGTTCTTCCGGAAGCATCTAAACAACTTTCAGCTTGTACGGGATCGCTTTCATTACCTTTCCAATGTAGCGGAAATGTTGTCCTATTATCATTTGTAACTTCTATCAAACGTTATCCCACGATACTCGTTGTAAATCCTTCATCCCTTACCTTCGTTGTGAAGGGAAACGAGATTTAAAGAAATTTAAATCTCATGCTAGAATACCATATCATTCGTTTAGTTGGAGTAAGAGTTTTAGAAGTAGGCCTAATACAATCGAAAAATAATATTCACTAATATATCAAATTAATATAACATCATACATACAATAAATTCAGTTGTTGTTCTTTTATAAACGATGCTAAATGTTATGTAAATATATTGGAATACAGTTTTCCTGTTAGTGACTTTATAACTCTTAAACATTGCACTGATTTACACAATTTTTGTTTAAAATGTATGTGGCTATTAATATAGTAATTAACCTCAATGTAATCAAGGGCAAGTATGTACACCCGGACTATAATTAAAAATTGTTATATGAAAATCAAACACCTGATCAAACCTGCTATTGGTTTTTAGATAATTGAATACTCATAACTACCTGATATTTTAATAGTTGAGTGATTATTCAAATGTATAGATAATTTGTTTATTAATAGAAAAGTTTTTGCATTCAAATAACCCACAGCGATAAACCTCGTTCCGTCATCTTATGTTTTTGTTATGTAACGTTAATACTTAAACTTTCATTGCGTTATTTCTTCTTAAACAGGATTATATGTACAAAATCACATCTGTATGCACGTTATTTTGACTAAAATACTAATATTTTACAATTGTTTGGAAAATAAATATCGAGAGGGTGCAAAATGTACATAAGCTAATGTGATCAAAGACTTTCGAATCAATAAGAAACAAAATTACGTTAAACGGCTGAGACAAATTTTAATTTACTCCAAAAATCTAAATTAGGATCGTCGACTCTGAATTCGCTTGCAAAAGACGATAATTTTGAAGTATATCTTATAAAGCCAAGATACTTGTTTGAATACTAATAATTTTCTGGTAAATTAAAAACTAGGAATAAGAAGTAAAGTCATAAAATCTTCTCAGATAGATTTTAGAAGCGTTAGCTCTACAACTCCCCTAAAAACGAAAGAACTGATACATACAAAGAAATATAAAAAGTTTTGAGTACAATGGAAAACTTTTCACAAACTGCATCTTATTTTGATAATGGTTGCATTCAATGCGTTAATTTTTAACATAATATATGGTAAAAATGTGGAACCACTACATAAGAAGATTTCCAGATAAAGCTACGGTTAGTAGTGACATAATACTGTCACGCCTCTTGTGGGAACTTTTTTTATTAAGTTTCCACCACATTTTGACGTGAGTACTAAATAATGGTATTGTTACATCATAACTGTTTATCTCTTATTGTTCTGCAAATGGCTTCACGTATAATTTAATTGTAATATTTTATGATTATTCCTCTTACTTTCATTATCATCTTTATAATATAACTAATCTGCGTGTATTGTAGAGCTGTTTCGTGAAAGATTTCATGAAATAATTTATTGTTCAGAAATTGTATAAGAATAAAACATTATCTAACACATAACTATGTTCCATTGAAATTAGTTAAAGATTGTCCAAAATATTAGTTGTTCATCATAAATCTCTGTAAATAGACACGACGTAAAAATAAATAACTAAAAGTTACAAACCTTTAATTAGTTTCTGAAATAAGCAAGCAATATTAAGCTTATTTTATAACAATCTTATAGTAGCAATAAAACCGAAAATTATTTTAGTATTATCGTCAATTATTACAAGATCGGAAACTGGAGCGTAAATTGTTAAACTGAATAATTTGCAGAGGACGAATAAAGGCTATATTTACAGGTACACAATAGGTAATTTCTATTTTGACGTTTAAAGAATTTTTGACCAGAAATACAAATTGAAACAAGTTTAACAAAAAGTGAACCCTTACTATGCAGTCTTACACATTCCACCTCTTTTTTTTGCCGTGGGGAAATGCATTTACGCACTACCCTTACCTATTGCATTAGTGAGACTGGAGTCCCCCAATGCAATAGGTATTACACATTCCACCTACCGTCACGTGCAAAATAGACCTTACATAAACGGTGCAAATTTTAAAAAAAAAAGTATGCGTTATTGCATTTCCTATGAACAAGTCATGTCCATGTCTTCGGTTATACTAACTTGTTCTCTAACCTGTCATCGAACAAATTCACTTTTAATCAGATAGATTCATTTCATTGTTCTTTACGAAAAATTGCACATTTAATATTGAACAATAGTAATTTTGATTACTTAATTTATACGATCGCTAATTTTGAAATTTTTACATATATGTATAATAAAAATATAATGTCGAAATACACGTTACATTTGACCTAGTATTTTAATTAGTGTTCAAACGAAAGATGATTTCTTTCCCAACGGTGATCAATCAATATGTTGTTTTCTGTTTAATACGATTTATGATGTTTGAGAACAATAGATAAATCTGTTGATAGATCAAAAGTCGATATTAAATTTCTTTCCAGGTAAAATTGCTTCTCATATTTTAACTATTGACAAGTTATCTTTAAGGCGTAACCGTCCCTGTTTTAACATTTTAACCATCACAGAAATAAATCAACATCAGACCTGCAATAAAATACATAATGTTGAAAACAACCTCGTTAAAGTACGTGTCTCAGTAAACGAGCCGATACGCGATGGTTTTGTTTGTTTTGCTGATAATACTCTGTTAACAGCCGGTGCAAATGTGACGTCTTCACTGATAACGCTCCATAACTTGTTATTAAATATATACTCTACATTCTTTGTGTCTTCATGCATTTATTTCAAATTGATTATTAAGAAAATCTTTTTTAAAACAATCTACGCCTTTTTCCTCTTCCAATATAGTTAGTAATTATATTTTATTTAATAAGTTCGTTCAGTCGTGAATTTTGCAGCAAGAAATTAAGCAAGATTAGACGTGTTATTTGCATATGTCCAATAAATATTACATTTTCGTAATAAAATATGGTGTTGAGTACATACATTGTATTAAATCATCAAACACAGCTTAATAATACAAGTTAATTGAAGTCCGATTGCTTTAACACGAAGTTCTTTATTAAGAATTCTTCAGAAAATTGGACTAGAAATCCATCACAGTTATAGACACGTTTTTTTTTAAGTTTAAGAATTACATGGGTTATTGTAGCCTGGGGTGATCGTTACGCAAAATGTCTCGACCGCATCTCTAATGCGACAACAGCCTTCAGCAGAGCCTGCGCCTGAGCCGGTCAGTCCACCGCTATCGGCGCTACGGCGCACTTGCGCGTTCGATATTGTTTTTGCATATTATTTGAGTATATCATTTCATCTAGTGAAGTGCTTATCGTTCTTGTGTCTCGACATTTAAATTGTGGATATTATCATCTCTTTATTACAAACGATAAAGGGATAGATAAACAGCTGTGCTATGGATTTGTGAATGTTATCGTGTCAGCTTCACGCGGTGAGTAGCGATGTGGTCTAACCGTTGATTTGTTCTGTTAAATTATTCATTGATATTGTGTAATTAAAAACATAATACGTATGTATATATATATCGCTTATAACATTTTCAATTACACGTTTTTACACTATCTGGCTTACCATATGGTTTGTTGAGAAAGATGTTTATGCAGTCATGATTTGAAACAAATACTTGCTTTGTCAGTTTACACTCTGTGAACCCTGATGTTGCCGACTGCACAAAAAGGGAATAAATGTACCATATATTTTAGCATAGGATCCGACGTTGTAAATTTTAGTATACATACATCAATTTAATTTTATTAATATTCCATCGTAACTGCAATGTGTAAATATACATAGGTGATAAAACTTATCGTGCTGAACCTTGACCGTGTCTTGTTAATATTTAATTAACAGACTTCCCACTATAAAATGATTACACAATTACAAATCAGGAATTATTTAAATTTAATAATTTATTTACTTAGCGGTAACTGCCCTTTTTTTTGTCGGGGGGAAATGCATTTACGCTTTACCCTTACCCATTGCATTAGTGAGACCGGAGTCCCCCAACGCAATAGGTAAGGGGGCACGGAGGGACGAACTCCGTGCCAGTGTGGGACTCACCCGGGCGTGAATCGCCCGGAAATACCCACTAAAACCCCCCGGGGCCGTCCGCCGCATTTGGGATGGGGGCGAGACGGGGTGGCTTTTGCAAGCACCGCGTCGCAGCGGTAACTACCCTAACTGACACTATAAAGATTTAGATGTTTTATAAAGTTTATTGAACTCTGAATAACATTATATTCTATTTAGATCAATTAAAGACATAAATTTTTAATGCAAAAAAATAAAGTGAATCTATGAAATATAATTTATTTACGTTAAATAAATTAAAGTAGGTTCCGTAAATAACTACTTGAACTTTAGAGGAAGACTAGTCAAAATTTTGATAATTATCATATATACGATACAATTGGATGTATAAAGCTAAATGATCATACGTTATATTAGACTCCATATTGTATATGTAGTGAACTTATCAGTACGTATTATAAATTAGAACAAATGTAATAAACAGGGAAATAATTATTCGTTGCAAATCAAGTTTCAACCACAATCAATACTATTGTGGACAATGTACTATATTGGAGGAGGAAAATGCAAATCTTGGGGAAATACATGATTGTTTAAATATCATACGTTTTAATTTTAATGGAGTAACTGTGTTATGGACTTTAATTGATGTTAAAGTTAGTAACATAATATTTAATATTGGGGTAAGAGCCATTCAAGCCAAATCTGTTCTCAGGAATACATCCTGATATGTTTCTAACAGACTTACGATTGTCGGGCTATTCCTTTCTACTAAATTTGAAAGTAAAATAAAAAAAAAATACAGTGATTATTTGCATTTTGCCATTGGTGTTTGACATTTATTAAATAAGAACCAAGTGTAGTTAAAACAATTTGGTCTACATTCAGACATACAACAAACTTCTCTGTCATCGAATAACTAATAGAAACTTAATCAGTTTTTTTTTTTTATTTGTTGCTTGCAAACTTCTATTGAACAGCGATTCTACATTCAACTTTAGGCAACAAAATTTTCCTTTTCTAATATAATAATCTTATCCTAATTCACTAGTTTGCTCAATGATATTTCTTTTAGTATGTTCACTATGATTGTAGTGAGTGAGACACCAAATTTATAGCTTAATTTTTTGTTTTTTGAAGTCTCCAAAAATGATGTCACTAATATTTCCAAAAACAGTTTTTATTTTCACTAAATTCATTATATTCTGTACAATAGAAATGACTCACATTGTTTACACAGTTGCTATTATTTTCCATCACCATCGCTCCATGTTCATAGTAAGTTTTTTTTTTATTTATACATTTTGAAACAGGAATAGTTAATTCTAAATTTATTTTCATAATTAATAAAAGGAATACTAAGTATAAATAAAACTTGGTGTTAGCTAATTTAGAATAAGTAGATATACCATCTTACATTTTTAGGGCATAATTGATCGTTTTTCTGACCATTTAAAATTGAGGCGATAATTCTAATGAATCGGATCACGTTCCTTTAAAAGTTTATTTCATATCTTAAACATAATCTATAAAGACATTTAAAAAATTTATCTCAATAGAGTATTTATACGATCTACTGAATTGTTATTATTAAATGGAGTAGAAGAAACTATTAATATTAGTTCAATCGTTTAAATAAACTTAATGTTATGTAATAACAGAACTTTTCCGACTAGATTGGAAAAGAATTCACCATATTTAAGTTTGAATACTCAATAAAATAACTGGTAGAAGCGACTTTAAAGACCAATTTAATGATTATAAAAAGTCGGACAGTTTTCATACCTTTGCGAATAGATGAATACTTGTCCCAAGTTAGCAATAAGTTCAGTGTGGGAGGACGCCCTTAGAGTCCGTAGTATCCGTGTGCTGCGCGCGGTGGCGCTAAGGGTGATACGCGGTTACTGCACAATGTCCGCTGCGGCGGCATTTGTGCTCGCAGGAGCTCCCTGCCGTGGGAGCTTGAAGCCGAGGTGAGAATTAATTTACTCCCCGCTTTAGTTCGTAGGGGGATACGTAAATGCATAACCCTTACAAAATAATATTAATTTATTTAAAATTAATGTAAATTTTAGTTGAAGACACTTTAAAGAGTTTTGCTATCTAATCGCAAAACCTGTGTAATCGTTACAATGTTATCTTTAATTTATGTTTGTGTACTCTCAGCTTCGTGCTCTGCTCTGACTCTTTATATCACCCATCAGTTCTTTTATAATCACGAAAACGCATTCCAAACTTATGTTACAAATATCATTTTCAAGGTCGTTTTAAAATAAAATTTGACAATTATCGCTGCGCTGATTTTCTATTGTTATGGGCGCAACAATGAAAGTTCATAGCAAAGCGAAAAGTGTGATATAATAAAGACTGAGTAATATAATGAGGACTAATAACATTTCAGATAGTTTCACTTACATTTATTACGCTATCCAAATAGTTTTGTCCATTTCATTTGCTCGCCGTTGAATTGCCTTAAAAGCATCTTTGTTTTTGTGCCAAAATTAAATGTTATTGTTTTACGATCTTAGCAATCATTTGAACACTATATTGATATGCATGTACTATCAACGTCAATGTAGTTATAATGAAGTTCAAGAAAGTAGATGATAATTTACTGACATTTACTGATTTCCTGACTTTACCCGTACGTTTTCTGACAAGTTTTTCAACGCAGCAGTTCATACACGCAAACTGGCTGATTAGGCAGGTGTGGTCAAGGTAATTAGTGTGACGTTTTCTGTATTGATAATGTAATTTGCAATTCATTAGTATCCATTAATCATGCTGGGGATTTACTTAATAGTATTCAAAATCTAACTAAACAATTACACAGCTAGTAAGTTATATAAATCTATAGAAAGTATGTTAATAGCAATATTTACGAAGACAATTGTAACGTGTGAGCTATATTTAAATACAGACTACAACATGTTTTTTGTGGCAAGTAATCAGAAAGTTTAGCTGAATGTAAATCTATAAATGGCCATCGACGTTAGTGATGCTCATATGATAAGAGCAGAGACTGACCGAAATCTAATAGTAAGGAGAGTATGTAAAAAAAGAGTAGAGAAAGTTCTCATTGGCTTTACGAGTTCACACATATATTCAATTTTCCAATAGTAATTTATCCATTTATGTGCAAATATTACGCTCTTGGATACAATACAAATGTTTCCGACCACGTACATTGTACAAGCTACATATAAACAGAAAGTTACGTGCCATAACATTTGTCAGCGCAAAAGCTGTTTCACGTATGAAATCGCACATGATTTTGCAAAATTTTCTCTCAAACAAACTCGACAAAGTCTTAAGTCAACTGTGTTTTTTACTTCATTCTCATATAAATCTTTTATCTTGTTTTTATACCTGGGTTTTTCTCGAAGGCCTGTTAGTATTGTTTATTGCAATCACGCACGGAGGCATGTGTTGCAGAATTATTAACATTCTTTAGTAGTGCCACCGGTAAGGTCTCGTCCTTTGTTTTACTTTTTCCGCATTCATTATACTTTCCTCTAGCCAATATCCATTTTTTTTTTTTGATTTTGAAATGCTGTTGACCGGAAGGGCCTTAACAGCTTAACCGAACTTTGGCCATATAAGTATAATAGACAAAAGAACTGTCAAAATATATTTATCATTTAATCAGTGGTTGCCATTTTTGAGTGTCTTGAAACTGTCAAGTTAAAAGCATTTAAAAATCTAAAGTCTATACACAATTATTAAAGAAACGAATAAACCGTTGTATGAAAGTCCGTCATTTTAAACTAAGAAGCACAAAATTTAATATATATATTTCAGGTTAGAAATAAATGTTTATTCAAAAATATACCTCCCAAAGTGTAAATTAGGTGTTGTAATTTTAAATATAATGGTACGATCCTCGGCTTGGCCGTCACCTGAGTTTGCAAACTCACTCGCGAGTTGTATCCTAGCTATCCCTATATTTTTTTATTTAACATAAATAAAATATAAAAGTCAGCTTACTTACTAACAGTGGAACAGATGGTATGTCGTAAGGAAACCTGAAAGTTATTCAAATATGTTCATATTTCGTATACTGGAAAGATTTCTCATTACAAATGATCAATACTATGTGCTTGAAGGAAGTCATTAAAACGTTGACTTCTTTCGAAACAAATATATAGCAGAAAGATATTTGAAGCGTGACATTTTATGCTATATAATTATATTGTATACATCCCGCCATACCACTTCAGATTGAACGAAAAATGCGGTTCCACCTTTAACTAGTTTGCTTGTATCGTGGACGAATGCAGAACTTAAGGTATTCCTGTCACGAACCAGGCTTCTAAGTTATTGAACTCGGACATTCTCCGTGCTACATATTTACGACATCTCTGCTATTCCAAGTATAAGATTTTAAGAACCATAAAGTATGCCTTAACTTCTTTAAAATACTATCTGGGTAAAATTCTGCACACATTTGAGATTGTTATTTCCTTAGCTATAACGAACTGATGTTAAGTAAACATGGCAAAAAAATTACAATTAGGAATGGTACAAATCATGGAATACGTTAATATTGTACGTCATCAGATTTTATTAAGGGTTACAGCTAGTCAAGTGATCACAAAAACGCTACATGTGTATGATGGTGCTAAATGTGATCGCTACATGCTACTATCAAAGCTATGATTTCATCACCGCTGGGAGCTAACATTATCATCAGCCCGTGACAATTCCAATTCTCTCTCAAGGTCACTGGATCCGAATATCAATTTTCTGCGTCACCTATCCTTCGCAAGTCTTCGCTTCATCAAATTTGATGCCATCCTTCATTAGCTATCCTTCTACTGAGTCTCTATTTTGAGACTTTCCATAAGCATGTTCATTACAATAACATCAGTTAATATTTAAAAAAAAAATTCAAACTATTTTCATTCAATACAATCCCGAATATAACTAATAGAAGCCACCATATTTGTTAAATAATTTATCTTTTTTTTTATACTTAAATAAATCCTATGATTACATGAAATAGGTGTGTCTTAAAGCAATAACATCATCTCGGTGTCAGAGAGAGTCTACAAGATTGAATAATATTATGATTTTATTGACTAAAAATAATGGTCTGTTATATTTGGAGATTTGGTGTCGAACCGAGACAAACTTGTCGGTGATGTAACTGTTTCGGTATTTAGTGAATATTATAATATTCATTAGTAGTCGCTCTAGTAATAGTCTGAAAGCAACACTTTTGTATGTTTTTTTTTATTTGCGTTAAATTATAATTTTACATCTTAGGTGGTATCATTATTTAATGGATTCCCGATACGGTCATTTGAAATAAGCAATTTCTGCATCCATGACAGTGTTAAAGCAATTACTATCGAATGACTAAACTTTAATTACATACGTTGGTGCTTAAATTATATCAGATATCCCGCTGTCGATTAATTTGAGTTTTGAGACACATATTTCTTGAAAATAGTGATTTAAGTCAAGCTGCTTACAAATAAAATACGTCAAACCTTCAGTAAAGTACCCGAAAAATCCATCTTATGTATTTAAGTATAATGAAGGAATTTGCCCTGAAACTAGAGTCATATCAACCCTATTTGCAGTATTTATGTGAGCGCAAGTCAGCACTAAATAGTGGCAATTCAATTAAAACAATACAAATGATTGTATCTAAATTTGCAAAGCATTCTAATAGAAATCTTTTGTAGGTTTTTTAATCGATTATACTTATCACTATAATGCAGACACATCTCCAACGTGCATACGGCCACACCCAATATTCTTAATTATAATGTAACATATTATGTTTATTTGATAGCCCATTCGCTTTCTTGAGTTACGAAATCGAATATTAAATATGATTAATAACAAACGTGTAACAGTAGATAACGTAGTAATTTTCATGATTTATGAACTTACCGGTTTGGTTGTTAATGATTTAGTATCGAACATGTTATTAGACAAAGCCGAATTGGAAGTATTATGATTTATTTTTTTTAATGTCTCATAAATTGTGTAAAATAAAATAAAAACATTTATTCGCTAATCAACTAAACTCAGACTAAATCAGACTAATCAGACTAAATTGTAAACACAGAATTTTATAAAACAAAAAATAGTCTTATAAAAAATATACCACATAAAGTATTACATTTTCAACGTCACTGAAAAAGATATAAGAAAGCTCTGGAATTATATTACGAGAACACACCGACATTTTGTTAACGTGACGGTTAGCTAGATAGAGGATCAAATAAATATTAGGAACACTTTTAACCTTTTAGAAATCTCACATTGTTACTTGAATTCGTAAAAACAGACTATAAACAATAACATAAAACAGTTGAATAAAGCTGTTCGATTTAAACATAATGCCAAGGTTATCATAACAAGAGTTCAAAGGAGTGCAAAATCTGAAGCACCAAGTTAGTGACAATTTTAGAAGTTACAAAATATTATATCAGAGAAACCGAAGCAGCTAGCTAGAAGCACAATGTTAAATGCAAAAGTGAATTTTAGACATTGTCTAAAAAAAACTATTTATATAATTTAGTATGATATAATATCCTTTATTTCACCTCTACTTTAAACGAAACGTTTAATAGTTTCCATTTTAAAAATGTATGTAAATCTTAAAGTAATATTTTAGAGGAATATTGAAGAAGTAAGGTGATTAAACACTGATTCATCTAGCCCGCATTTCTTTTTTAGGTTACTTTTTGTTTTTATTGACATTATTATTATTCGTTTCAAAATTGTATTATTGTCAGTGGAATTGTCATCCGAGTAATTATAACGAAATCGTATCCAGCAACAAAAGTATACCATTTTATTTTCTTTACGCTTGTGTTTACTAATTAGAAGCTATATTAATTAACACATATATATTTTATTTATATAAATTATTATAGTAATAATTATTCACTAATACTTATTATGTTTTAAGTTTTTAATAATAGCATACAACCAACTTTACAAAGTCACTATAAACAATCTCAAGAATAACTTATTACTCCATAAGAGAATACTGGAACGATCTGTGTGTTAGGACACAACATCCTGCAGTCCGGAACGCAACAGTATAAATACTATGAATACTCATTTTCATCAAAAAAATAGATGTAGCCATGAACCAGGATTTTGTACCTTGTCTACTTCTACCACACTTTCCTGTTTTAAACTAATATTTAAAATAATTTAAACTGAATTTATGCCTATTTTTTCTTGAATACCAAAATTATTTGTATCTAGATTTTATATCTTTTATTTGCATCTTAAGTCTCTATGCCCTCATATATATAATAAACATAAAGCTGTCATTTAGAGGCGTTAGTGTCTCAGTAGTAGTGTGGTGGTCAGAAACCGCCTGAATGAATGTATTCGTCTATCCGATTCAGTAATGAGCCTAAGCCTTCCCTGCAAGAAAATATCGCATAACTATAGCATTTTATAACCGCCTGCTCTAGCTACCGTCTTCAAGTTTGAAAATCTGTCGCCAAGCACCTGTAAGCACAAGTTTAACCACGATTGCAATTTCACGTGCTGCTTCATTGAATACTAAAAGTATAGAAGATCTTAAACTAATCGGTTGGAGTTCATATAAAAAGATATCCCTAATGTCTTTGACGTCATCACATCGACAGATCCAACCACAAAGGCGTAATCGAACACTGACCTACTAACAATTTTGCAAACTTTTGTATGATTCACGCATAACTAGACAGCCAGAAAACGAAATTCAAAGTAGATCGCAACTATATACGAGACGAAATGTATTTTATTTTCAGAGCAATAAAGAGTAAATATGAAAATATTTTAAAATGATATATCCATCAGTTCATGCGGAATAAGAGAAATGAATGAATCATTATTGATATTATATTATTTGGGTTCTTTCTGTACTCAATAAAAACTGGCCTTTGTTTAACCACACATCTGTTTTGGTGTCATAAAGTGCCTTCTTACATTTGTCGACGTATGCTACTTCATTGTTTTGACATGGCTGATCGTACTTACACGCGTGCTTGACACAAATGGGTTCGCTTATTATAATTATAATAAATAGGCAATCAATGAACAATAGCGAAATAGTGCCACCATTTAATGAATTGATGTATGCAAAACCATATATTATCATGGAATAGAGAACTATGCTCGGAGTTTCACTAAATGATTGAATCAAAAATTAAGAGGCTCGCAGAAGAAACTAAGGCAAAAATATTATTGCACTTATTTGAGCTTAGTAAATATCTTCCCCCAGTTACGCTATAGTATCAAACAGTGGAAACCCGATGCTGGGAAGATTTTGCTGGTTGGAATCACATCGGTCACTCGTTTATGAATTATGGATAGAAAAAAGTAACAAGTTTAAGGATTTTTACATACATACATACATGAGCTCACGCCTGTTACCCCCGAAGGGTTAGGCAGAGGTGAAATAGCGAACTACATCACCCACATTTCGCAGAGTTTAGTTCGGTCCTAGACGTGACAGGGGGCGAGCCTGTCGCCATATTGGCCACAAATTCCATACTCCGGAATGATACTGATTAGAAAAACCCAATACCACTTGACTTGACCCGGGGATCGAACCCGAGACCTCAGAACGGCAGTCGCACCGTAATACAACTGCGCCCTCGAGGCAGTTCAGTCAATATATACTAAAGAAAAACGGTCGACAAATAGGAGAAAAAGATACTGAACTCTTTTATAGATTGTATAGAAAACGAACATACAAGAAAGCAAAATACAATAAAAACTCTATATTTAAAAATCGTTTGGCAATGATTCCTTAAATAAATTTTCAAGTGATATATCTTATAATTGCACACACATTGCCATTACCACATTGTGTTTTTTAAGTACGCAATCCAAAAATAAATTTCAATAATATACCTCCGTAAGATGCATATATTAATTGTTAAATGTAATGCACCAACTGTTTTGATTTAACCGGCAAACACGAGCCATGCCTGTTAGACTGCCTAAAGTTGAAATTAAACAAAACCGCTTCAGTAACTTGCACATGTTACTCATGCGAAACAAAAGTCGATCCAAATATTCTTTCCATATTCGCTTTGACAATAGACTAGATATTATTGTTATATTTTAAAGAATATACAGACATATTATAAAAGGCAACGTCTGTCTGTTTTTGGTATTGGTTTTGCGACTCGATAACTTACAAATTAAACGATTATTTTTAATATAATATCGGGTATGTACTATCTGTTAATTTTAACGGGTTTTCACGCGTTACCTTTGCTTTTTTCTTCCTATCCCGACGTTTCGGCTGGGTTTCACCAACCGTGGTCACGGGCTGACTGGCGGTGCACGGCGTCGCCTGCTGCGTTGACTGATTTTAAATATGGAACGCGAAAACTTAAAAAATTACATGTACTATCTGGTTACAATTTATTAGAATAGATTGGCAATACGTGGAGCGAGCTACGAGAATAATAATGAAGTACATTTAGGCCACTTCACCTAATATTGTAAAGAGATAATTATTGTGAAAACCTTTAAACAGATAAATAAGTGTATTCTATGAACAGAGTAGCGGCTGCTACTTGTTACAGTTAGGTTAGAACCACGTATTGTTAAGTGCTGCTTTATTTTAAGAACTGATTTAACGGCACGTGCAAAGTTATCGTAATTGACTTCTGTAAATACAGAAGCAAATATGTACACCTACTAAATATATTTATTTATACTAGCAGAAAATTTTAAGGGATAAGAATTTGTACTTATGCAAAAAACAAATCTGGGAAAACGTCTTTAACTATTTTATCTTTGCGTTGATACAGATAATAAATTAAAATGTGTAACTGTTGAAAATATATAAAACAATTGGTGATTAAAGGGTTCAGTACGAAATTGGGTTTTGATTGACGACGTGTTTGTTGTCGCACATCACGTGAATACTGCTTTTCTATATGTCGTTGGTTATTTTCCTTTTCCTGCATAAACCTTCATATTGTTTCATATGAAATATTAATATTAGTGTTCTTCTTTAATATTAGTGTTTTGTCGTTGGATATTTTACTTTAGTTAACGATTTTATCAAACCATAATCCAACCTGATCTATTTACAAATCGAGCTATTCCTACAGAGAATAGAATCAATAATGCAACAAAGTCGTTATGTTAATTACATTTGTAATAACAATTCATCGAACACAATACTCGAAGCCTTTCACAGCCAACAAAACATGGAACCCCGTAAATTATTGAGTTGCTACATGTAGTGAAGTGCGTAAATATGCTTTATTACTTTTTTTTATTGAACTCTCGTATGCAGTTTTTATTTCCGCGTGTTAATTTCTTCCTTTGTTGCTAACATAGAATTAATGAGGAGAAAAAACGTAACAAAGCTATGTTACAAAGCGAACGGAATACGTGTTCGCAGACGACGGCTGAATCGGAGGTGTTTGACTTTATATGCAGTAGTATTTACTATTATTTCAATAAGTATTATCAAGAGGAGATAGCTTCTTTTGGGCATCCTTCGTGACAAGATAGAATTGCCAAGTGTCTTACTTCTCCCAGCTTTTTGGATGTCCTAGGATGTCTAAGATAATTTAGTAAGTTTTTTTTTTTTATACCAGCACTGCAAAATGGCTGCACGTCATCTCATTTGAAATAAAGTACAGTCTAATCATATTGACGGATGCTTACAAATGAGAATCTATAGATTGTCGCCTTCAATATCTACCACGGGCCACGGCTAAATCCTCTGATTAGGTCTGTATATACGCTACATAGTGATATTAGAAATGACAAGAAAGCAAAACTTTATCCTTTACGTGCACGGTTATAGTCTGTCTCCTGACGTTCATAATATGTTGATTTATTTACACGATACAAAGAATGCATATAAATTTCTATGTAGGCATACTTACGTATTATTCTTTGTGTATTATAAAAGGCAAAGGTACGCGCTCTTATAGTTCGAAATCCATTGAATTGTTTTACATGATTCTTTATTTTTTTTTTAGGAGTTAGTATGTATTTTGTTATAAAATACAATGTGCAAAAATTATAAAAGTAAAAGTGAGTTAACATGATAAAACAATATGACGTTCTCTTTTCAAATAGGAAGTTCTCTTGTGTACGTACTTTATTTAACAATAGAATATTTTAGTGACAAAAAAGATGACTAATTACGAGTATTTGATGAGAAACGTACGTAAAATCGTTGTTAAATATAAAATTAGTAAGCGTAATTATATAATTGCAATGAAATTTTATAAATTTAGACATATAATACGGGTTAATAAGGGTGTTAATACGATCCGCCTTGAGGTAAGTGTCACCTTAGCATGCTACACCAGATGTTGGATATATCATAATCACTTATCAAACTTTGGTTATGTAATCAAGATACTGGAACACAAACGTTAGCATATACACGAATTTTCCTACTTTCTTTATAATTTTGTTGGTGAATAGTCACTGAGCTGGATAACGAGAGAAAGGGGCCTTTCTTTGGCAACCTTTTGGTTGGGGGAGGCCGTTCCATGCTGACCCCTCGAACAGTTGAAGGGGCCTCTCCTCAATTGAGGGGCCGACACCGACCGGGTCGAGCGGAAGTAATACAAATGCAATTCCCGCTCCCCGGTCATAAGGTGTGCGAAGGCACCAAGGGGTTTTAGTGGGTATTCCCGGCCGCCCATCTTGGCCGGGCGAGTCCCACATACCCTCTCTCCGTTATAGTACGTCGAGAGGGGGATGCCTAAAAGCATTTCTCCTTGTAAAAAAAAAAAGGCCGTTCCATGCCGTTTCGTTCATCACAAAACTTTACTGTACCCCATAGGTAACACAAGCGATTTGCTAACTCTTTAAAAACTTTTTCACGACCCTCTTGAAGAACCCCATACTGTACTCCCGGGAAACACGGGCGCCGGGATCTTTTTATATTTATTATAATCTCAACTTGTCTTATAATACAAAATATTGATCCATCTAAGGACCGCTCACCGTTTGATGATATCAATCTCTAAAAACTTAATATCCTTACATTTCACACTATCGTTCCCAATAAATAGATATTACTTAAATAGCGTGAAGTGGATGTCGAACGATAACTGAATCTTTACGGTTAAACATCCTATTTTAATCGAACGATAACCCTAAACTGACGTTGTAAATCTTCAGTCTAAAATACGTTTCTATATGTGGCAGTATAGCTAAGCGTTAGGATAATTATTCGTATACTTTGTTTATTGTTAGGATAATTAAAGTAGTATGAAACTGTAATAGAATTTACGTATACATTTCTGAACCGGAACCGGAAAATATATAAACGGAAGTGGAGTTAATTTTGGATTTAATCGATAAGCAATGTAAGAATTAATTAATAATCAATGTAAGAATTTTCTATATTTTTAAAGACGTATTTTAGAATGTCTACATATTTTGTTTGTTAAGAATATTATTAACAGGTATTGCATGCGTTACAATATAAATTAGTCGCCCATCGGGTATTTAAGGCAGTCATTATCGAGACGTGGCACGTATAGCATATAGAGTTTTATGATATATGGCCAAATATAAGTTTCAAATAGATCGATATACGTGTAATTACTGCACCCTGACCTGTCCGTACATAAGACATAAAGAATATATTGCATAAAATCAATTCATCCTTAATGTGTCGAGTACCCATAAAAATGAAACAATAGAAAGACAATAGGAAAACAATGGAAAGCTGGCGTAAACGCCGGTAAGGTGCTCAAGGAGTTAATTTTACATTCACTCTCAACAATCCCAACCATTAAAAACTTGTAATGATCATATTGTTGACATTTATGAAATTTTATATAATCCTTTATAGTTGCTAGTCGATGTCATATGGTGGTTAATGTACGCCATGTAATTCTAACAGTACGGACCAATAAACAAAACCTTACCTTGTTTCAGAATCTACGTTAACGGCCGTAAATGTTCGTTAATAAGGTGAGTCAAATTTATTTCTTTGTTTGTCAGTAAATAAATAATTATTTCACTAAATCAGGAATATTTTCCTGCGCCACCAGAGTCCTCAGAACGGTCAAATTATAACATGTAGTTATGTTTGTTGTCCACCTATCTATGTACTTTGACGATTGCATTTTTTTTTCTTATTCCTGCTCTCGTATATGGTTTAATAAGTTTAAAAAATACTCTTACCGTTAAGTGAACCAGCTGTAACAATCTATATATATTAGAAAAGTACAACTGAATTCTTCCCAACAGCATAGAATTAAACATATTTGCGCATACGAATGACACAAAATTATTATTAAAATTTCCACAATTATTGTGATTTCGTACTAGCTGTGTGCCCGCGTCTGCGCCCGTGTTTCATATATTTTTTCACTGTGATTTAATTTTGATGTGAAACATCTATAGCCGCACGTAAAACAGATTTCTGGCGTGGTGACGCATGCCGTGGCGACGCGTCGCCACGCTATATGATGGTATTTATATACAGTCTATTTTTTATTATATTAAATAAATTTTTGTATTGAATGAAAATAAATGTTTATTCAATAAATAGTCATCGTTATCTGAAAAAAAAAATCGTAATATTTTATTTTATCATTATGACATTATTTAGCTCCTATCACAATCTGTTCTTTTCTGCATATTCCTTTTACAAAATAATGTAGATGTTTCACATCTGCCAGGCGTCCCGTGACGGCTCACATTTTTTTATATACGGAACACTAATTATTTTCCTACAAACTAAGATAAAATAAAAATATTTCTCACAAATTATAACACTTCCCGTAAAACTGTGCATTGAATCGGATTTTATTCATTATTTTTATTGAGCTTTATTTTTTTACGCGGAACCCTAATTATTAAAAAAAAATTAAAAGTACCCTAAGTTACCCTGAGTAACTTCAGTTTGGTATCTATCAAAATCAATCCAACCGTGCCGGAGATTACTCATAAGAAACAGACAGACAAAAAAAATGTGATTTTGGTACCTATAGGTACCGAATTTACATTCATATCGATTTAGTAAAAAAAAAGTAATTTTGACATTACAAACAGACACTTTAATGTTATTTATTAGAATAGATTTTAAAAATTATTCTAAAGTGACTCTTATAATTTATATGTTATCTTAACTGTTTAGCTCTTTAGTCACGTACGGTGTTTATACAGACCTTTGTTATTAATTAATTATTATTGAAAGGTCATTATAAGATACGTGACAATCAAAATTTTTTAACATTGTTAATTTTTGCAAGATATTCAATTATTTTATATTTACCAAATAAATTCCTTATCGACTCTGTAATGATGCAGAAGTTGCACAAGAAATTATTTTAAACTACTAATAAAATAAAACTAAGAAATAAAATATTAAGATATATTATAAGTTAAACATAACCATAGATTTCTTTTTCCTTCAATACGAAATGTCTAGGCATTCTGGTTTTTCCTTAAGTATCAATAGAAACAAATCTAATTAGGAATCACACCATACATATTTATCCTACATCCTCATAACCGGATCGTGCTGTTTTTTTTTAAATATATATGTAAATGATCATCATCATCATCATCTCCCTACCCTTTTCCCATTGTTATTTGTGGTCGGCGCAACATGTCTTCCTCTTCCATTCCTCTCTATTTGTTGTCATCTCCGCATTCACTCCTTTTCTAAGCATATCATCTTTCACACAGTCCATCCATCTTTTCCTTGGTCTTCCCCTTCCCATGTAACCGTCCACATTCATATCCAATACCTTTCTTACAAACATTCTCTTTCTCCCTGCGCATCACATGTCCACCGACAAAATTCACCGCTAAATATGTCCAATTACCGGTTTAGCGTATGTCTATGTAATATATTTATTTCTATTTTTTTTTGTCATCGTGCTATTCTCACTTCTTCTGGCTCCAATACACATTCATTTATATTGTTATCCTTGATCTTGTTCAACCATACATTCGTTGTCTCGTACCAACGAACGTTTTACAAATCCGTATCAGTTATACGTATACCTTAAAATAAGAGATAGATATGGTACATCCCTCAAAATTTTTTTTTTTTTTTGACGGGGGAAATGCATTTACGCACTACCCTTATCTATTGTATTTGAGGGATCAAGTCCCCCAATACAATAGATAAGGGGGCACGGAGTGACGAGCTCCGCGCCAGTGTGGGACTCACCCGGGCGAGAGTCGCCCGGAAATATCCACTAAAACCCCCCGGGGCCGTCCGCTGCATTTGGGATGGGGGCGACACGGGGTGGCTTTCGCAAGCACCGCGTCGCCCCCTGCAGCGAACCCACCGGGCCTCGTCGTGCAATGGCCCTTGACCTCTAACCTGGCATTTACGCCAGCTTTCCATCGTCTTCCTATTGTCTCATTTTTATGGGTAATCGACGTATTAAACTACATCGTGCGTTGGATAATAGTGAAGAAATGTTCCAACGCCCCTTCATGAACGTCCCGTACGTTTTGAAATATGTTACTCGAATAAGCTTATTTTAATTTTTGTCAGTTTTCTAAGCGCTTTAAAAAAAAATCTTTAATTGATCATTTATTTTAAATCACTCGGTGTTACAACATTCATTACGACGGAAGGGATAAACAATTAATTCTTTATTTTTTAATATTATATCACGATGTCACATAACAATGTATAGCGTGTCCCCAAAGTTCCGCTACCAAGAGTGAGTTCTGATGTTATATAATAGCATTTAATACGAACATTATAATATATTAAAATAGAGAGAGTGTCGTTAGAATATGTTCATTAATGACTCATAAATTACAAGCTATTAAATTCACATAATTTGTTTTAACATAAGCAGGGAAATTATTGTATAGTTTATTACTTAGTTTAACACTTTCCAACTTGACAATCATTTACTATTGTATTTCCTATGTCTCTCATTAGATGTCCCTGTAACTATTACATAAATCCTAGACCATTATTAACATTCATATCTATTGATATTTAAATTGCACTTTTAAACACATTTGATGCGAAAACTATTATCATAATTAACTTCCGATTGGAAACGAAACTTTCTTTTAAATAGCATATTACTTTAAATGAATGTTTATTTTTAAATATTACTGATAAAGATATAGCAAATAAGCATCCATTTCATCTAATCCTAATTGGTCTCTGAAGCTCATAGCTATTTATAAAGAGAGAAATTAACATTACATAGCTCACGCCTGTTATCCCCGTGGTAGAGGTGGAATAGCGAACTAGTGCCCATGTATTGAGCATTACAGGCACAACACTGCATACACACTCCTGCACATAACACGCAGGTACATAGGTCTTGTAAGGAACCTTTTTTTTTTATTATTAATAATAAAAAATGTAGGGTCAGCTAAGACACAACTCGCGCGAGAGAGTTTTGAATACTCAGGTGACGGCCAAGCCGAGATTCGTACCACTTTGGTAGCCCTTGTGTTAGTCACCTTTTTGCGGCTGAGTGCCTTCAGCACTCGTCCCCAAAGTTCGGTGAAGCTGTTAAGGCCCTTCCGGTCAACAGCGTTAGCTAGGATCGAAAAAAAAACAAGGATGATGTGAGTAGTGTAGTGATGATAATACTAAGTAGAAATGAACCCAATATCTTGACCCCAACCGGGGATCGAACCCGAGACCTAAGAACGACAGTCGTACCGTGCCTCGTTGGCATAGTTGCATTAGTCACCTTTTTGCGGCTGAGTGCCTTCAGCACTCGTCCCCAAAGTTCGGTGAAGCTGTTAAGGCCCTTCCGGTCAACAGCGTTAGCTAGGATCGAAAAAAAAAAAAAAAAACAAGGATGATGTGAGTAGTGTAGTGATGATAATACTAAGTAGAAATGAACCCAATATCTTGACCCCAACCGGGGATCGAACCCGAGACCTAAGAACGACAGTCGTACCGTAATGCAACTATGCCAACGAGGCAGGAGAGAAATTGTTGAATGGTTGGAATTGTGTTGGAAGGTGAAGTTGTTATAGTTCAGGGTTGTTATATGTTTGGGGGGTTGTTATTTAGGGGTTGATACCTGTTGTTCGTTGTTTCTTGTTATTATTTGTTATTGTTAGTCGTGTTTGTTATTGTTGTTAGTTTGTTATTGTTGTTATTTAGTTATTAGGGTGTTGGACGTAGGGAGTTGGGTAGGGGGGGAGTTCTCCCCCTATTTGAACTCTATGGTTTATGGTTTCGGAGTGGATGCGCTGGTTAATGATCGGATGCCTCGCGTGGTTAGGACAGTAGATCTGGCTACGAGGTGTGTAATTGACACGGAGGAGTCGGGAGGGGAGGTAAGTGGACTTGGGAGGAAAAGGTCGATTGACCGTAGCGAGAGCAGGGAATTGGAGGAAATGGGGGGACATGGGGGGGAAAAGGCAAGGGCAAAGGGAAACGCTCTGCAAGAGGTGGTGGTGCTGCTGGCTCGGGGCCAGGGCGGAGTGAGAATAGGCGGCAGAAGGACTATGTGGAGGGGACGAAGTTGAGTGATTCGTCGGAGGATGAGGCTGAATTTGTGTCGGTTGACTCCAGGGCGGGCTCTAGGGCTGTCTCTAGGGCCTCCTCCTCTTCTGAGGAGGTGCCGAGTAAATACCTCAAGCAGCAATGTGGGGAATGATGAGAGTGAGAGTGGAATGGAGGAAGCCTCGGTAGAGGAGATGGTAAACTGGGGAAAGAAGAAGTTGCTGAGGGAAGCGGGAATATGTTGGAAGGGGATCTTAGGGGAGAAAGGATCGGCGGAGTCGGAGGGGGGGAATACGGAAAGGGTTAAAAAGGCTAATAAGAGGTTGAAGGAGGTGGTCCAAGCCTTGGTGAAGAAAGGAGTGGAGCAGGAGGAGAGAGATAGGGGGGAGAAAAATTACTAGACTTGGTGAGGAGATGAAATTGCTCCGTGAGGAGCTGGCTGAGTTGAAAAGGGAGAATGGGGTTCTTAGACAGAGGGTGGGGGCTGAGGAGACGATGCCACTGCGGAAGTCGGGGGTGACAGTGGCGCCGGGCCCGGAGTGGTTGGAGGTGGTGGAGAGGATGGTGAAGGATTCCTCTGACCGAATCCTCACTATTATGAGCGCCCAATTGGAGGGGTTACAGGACCGGCTCAACCCGGAACCTAGGTACCGCCCTCTTTTGGAGGCGGAGAAAAAAGAGCGATGCGGGCGAAGGGCATGGTGAGCGGACCGCCCCCGGCTGAGGCAGGGCCCAGTGCAGGGGCGATGCTGGTTGGGACGGACTTCCCGCCGCTTCCGAATGGAAGCGGGGTGCAGGGGGGTGATGGGGAAAGGGGGAGTTATAGTACGGTGGCGAAGAGGGGGAAGAAGAAGAAGGGGCAAGCTACTGTACCCCCCCCCCTCGGCGGCAAATACGCTGGCAGTGGCTGTTAGTAAGCCTCCGGCAAAGAAGGCGCCCCCGAAGCTGCCGTCGGTCCCCAAGACGGCGGCCGTTATTGTGCGCCTGCAGCCGGAGGCGGAGGCCAAGGGGGCGACTTACAAGGCGGTCCTCACCAAAGCGGCCGGGATCATTGTTCCGGCGCAGCTGGGGATTAGTGGATTGTCGATGCGCCCCACATCCACGGGGGCCAGAATTATTGAAATCCCCGGCCCCGAGGGTGCGGAACAGGCCAACAACCTGGCGGCCAAACTTAGGGAGGTGATTGGGGAGGTGGCAGACGTCACCAGGCCCGTCAAGAGGGCGGACGTCCGGGTCCTGGACCTGGATGACACAGTGGATAAGGACGGGCTGGTGGCGGCTCTGGCCAGTAGCGGCCAGTGCTCCCCTGGTCTAATCAGGGTAGGGGAACTGAAGCTTGGGTGGAGAGGGTCCTCTGCGTTTTGTCTCCTTGCCAGTGGAGGCAGCGCAGAGGATTGCGGAGGCGGGAAAGCTCCATGTTGGATGGAGCTTAGCTCGGGTGGTGCCCCTGGCGGATAAGCCACTCCGCTGTTTTAAGTGTATGGGGCTAGGGCACACCCGGGCACTCTGCCCCGAGAAGGAGGATAGGAGCGCCCTCTGCTATAGGTGTGGGGAGGAGGGGCATACGGCAGAAAGGTGCACTGCCAAGAAGATGCACTGCGCCGTATGCCACTCCAGGGGGGCAGCGTCCTCGGACCACCACATGGGGGGGGCAAGCTGCCGCCCCCCAATGAAAGGCAAAGGAAGGCCCCCAGCACCGGGGGCAAGGCCGGCGTCCCCTGGACAGGAGGTAACTAGTATGGACCAGTAATGGATAGGCCCCCCCCATACTAGTTACCTCCAGGGGAACCTCAACCACTCCGCTGCCGCACAGGACTTGTTTGTCCAAACGGTGGCGGAGTGGGGGGCGGATGTAGCCATCGTCGCGGAGCCGTACCATGTCCCCAGTATTCCAAGTTGGGCTGGGGACAGAGCGGGGCTTGCGGCGATCTACAGTCCGCGGGTGCCCCTCTCAGTTCTAGAGAGGGGCGATGGGTTCGTGGCCGCCGCCTGGGGGAAGTACGCACTAGTTGGTGTGTACTTCTCCCCCCAACCGAGCCTTCAGGGAGTTCGAGACCTTTTTGGACTCCCTGTTGGTGGCGGTCAGGCGGCTGGCGCCTCGTCCTGTGGTCCTGCTTGGCGACCTTAACGCCAAGTCCAGGGCCTGGGGCGAGGTGACCACGAACCCTAGAGGGCGGGCGGTTGAGGAGTGGACAGCCGAGGCCGGGCTGGTCCTCCTCAACCGAGGGACGGCGCAGATGTGCGTGCGATGGAACGGGGGGTCCATAGTGGACCTCTCGTTTGCGTCGCCGGCCGTCGCACGGCACGTCTGGGGGTGGCGTGTGAGGGAGGAGGTGGAGACGCTCTCGGACCATAAATATATATGGTTCGAGGTCTCCGCCTCCGATTCGGGAGGAGGAACACGCCGCCCAAGGGGAACGCCGTTCCCCCCCCCGCCGCTGGGCCCTCAGCCGGCTTGACCGGGAGCTGGCTGAGGAGGTGGCCATCGTCCAGAATTGGGGAATGGGACGATGGCCACGGGAGGAGGGAGTCGACGCGTCTGCACTCCGTCTGCGACATGCGCTGACGGAGATTTGCGACGCGTCGATGCCGCGGTGCACACGCCGCCCTACGAAGAGGGCGGTGTATTGGTGGTCTCCCGAATTAAACAACATACGGGAGGCCTGCACCGCGGCGAGGAGGGAGGTAGCCCGCGCCCGGAGAAGACGTACAAGGGACCCCGTGGAGGAGGCCCGACTGTGTGCTGCCTACGGGGACCTTAGGGAGTCCCTGAAGGCAGCGATTGGTCGGGCCAAGGATCTGGCCTGGGGGGAACTGCTCCAGTCGCTGGAGAGAAACCCGTGGGGACGCCCGTTCAAGGTCGCCCGGAAGAAATTCCGGGGCCAGGCGTCCCCGATAACGGAGTCTCTCCAGCCGGAAATACTGGAGAGGGTCGTGGAGGTCGTGGAGGCATTATTTCCCCACGACCCTCCAGGGTTCCTCCCGCCCAGGATGGCGCCGTTAGCTCCCGCCGAGGCGGGTGACGAGCCTCTCCCTCCCCATACCAGCGATGGGGAGATGGAGACGGTGGTACGTCGCCTGCGCGGGAGACGGAAGGCGCCAGGGCCAGACGGGGTCCCCCGGGGTGCGTCTTGGGCTTGGCCCTCCGGTACCTGGGGGGCAGAGTACGGGAGCTGTTCGACCGCTGCATAATGGTCGGACAGTTCCCTAGGCCCTGGAAGCAGGGCCGACTCTGCCTGATAGGTAAGGAGGGCCGCCCCCCGGACTGCCCGTCCGCGTATCGGCCCCTCGTAATGCTGGATGACGTCGGGAAGATGTTCGAGCGAATAATATCTTTCCGCGTCATCCAGCACATGAGGGACGTGGGGCCGGAGTTGGCGGACGCGCAGTTCGGGTTCCGGGCAGGACGCTCGACGATTGACGCCTTGGTGAGGCTGAAGAGGTGGTCGATGGAGGCCACCTCTCAGGGAGATAGGTTGTTGGCGGTGTCGCTCGACATCGCCAACGCCTTCAACAGCCTCCCGCACTCAGTGATAGTGGAGGCGCTCCGGTCATTTGGAGTGCCCCACTATCTGAGGGGGCTGTTGGAGGACTATCTCCGAGGGAGGGAGGTGTCCTGTGTGGACAGCCAAGGCGTCGTCGTCCAGCGTCCGGCGGGCTGCGGGGTTCCACAGGGGTCGGTGCTCGGACCGCTCCTGTGGAACGTGGGCTATGACTGGGTCGTCCGAGGCGCACTTCCGAGTGGGGTGCGCCTCATATGCTATGCGGACGACACCTTAGTCGTAGCCCGGGGGGGGAGGTGGGAGGAGGTGGAGCGCTTGGCCACGATGGGAGTCGCCCTGGTGGTCAAGCGCATCGAGATGCTCGGGCTCAGGGTAGCGGCCGAAAAGACCGAGGCCCTGCTGTTTCACGGGCCTCGGCATGGGCCGCCCCCTGGGGCGAGCATCTCGGTGGGGGGGCACCGGATCCGGGTTAAGGCCCAGATGAAGTATCTGGGCCTTACCCTGGACGGTAGATGGCGGTTCGAGTCCCACTTTAAGGGACTTGGACCGCGCATCGCCGGTGCCGCGGCGGCACTGGGGCGGCTCCTCCCGAATGTGGGGGGGCCTGGCCAGAGGTGCCGCCGGCTCCACGCAGGGGTCGTGCGCAGCATGGCCGTCTACGGGGCACCTGTGTGGGCGGACGCTCTCAACGCCCGTAATACCCGTGTGCTGCAGTCAGTGCAGCGCACGGTGGCGTTGAGAGCGATACGCGGTTACCGCACGGTGTCCGTGACGGCGGCCTGTGTGCTCGCCGGCTCCCTGCCGTGGGAGCGAGAAGCGGAGGTGCTCGCTGCCGTGTACCGGCACTCGGCAGCGAGGAGGGATGGTGGTGGGGTTCCGCTTGCACCCGGCTGAGGTGCGGAGAGTTAGGCTCGAGGAGAGGGAGCAGCAGTTGAGGAGGTGGGAGGAGGACCTGGTGGATGTGCGCTACGGACGGCCTACCGTAGACGCCATCCGCCCGGTCCTCCGGGAGTGGTTGAGGAGGGGGCACGGCTCCCTCACCTTCAGGCTTGTGCAGGTGCTGTCCGGACATGGCTGTTTCGGATGGTACCTGCACAAAATAGCCAGGAGGGAGCCGTTGCCAAGGTGCCACCACTGCGACGCGGCGGAGGACACGGCGCACCATACCCTCGCGGAGTGCGCCGCGTGGGAGGAGCCGCGTCGTGCAGTGGTGGCGGCGGTGGGGCCGGACCTCTCGCTGCCGACCGTTATCAGCGCTATGGTCGGCAGCGAGGAGGTCTGGGGGGTGGTTACCTCCTTCTGCGAGGAGGAAGTGATGTTGCAGAAGGAGGCGGCCGAGAGGGCCCGTGAAGAGGATCCTGGGGCGGATCCTCGGAGGCGCAAGAGGCCCAGGGGGCGGTGGGCACGCTACGTGCGGAGTTTCCTCCGCATGTAGGCGTGCCCCGGGGGGGGGGGGCAGCGTTGTGGCGTGTGCCGTTATGGGGGGGTCGTTTGTGTGTGGGTGGCTTGTGCCGTATTTCTTCTTTGTGTGTGTGTGTGCTCTGTTCTTGTTTCTTTCACTTCCTTCGCTCTCTTCAGGCATCCCTCTCCTTCCTACGTCTTGTCGACAAAGACAAGATGAGTGAAGGGGAGGGACCTACCTTTTCTTAAAGTAAGTGGCGGGCTTCTTCCCCTTTGTCCCTTTGCCCGCCACTGCTCTGTCCAACACTTCCCTTTTTCTTTTTACGGGGGGCGGGAACTCATCCTGCTCCCTGGAGGTTGGACTCCACGTCTTGCCTCTCCTGAGGCGGGCTAAGAGGTGGAGGGGAACTTTTCTCCTCCATCCCCACCGGGCCATTGCACTGACGGGCCGGGTGGGTTCGCTGCAGGGGGCGACGCGGTGCTTGCGAAAGCCACCCCGTGTCGCCCCCATCCCAAATGCAGCGGACGGCCCCGGGGGGTTTTAGTGGGTATTTCCGGACGACTCTCGTCCGGGTGAGTCCCACACTGGTGCGGAGCTCGTCACTCCGTGCCCCCTTATATATTGTATTTGGGGGACTTGATCCTCCAAATACAATAGATAAGGGTAGTGCGCAAATGCATTTCCCCCCGTCAAAAAAAAAAAAAAAAAAAAAAAAAAAAAAAAAAGGAGAGAAATTGTTGTAATTATGTAGTAGTTATAATAATAGATTGTTACTACAAAAAATGGGCTATTTTTCGAGTTGGGAACATGGAGTAACACAAGTAATTACCTCAAAAATTAGAGAGGTCAAAAACACGTTAATGATGATGAATGCAATAAAATTTCACTAAGTTCCAAAACTGTTAAAGTTATTTAACTATCCTTACCATTAAAACAGTTCGAAACTTGCTTATTGTTTCAAGATTTTTTTTAAATTGCATCTTTATTATTATATTAATGCACGTATTGAAATCGTTTTGAAGATGGATGCAATTAACTCTGTCGGTATGACGTAATACTCAGAGTAGTAGAGAATAATCATGACATGACTATTTCGAGCATTATCTAACACTATTATGCGAATAAATTTGAATGTCAATGCCGTTCTTTTGAAGTTCTCCTGAGTCCACGTCAAGCTGTCTCCTCTGTAAAACTAAAAGCTGGTTAATAATATGCTATAATTAATATTCTTATAACGTGCCCTCGTAACTCTTAATGCATTAAAATCTATTATGTTTTTTGTTACAAAATTGATGTTTTTTTTTCTTATCTAATCACATCTCATATGAAGTTAAGTGACCGAAGATAAAAATACTAACAAAAATTAACTTACCGCTGCGCAATGGTTTCGTAAATAATAAATTTATTTTCACCATAATCTCGAGTTTATTTTCATCAGAATCCATGTCAGTCGACGCGATTGCGAACACCATCGCTTGTTAAGCGGTTTACGGCCAGTTTAACATCGAATCTTAATTTTTAGACCAAGTTTAAATCGAGTTTTCTGGCTGAACTCTGACACTGTAGAGATTTTTTTTTAATTTCAGTAGCATTTTGAAACCGGCCATTAATCTTATCAATACAATTAAGTATACTCTGTTGTTCATTTACAGCGAGTTTCAATATCGATCTTTAAAAGTTAAGATAGAAATCAAACCAAAAATATGTTGATAATAACATATACAAATTTCGGATTTCAGTAGGTGAAACAAATTGAGATCGCATATTAAAACCGACAGTTAGAAGTCATAATTTTTCTTGTATCTAGTTTCTTTTTCTTCAAAAAAAGAATCATATTCTGCTTTTATGCTATTATACTTTTTGAGTCTTCACAAATGAATGTACTTACCATTAAAATCCATTGCACGCTTTATCGCAGAGAATTTTCGAAACATTCAATTACCATTGGAATCACTAATAACGGAAAACGTTTCTCTCGGTTTTCGGTTTTGTATCGTGTTTAATTTTACTGTTAAAACGAAACTAGTCGTGCGCTTTCTCTCAAGTTTGCGCGCTTATTAGAGCTTTCAACTATAGTGTTGCCGTACCATTGATCTAACCACAAATAATTTTGTTATAACCTCCAAACAATGAAATAACGAGCATCCTGATTATACTTTCATTTGTTTTTTTAATATAATCCACAATAAAAACAATAATTACCAAACAAGATGGCTGCTAAGTAACATATTTGTTTATTTATTTAGGTGCAGATAAAATAATTCATACCTATTTAATTTATTTAAAAGAATAACTGAGTGATCTTTACGGTGGTACAGTTTTACATTAATACAAAGTCAAGTATACATACAAAGAAAACAATATTTACAGTAATGCATAGTAGAGGAAATTGTCCAGGCAGTTAAATATTTCATAGGAAATAATCGTGACAAAAAAAAACCTGTTTCATACTAAAATATGCTGTAAATGTCATTTCAACTTGTGAATGAAATTGGGTACAAAATTTACCACACTAAAATCAAAATCAAAATTTATTTATTCAATTTAGGCACTAAGAAGGCGCTTATGAACGTCTAAACACTACCTACCACCGGTTCGGAAAACAACCCAGTCGAGAAGAGCCGGCAAGAAACTCGATCTGGTTCTATTTTTTTTTTTTTATAAATATAACATTTTTTTTCGTCATATAAAAAACTATACAATCGTTGTCTTAATAATGTTTGCGGAAGCACAGAGATGTGGGTTAATTCCAGACATCACTATCGTTCACGTAATGATCCACCCTGTAATAACCTTTTGAGGAGTTTTTGGCGGGATCTCAGTCTGACATGTAGCAATTGTTTTCTTTAATTCATTAAACTTGTGTACTTGACTCTATATCATGTAATCTTGGTGGCGTTTTGTGTGAAATAGTTTAGTTATTGTGTTCAAGTTAAGTTTATTATAGAAGACAACGCGTAGCATACATTCTGAGGTGCCGACAAAGCTCCATGGAAAGTTCGAGCAGGATAGGCCACCGTTCTGTTGGAGCTTGGTAACGCTGATACAAGATTGAAAATCTTACCTACATGACATTGGCACAAATTGTGTGTACACACAGATTGCCATTAACTAAGAAGAAGAAGAAGAACCTTTTGAGGTAATGACTCTCCACTCTTGATAATATCCACATTTAAAATGTCAGTGGTCCGGAGACGGAGGCGTAAGACCATTGACCCCCCACTTTCGCTGTTCTCGGACCCCCTTCCCCCTGGTATAACCTTTTACAGCTAATTGCAAGGCGGCTGACCGTACATCGAGACGTAGGCTTTGCTTTACTGACTTAGAACTGGTTTTAATCGTCCATCCTGTACATTTTACTATGGGGATAGTTTCACTTTTAATGTAACTCGTTCTCGTTCCGTTTCTGTTTCCTTACTGTTATGCATGTTATTAAAATGTTTAATGTAAGTTGTTAGTTAGTCAACAGTGAATTGGAGTTTTTTATGAAGTAAACTTATCCGAGTATAGTTGGAGAGATCAGAGTTTAATGTTACAACGACGCCTAATAAAGTCATCTTACATCGATGTAAAGGCCAATGATGATGATGATAGTTGGAAATCATTTTAGATTGCCTAATTCGATAAAGGATGATTCGAATTAAAAAATGTCTCCATTATAGCTTCCTTCTTTTTCTTAAGTTTATCTGTCTAAGTAACATTTCATTGTAAAATTTCAGATTGACGGAAACCGACGACTTGATGATTTACTAACAGTACAGATATAAAACAGTTTTTTTTTTGTAACTAATGCTGTTGACCGGAAGCGCCTTTACAGCTTCACCGTGGGTCAAAACAGATAATACAGCCAAGCCAAACATAATGAGAATCATTTATTATTATGGATTCGCCGGATATGGTGTAGACCAAAGACCAAAAATAAAGCTAGTAAACTATAGTCTAAAAGATAGTGCGAATGTTCAGATCAATTAAGTTTACTTCAAAGGAAAAATGTATGCGATTTTTTTTAAACTTACCTTTTTTAATGTGTAAAAAAAACCTTTTTACCCATAAATATAAGACAATAGAAAGACAATAGGAAAACAATTGAAAGCCGGCGTAAACGCCAGGTAAGTGCTCAAGGAGTTAAAGACTAACTAAAATAATTACGATTAATAGGGATTACAAAGTATTTTGTAAAATAGGCTTACCTTTACACGTTGCGTGTCGCATATTATTTAATTTGATTTTATCCAGACCCGTCTTATGTTCACTAAAGGTGTCATAACATTCAGAAGGTGAACATTTGATGAGTGTTTTAACAATATTATGATTAAAAACACCAAGAAATACTTCATTGTAGCCACAGACGAAATCTTCAAAAAGGTTTGACAATTTCAAGAATATTCTTGTCTATGTCTATTAGTGCTTAAGATTATCACGTCAACTATTATTTTGTATCAAAATAACATGAGGGTTTCGCAAAGGTAGTAAAATAACAAATTGACCCTAGTACGTATCGAATCTGATCTCCTTCGGCTCATCATCCTGAGTACTAAGGAACCTATATGGTAACTAAATATTTATAAATTATAGACACGCATGTAGAACTAATTGGCTTGTCTAATTATTGCGTCCCAGTTTCGACAGACTTCTTTCATCCAAAAAAACGCGAAACATTCAATATTGGTGTAACTTAAATAAATATCTCTCAACCTTTTTAGGTTATGTGGATAATAATTTTTAAAGGAGACTAAAAAGAAAGAAATTAAAATCTTCAAAATAACCACAAGTTTAACTATGGTCAATATAATATTTTTAACATTTATTTTATGGTAATTATCTTATTTACACAATCGATTCAGTATATGTTGCAAAGTATTCAGTTAGTGGCAAATAAAAACAAAGTTTAATAAACAACAAACTAAAATTTTTACACAATTTATTATATTTATTAAAGCAACTTTTATGTTCTACATATATTAGGAACTGCCTATATCATGTGATGTTTTAACAACTTTTTAACTTCCTGTCCCCCCTATTTTTTGGTAAAAATATTTTATAAATTTTTATGTAATTATTGTATCATTTGACTTTATTATTTGCGACTGCATTATTATCAAAAACTAAGATAAGAAAATAAAATAACAGACGTAGAGGGCCAATAACTTGTACACAGCTTAAGCATTGGCATTTAACCTGGCAATGCAGCTGGTCTTTTGGGGGAACCTTACCGTCTGGTGGCGAGCTGGACGGAATACATTATTTATAGTTATTTTTTGTAATAATGATTATGTAGAAATATTAAACAGTTACCTATTTAATTTTATTATAAATAATATTTTAAGATGTAGCTATCAGTGGTATTTTATTTATTCTCAAATTATCATAATATAACATTATATATATATTTTTTAATAACAGCAGCATTGGAACAAAATTCGCAAGGGTTCTGTGTTTACTGAAGTGTCAAATTCCCCTTAAGTTAAAGGAAATATATATATTATAGGGTTATTTTTTAATAAGTAAAAAGATGGATCACGGTATTACAGAATATAAAATTACATTGGAACGTGATACAGATACCTAATGCCTAGAAATTTATAATTAAAAAGACATGTACCTATAAAGTTTTTAATATTTTGCAACTTTTAGTTTTCCAACAGACATAAGCATAATGACACGATAAGTAAGTGTATATCCAGACGTACCTAAAGGTGATTAAACTAGGTGATTAGTCCATTCAACGGAAAGACGTACACTGCTTTACATAGGCGTACTCCTCCATAGATCTCCACAACAACCGGTCTTGCACCACTCGCAACCAGCGCACTCTCACTTCTTTCACCAGGTTATCAGTCAAGGTGCGTGGAACCCATTCAATAACTCGTTGGCCCCATCGGACATTAGTTCTACGTGCAATATTCCCAGCCCAGAATTATTTGGGCAATGTCGGTTCCTTTGCTTCTTCTGCGAATCTCTTCATTTCTGATTCGATAACCCAATGATACTCCAAGCATAGCCTTCTCCATTGCCCTTTGACTAACTTTTAGCTTTCTAATTAGGGTCATTGCATGCAACCACGTCTCAGTGTCATCACTGGCAGCACACACTGGTCAAAGATTTTTGTCTTGAGATACTGCGGTATTTTGGACGAAAAGATTCTGCGTAGCTTTCCGAACGCGGCCCGGCCGAGCTGTATTCAGTTAGTGCTGGTGATGTGGTGGTAATGTAAACCGGTATAATCATGAAGACAGTCAATAGATTCTCATCATTATTGCGGTCGTCATGGTTCTTGGTCTGTACTTTATTTAACATGAGATGAAAAAAGTAAATACGATACGCTTAAAAAAATGTCGGTAAGGGTAATTGACATTCCAACTTGTTGTTTACAAGCTTTGATTAAAGTACGTCTTAAGCATACAAATTGCTCGAAAGAGCTGTTCACGTTACCGACAAATTAAGTCATAATATAAGTAACAGTAATTTTATTGCTCAAGAACATAAAGAGCCATTAGTTAGAATGACTTTAGCAAGTTCCATCGGATTATGTTTATCCCCTTCACTCGCGCATACAATAAATAAAAATTTCAACCATATTTTACAATTATAGATCTTAAATATCGTATTTTTTTTATTAATTATGATATAACATCGTCAAACTACACACAAACAACATCACGACGTAGACTTTGAACACCATAGAACAACTCCTTTGAAGTTCTTTTGAATGTTAAAAAAATATTCATTACGAAATGTTCTAATAAAATTTAAAATAAAATGTAAAATCAATCAATGTCATAAACCTTTGTCAATTAACTGATATTAGAACAATTAGTAAGAAATCTGTTTATAAATTATTCGCTTTAAACGTTTTATTGAATGACCAACATATAAAAGTAAACGAGAAGTAATTCGAACTAATAAGAAAATAATTGCTTGTACTAGAAACTCCGACAATGATAGTAACAATTCTCTTCAATCTAGTTGTGTAACCCGCCATAGTAAACATTGTAAATTTGCACCAACTTCTCATAGTATCGAGTGTCCATTGTATGCTAGCTAATAATATGATGTATCACTTCGTGGTACGTGTGGCGTAGGTTTTGTAACGGATTTCTCAAGTGTACATGTAAAATTCTATTGCCAAACTTTAAATATTCGTGCAAGGTTTTATTTTGTTAAGCAATAATAAGATATTATTTGAATTTTAATTGTAAACACTTTTACCCGAAAATTATTTGCTGTATTCATTCATACTCATCCTTGATTTGCAAGCGATTGTGTAAACTTCAAAATAGATTCAAACTTTTCAAATACCTATAATCTTATTGACTATTTTATATGTTTATAGGTTTAACGCTGTACGGTGCTTGCTTGATTGATTTTTAACCCTGAGAGTGATAGTTAATCAGACGAACACTATTAGAAAACACCACGGTATAGTTTCCACACGGTGTATTCCATTACCAAAAGCTCAGACTTGTTATAGAATACGATAGGAGGATTTGAAGCTGAGTCCATCGACGGGGAATCTGACCACATTACCACTGAGAATTGTTTTGCAATTTGGGTAACTTCAAACTCTTCTATAAGTCGCTTAAAAATGTCCTTTGAGTTTTGAAATCAAAACTAACATTTGCTAATTTTTGAATTTAGATTTATTACGTTTCTTTTCTTCATAAAAACATCAAGTAAATTGTTTCGTTGGATGACTTTCAGAAAATCTAAAATTGATAAAGGTGAAATTAAAACAATGCATATACGTATTTAAAAGGAATCGAGATGCAACGAGCTCGTATTTACGTAACGAATCGATTTACTACAAAGGAAGGAAACCTTATAGGTGACGATTCTTACCGTCCTCACGCGGCTGGCAGGCTTCCTATATTGTAATATGAAACTTAAATATAACGTTATCGTACACTTGCTCGCATGCATGCATGCAATACTCGTCGTATCGTTTACGTTTTAACTAAATTTAGTTTGATTATATGCGTCATAGCGGCTTAGCTTCCCTTTCGTTATGAAATCTGTCAACCAGATGTTCTTCGATTCGGTGTGTGAATTGGAAATCCTTACTGAACTTCGATACATTTAGTGGTATTTTCACAACCATATTATTCGTGGTGTTTGCTGATTGCGTAATGTACATGTTATAATCCTTTGTCTAGCAAATAAAAAAAAACTGTTCCTCATTGAAAACATAACTTGTATTTTAGATTACCAACTCGCTTCGTGGCTCAATCAAGATCGGTGAAGCTGTGAAGGCCTTTCCCTGTCAACAACATTAGCTAGTTAAAAAAATCACAACCGCCAATTTTTTTTTTGTTCCGAAATCTCTTTCGTCACATTGTTGGAAATCTAAATTGAGCTATTATGAGCTAATCAAAAACATGTATTAAACAAATAATTTTTTAAACATCTTTTATGATAGTTTACGAAATGTTTTATATTTTATAATATACGAATTTTAGTTTCGAACAAATTATATTGTACTATTGACGAATAACAAATGGAAATATTAGAACAATGCAATATTCGTTTAGACTGAGCATATGAACTCAGTAAAGCTAACACACGTAATAATTCAAGTAATTAAAAACAAACTCAGCAATAAAATAAAGATTATCTGAGTACTTACTATCTGATTAGCTGGAATTAATTAAAACGAATATATGTTGTTAAGCTTAAACTGTTATCCCGACAAGTTAGCCCAAAAAATAAGAGAAAAAGTTACAAGACAATTTTGCGATGATATGCAATTTTTTTTCTGACCTGTTTTTATGAAAAAAAACTTGCCGTTTGGGTAATCAACAGTAAAACCTATGTTTACGAACTTTGACATTGTATTTTTTTTTTTTACATTTGCGGGATCGATGGGACTTTCACGTTTTATTTATAAAGATGTTCCGAACATTCGTTCCTATTTATAGCTCTATGCTAATTTATTACTGCTGGTCCTGTGTATACCAACTGTTCGGTTATTAAACATCGTCCAGCACTTGTTTGAAATAACAAAACCTCAGGATTGTCCTTCATAAAATATTACTTCAATATTTATTCATTTAAGGTTGTCTGTCCGTAGGCAGATAGTATATATTTAAGACATTCGCGCACTTGTGTGGTATTTGACATTAATTTCAAGGTTCAGTTCAATCATATTAGTTATTCAATAAAATTGTTTATTGATAAATCATATTTATTATAGGGCTTTTAAATGGAAGTTCATTTGTTTATTGGATCAACTTTCATTATATTTTATTGTATTTTTATCGTTACTACTAGACTTTCCATAATATGATCAAAATCCATACCTCAAGTACACTTCTATGTCCTTCTGTAGACTACAATTAAATTACTTTAATCGTTTCCCAGCGCTGTACTTTCGAAAAAGAACAATTGATTATAAATATGTGCAAGTATAAACAAATGGTCGATATACTTAATTCAGCTGAGCTAGTTAGTGTTACAAAGTTGTAAGTTGCATCTCTATTAATTTAAATCGCTCTAATGTTTTAATTTAATATTATTAACTTGAAATAATTTGTAGAGATTCACAGATGAATGTGGTAAACACAACCGAACAAGTTTTTCATTCACAAACAGTTGTCGACAACGAGCGTGACTTATCAATCGTCGAGTAATGTCGAAACACGCCTAATAAGGTCAAGACTAATAAAGACTAAACCGTGCGTTCACAGTGATTTTACAAATAAATAAATATAATTGATTTATTGTGCCATTGTAGGATAATCCGTTAATTCCCCACATTACTACTTCCACCTAGAATCATTTGATAAGTGTTCATTCTCTCCGTAACAAAGTAATCATTTTTAGTACCATTGCTATTAAATTAGGTCTTTAGGTCTCTTAGGTATCTATCTTAGGTATCTTAGGTCATTACAAACATCTGTCTGTGTGTCTGTTATTGCATTTATAACTCGAGTACAACTGTACCGATATATAAACCTTCCTTGTTGAAATATCTAACGGAGGGCAAAAGCTGCATCAAAATCCTATGCGAGGATAAACAGACAAACACTGAAAGCGACTTATTTTTAAATTATACGTATATGAATTTATAAACTTGATCTAAAAACTGAAATAAGAAAAAAACATTAAAATTATATTAGTTTGAGAGAAAGTAAATATTTCTATACAATTTACCATGGGGAGGGTTCCGAGGAATTGTTGGGATTAATATCTGCTGTTTCCACCACCGTACAACGCGCTATAAACTTAAATTCCACCCTCACCATCTGGATGTATGACGATACACGACGGTACGATCTTGTGGAACCAACTTGCGTCGACGGTATTTCCAGACCGGTACGACTTGAGAACTTTTAACAAGAGAGCCGGCTTTAGGCCGGCAACGCATCTAGGAATCCTCTGGTGTTGTGGGTGTTCATGGGCGGCGGTGATCACTTACCATCCGTTCCCGTCTGTTCGTTTGCCCCCTATTCAATAAAAAAGCCAAAAGGTAAATGTATTTATCGGAATAACAAAAACAAAAAAGTGACATCTATTTATTATATAATTACTAACAGACTATAATTACAAGTGAATAATACTGCATCAAGAATTCTTCCTACTAATTAAAACAACTGTGTGTACACAATTCTACCGTAGATCAATTATACTAGACGTTGATATCATGGACGTTATATAAAATGGTAGCTATTTTGCGAGAACTGTCAAAGGAGTTTTTGTAACACCTTAAATATTCAATACACTACATACAATACACAAATACTCAATGCACAATAATCAAACAATATGTCGTGAAACGCCACCAAAATTACATAATAATAACGCAAATTGAAAAATAAAAAATTAAACCTATGGTATACTCAAAATATCCCCAAAAACACGCATGAAGACTGGTAGGTATATTGAAAACTTATCTCGTGAAAATACAAAAATACGAAACTCTGGGGAATCTGCATTTGGATGACAAAAGTTATATAATGTCTTAGATTTTTAAAAAGGCATCTTTTTATCTGTATTTTTAATTTGTAAATGTACTCTTATGTATAAGTTTGAATAAGTGGTGTTTTTTTTTTTTTTATAAGACCTAGGCTCCCCTGATAACATTTGGTTCATTCTTTGCGCTCACTCAGTCCGCCCCTTGATAAAGCTCATTGCTTCATTGGTTAGGAATTCGTAATTACACAATATTTGCTAAGCCTGAAGTCGTGATCGACCTCTTGCAATAATATATGTGTAAAATCTATAATCACCACAATTACTTGTGTTTCCCTTAATGGTGTTTATAATATAACATAGTTTGAGCCTTAACACGAACTAACGATTTGTATACGATTACTAACTAAAAGTTTATAAAGATAGAAGTTTCTAAATAGTTTTATTAGGACAGTTTTAGGTGTCCTAATTATTGCAGATGGATATGGACCTACCATCGATTTAATTAATTCTACAAGTCACTAATTAGTAGTTATTCCGATTAAATGGAACCACACTCGAATCGTTCTGTTATATGGGAATCTGTGATTAGCTTTTAAAAAAAAAAAACAGTTTCACACACTGGAATGTTATTTTATTTTAATTAGATGCGGTTAACTATAAATTAAGTATGATTATAATTATGCGGAGGATTACAAGAGAACCGCAGTGGCCTCTGTATGGACGAGGACTGGGTGACTCTCCGGATTCAACGGAGAGAGCCTAATGGACAATAATGCTGACGGAACTAGGATTAGGGCGGCGTAGGCATTACGCTTTGCACTCCAGGGGTATAACAGTTCGCTCATTTTGCTTTCCAATAATCCAGATTTAATTTTAAAACATTCAGAAGAATCAATTAATTCATCACGGATTAACATCACATGCGATTATTCAATGATAGTCAAAAAAGGTTTAAACATATTATTACAATTTTCCACAGCTTATTTGTGTGAATTCGGATTTTCAGCATTAGCCAACATTAAAACTAAAAAAAGGTCAAGATTGTTAAATGTAGAAGACGATATGAGAGTAGCATTGTCATTTTTACGACCAAATATAAATGAAATTATCAAAAAACATCAAGCTCAAATTTCGCATTAAAAATATTTTTATTTTTAGTAAGTAAATAATTTTTATCTTTTTCTTTGTGTGCCGCCAAATTTTGAAATCGTTAAATATGTGCCGCAACAAAAAAAAAGGTTGAGAATCAATGCTATAGATGATACGTTTGCGGCAGAGGATACTTATATTTAACAGGAGCAAAACCGCGGAGCACAGTTTAAATAAAAATACAGAGGATATATGAATCAACGTCTATTTAATCTGTGTCACCCGCATCCAGATGTTACGGGATCCGCTTACAGAAATGCATAAGAGGTTATTGTTGGTACGGTGTCGGCTGCTTAGGCCGGATATCATGTGCATATCTTAATAGAACTCTCTTCATATGTTCATTAATTTACTTTATACTGTACAAGTTTAGCGTTCGACGACAATCTCACCTGATGTTAACAGGGCCGTAGCTAGAGTTGAATAGAACGTAGGGCAGCTGTAGTTATAGGCATAGTGGAATAAAGAGTCCTTTTATCTTTTTTTTTCTATGTAATTCTATGAATATAGCTTAATGCTTATGAAATAGTGTAATCTATATATATAGCAAAGTTTGTTTTCTTTGTCCGAGGTAAACTCGAAAACTACTGGACCGATCAGCGTGAAACCACAACCATTCGACGCGGGATTAATCGTAGATAGTTTACATATTTTTCTAATTCTATGAGCGCTTTGCCATGTTTAAACAATTTGTTTGTTTATTAACTAATTTGCTCCTGGGGTTCCTTTGACGCACCATCACCTCAAAACTACTGAACACATCGGGATAGGACTAATACCTTTCAACCCAGTATTTTTCGTAGACAGGTATTTTTTTTAGATTCCACCGATCCTCTCTCTTTTTTTTCGATTCACTCTTTTGTACATTTTCCACTTCAATTTACGCTTATATACATTTTTTCCCCTAATAAAAACAAAATACAAAATACATTCATTCATTTGTTTTTTTTTTTTAAATTAGCTATAAATGGAACGTCATATGCACAGAACATATGAAACGCGGGCGGAGCCGCGGGCACCAGCTAGTCTACGTATAAAAACGTACCACTATGGCGGAAGTACACTGTAATCACAATCCAGTCGGATTCAATTGCCTTAACACGCCGTAATATTTTATATTGAGATCAATCATTTTGTCTTCACATCTACGCAAGGTAATTTTAGAGAGAGACATGGTAGTCGTCAGGCCAATCCAAGAGCGACAACAACAGCCACACAACGAAATAATTCAATCGGTGGAGTAGGTTTTGTAGCACCCTAGTTTCTTGAGACGCGTTTACGTGCGAGTTCTTCGAAAGTTAAAATAGGGCTGTGGTATTTTAAGATAGGGGATTGCCACACCCGCGTCTGGGGCCATAGATCTTAATTGATAATATGTCAGAACACAATCAGCGTGGAAAAGATATGAAGTATGTAATACGAAAAGTGAGGTTGAAATATATAATATGTTAGGTTTGTTGATGATCCCGAATAAACATGCGGTCTAGATTCTTTGGAGTTTCGCAAAAACTTCAGATATTAAGGTGTCTTGTACCGCATATACAATGGGGAGTGCTCAGGGGAAGTTTTCGATATGGTACCCTCGTCGCCATTCCAAACCCGTACACTCCGCCTTTGGCTAGACGCTCATCACAACACCCTTAAACCTAGACGTAAAGCCACTACTCTAAGATACTCCAGGAACTTTTTATCACGTGCGCTAGAATTGTGAAATGGGTTACCCAGCACAGTCTTATTTATCCCAAGACTACGACATTCGACTCTTCAAAAAAGGTCTTAAAACGCTCTCCAAGGTCGACAACGCATCGGTAATATTCCTAGTGTTGTAGTTGTCTATAGGTGACGGTAACCATTTACCATCACATGGGCCGTCTGCCTGTTCGCCGTCAATTCATATAAAAAAAAGTAAAAAAAATATAGACACAATATACCGCATGCAGGTGAAGTTAAGTTAGCACAGTATTAATAACTAAAAGAAACGCCATACACGAATCAATAACAACTCACCTGTTTGCTCGACCTGAAAAATTACATACAAGGCTTCATATTGTGTCCACAACCAAACGTACCGCTCGATAGTTAAGCGCATGAAGCAAGGCCTGCTGACCCAAATTCCGGTCTAATTGGATGGGTAGAGACGGACCAGGGTTACCAGCTAGAGTGTTGTACCCGTAAACTGGGGATCTACAGAAGATAATTGGCTATGTTGTGTAAAAGTTAGACTGGATTTAAGTACTCAGTATATTATGGATGTCAGTTTACGAAAAAAAAATCATTAATGATATAGCCCAATACCATTTCATATTGTGAAAATGAATCGATTTAAAAATATCAGTTGTAAATATTTATCCCAGGCAGCGATAAAACAGCTTATTAAAAGAGCTATCCAAATAAAAAGGAAATAAAGCTTTAACTTAATACAATATGACATCAAAATCTATACAGCCGTTTCTGAGAAACCAATTACATTATAAATATGTTTATCTGGGATATAAAAGATCAAAAATTTGGCAACCCTGAAAAACCTATATTGTTGTCACGGTGCCGTTCTTTGTATTGTGTTGTTAAGCGAGTATCTTTGTTAACCACCTCAAGGTCACTGGGAAATCAGGTTAATCCATACTAATCAGTGTAAACAGAAATTATTTCATTCGACATTTTAAAACGATTCTACAATAGGTTTTTCGTAATTTAAGAGAAGTAACAGCTAGTATGCGGATCCACTTGATGTTAAGTCGCCATTAGATTGCACAGTCTCCTTATAAGCGATAGTAACCAGGACTACCACCCTAGTCGACACAAATTAATACATAGCTTGCGGCTTTTTATAACCAGCTCATTTTGTAACGTACAACATTCCGTGCAATGTATTCGCTCCCGAATATAACACGACACAAAAATTATATAAAAGCACTAGCAAAAGTAGTAAATACGATCCACTACGTAATTCTTGCCTGTCATTATTTCATATGAAGAAAAAACTCAAAATAAAAAGATTTATTTATCACGATCTAGGTTTGTTTAGGGGACGCTTCGCTCGTGACTTGTAAGGTAATATTACTCTATGTAATAATAAACTCTTTACTAAAACCAGGACAAACAATTCATATGACTAGATACAATAAATAGTGCTAATTGGTTCAGTTAAAAATCACAGTTAAAAATTCACTAATATACAGACATACAGGCATAAAGGCTGTCCTACAATAAATACAGTGAATGAACGGTGCAACATATTTCTATAATTTCAAAACTTTTTTATAGTTTTAATTTTTCATCCTTCCCAAATTATGATGCTAATAAATCTCACTAAATTATTTAAGTAGTGCGCACGTACACAAAAAACAAGTCATAAATTAAATAAAAGTAACTCTGTTCTATTATATAGAGGTACCATTAAAATAATAAATTTCATCGAATTACTCGTTATCCACGTAAACAACTTCACAAACCGATAATATATTTAAATAAAAGAACTAAAGAGATTATCTTTGTAAAGAATTCGGTCAGGTAGTCTCTCTGTGGGTTACTTCCAAGGACCGAGTTTCATGTTTTCGACTAAGCAGTGTGTATTGTGGCGTGTCATGGCCGACGTCGAATCAAACGTCACGCTTAGAATTGCCTCAACGGCCGCAAGCGATGCGCGCGTCACTCCGCGGTTCTGTTCGACTTTTAAAAAAATTACCACACACCGAGAAAAACTTATTATAAGGTTATTAATAAAAAACTATAAACACATACTTTGTGATGTGATTCAATGTTCTTGTGATATGCCTGTAGTGAGAGTTCTGTGTTTCGATGTGGATTTATATATTTTACTATTAAAATAAGGTAATATTTACGATTGTTTTTTTATATTTGTGTATAGAAGCAGAGTTTATTTACTTATAAAAAAAAAAGAAATACCTTTAAGATATGTTCATTAGTATTTAAGAATAAAAATAAAAATTTGATGCACATATTTTTAAATGCATTTTGAAAGTAGAACCATTAAAAGGGTTCGTTTTCTCTATTTAGCAATTTGCATTCGATTGTATCGATAAAGCCAATTATTTTACTTTGTACAAGTTTTTTTTAAACTACATAATTCGCTCTTTATCCGTCAGGGTTTTGAGAAAACTGAAAAATGGTATTTTTTAAATAATTTCTTATAAAATTAAGCACATGTCAATAAAACTGACAATTCAATCGTTCTTTTTTTACAATTTCTTGTGTTTTATTTTTTTATCCGGAAAACTAATTATATTCGTAAATAGCTTAAGTTATGCGGAGTAACTTCAGCTATATGCCAGAAGTGTCCCGTCACAATTGGTCTATCCGTTCCGTTGATTAGACGAAATAAACATACAGACAAAATGTTTAAAATTGTGTCTTTGGTAAAGGTGTCGTACTCATATGTACATTGATATGTATAGAGTAAAAATTTGCTATTTTGACATTACAAACAGACAATTGAAATTTATCTGTACTTCTATACTAATAAATAAAATTGTAGTAAATACGTATGAATTTATATACAATACCTATGCCAAAAATACAATTTTTAAAATTTTTGTCTGTCTGTTTATTCCGGGTAATCTCCGGAACGGCTGGACGGATTTTGGTAGATAGTGATTTGGTAGATTTTTTTGGTAGATAGCTGAAGTTACTCTGGGTAACTTAAAAGTACTTTTAATTTTTGAAAAAATTAGGGTTCCGCGTAAAAAATATAAAACTAATAAAAATTGAATAAAATCCGATTCACTGCACAATTCTACGGGCAAGTGCTTGAGTTTATGAGAAATACTTTTACTTCATATTACTTTAAAAAAATATTAGGGCGTCTGTATAAAAAAAGTATGACGCAACGAAGAAAATATGTAACGCGGGCGAAGCCGCGGAAACACAGCTAGTTTATTAATACAGATATAGGTTAGAGATATAATTTAACGATTTATCCATAATCCATACCATGTAGGGGTCAGTGGTATCGGACTTTAATATCACTTTAATAAATGGCGAGAAAAATGCGACGGAATTAGGTAAAGTATTAATAATACTAATAATCGCTTAGTAAGTTGGCATTTTCTAATTCGTCGTCAATCGATTGTGTTTCGGCAGCTTAACCTTTATTCTAATGTTAACATATTTCGCATTTGTCAATCGTCCCTTAACGTTAGGTGAAATTGTACTCTATAGTCACAAATAATTCGATAAGGAAATATGTATATTATTTATTTATTATTAACTATTTAATATTAATATTATAATTAATATTAATTAATTATTTAATATTAACCCACATCCCTGTGCTTCCACTAACATTATTAAGACGACGATTTGTATAGTTTTTCATATGACAAAATTTTTTTTATATTTATAAAAAAAAAAGAACCAGATCGATTTTCTTGCCTGCGCTCTTCTCGACTGGGTTGTTTTCCGAACCGGTGGTAGTGTTTTAGATGTTCATAAGCGCCTTCATAGGGCCTAAATTGAATAAATAAATTTTGATTTTGATTTTGATTTTTTTTTATATATTTAAGTAGTTCGTCTATTAAGTATTTCAAAACCCATCCACATTAATTACTACAAAAAATAAAACTATGCAATAAAAATTAATGACGTATATCTGAACTAATTATAATTATGAATATTAATGCTATGCGATAGTTGCTAAGAAAAAAAGTAGCGCTTATTAAGCAATTTTATAGCTATTTACATAGCGTTTTACAAAATAGTTTCTTTACGTACAGAAATGAGTCGAGCAGTTCTATATCTGCAAGTGTAATGAAATTAATTCAAGATGGAGATAAGAAACGTCAATATTTATGCATAGGATGAAATGCAAGTACTTAACTTAAATTTTAATAATACATTCTATTCTTCTACATATTCTAGTCTAGAATTAAGAGGACTTGCGGTCGGAAATGTAGGTATTTCAGAAATCTATCGCTATCGCATTGCATCCCAAAGAATAATTATAAATACGAAAGGAATAACTGCAGCTTGGGCCGATTTTACATGTGCAAAATGGACGAAAACATTACTTCGTAGTACCCTGTTTCTTTCGACAAAACTAAACCGCTACTTTTTAAAATTTTATCTATCGAATTCCTTTAAAGAACATCTGAAAATGACGATAAAATTCGAGCATTTTTTTCATTTTCAAAGGCTCCTAGTTTCTACAATAACTAATTTATGGAAAAAATCAAAACGTACAGACGCGTCGGTGGTGGATATATATTATTTAGTATAAAAAATTTAACATAATGCTCTTATGCAGAGAGGAAACAGGGGACTACGTTTGTATGAAGTTAATGCCGCTAGGATATCCTCTTAAGAAGTAATAATGTGTTAGACCTATAAATGTTAAAAAACTTACGTAGTTCATGGTTGTCCCAATCTGAAATAGCTAATTGTCTTCATGCATTCAAAAATTATTGTCACATATTCAGTTGCACTTTTTGCAAAAAAAAAAATAGGTAACTGATAACGAATTTTAAAAAGTAACTAAAAAATAGAATCATTTTAGTTTTTTTATTCGAATACACACCGTATGTGTTTAACGTTTTAGATAGTCTTACCTGTGTAGAGTCACGCCGGTTCCCGGGTATTAAGCCACGAGGAACTGGTTCTGGATTGGACGCTACCGAAACACACCTATTTGCTACTCGGAGTCGGATTTTCCAACTATAAATGGTACGTAACCCGATCGGTGTTAGAAGAGGCGCTACCACCATACTATGGTTTTATCATGATGTTTTTCTTTACTGAAAGCTCAGACAGTTGGAATCGAATCTACATCGACTAGACGTGATATTCTCAAGACTACTAATGGGCTATCATTGTAGTGAGATATCCATTGTATTTATTTTTTTGTTGAGCGTGCGATGATTAAACCGAAAACGGCACCGTGACCTTGACTCGTCGTTATCATGTAACAATTTCCGGAATTAAATTAGACTATACCTGAATTAATAGATAATTAGTTTAACATTTTTAAAGATACTATGTACTAAAGATAAACAATTTAATTCACTTCGTGTGAATTAGAAGTAAAATCTTCAAAAAACGTATAATACATACACGTATTCAAAACACCACGGTTGTTGTGATGCCTTTTCCCAAGCTTTGTAGTATGCATGCGCGTACAAACCACGTACTGTCGCTTTTTCGTTTCATCGACTTTCAAATCACAACGATGCTAAAGAAGCATGCGCGCATTTCGAGTCGCATCGGCGGTGTAGGTATTTTTGCGAGTTCAATATTATTCGTTGTTATAATTTGGTAGGTGTTTAAAACTTCGAATAATTACATTGTAAAACGCACTCTTAAGTGAAAAAATTTGTTACCCACTCTGAGAGACACGCGGATAGGCCCATCAAGCTAACAACGCTCTCAAAAATTTGATGTGCAAATATGACCTTCATCAGAAACGTCCTGTCGTTTTTTCGTTTCATGGACTTTCAAATCACAACGATGCTAGCGAAGTTTTCACTTCAAACAGTATCCGTGATTTTGGTAGCGTGGGGGGTTAGTCTTAAAGTCTAACCTCTCCGCGTATTACCAGGAAGCAAAGGGTAAAGGGGGCAAAAAAAAAGCATGTCGTTAATGAAAATAAGAGATAAATAATTCAGCGAGAAAAATATAATAAAACCAACAAAATAAATACATACGAGTACATAATTTGCCCAGTAGTTGGTATTGAAAATCGCTTATGAACGTTAAAAATCGTTCGAGTTCGAAAAATTATCAACTTGAGAAAAGACAGAAAAAGCTTAATCTGTTTTTTTTTTTTTTAATTTTACATTTAAAATGTTGTGAAACGTTAAAAAACGGTTTTAGCGCAAGCTCAGAGTTGAAGTCATTTCCAAACATCACTATCGTTTACGTAATGATCCATCCTCTAATAACCTTTGTTCATTAAAAACCTGCATGGCATAAAGCATGGTGACATTATCAGGTAAATCGGTAATGTGCTTTGGTAACCATACGGTAGAACCTGGCACTATTACCTAAAACGCTTTTATTAGACTTTCTAAGCATGAGACGGCTAATTTGTGATTATTTCTGGTCTTAAAATTAAGCCGGTCGTTTACTATAGTATTGCTATTTGTAATAAATTAACCTATAATATACGTTATCTATGTTAAAATAAAAAAAAATACGTATTTTCAATATAAGAATGTCAAGACACTATCACGATGCGGAACGTAAAACAATCCAGTGTTAGTTGTATTGTGTTTTCAACTGATTTCATTTAACAATATTTCTTTCTTTTTATTTAATTTCAGTAGTTGGTTAAAAAAAAATAGCTTTTTATTATACTTGACCTTAGAACTTAAAACTAACTTAAAATTTACTACAGTCCTTTCCGTGAGGATATAATTATACTTTGTAAAAAAATCACACACACGGGGGGAAATGCATTTACGGACTGCCCTTACCTATTGTATTAGTGAGACCGAAGTCCCCCAATGCAATAGGTAAGGGGGCACGGAGGGACGAACTCCGTGCCAGTGTGGGACTCGCCAGGGCGTGAAGCGCCCGGAAATACCCACTAAAACCCCCCGGGGCCGTCCGCTGCATTTGGGATGGGGGCGACACGGGGTGGCTTTCGCAAGCACCGCGTCGCACGCACATATACCTAACAGATTCACTAGAAAAAACAAACAAAAACAATCCTTATTTGAAAACAGCTAATGAGCGCTTTCATTTAAAAGTATAAAGCATACTACAAAAAAAGCGTAATTGAAATTTAGCGGCAAATTCCATTATACTATATTTCTTTCCAACATTCATATGACATAAAGTTTTAAAATGCCAAGTGACTTATTCGTGGAATGTGAACGACGAACCATTCCTTAATGTGCCATGTTTGATTTAATAATGGCCGAAGTACAGATCGACTCCTTATTTTAGTAATCACAGATAATATTTACTTACTTAAATGCTTTGTTTAATAATCACAAAGTAATTGTGACGTTTACAAATGTATTCTTTTTTTTTTGTGAATCGGTGGACTGAAATTAATTTACAAACTAGCTGTGCCCGAGACTTTGTTCGCAATTTTTTTTTATTGATAACACAAAAGCTCATCAAATAGAATAAAGGAAATCGTTTGATTAACTTAGGAAAAAATCATCTATTTTATTTTTGGTGTATATATATGTATATACATTAAACCACTATGAAAAAACGTAAATGTGGTTGGATTCCGGGTCAGTGGACGTAGATTCGAACCCGCGCACCCACGTTAGGGGGCCCAACCCGGCATCGGAGGTTATGCCTGTCATGCCTTTTGGTCGAGCCTACCACTGGGGTGGCGCGGAGCATGTTGCACAATCCAGTGTCGCCACCCCCAACCGACGGATAGTACCGTGGGTTTTAGTCAGTATTCTTGGCGCTTCACGCTGAACGAGTCCCACATACCCTTCTGGCATCACTCCCGGATAAGGGTTGGCAAGGTGCATGCGTAAATGCATTTCGCACGTTAAAAAAGGGGCATGCGTAAATGAAAAAAAAAGCTCTACCCCACCTACCCAATTCTATAATTTCGGTGAAGCAAAGCATCGTAAATGTCAGAAAATCTTCAAATAATACGCCTTGTTAGCCCCAGCTTCTAGTTTGAACACCTGTGTAGCGGCAGCATCATTTGCGAGACAGTGAATCTAGGATCCTAGTTATCCTGGATCACATAGTCACTTAACATCAGGTGAGATTGTTGCTAAAGCTTATACAACTGAGGCTATACATTACATAAAAACATAATGGAGGCTTTCTCGGATTCACATCTGTATTAATATAAAAACCACATTGAAATCGGTTTAATTGTTTTTACAAATGATATTATATAAAAGAAACTAACAAAACTCTAAATCAATTGATTATTGACCATTTTTGACTACTTCAAATGAAATCAAAAAATCTTTATTTTAAATTATGCCTTTAGAAGGCGCTTATGAACGTCAAGACTTACCACCGGTTCGGAAAACAATCCAGTCGAGAAGAGCCGTCAAGAAACTCGAAAACTTACTGATAACATTAAATAATTAAAATGACTGGTAACAGAAGGCACCATGGTTGCATAAGCATCGAAAGTGTTTATATTAATAGCATCAAGTGTAAGTACTGGTTCTATATACATACAGTCTATCTATTGCGAGAATCGGTGAAAGTGCATCGTACTCGGCTCGCCTCGATACAAATGATCTAAGTTCGCGCAATGAATCTTTATATTCCCTTAAAGGAATAATATGGTTTACTATTTCCTGTATTTTCTACCTACTTCGTTATTATATTTTATAAAAGTAAATATTTAATTTTAGAAAATTATTCTTTTTGTGTAATAGTTACTCTTTGGTACCAGTCCATTCTTAGGCAAAGGTATCTAGATCATGCAGCTAAAACTAATGTTGTGAACACTTTTCATACTATAGTAACAAAATGGCGGTCTTTTTAATAGAACTTTTTAGGAGTTCGTGTGCTTCTAAAACGTTGACCTTGTCATTATTTTTAATACACTTATGTTAAAATTAAATCTAAACATATAACGCAAAAACACCATAAAAATGTCATAACATATGGTCAAATGCTAAAAATTAATAACGTACAAATAGAAAATGAATAACTTGACAAATGCCGTAAAATACTAGTTTTTAAATTAATCTATATTTAATGGCTTTAAAAAATTAACTAATCACAGCAGATTTACGTATATAATGGCCTCTTTTAATAATTAAAAATGCCGTTATTTAGGATTAACCGGTGCTATTAAGAAGTAAATTACTGTGATAATTCATATATTATAAACATATTTTTTTTAGTTAGTAAATTCTGTCAGGACAAATATCCACAGCGAGGTAAGGTATTAAAGGTCAATAACACAATAAATACCTACATGCGCCATTTTTATTTTATTGATTAGGTATTATGAATTGCTTCGAGACGTTTTGCGTTCATTTTATTATAATCGAATACTTAAAACATTTAGAATTAGTGAAAAATTAGTTCTAAATATTAGTGAAAAATATTTAGAATGAAGACGGTCTGTATTTACTTTGAAGATTATTTTATTTATAAGTAAACATGTTAAAATTTGCCCATATTTATTGAGCTTCGTATAACAGACATAAAATTCGTGTTCGCCACTTAAAAAGAATCATATCGGCGACCTATATCTCAATAGTTAGCCTTTTATAGCTGTATCACGAATCTTGTTAATTAAGATGAGTAGGATTTAGCTAAAAATATCTCGATTAATTATGGCGTCTTATAACGTTTAGCCGTGCTCCTTTGCAGGACAAAGCCCTCACTGAAACAAAAACATTAATAACGGTTGCCATGGTCACCGACTTGATGATGCTTACATGTTCCTTTTTATTTTCGTTTTTTTTATTAATTTGGGCTTAGTGATTACTATTATATAATTCAAATAATTGATACTAAAGTAAGAAAAAAAAAACATATACCAGTATATTCCTGTTCTTAATGCATTGATGTATTATCTGATGTAACAAAATGGTTAAAATGAGGTGTTAACGTCAAATAAAAATTATTGAATTTAGAATGTGCAAATGTTTAGTTACTATAGTTATATAAAATAAATATAAGTAATTGTCATGTCCTGATCTCGGACTTTCAATATAAAAAATATTCAATATAGAAAATAAAAATTATGCAAATTATGATTTGTTAATAAGATGTCGCCTTTTATTTTAGGAGTAGGGAAATATATTACTAATGTAACATTATTTTCGCGGTGTTTTATAAGCGTTAAGTGAATTTTTTAATGAGGTACATACTAGTTACAATAGCTGCAGTCGTATTTTGGATTTTCCATGAAACTTACTACTAATATATATATGAATTTAGAGTTACATGTCCAACAATAAATTATATAATTAAAAATGTTTCAAAAATCATCACTAAGTTCATAAAACAAACTGTCCAACGATAATGAAATATACTTAACCAGTTTACCATTTACAACGTGTGTTTACGCGTGACTTGTTTTTCCACGAACATTCCTCCGATAAGTGTAATTATGTACATATTTTCATATTCTTGATTTTACTTCTTATTGTGAATCGTGAGCTAGGGACCTGCCGCAAATAGCCTTACCATTGGGTTATAACTATTTCTTTTTATTTTTCATCAGTTTCTCGAGATCATTTCCGTCTATTAAATCGAACAATATCTGGTTTATTATACTGTCATACGCGATGCCTCGATATCATTAGAGCAAATTTTTTAAATAAAAATGTTGACACACATATGTCGTTTTAATGATCCGAACATCAAGGTTTCAAGAAAGTCTAAACACGTTACCTTCAGTTATGTGGTTAATTAAGTAAAATATCACCTTTTTTTAACGCATATGCAATGCAACCTGTCTGATGCTCCGGCATTTGCTTTAACATGGATCCGTTACATACTACCAAACCACACTGCGGTTTAAACGTACAACTACCCACCACCGCAGTTGTTGATATACTTAACACTACCCACGCTAAGCTAAAAACACGCTACGTTAATTAAAAAAAAGCTTACAATGAATATCAACAATATTTTTTCTGTATTCTATATTTTAGTTACGCTCTGTTTCAAGGTCTCTGTGAAATATACAAGAAAGAAGTCCAAACTTGTCCTAACTTTCTCAATAATAAAAGTGCCTTTATTTAATAAAAAAGGAGATTACCTTATTTTTGTTTAGATATTAAAAAGCAAGGAAGTGCGCGTTCTAAAGTCGATATTATTAAAATATAGCCCGCCGGTCCCGCCGCGGGGGACGCGCAGCTAACTTTGCTCCCGCACACATTCCGATTCCCCCTCCGGTGGCGGCCCAAGACGTGCTTCGTTCCCCAACTGGGGAGGCTCTTGACGCTGCTGCCAGCGCGTTACAGTGACACTTAACATGCATTAAGCATTACACGCACAACACTGCACACACACTCCTGCGCACATAACACGCAGGTACATAGGGACTCTAAGAAACTTTTATTTATTAAATACAAATTGTGAGGCTTAGCTAGGTTCAAAATTCCGCGGAATTTTACACTCCACCACTTTGGCAACCTTTTCGCGGCTGAGTGCCTTCAGCACTCGCCCCCAAAGTCACGGTGAAGCTGTAAAGGCCCAACAGGTCAACAACGTTAGCAAGAGAGTAAAAAAAATATAAGTAGAACCGCCATTACAAGATTATGCCAGAAGGCATATGCAGAAGAATAAAGGGATGGACGGAATCAGGTTGGGGTTTCGACGCGGTGCTTGCGTAAGCTACCCCGTGTCGCCCCCATCCCAAATGCAGCGGACGGCCCCGGGGGGTTTTAGTGGATATTTCCGGGCGCTTCACGCCCGGGTGAGTCTCACACTGGCACGGAGCTCGTCACTCCATGCCCCCTTACCTATTGTATTGGGGGACTTCGGTTTCACTAATACAATAGGTAAGGGTAGTGCGTAAATGCATTTCCCCCCGTCAAAAAAAAAAAAAAAAAAGTTTGGGGTGACATAAAGATGTTAAATTCAAGCGGTATCGCAAGGCACAGTGTAACAGAACTGTAAAGTATGAAGTGAAGAAGATTCTCTGTGTTATCTCTACAGAAACGGTTCTGGTGATGTGAATATGAATAATTGAAATCAGTTACCGGCATTCTCGTGCGCAACGTATTGTTATTAAGGTCAGTTGTAGTCACGCACTGGTGCCCGCAACTCTTACACGTGTTATTAACCCGGGTTACTGTGTGAAGTAATATCACATTCTATGACAGATGCAATATTTACTACAGTCACTTGTATAGACATCCACTGCTAGATATAGACACTCTTGAGAAACTACAACGATTGGTTATGGGAGACCCGCATCTAGCAGACCTTCATCAGGTCATCGGTTTACCTTTTCGGGGAGCCCTACATGCGTTACGTGTTCCAGTACATAGTCACCATTCCAGAATCCGTTGGCTCCTTCGGGTATCAGCTCTACAAGTGATATGATCCGCCTACTACCACTAAAGTGTAGCAATTCTTCAGGCAATGCAGTTTACTTTGGTTCTTCTGCGGATCTATACCTTTCTCACTTGATCACGCAGTGAAACTGAATATTAGCCCTTTGAGTAATCTTGAGCCTTCTTAAAGCGTTAGAACACGTACGGACCGGACCGCAGACATGGAACAGCGTGTTGCCGAAGTTATTAGTCAACTAAATAGGGGGTTATGGATTTTTTTCCGAAAAAGACCTATTTTTGAATCTATTCGAATCTAAGCTTTATGCATCGATTTACAAAACATCGAGGTCCAAAAAATTGTTCTTTCGAACTAATAAAGTATCGATTATTAGAGTATCCTTTTTATTTTCTATGATATGATGAATGTCTGTAAATAGGCAAAAATCAAATAATTCAGTGTAATTTTTCCTTAGTAGGTTAGGCGTTCTTCTTTTGTGTTTTTAATTGTTGTTGTAACCTTTAGTGTTGTTGATAAAACAATTGGACACATTTTGTTGCAATAAATGATGATTATAGTCTAATTTCGACAACTAGAAAAATACTATTTACGAATGAATAGTCAAATAAAACAAATCGAAATAAGATCGATCTCTTCGACCTCGATCTTTTGTAAAATTGATACTTTTGAAAAGTCATATTTCCCGTCTCTACTTAGGCGACTGATGACCGTAACCGCCCGCTATACCATGTCTGCGGTCCGGTCCGTACGTGTGTTAACAGCTTTATGATGCCTATTTCGAGCAACTTAATTGCTCATAAGTCATAACTTAGTTTATATATTACGTAATGGCGCTAATCATTTAAAAACATATACCAAAATATGAACGAAACTTAAATATGTTATTTTAAAACGAATCGTGTAATCGTCGGTACTGTAGTTCTCGAATTTTCAGACAAACAGACGTTGTTTTATAATATGTATTCCAGTATTGAACATAGGATAACAAGTCCTATGACTATACTATATTGATTTTTTTTTAAATCATTGTTCTAATAATCGATGTAACTTAATGTATTTTATAAAAAGATTCCAATTTATCCAATTATAAGAGGCAACGTCTCTAATGTCTGTTTTTACACTAAGAATTAAAACTCGAAAACCATTTACTTTTTTTTTTAACGCAGTGAGTAATTTATAGAATAGAAATGAATATATGCGAGTGCATTACCTACATTTTAAATACCGATTCTAGTAAAGGTATATCATGATACAGGTGTACAGGCAGATATGTGTGTAGAAGTATATATGACAGATCTCTGACGGGAAACCATTCACCCTATTGTTTTATTAACAATGCTGATTGTATTAAACAAATGTCCGGCGGTAGTCCGTCCGTTTACTTACATTAAGGAGTCCCTTTGCGAATAATAGGAATTCATACAGAACTTTTTTAATAGAAACTAATTTTATTCAATATTGTGGATTTTAAAGAACTTAGACACAGAGAGCCTTTGCCTATTCAGACAATACAAATTTGATGGTCACTAGCCATGCTCGCGACTTCGCTTGCGTTTGATAAAATTCTATTATTTAATCGTTTAAATAACGTATTTATTGTAAGTGCTCGTGTAATGATTTTTGTCGATCTCCTTCAATATTATCCTCAAAGCTTATTCTATATAATATTACTTAATGTAACGATATATAGAGTTGTCCCAGAAGGTAACGGTAACCTAGCGATACAAACCCCTGCCCAGCGAATAAAGTTATGACTCAAAAAATAATCATGTAAACCGGTTCAGTTATTTTCGAGCTATAAGTTCATCTATAGCCAGGCAGACAAACCTATATAGGTTGCCTTTTATAACAATATGAAATTTTTCTTAGTCTTAAGCGGGGTCAGTTTTCAGGTTTCGCATAATTATTAATACTATTTTTCACCCGGTGTTTAAACTTCGACAATAATAATTACATAAAAAAATTTGTTATAATAATAAACAGATAAAAAATCTTTACATCTGTTTTATTTTTGCCTATTTTTATAAATATACCGATAATTAAGAAACGAAAACGAACAATTGACGATCACAATTATTCCAACGTGAACAGGCGAAGACCCTAATTCAGAACTTTTATTCATTGCGGAACTTCCTCCTATTGTCCTCGAATGAAACTTCATAGGTGTGTGTAAACATCACATCATATGCCACCATACTAGGAACAATGGAGCACCGTATACATGTAACGTATATCTGTAATTTAAAACCCTAAGGGATTAAGTTAGAACTAACTTATAATCTATTGGCGATTAGGGAAAACGTGTTATATTCCTTTGTTTACTTTGTTATTGGCCGATCTAATATTACGTATGCAGAATTTAAGAAAATTTAAAATGAATTTAACTCTCTCCTCCCTCTTCTCAGCTCTTCCCTACTCCTCTAACCACATGTACCACAAGTATCGGCATAATTTTTACAAAATCTGCTTAAGTAATTAAAAGTTCATAACTAAAAATGGCTTGCGTTATCCCCGTTTAGAGCCCTATGTCATCTATACCAAAGGTTCCCAAAGTGTGCGACGTAGAGAGTGGAGAATGACGCTGTGAAGCTACTCTATTTACCATTCTTCGAAACCTCAACTTAAGTGTTCTCGAGTATAAAATAAGCATTCTTGTTAATGTTAATTTTATATGCTCATAAATAAACAGTTTAGATTCACAATACTGTGTGGATGTTTTAATTTTTGTGCCTATCTACCTAACTAGTATCATTGTACCTATATATTTCGAGCACCTAAATAAAGGGCGCCGAGACAAAATAGTAAACTGGTATGTGCACCGTCGACTGAAAAAGATTAGGAACCTCTGATCTATACTTATAAATAAAATTGAAATGTCTGTTTGTATTGTCTAAATAATATTTTTTTACTAAATATGTATATACGATACCTATACCAGAAATATAATTTTAAAAATTGTTATCTGTCTGTTCATATTTGTTTAATCCGGGTAATCTCGGGAACAGTTCGGCAGATTTTGACGGAACTTTCTTTGGCAGATAGCTGAAGTTACTTCGCGTAATTTAGAGTAATTTTAATTTTCGTAAATAATTAGGGTTCCGCGTAAAAAAATTAAAAGTTATAAAAATTTGAATAAAAACCGATCATTTCAAATTTTTACGAGCAAGCGCTTGAATTTATGAGAAATATTTTTACTTTATCTTAGTACTAAAAATGTAGAGTTCCGTGAACAACAATTAAAACGCAGTGAAGAATATAAGACACGGGCGCAGGCACGGGTACGCACACAGCTAGTCAAAAATAAACAAAGCAATGACTCCTCCTTCAAAAAATTTAAAAATCGTATTTTAGGTATCGTATAAACATTCATATCTATTTAGTAAAAAAAAAACAATATTTTGACTTTACAAACAAACACTTAAATTTTATTTATTACTCTAGATGTAAAGAGTTTTGAGAATAATAATTATGTCGACAGAAAATTACCAGCAACACGTTCTTTGCAAAATACTATAATTAAATCATTGAATTCAACAGAAATATAGTATGTGAGCGAAGCCGCGGGGCACAGTGAGTAATAATTATATCCATTTTTTTTTCTTCAAACGACTATATTTTGATGACATGTGAACATACAAGCATTAGAAAATCATTTGATTTCCCTAGTGACGTCGACTTTCAATTCTTTAAATTGTAAATAAAGAAAACTTAAGTCGCATATAAAATGAAAAGTTTCTAATGACGTTGCATAGGAAGGTGCAAAAGTCACGTTACAATTTATTATTATTTTTTTTACAAATCTTAACTTATCAATAATCTATATAGTATAGTAGGACCTAATGCACACGTCCGTACTTATAAAGAAATATCAAAAATATGTTAATATTATGTAATAAGCTAATGTTCTTTGTTTTTTTTTTGTTGTTGTAACGAGTGCTTTAAAACCGACACAGTGGTAGCTATCGCAAGGTCACAAAAGTGGTACGGATTACGGACCTCTGCTAGGACTGCTGAACAGAGGCGTAAATCTTGTATAGTTTGCCCCAATTAAAACTAACTTCAAGGAAACTATGAATCTTAAGGTCCCTTACAGAACTCATATAGTATCTGGGTGTAATGTCCAAAAGTATGGGGTCCATGTTATGCCATTGCATGAACAATGTCACTGAATCGGCTTGGGGATGGCTACAGCAGCCTCCCCAGTTGGGGTTTGAAAGTGTCTGTATCTATATAGTAGTGGAAAGCTGATTTTGTTACCCATAATAATAACAATAAACTAAAAATTGTATTTCGTATTCAGAATCATAACATCGTTTTTTGTTACACAGCATTTTACGCCTCACAATAAATTTACATTGTGATATTTTTTAGTACTTGTTTTAATTCATCGCTATATTCAATAATCCACCTTTTACCAAACGCCTAAGATATAAATTCACTAAAACTAATAACAATCAGAATGATTTAAAAGTCTTTGTACGGTGAATTTAAATATAAAAAGGGGGTTTGAAAATATAAGTGAAACTTCTTGTTTTATTCTTAACCGATATATAGCGCAACTGAATTCGTTATAAAAATTTTATAGAACTTTCCAAGAAGAAGTTTTTGCGTTTTCTTGGTATATAATTACATTTCTTCCTAACGTCATGGCTGACGTCTTGGCTGCATGGTTTAGTACTTTTGCCTTCTCCTTAAAACGGAATAGGTGGAACAAAAAAAAATATTTGGTACCTACACAATAATCACATTATATCACCTAATGTTATATAATATAGGATCAAATACCGCAAGTTTACGAATAAAAAATATTAATCACTTAAAGGTAAAATATACCGCCAAAAACTCTCATTTGAGGAATCGATGGCTACAAAGTGGGTTAGTTTTTAAATACTTAGTTATTATCTGAAATCGACGCTAGTTAAGTTCTCGCGTTTCAGAAAGCCGAGACCCCCGTTAGCGGTGACCGTTATAACAACCGTGCAATGAGGTGTAACAGATCTGTTCGCACCATGCGAGTAGATTTAGCTTCCGAATAATTAATGAGGACATCGTGTTCCTTATTGTGTATGTTACTGTGCTTTTACATAATAATTTTCACGCGTCCGTGTCGAATTATAAGCAATAGAAAATTAAAAAAAACGGCAATGTAGGCATAATAATTTTTCAAATAAGAATGTATAAATGTTTAATTAGATCAACAGACATGCGACTACTATTATTATCATATTTTTAAACAGTTCATTGTAAATCATTCATAAATTCAAATCTCGTTTGTCATGACTCTATTGCAATATCGGTACATTTAACTATTTTTTCACTTTGCCGGTTATTATTTTACCCAACCCATATTATATGATAATAAAAGTTTAGGACAAAACTATAATACTTACGGGATATTGAGGAATAATAAGAATATATTATGTGCATAAGTGCATAAGTAACTCAAAGTTATCGAAGAACAACCTCTCCATTGGCTATGGTTGGAGTTTTACTGCGTGATCGAATCAGGAATGAGGAGATCCGCAGAAGAACCAACGTAACCAACATTGCCTGAAGAATTGCTAATCTTAAGTGGCAGTGGGCTTGGCACATTGCTCGTAAATCGATGGCAGATGGGGCCAACGGGTTATTCATTAGCTGCCGCGTACCGGAAGACGCAGGGTGGATAGGTCTCCCACAAGGTGAACCGACGACCTGGTGAATATCACAAAAATCCGTTGGATGCGGGTTGTGCAATACCGGTCGTTGTGGAGATCATTGACGGAAACTTATGTCCAGGAGGAGACGTCTTTCGATTAAATTTGTGGATGAATGGATAAATAACTATAGACAAAAACTCCCATGACTATGACCATGTTTTACTTATTGATTGAAAGCTACTACTTGTTTCCTCTAATAACGGAAACAACAAAAGAAAGGACAATTAGTGAACAAACAGAGAAGAGAAGAGGAACTTAACTAATTTGTCTTTGTCTATAATAAATGCTAGCTGCATTCGCGTCTGCGCGTCAGTACACTGGGACGTTTGACCAGTGGACGCCCGACGTTTTGTTACCCCGTTATTTTTATTATTCCATTTATAAAAAAAAAGAACCAGATCGAGTTTCTTGCCGGCTCTTCTCGACTGGGTTGTTTTCCGAACCGGTGGTAGTGTTTTAGACGTTCATAAGCGCCTTCTTAGGGCCTAAATTAAATAAATAAATTTTGATTTCATTTGATAACTAAATAAGACATAAGATAACATAACAATACCGACACAGCAGCGGTAAGGTGTTTGGTGAACAAACATCGCGTGTCTCACATGGTTTGATTTCCATCACGTATTCTGCTTACTTTCTAAGAGTCGGCGCGCGTGATAAATTCCAAATCGCCGAGCTGTTAGAAACGGAGGCACGATCCGTATATTGTGCAATATAGTACCTATATATCGACAATATTGCTTATTTTCTACATACTCTACCTTAATTCAACAGCCTTAGATACATTTAACTGAAGTTTTCGAAGAGAAATAGTTCAGTTTTGTTTGGCGTAAATGAAGAGTTGACTTAAGTTACTAATCAAGAATAAAGAAAGAATTTCTGATGCATTCAATATATGTATACAATATGTGAGATTATCTTATTAAAAGAGTTCAGCTTGAAAGGGCATGTTCTGAGTAGGTAACAATAAATAGAGCAAGCTAATGCTATAATATTGGTCAAACACACAGTGATAATTGATCTTTAGTTATGTTTTGTTTCAACTCTATATATGCCGCTATTCTGAGGGGAATGGAAGGGAAGACATGTTGCGTCGGGAGTAAGATGGTCATGATGAGATGTCGCTATTATATTTGCTTATAAGTTATGAAAATGACGTATTTTCGATGCTCAAGATAGCTAGTAATTAAAAAAAAACAATTCTATTATTTACTTCATTATATGAAAATCATTCATTATAAGTGTATGTAATTGTAAAATTTAATTTTAAGACGACGTTAGAATTATATCTATAGATTGATTAATTACCTAATTGATGTACAGATGACGTTTGATGGAATTCGAATTATTCATAGAGTCTAGGTACCTTACGGAGCTACCTTACAATTGAAAGGCTGACAGGAGGATTTACTTGAAGGTCTACTTAAAAGGGGTATGTCAGTTCGATGACTTCAAACGCAACCCAAGCTAACGACTAACGCAGAATATGTTCGTTTGAATAAAACATAAGCATATTTATTTCGCGTCCCCAGTGCCTGCACATTTAAGAATAGTTTTTTGTCTCTTTCTATACATTAATATGGGTTTGTTGGCAGAGGTATTCCTGAGCAAGTAATATTAGAAATTAAATATTATAGATTTGAATAAATATGTAGGTTAACGAAACAAAAACAATTATTTGAAAACAGCAGCTCGAGCAGAACTGTGATTAATAAATACGAAATGCTTTTCCTTTGAAAAACATGCATAAAACGAATTTATAAGTAATTTTGCAGCAAGCACATTATTATCTATGAATGAGTTAAACTTAAGTTGAGCTAACTACGCTGTGACCTTTAACATTTTCACCTGTTCCCTTTTGAGGGCAAATATAGAAATTGTAACGTTTATAAAGTTATATTTACATGAAGCTTTAATTTTTTTTTAGATAGTTGGGGTATCTATACTGTGATTGGATGTGTCATAGTGACTTACTTCGGCTTGATGTATCGAGCATATCCAGATGATGGAAGGCTTTAGAGGCTGGCATAAATGTTTCGGCCGGCAATTGTTTTATATCGGTAGTCGATACTGTTTTCAGACTCCATTGCGCCTAATATCGAGCTTTGCTACTTTGATGTGCTAAATTGAATAAAAACATGCTTACAAAATACTAACATAAAACTTTCGTATGGTGGCTTTTAAATGAATTCGAGATTCAAATTAATTTATTTTATTTTTTTTGTTTTTTTTTTTCCTACCTAGCTAATGCTGTTGACCGGAAGGGCCTTTACAGCTTCACCGAACTTTAGGGGCCAGTGCTGAAGGCATTTAGCCGCAAAAGGTAGCTAGCTCAAGGGTTCGAACCTCGGCTTGGCCGCTACCTGAGTATGAAAACTCCCACTATTGACACATTTAAGTAATATTGGGTTTTTTCTACTCAGTATCATCCCGGAGTTTGGAATCTGTGCCCGATATGGCGACAGGCTCGCCCCCTGTCACATCTGGGACGGAACTAAGCTCGGCGGAATGCGGGTGGTGTAGTTCGCTACTTCACCTCTGCCTAACCCTTCGGGGAAAACAGGCGTGAGCATATGTATGTATGTACTATTGACACCTAGAAAAAAATCAAATGAAAGATATCATCTAATCATATGCATTCTACTAATGAGAAAATAGTTAATGTTTGCTGTCGTTGCGTTAATAAAAATGATAAAGAATTTGACCCACTGACCATTACCTACTGCCCCCAGGTTATTTCCTGTTATGTCTTATATTAAACCGTCAATGTATGTAATAAGTTAGTTTGAGGTACACGGGATAAAACAAGCAATTACGTTCATGGCATGAATAGATGTGTAGCGGTCGGCTGCCATCCGTCGCCCTTGTCTACCGACTAACGAGGAACTATTGTTATTAAAATATGCCGTGAAATTTACAATTTGTACAGTAAAATATTAATTGGACACGTTTCTATTCGCAGTTGCAAAACAGTTTACAGAAAAATGATGAATGTCCTACAAATATGTATTTTGAAAAGCGATGTGCCTTCTAAAACAAATAGGTATATTGAAATTAAGTTACTGGATTGGAAAACTTTAAGCTGAAATAAGAACATTACAACTAAAGATCGTATAAATGTTATGATCGTATGGTTAATAATAATATTATAGGACTGAGTTTCGAATTAATTTTTAACTAGCTTTGTGTCCGCAGCTGCGACCGCGTTACATATATTTTTCTCTGCGTAATATAGTTGTTTATTTTTTTTTATCCGGGGCCCTAATGATTTGTTTGCTACTAAAATTAAGCAAAGGTATTTCTCACAAATTCAAATACCTGCCAGTAAAACTGTGCATTGAATCCGGTTTTATTCCAATTTAAATGAGTATTTTTTTTGCACGGAACCCTAACCGTTTTCGAAAAAATAAAGTAGCCTAAGTTACGCCGAGTAACTTCTGCTATCTAACAAAAAAAGTCCCGTCCAAATCGATCCAGCCGTTCCGGAGATTAGCCGGAACAAATAAACAGACAGAGAGACAAAAAAAAAAAATAAAAATGCATTAAATAAACTTCAAAAAAAATAATTAAATTAATTAAAAAAATTAAAACGCAATGAAGTACATATAAAACGCGGATGCAGCCGCGGGCACACAGCTAGTGGAAAATCAATTAATCATCTACATTTTGTACCCACATAGGAGTAAATAACTTATCTTTACTAATAAATATGATTGAAGTGTCTGTTTGTAATGTCAAAATTATTTTTTTAACTAAATAGATATTAATGTATATATAATACGTAAAAACCAAAAATATGATTTTTAAAATTTTCTGTCTGTTTGTTCCGTAATCTCCGGAACGGTTGGACGGATTTTGATGGGATCTTTTTGATAGATAGCTGAAGTTACTCCGGGTAAATAAATAGGATAAATAAATAGGATTTCGCGTAAAAAAATGAAAACTCATAAAAAAATAATAAAATCCGATTTAGTACACAGTTTTACATGCAAGTGCTTGAATTTATGAGAAATAATTTACTTTATCTTATTGCAAAAAAATAATATTAGGGTTCCGTATAAAAATATTAAAATGCAGTGAAGAATATATAAATCAACAATTTATTTATACAACCATTCTGTAGAGTTTAATACAAACAATATTATTACGTTAACAATTTACTTCAAGAGAAGAATCATGACCGTCTACATTAGGCAAATAATAGAATAGTTAGCCCAACATTACCCTAAAAACTATAGGATCTCCCCACACTTTCGCTTACGGATCAACTATTGCGGTCTACATTTCAGCAAAACCGGGTTTACGATTGAGTAATTAATTTTACAACTCCAATACATTATGCAATCATAATTTAATTGCCTATCTCTCAAGTTTTGAATAATCGATTAACTGTATTACATCACATACCTAATAACTTCCTACAATTTCTAATACGCATGTCTCTTTATTTCAGATGGCGTAGGAGAGCAGTCACGGAACTCCATCACAAATGTTATTCAACCTAATGGAAGGCGACACGATATCCACGAGTAACTTGATTTCGTCCATAAAAAGTTTAAGCACTGACGGAAAACGTCACGGAACGATAAAAGCTTTACTGAAGAATTTCATACTACCCGAACCAGATATGGCTATTAAGGAAAACAAACCGGACAGAAACACATGTGTTTACTCAGTACCGATGAAGCCGCCACTAGTAATGACTGATAGAATGAAATCTATAAATGAGGCTAAACAAGCATTTCTTAATTCAACTGTTACCACTACCAATACCACTTTATGCGAGAATGAAATAAAAAGAAGGGAACCAACAATACATTACGCCCAATTAGATATAACTACTAGAAGTGAAGATACGAGGAGCACTGGCGGAGGAATTTGTGAAAAACAGAAATTGAATAATTTAAAAACAAAAGAAGTTCCCAAACCAGTGGAAAATTTACCTATTATTAAAAAAAAAATTAGAACAAAATCAGAGAAAAATTAGCTTTAAAGTTAAAAATGCATCGACGGCCTATAGGAGACCGCCGTTAGCTGCAAAAACGGTAACTATATCTAGTAGTAAAGTCTCAGAGCTGACCGAAAAGTTTAATTTGCTTAATGAATCTCAAAACGAAATGCCTAAACAAACAAAACTTGCTAAAACTATCGAAGAACTTCAGACAGCGAGATGTTCAGCAAGCAACAGTTCTACTCCTTCCTCTACACTCAGCTCCAGTCCAAATATAAAAATTGTTGTACGTCAGCGGAAAGGTTCTAAAAAACGTAACAATAAAAAAAGATGTTCTAGCGTGGATTCGGCAGATAAATTAGTATTAACAGACAGCTCATCAACAAAGATTAGAGTTATTCGATCTAAGTCAGAAGGTACAAAAGTTTCCAAATCATCAAAAAAACGTTTAAAAATATCTTGACTCTAGCGAACAGCAAAGCGGCTCCGATTCTGTTGATGGAAATGTGGTCAAAACAGTAAAGTCTGAACCGGAAAAACAGAAAATAACTGTGGAAACTAACGTTGTAAAGAATGTCATTAGGAAATTCGAATGCGAGATAATTGCCCAATCAATGTCTTATAACAGCAGTACATTGAATAGAAATCCGAATCGAGCAGTTAATACAACTCCTATAAAAGAAAAACCAAAAGTACCTGAAAAGAAATCATCTCTAATGCTTACCAAAAACATAGTGCTGAAAGATGGTGTCCCTAAAATAAGAACAATTAAACCAATCTTAAATGAATCTCCAACATCAAACAGCAAAAACATCTCAATTTCTGATGTTTCTAAAAAAAAAGAACTAATATATGATAGAAAAAAAATTTAAAACGAATTATATTCATACTGACAAATTACCATTAAAAGTAGTTGAAATCATTCCAGAAGATATCGAAAGTGTACCGACGATAAATAATACCAGCGTAGAAACCGAACTTTCAGTAAATGTCACTAAAATCAAAATAAGCAACAATAAACAAGAAGAAGACGAGCAGGTGTGTGAAGCTGTAAACTCAGCGATAGCACCCAATGAATCTTTTCTGTGGCGTAGAAAAAGTAGCACCCAAATCTATTCGGACGTTGAAAAGCCAGTTTCTGAAAATATTTATGGTTTCGTCACTGTAACAGTTAGTGATAATTCATTAACGTGTTCTGATGAACAAGAAGTGATCTCGGAAGCGGAACATTCTCAAAATACCACAGTAACTGAATCTCAGACCGATGAAAAAACAGAAGAGCCTAATATGGATTTTGAAAGTAATTTAGTTGAAGCGTATAATAAAAGAAGTTCTAATAGGGTATACGACAAAAGTAAAAAAGGAATCCATCGTCGATAACGATTATGAAATACTTGAACCTAGAGATATTGAAAACGTTGTAGTCATTCCCGTTAGAACTTTAGAACGAGCATCTAAAATTAATTGCCCTTTACCTGAGATACCAAAGAATGATACCCCTGAGCAAACAGAAGATAAAGAAAATATATACCAATGCTTATTAGAAATGCGATCGCACCCCGAAGGTGATGAGAGTAGCTTTCATAATTACGAACTCTGTGACAACCAAATGGAAGAACGGACTCGCGGAGACGGCGACAGTGACGATGGCTACGAATACTGTAAGTCACCGATCAAACCGTACTGTCTAACATCTAGCTCCGGTATTCAAATAGCAGAAGACTATCAACCATACGCTTTACACACCAACAAGAACTATGTCATATCGAAATCTGTGAGTGGAACATCGACAGTTAGTTACGAAAAAATCGGTTCGGAACGAATCTATGAAAAAATTCCTCCACGTTCTATTGAACAGAAGGATAGTAGTAGTCCTACATGCAGCAGCAGGCACTCGTCGATATCAGATTATGGGAGTTACAATGATGGTGAAAATATATACGATACGATAAAACACGGAGACGGCACTTCACTTTCGCACTGTTACGAAAGCATTCCTAATAGTCCAAGTATGGTGAAACTCAGGAACAACCTGAAGAAACAACTGGCGTCTGCGGTACAGAAACGGTTGTCGTTTGACACAGTGTCGAACATAAGCCAGTCTACGATGTCGAGCGAACAGAAGACGAACAGTCTGTACGGGCAGAGGTCTGTTATAAGCTACAACGGGCAAGAGATAGCGTTTCAAGTGCCGAGCAGCGAAGCTAGCGTCAGTGACCGCAGCGATCGAAGCGATGATTGGGTCGACGTATCTGACGAGGAAAAGACCGACGAACAGAAAATTATAATGTAAGTTGAATTACAACTATTTTCTAATATGCTTTATTATCTAACGGCGGGTTTCAATGTCGAATCTTGTCGAAGTCAAGATTGAAGTGAAACAAAAAATACATCGAGTTTTTTGATTGATTACTAACACTGTTCAGGCATTTTAGAGAAAAAAGGTATTGATATTCAAAAAACACATTGAGTTCGCTTATTGAAACCTGACGTAGGAGACTGAAAACTATAGTTTTATATCTTTACAAATATCAAAAATTAAACTTTAAATATTTGCAAGCGATTATAGTTATTCCCTAAGCAATCAACCAATTTTATCTGTGCCTGTTCAAAAATTGTTTGAACTTTCTAGTGATTCTTACAAACATAATATTAGTTTGATAAAATATATTATTAAAAAAAAAAACAGCACATAAATAAAAAAAAAAATCCTAGAAATTATCTTGCATTTAACACGACCGACCTAATAAATGTTTAGCGGATTGTAATAACCGGTAATGTTATATGTACCAAAAGAGAAATGTAAACATTCTGTTATCTGAGTTTGATATAAAATACTTATTTACTAGGGTATTCAGTTCTGAAAACGCTCAGTAGTGCGTTACACGTTACGAAGGGATTGTTTTCCTCTGTTTTATAGTATTATTAGAATGGAAATTTTGGATTACAGAGTACGCGAACGGAGCAGAGGAAGGAAGAGTCCAATAAGCTGGTCACAAAAAGTTCGGCATCAATGGCAGAACTCTCCAAAGAAAACTAAAGATAAAGGTCAGTAAAAGTGCCAACTTAATTCGGTGAATAATATACGATACGGTTGTACAATTTACAAGTAAATTTATACTTTAACTAGCTTTACCCTGTCGCTTCGCTCGCTTATAGTTCCTTCAATAAACTTCATTGTTATCACTAGCATCTTGCGTGAATCACTGTAATTTAACTGGTAACTTATATCCAATATATTATCCTCAACAATATATCTAATCCTCACCAGAGACTATAAGATAATCGTATAAATTTTATTCAATTGATTTTACTAAACAGACAGACCTTTTTAATATTTTACGATAACTCATATTTAACATAGGGACGTATTAGCGCCATCTGGTGTTTAAATACGTTCACAAAAACACGAAACGTGATTTAACTAGTTCTGATAGATCATAATAGATGTCGCTTTTACACTGTATTTCTAATACCTGTTCGAATACAGTTATACCCCGCTTTACGCGAGGGATACGTTCCGAAAAAAATCGCGTTAACTGAAATTCGCGTATATTGAGGTTTATGATTAAACATAGTCAAAATTTAATACAAATCATTTTTATCAATCACTTTAATTCTAAGAACACCTTATGCAATACATACTCTTAATTTTTATGGAAAAATTATATCTATTGTCTTTACATTATGTTTATACGCACTCTTTCGCGTAATGCGAGGCATTTGAGCGCGAAATTTCAAATTCTCGTTATAGTGAAACCGCGTGTAACGGGGTCGCGCTAAGCGGGGTATTACTGTAATACATTAATGGGTCCTGCACGGTCTATGCCTTCATTTATTTTTGATGATATAGAGGACGGGAGGTCCGATCACGTAACCAATATTTATTTATTAATTTTCATTGATTCTTTCAAAAGTATGCTCACGCAATCATGAGGGTTTTTTACTATTGCTAACAAGAAGGAAGGAGGTCTAAAAAATTCAAAATTTTGCTGACGTAAGTCTTGAACGACCCCTAATCCATTAACGGACAATGGAGCAAACTCAATAATCCTAATGATAGTTGCAATCTGTGTTAGTTTCGGTTCATGAAGCATGCAGATTTATGCAAGTTCGCATTTCTGCCTCCGTTTTCGTAAACGTGAGCGACAAGCTGCCTACGTTTGCATTCCATTGCGGAAAACAATGGACTTTTATGTATAATTCTATTTTTTTTTTTTTTTTTTTCTATTCCTACATACATACATTGCAAAAATCACTAATAATACGTTCTCCTGCTTATTATCTACTTATCCAAATCAAAATTCGTAAATTTTATATTATGAATGGAGAGTTTTACAGTAAACTAGCTGTCCTTTCCGGCGTTGACCGGTTTACAATTACGTACAATACACGTGCGTACATTAAATCTTCATTTGAAATACTAACTACAACCCTCGAAGTAAGCGTCTATTTAAAATTCTGTAAGTTTATAAAATCTTAACAATAATTCAAAAAATTGCATGTGTATCTTATAAATTTGTAAACTAAAGTGGACATAATTCTATTACTCTTAATGCATCAAATGTTGAAATGCTAATTTTTTATTTAACGTTTATACTAGTGCTTATGACGAAAACTTTGTTATTTTGTATGTATACTTGCCAAATATAGCAAGAGTCTAAATGTAAACAAGTTCGTGAACCTCTCGGCGCCTGCGCCTGTGGGCGGTCGCTAACTATTGCCGGATTCCTGCGCAGGCGCCAATAACTACAAAATCGACATACATGCAAATATAACTGACCAATCATACATTTCATTGTCTTATGAATTTATACACTCGAAATTATTTAGTAACCTGCTTCTTGTTCATAGACATAAAACATTTTGTGATTAATTAGTGTTAAATGTATTCTTTAGGTCCTTTAGGACTTCTTATTAATTAAATAATAATAACTCGTTAACAGTTATAAAATATTTATCTAATCTTCACTCAACGTTCTAGACAAGTAATGTTTGTGGCAACTCAAAAACAATTTTAGCTCTCTTGATAAGTGAGATATTCCACAGGAGATTTTAAAGGAGAAACGTTTATATTGTTTGTGATAGGTACTTACTTATTATAATATGCAATGGTTTAGTATATATCTGTTTTCAAGCGATGGTGGCGTAGTGGGTAGTGCGACCGGATTCTGCGTCGATGGACGCGGTTTCTAGCCCACCTATCCAACTCTAAAATCAGCCTGGGCTTTTAGTGAAGGCAAACATTGTGAGGAAACCATAGCATGTTGGTAGGGCATTTTCTAATAATGCTCGCCTAGGTAGCTACCACTCCCAAGTTTGAAATATCTGTCGCCAAATACCAATAGGTGTGTTTCGGGAGCATCACTTGAGAACCAATGCCTATAGGCTTAGTGCGTTTTACCATTCTGGACCACATAGTCACTTAACATCAGGTGAGATTGTGATCAAACTACTAAACCAATTTACCTTATTCTTTTTGGTATAGGTATGAAGTTTCTGATCATGTTTGTAATATAATGATATTTTATATTTTTTATAAATTTTCCTCACAATATACATTACGAGCATATATAGCGCTCTAATTTTTCACAAAACCTGATCTGTATATGTTTTTTATGTCCACGGCTGGGATCGGAACGAGCTAAAGTAAACAAGACGCCTACAGTTATCACTGGTAGGGTAAAAGTATTGATTTTTTCGCGTAGTCTATAGCAAAGTTTATTCTGATGTACCATTTGACCTACATCGATATCTACATTAATATACGTATTTGATATCAAGTAAAGCTGCGGTCAATACTATACTAAATAAAAGAAAATGCACTGTTTTTAATGGTTTATATAAACATTATTAAAAATATGAATAAGAAAAATCTCTTTCCAAATTGATAACGCTAATTTCTTCAACATCTACTAAACAATAAAATGTTAAAAGAATCGTCTGATAAACAGAAGATTAAAATGTCTTAAATTATCTACTTATATACAGACTAGCTGTTTTCGCGGCTTCGCTCGTGTATACGATTTATCTCCTACAATAATTGCAATATACATACGTTTTTAAATATTAAATGTTTTAGCCGAATAATGGTGGTGGTATTTTGCTTTTTTACTTAACTCACATTTATTTACATATTTTGAGATCTAAGTTTAAAAATAAAATTAGTTCAATCAGTTTAATGATTGTCGAGGTATAAGTCAATTACGAACAAACGGATAGACAAGTGGTGCCTTTTAAAATTAATGAAATATTTAAAAATGGAACACGATAACGGTGGTTTTTATGACGTTCTTTTTCTTCTATTATTTATATACTATTTAACGTAGCAAATACTAAAACCAAAAAACTAAAAAAAATAAGAATAATGTAAAATGGTAACTTGCAGAAGGGGACTAAAATGGTATGATCTTTTACTTAGGTTAGTACCGGCACGCAAATTCCTTGAAATGTATCCTAACTAAACCCAATAAATTCAGCAATGTAAACACCAAACGGTCCCGTACAGAAAATGCGTACTTTAGGTATACTGTGGAATGTGTTGCATAGTGTATAAACTGTTACTTTATGTCCCTGGCAACGAATGTAATAGCTTCCCCATTTGGGGATCACAGCAAGTCTCCAGGTACTCTAGGTTTGTATGGTAATAAAATTAGCCACTCATCATCTAATCTTCTAAGCGGTAGCTTAAGGCAAGAAGACGATATGTACAAACTGACTAATTTAAACAGCCTACTGATGTACTGACTCAACCGAAAACATTCGCTGGTCTCAGACACTTCATAGTGATGGAAAAAACACCGGCTTATACGATTAAAATGTCTAGGACAAGCATACGTTTGTACGATGACAAAAAGCAGTTATTATTAACGCGAACAGAATTTCTATGTAATAGAAACATTCAAGTTCAATGCTTACGGTGTGTCTCACGGTATGTGTCTGGTCTCTAGTGCGGTCGTCGTATGACTAGTGCGAATGATCGTCATAATTTTAATATTAGAAGTAAAGACAAGTTGGCCGTCCCACGCTTTAGGTTAAGTAAGTGTAATAAAAGCTTTATAGGTAATAGTATTCGGTTTTACAATAAGATCCCAAGTAACATTACCGATTTACCTGACAATAAGTTCAAGTATTATGTCGAGCAAGTCTTAATCTCAAAAGGTTATTACAGGGTGGATCATTACGTGAACGATAGTGATGTCTGGAATTAACTCACATCTCTGTGCGGAAACTAACATTATTAAGACTACGATTTGTATAGTTTTTCATATGACAAAAAAAATGATATATATTATATTTATAAAAAAAAATAACCAGATCGGGTTTCTTGCCTGCGCTCTTCTCGACTGGGTTGTTTTCCGAACCGGTGGTAGTGTTTTAGACGTTCATAAGCACCTTCTTAGGACCTAAATTGAATAAATAAATTTTGATTTTGATGTCGTGAGAACACATCATATTAATTACGACACGGCTTCCTAAACGAGTTATAAACAAAATACCAAGTACAGTCTCTATGGTTATTCGCCTCCGCTTAGAACAACTTTAAAATTCAAATAATACATGTCCGTTACCATAGCTGTGTGTGGTCTCGATCCGTGAACCATATTATGTTTCTAACTGCTTCGGGCTACTTTACTTCTTATATGATCTTCTTTCCTTTTTGTCTTATATCGTTTTATTCTTTTGTGATTAAAATCTATTTCTTGTGTGGTTTCTAGTGTGCTGTTTATCTCTAGGTCCATCGACATTTCGTCAGGTAATTATGGGGTCAAGTTTTTAACAGACGTTGCCAAGATTACCTATATATACAGAAGTATATAGATGTGACAGGGGGCGAGCCTTTCGCCATATCGGGCACAAATTCCAAACTCCGGGATGATACTGCGTAGAAAAACCCAAAACCACTTGACTCGACCCGGGGATCGAACCCGAGACCTCAGAACGGCAGTCGCACCGTAATACAACTGCGCCACCGAGTGAACTGTTTTATATTTGCCTTTTTATATATAGACTAGTTGTGCCAGAGACTTCGCTCGCGTGGAATTCAGACAATTATATTCTAATAGACGGACAATATTCTCCCTTTAGATGCAATCAAGATAGATTATCTATGGGAATCCCGCTTTTGTCCAGGCCTCTACCCGCGGAGGAGGTAGGTCACCCCGGCCAGACGAGGCCACGTCTCAAACAGCCTTCCCAGTGCAATGGAAGGTCAGGGAGAAGGAAAATATATATATTAAAAAAAATTGTAGTCTATATATAGCATTCTAATAATGAAGAATTTTCAAAATCGAATGAGTAGCAGCTCGAGCATCCATAATCACAAACTTTACCTCTTTATAATATTTGTACAGATTCTATGAAAATATACTTGTTTTTTTTTATTATATATTTATTTATTTTTCACAGATATTTTTGATTTATATACTATAAACATATTTTATTACTTTGTTCAATTTCATTCAATCTATAAAGTTTTTGTTATCGAATAAGACTAAAACACGTTTATTTACAAACTCTTCTTTCATACTAAAGACGCTGCATATCATTCAAATTACTATATTTTTTGATAGAGTAGACCGATTTTAATGAAATACAGTTTTCATGTTACCCCGGAATATTCTTTATAAAACTTTCTAATTGATACCGCTCAGACAGACAGACATTTCTAAAAATGATAGAAATCTGTTTTTCGACCCATGCATTAATTCTTTTCACAACAATCGAAAATCTACAGACACGTAAAATTTACAATTTTATTATTAGTAAAGATATTGAAGATAGATAAAACGTACTTATTTTGCATTATATAGTGTCATGAATAGATTCAATAATTATTCTCTATGTTATATATTTTTTAAATATTCAATGGTTTGATTAAATATATCCAATGTGCTTTTCCATCATCATAATATGTTTTTGTTGACTTTATTCGCTTTTATCTTCATGTCTTGTTATGAATGTATCTTAAACTTAGTATAACAAAACAAATCTAAAACCAGTCAAATATTTAATTCATTGTTTCTCAAATTATAAACTTACGAACGAATGACATTTAAATGTCATCAGAATTTTGTGAGTTAGAACATTTCGCTTCCCATCCCACTTACCATATTATAGTTCGTTCTTTCTCATGTAACCAAATACAAAGGAGACACAAAATATTGTATTGTCACAGTGTTATTTCAACGGCGTGATGCCTATTTGGTCGCAATCTCGCAATTCCAACGATATTGTTATGCAACACCTCATCGAAATTTGTGTCTAGGTCATGTGTCATTTTAGTAACACGGACAACGTCTTCAACGTAATAAATATAGGGTTACATATTCTCCTTATGTTTTATAAGTGACCCTTAACTTATACGCATTATTTCATGTTCTCTATATTTGTTAATCTAAAGCTAAAACAATACAGCTTTAAATATTATCATCATCGTGGCTGTTTTATTTCATTCAATTGCAGGGTAAAAATTCCCTCTGCTTTTGCCAATCGCTTTTAGTTAATCTTGTCTAGGTCTTAATCAACAATATTTGTCTTATTGTCGATCCATATCATTACTGTTTCTCCTACACTCTATTACGGAAAGTACTCCGTCAAAAGTCTACTCCATCTGGAATTACCAGATCTGATCAAATTTTACCTAAGGCCATTTGTGGTAAATTATACAGATGAGTGAAATATAGCTGGCTTGAGAATGATAGATAAAGTAAGGAATAGTGTGATAAGGGAACGTTGTGGTGTGGTAGAGGATGTAGTGACGAAGACAGAGAAAGGGTTGCTTACTTGGTATGGACATGTAGAGAGGATGGATGAAAGAAGAACGACGAAACAAATTTACAAGGCGAGTGTGACTGGGCAAGTTGGTAAGGGTCGTTCTATGCGACGGTATCTCGACCAGATTAAGGACGTTCTGGAGTAAGGCCAGGTTAAAAGTACCCGTAACCGAATAACATGTATGAAGGTGTTTATGAAAGTAGAAGAAGCGAAAGAAGTGTTTCAGGATCGTAGTAAGTGGAAGGATGTGGTCTCTGACCACCCTTATGGGAGAGAGGCCTGTCTTTATGTATTTATGTATACAGATGACCATTATTTCCTATATTAAAACTTTTTATCTGTCCATACTAGAGGCATATATGTAAATTAAACTCGCGATTTGCTAATTCCAAATATGTTGGTGACTCATTTTGGACGTAAATGTATGACACATTTATCTGAGTGTTTTCGTGTATCCATACTTGTTAGGTAGAAAAATGTGCATTACGTTAAGAAATATATTTCAAGAGCATTGCATAAATCTAAAATGAATAAAGTCGCATGAATAATTCTTATCAGATTCGAGTACATCTTTGCCAGATGAAATAAGTTTAACATTAAAAATAAATTGACAATTTTCACATAACAAAAAATATTTGTGACTAAGTTTTGGATCCAATAGTCCCGCACGAAGTACGCTAATAGATTTGTTTAGTGAACTGTACAGTTCAAACGGAATATTGTTTACACCGGTAACCGTTTCTCACTCTTCTTAGAAATGTGCGTTTTCTAATTTTACGTATATTTTAGAAGTGATAGTTTTGGGAGAATATGTTTTTTTTTAATTACCAATAAAACATATTACAAAAAATATACCACTTAAACCTTCAAGTTTTGTCTGTAGCACTTATAATTAAAAATTCGGTTACAAATATATAAGGTAGTTAGAATTTTTACAAGGAGGATAAGTAAACATTTTTAAACAAAATTTTCATTAATACTAATCTAGGAATTAAGTAAGTAGTTGTCCTTTCGCCGTAACAATTATTGTCTGAGTGGGTAGTTAAGATATTTTTCGCGATCTGACGTGTGTATATAGGGTGGTCTATTTTCTTCTGTAGGTTTGTGTTAAAAATGTGTTCCTTTTAAAAGACTAAATTTTACTTTGTTTCAACATAGGACGTTAAAAATTTTACTTTTCTGATAAATAAATATTTCTGGACAACTAATATTGTTATAAACACCAGATATGTTTAAAATTTATTAGTAGTTGGTTGACTTTCGCGCCTTTTTTTGTAGTACTCTACGTCCATGGAAAAACTAACAAAATCATTTTATTACACTTTGTACTTTTGGCGTTATTACTATTGTTACTTATTGTCGAAGCCACGGTTTATTTTTTGAGATAATTTGGATATACATGTTTGAACTAGAATAAGAAAAAGAAACCTTATGCAAAGTTAGCAAAACAAACATAGCATGGAGTTTGCCCCTCTAATCTAACAAAGTAGCAATACAGGAACAATTAGTGTTTTGCGACAAATTTTCCAAATAAAAATGATTGTTAACATGCTTAGTATTAGAAAATATCTTATCACAATTTATCTCGTCTTCTTCTTCTTCTTCTTAGTTAATGGCAATCTGTGTGTACACACAATTTGTGCCAATGTCATGTAGGTAAGATTTTCAATCTTGTATCAGCGTTACCAAGCTCCAACAGAACGGTGGCCTATCCTGCTCAAACTTTCCATGGAGCTTTGTCGGCACCTCAGAATGTATGCTACGCGTTGTCTTCTATAATAAACTTAACTTGAACACAATAACTAAACTATTTCACACAAAACGCCACCAAGATTACATGATATAGAGTCAAGTACACAAGTTTAATGAATTAAAGAAAACAATTGCTACATGTCAGACTGAGATCCCGCCAAAAACTCCATTTATCTCGTCTCTTCATTATATTTAGTTAATTAATCGTTCTCTATACTTCTGATTCCTCATGCAATACTTTGTTGTTAGTCGGGAAGTCAACGTGATCGTATATTAACATGGCTAAGTACGTTTCTCTACGGAAACATCGTACTGTGTTTCCACCAGTTTTTTTTTTATTTATTCATGTTTCCTGAAACAGATCGTTGACCGGTTTTTGTGACGCTTGTCCATGTTGGTCGTGTCTAATATCCTGATCTGCGTAGCTCGTACCAATGAAGCGTTCATTTAAGATCTATACTAAATATATTGAAGTTTGTACTTAGAATAAAGTATTAGTATGTTATTTAATTTAAAACAATCGATTAACTGCATTTGTAAGTAGACGCCCGCAACTTCTTTTACCTAAAACAATTTTAATATTACTGGTTATTATTCTATATGTAAAAGTGCGCATGTTATGTAATCTAGTTACTCCGTCTTATTTGATACTATTTTCTTCTAAAAAATACATTGCAATCAGTTTTGTGTCTTTAGAGTGATGAACGTTCGAATCTGGGCAAATTACAATTTTTTTTAATTTTTTTTTATTGTATATTACTTAACAGTACATTTACTATAATACAGTTTATTATTTTAACATTTAAGTAGTACCAATTACAAAGTAATTATAATTAAATGTTGTTATGCAGTATAATGTCTTGAAATTCAAATTTGATTGTGTGTATGTGTGAGTGTGTGTATGTGTGTGTGTTATAAATAGTGACCATATTTACTTTTACTAAGTTCCTTCTCTCTCACCGTATGTACGTACTAACGTATTGGGATTTTAGGTTTTAAGTTCTGTATAAAGATGTTCCTGTTTGGCTGAAAAAGATCGGCATAATAGAATTTCGTATGATACGTGTCAAAACATCTATGCAAAACCGAGTTTTTTGTATAATTATGTTTTACTATTTGGGGTGCAAATAAGTGAGGATTTCGAGTTATTTTCGTATGTACTTTTAAGGGAATCCTATACAGTAGTTCGGGACAGTCAATGTTGTAGTTCAATATGTCATACAAATATCGCATATCGTAAAGAGATCGTCGTTCTGCTAATGAAGTTAAATTATAAAAGTCTAAGTTACTTGAGTATGAGTTGTGATCATTATTTAATTTAAAATTTAGATATTTTAAAAATTTCTTTTGAATATTTTCTAGCTTGGTCTTATGTGTAACGTAGTCTGGTGACCAGATCGGAGAACCATAATCTAAGTAACTCCTAATATATGCAAAATACAGCATTTTAATGGCATAAGGTTTAAAAACGGTTTCGCAATTCGGCAAATAAATCCAAACATTTTTAATGCTTTTTTACGTATGTAATCATAGTGATATGTGTAAAGCAGTTTAGAATCCATCATTACTCCTAAATCACGAATAACGGTAACTCTCTGCCCTGGCAACCCATCTAGTGTGTAATTATAATATATAGGCTTACGCTTTCCTCGTGTATGTGACAATATTAATAATAATAATAGTAATATAATATTTCAAAAAAAAAAAATTATTTGAAAAGATTTTTAAAAACATAATTATCATGACAAACGTGGCAAAAGAATACACAACGACACCATATCAGTCACCTCATAAGTTCTCATAATCTGATCCTATTAATTAACCTTGACCGTAAAATGCATACGGTTGTACAATCAGCACACATATAAATACTAAAAGAGCTCTGGTTAATAGAGACATTAAAGAAAATCAATAAAAGAATCATAATGTCGCAGATCTACCAACGTTGGTTACTTTACGTGACTTGCATCATTATGTAAACGTGCAAGTGCATAATAAATTACTTGTTGATCATAACCAAAAAACGGTCTTACGCTTCGATGACTCCAGTATATTATAATACAATTAATTTTACAAACTAATACAACTTAATTGTAGCACTAAAGTTTTCATAACTATAACGTTCTTTATTTTTCTAAATAATATTTTTGTCGAATTTCTCAAACATTATATAGCTTATAAACTTTTATAAGAATTTTCTATAAAATTAATGATCCAGGAGTTTTTACATTCAAAATTTAGAAGTTTTTTGGTTATTAAGTTATGTTTTATAAGTGTTGAATTTTATATTCAGACTATCGTTGTGGAAAATTTAAAAAAACAACACACACTCATAATATGAATATCAATTTATCTTAAGAAATTATAATAAATTTAATAAGTACTAAAAAGTTTGAAAACAACATTTCCATGAAATACGTGATGTTTCCGAACGAAACGTTTTCCAAAGTGAAGTTGGATCCGCACGAAGTTCACACTACGTTAAAAAGGCGAAAACTGTTCAAATTTGTACAAGTTACAATAAATTATTTTACGCCATAATTTTCTATTTTTTCTACACGACGCAACCGCCTCTACACGTGATCTTCTAAATGGCATGTTGGAGAAATGTTTATTCATCCAGTTAACTGCCTTAAGTCACATAAATAAGAAGTTGGTTTAGAAAAAGCGAATAATAATACGCACTAAATTAAGCGAGAAGGAGCAGGAAGTCGGTACTATCACTAATTCGATGTATATAACCTTAGTTAAGCAACCTCATCGAGAGCCGAAGCTGAATGATATATATAGAATGCAAGTTGAAGGCGAGCACGAGACTGAATGCATATAATCTCAAATTTTGCAAGTCGATTACGCAACATACGAAACCAAAATAGCCGATGAAGTCGAACGTGGGATCAATTATTTACCAGTTCCACTTGTGGCTGGCTACTTGTCTACATTATGTCACCGCTGACACGAACGAGATCAACGCTCTAGATTTCACGTGAACATTTGCAATTAACAATCGTTTACTCCACATTACATTAAAACTTATAATCAACCTCTGTTGCCTTGCTGTTTTAGTGAGATTCGTTCATTTTCTTATTTAATTGAATATCTTTCACTATTGGCTTGCATTCCTCTTGATTGGACTAGACAAAATGTATAACACATTTCTAAGTGCCGCCATTATGTTTTATACGTGAACCTTATTTTATTTATACCAATAATATTATAAAAACATAATGCATCATAACTGTTACATTGGTTCGTGTATTTTTAATGTCCGATGCATTCACCTTGCAATGGATTAAGGGGGAAAATATAAATGGTAGTTCAGGTACACCTACGCTTTTGCTACAATTGTCGTTTCACCAGAAAAGGCTCGCGCGGGAGAGGGACGACTGAGCTTGCGAGTGTTCGCGTGCGAGTTAGCCCTGCGCCGGCGCACCTGAACGGACGCGTTTTGACGCCTCCATCCCGCGATAGTGAAAGTGACTTGTTCGTGTTTAATGTCTGTTAACAATGCAACTGTGTTAATTGATCTTTTATATCCATTAAAGTTTAATCATTATATCGTTAAAATTCTGTTAAGAAAATATGTTTTTTTTTTTTAATATTTATGTTTCATTTCTTCTTTTTATTGTTTGATCATTTTCTTGCTCAGCCAGCCGGTTTATTACTATTTGACAACACGTTATGAGAATTACTGGCCACTAACATTTATAAACCTATTTCAAACACTTGAACAATGTAATTTACTTTCTGGTATGTCTTTGTCGATAATTTATATGGTATCTATGGTCACGCTTCAGTCTGTTATATTCAAACCAATAAGTTTTTATTAATTGGGACTGCGATGTGTCCTTTGCAATTTAGAAAAGTTTTAAAATCATTTCTATTTAATTCCGGTGCTAGATTCCTTTAAGAATCAAATGAAAATAATCTTAGAAAATTTTATAAATAATATAACATATGTATATACCGGTTGTCATCCATCAATGTGTGAATTTAAAGTAGATATACTCTTATTTTATGTTCTTTTATTTATATAAAAGGCAAAGCTACATTAAAGTTGTTAATGATTCTACTTCGATTTGAATAGTATTAATCTGTATAGACACATATACATAGAAACAATAAGCGGTATGTACGTACATACCGAGAGTTGCCTTGCTCGACCCGCCCTGCCTCCAACAAGCCGGAACAGTGACATGCAGTGTACGGAATTCACATAACAATCATTGTCTTGTTTAGTCAATCGCCATTCTTTGCATTCCATCTTAGTTTGTTTTCATTCTGACGTGATCTTACTGTTAAAACTTAAACAACTTTATAAAATCTCTCTAATTGCTCTTCTATTTGTAACTCTTCTAAAGTTGCATTAACATTGAATATAATTAATGCCTTAATACAGATAGATTTAAACGCAAATCGTTTTCACCGTTGATAGACAAAGCTAGTAGTGCAAAATTTCTTCAACTATCTCTTTCAAAAGTGTTCTAACTCATAGTGAAAAATCAATATAAAATTTCTTGCTTACCCTTACTGCACTAACTATAATAATAACGATTGTAAAATTAAATGTAATTAATATGTGTATAAAACACTTTTCATTAGCAAATATCCTTAAACGAAACGATTTAATGTTATAATTGATTTAACTGTTCTCTCTCAGCGGAACAGATTACAGTATGCGCTAGGCCTTCATTGTTTCGCAACTCGCAATGCTCTGATTGCAAACTCATACAGATACGTTTATACTCTAGTTGTATAACTAGTTGTAAATGCACCATAACCGCATCTATTTATAACTATATCTACTATAACCATATCGAGTTATTCACCACGATCGAGGAATTTAAAAACATGTTCAACTCTTATATTTCCTGTAGTGGATGTCTCGTTTTACTTTCAATCATTATCAATATATTACAGGCAAAGAAACCTTTGGTTTTTTATGACTCGGTTCATTGCATCTATAATTTATGAAACGTATTAGCATACTTAATAGATACCTAGTCGAATTGATTTAGCATTGTTGCATTGCACGAGCTTTCGAATGAATTTAAGTGCATTAACCACGAACGATGTTAGCCGAGTTACGAATTATAATTTGTCGCTTTTCAAAAATACACCGAATAATATTGAAATCATGAATAAATCAGAAAAGTTGAAAGGTTCTCGTTTGTCGTGGTATGGACATGTTATAAGAAGAGAGGAAGCGCATGTGGGTAAAATAGTAATGAATATGAATGTGGAAGGATGGAAAAGTAGAGGAAGGCCAAAGAAAGTGTGGATAGAGTGTGTAAGAAATGACATGAAAGAAAAAGGAGTGAATGAAGAGATGACGGCTGATAGGGACGTATGGAAGAAGAAAACATACTGCGCCGACCCCAAGTGAGTTGGGAAAAGGCAGGAGAATGATGATGAATAAATCAGTTTTCAATTATAGACGCGTTGTAAACTTCAATTGGTTCACTGCGGTACCAGTCGACCCTGAGACGCCCGGTGACGTAGTTGCCGGCAACTTGTTTTTTATATTTTCCTTTAAATTGACCGCACAGCTGAGCTCGAAAACACACTCGATTTATAATCTCAAAGCTTGATATTTAATATAAAATTTCAGTGAACTGTTGTTATTGTTATGTGTCTGATCAAACGTTTCTCGTTAATAGCAATTGATGTGAAAAAGTGATCAAGTGAATAAGTGATAATGTAAAATGATACCGGATCGATTACCAGTGAAGGGTGCCGCGTGCCCACCACCACCTCCAAGGCCGCGAACTTTTCGAAGAAATTATGGCGATCAAGGTGCAAATTACTATTAACACATCTAATTAAATATTCCAAACACGTATACTATCCGAACCGAATTCACGTGTGATGTGACTCAGACTTGTTATGAAATTTATCAATTAGCCAATATATATGCAAAAATATGATTAGATGCAGTTTTTTTTTTACTTTCTCTTGAAAACCGGTTTTGTAGGTTTTCTTTTAATTATCATTTTGAGATCTATTAATAATAATAATACTATTATTAACATTTCGAGTGGGAGCTATGAGTCTATATAACTGGAATCTAGTAAGATCTATTGTGATCGCCCCACATTGCCTAGATTGCATTGTTTGATTGTAATTTAGAATCTTTTTGCCAGAAAACGTCTGTACCTCATCTGAGAGTAGTTCGTGTTTGCCCAGAACTCTGTTGGTGTGTCTTAGTAAATATTTAACAAAGCAACTTGATCGTCAATAATTCTGTTTTAATAGTCTTTGTAACATCACCAACAAACGTGTACATTCACACGAGCATGAAATCGCCATACTACAGTCATAACGATGAAGCAGTTTCAACACTTCCCAAGAGAAGATACGGCATAGAAAATAAAATCAGATTGATAGAGATTATCGAAGAACATTGTCGGCTCACTTTAAGGACCGTATTGCGCGATGGAGAAGTCGAAATTCAAGATCTCGTCGCATTTGTTGGTAATTATTATTTTTAAATATTTAAATAAATGAAATTGACAATTTTATTTACTACTGTTTTCAACACGTATATTTTAAGAAACTCGTTTGGTGACCCTGTGAATTTTTTATTATTATCAGAACGATGTACATAAGAAACGTCCTTGTATTCAATTCTAAACAGTTTCACTTAAACTTAAGTATAGATTAAATTCTGTATTTAATAAATGATTCCGTTACTTTATAAAATTGAATATATTTCTTTAGAAGATTTCATTAGTTACTGTATCGTTAAGTGTTTGAGGTTCTATCACAACATCTGCTTCTTCTGTAGCTAAATCATCATTACTGTTTTTTTTTTTTAAATTTTAATTATTCCTCGGTATCACAGTTGTCTATTCCATTGTCGGATATCTGTGAAACAACACAATGCCTTATAAAAATCCAATATATTATGCCACAAGTAAGTAATCACGCAAGCATCAAACAATGATTGATTACAAGCTTTCTCATCATGTACCACTTACCTATGCCATTTATAATTGGTTACATTTCTAATTGTTAGAGTTACTCTAACTAGCTTGTTTTATATATTACAGAATAGTTTAAAGGTTAGATAATTTACTGCATTTGAAAGCTAATTATTAATTGAAACAATCGTTGCTCAATGTTAGTGTAGTCGGGTACCGCATCGATGGACCTTTTTTTTCTTTTTTTTTTGACGGGGGGAAATGCATTTACGCACTACCCTTACCTATTGTATTAGTGAGACCGGAGTCCCCCAATACAATAGGTAAGGGGGGCACGGAGTGACGAGTTCCGTGCCAGTGTGGGACTCGCACGGGCGTGAAGCGCCCGGAAATACCCACTAAAACCCCACGGGGCCGTCCGCTGCATTTGGGATGGGGGCAACACGGGGTGGCTTTCGCAAGCACCGCGTCGCCCCCTGCACCGCATCGATGGACCTAGGTTCGAAATCGCCTATTCGGTGAAAGAATATAATGATGGCAAGGCATTTTCTATTACCACTAGCATTAGCTACAACTCTAATATGAGATATGTCAGAAAGCAAATATAGGCTAATATATACGTACCTTGAATACCAATGCGTCTAGGCTTAGCGTATTTACTGTAGTAATATTTAAAAAATGTAAGGATTGATTCAATAATGTCGGATTATATTGGTTAAAATGTTCTGTTTACATTGAATTACTTGGTAAAATTTGAATAAAATAAATTTCGTTATAGGTTATACCTTATTAGTAAATTAACTATTTCACAATATGTAAACATCATGAACATAATTTTTTTTTTAACTGATTAAATCGTGTTGATCCGAGAATCCTTGTCAACTTCAAATAATATCCGTCAGAAGAGAGTTGGAAGCGGGCACCATACTCGTGTGTTTTGATTGCGTATATTTTAAATGTATTTCTACTCGTTAATATTTTGCTTTTATTTCGTAAATTATTGTGAATTATTACGAAATACATTTATAATAGTCTTGATTAATAATTTAAATTGAGTATTCAATTTTTAATAGTTTACTAATGACATCTGTGGTTATACATAATTCTGTGAAATGCATTTGGATGTAATTGTGTTTATTTAACTTCATACATACCATACCATACGGGCAATAATATACAGGCAAGTTTTAATTTTCAAAGGTAGGAAAGATGTTTCCATGGAGTAATAGTGCTAAGAACGATAGTTCCATACATAAACATATAAAAGTATGTGTTTGTGTAAGTAACACGGGTCTACGTTATCACCGGTACGTAACGAAAGACGTACAGCCACAGCCTTTTAAGGCCAACTTGAAATAGCTTCAATCTGTGCTAATTATGTAAACGATGGTGATGTCTGGAAATGACATCCTTCTCTGTGGATCCACTAAAAACTTTGTAACTGTGAGTTGTATAGTACCATATCGAGTTTCTTACCGGCTCTTTAGAATGACTCGGCTGTATTTCGAACAGGTCATAGCTTTTTGACGGTCATAAACTCTTTATCATGGCCTGAATTGAATGAAGAAGAATTTTGAATTTTTAAGCTGTAGTAAAATGGCGGCTATTTTGGGAGTTTTTTTATTGCAACTTAGAGTTAACGTTCCCTGTTATAATTTCATTTCTTCACGCTTAATATAGGCAAATAACATAATTAATAAAAATATATGTTCTATACGCTGAAAACGCTAGTACAATTTTATTCTTTTTCTATTCTATTCTTTCAGTCTTTTTTATGTATACTTCCATACTAATAGATGCAATTGATGTTTTTGTATGTAATATCAAAAAAATAACTTTTTACTACAAATACAAATTAAAGTAAATACCATACATATAAACACACAATTAAAAAAAAAAGCTGTTTGTCTAATCTTTGCCGGACTGTTTTGGTAGATAACTGAAGTTAACTTAGAACGTAACTTAACCGCGTAACTTATAAAAAGTTAGTCACGGGGACTACCAATAGAATTGAAAACTCAAAACTATGAAATAACTTACAGAATATTTAAAACCACCATAAAATACTGTGAAACAGCTAGAAATCTATTTACTTCGCTGGTAAGATAATTTCCAAGCCACAATGAAATATTCATTGTATGACATATTTCAGAGATTAAATATTAGAAAACAAAATAGTAATATCAAAAATTTCAACCCAAATATTATAAATACCAATATTGGAAATATTGGAAAATATTCATTTTTCTACATAACCAGTTTAACGCAACACGTCACGTTTGCATGTCGGTGACGCGATCCCATAAGTATTGCCTCGACCAAATATCGTGCGACGCGGCTATAGAAGTTTTCACTTCAAAAATGAAAATAATTAAGATTCCGTGTAAAAAAATGTACACTAATGAAATTGTAAACAATATACTATTCAATGGAGAGCACCACCGAAACATTATTTTCTAATGGTTATTTCAAAACTATATAACGCAGTGAAGAATATGTGAGACACGGACGAAGCCGCGGGCACACGGCTAGTTATTAATAAATTGGTTCCTTAATGTGTCGAGTACCTATAAAAATGAGACAATAGGAAATCAATGGAAAGCTGGCGTAAACGCCAGGTAAGTGCTCAAGAGGTTACTATGTCGAGTACCCATAAAAATGAGACAATAGGAAAACAATGGAAAGCTGGCATAAACGCCAGGTTAGTGCTCAAGGGGTTAAAAAACATATGTTACCCAATAAATAAAAATATCGTGGAGTTTGGGACAGGATCTTATAACTGATTTCTATATTTAAAGGTTACATTAGGCAAAAGCCATGCAGGAAGATTCGAACTTACGTCCATTGACGCGCTATATAACCACACTAGCACCGACCCATCATTGTCATATCATCATATATTACATTAAAATATAATAATTATGTACATTCTCGTATAGCTTATCCATAATCAAAACATACGTTAAGCTGCGTAAGTACAGTTTTTTATTAATTTAATCTGACCGTCAGCACTTGATATGTGGATTACCCATAAAAATGAGACAATAGGAAAACAATGGAAAGCTGGCGTAAACGCCAGGTTAGTGCTCGAGGGGTTAAACGCTATCTTATACTTGACCTATTGTAGCATGTTGACGGTTGACGTTATATCATTGATAACGCGAGTCTATAAGTTTTTCCTCTGACGAGAATCGCTCAACGCCGACATATAAGTTTTCACTTTAAAACACTGTAATAACATCACCTGTGATCTGTAAGTTAGTATATTTTATAATAATCTATGCCCGCGGTTTTCCCCCTTGAAATTCAGACAATTTACATCCTATATTCTTCCCCGGCATGCAATTGGATAATGGATGTCATTACTAAATTTCAAAAAATTCGGTTCAATAGTTTCGATTGACGATGAAATGAATAGACAGGCAGACACAAAAAACGTAAACTATCGAAATGAGCTCTGTAGTCGATTCTGAAGCTCCGCATAGCATTTTTGCTTAAATATCTTCAATGTACAGATTTCGTATATAGTTCTAGCCTTCTTTATAAAGTATAGATTACGCAAAGGTCGATCGTCTGAAACTTTGCGAAAGCGATCGACTACTGGCACGCCACTACACTGCCATTTCAATTTGGTAACCTGTCTCTGCATGTCTTAACAGGTGTGTGTTTCTCTGACCATATGTCCGTTGCGCAACAATACACCGCGAGCGATGGGCATGTTTCCTTTTACAATAATCTATTCTGTCATATAGGTACGATTCAAAGTCGATCCGGTATCAGGGTTTTTTTTTTATCTATTTATATTTAGTAAGTGTAACAATATCTTAAGTCAATGTTAAATGACTTGTTAACCGAAGATGGTAGAAACGATTACTAACCAGATAGACATTAAAAAACACCATCACCTTGTTATGTTTTCTCTCGCCTTAGGAATCGCTTATCCTAAGGCTCATGCCGGTCAACTCAAACTCTTTAACGTGAGGCATAATAACAACATCTCTCTGTATATCCGTCACTTAGCTTTTAACTCTAGAACCACTAAACCAGTTGTAATAAATCTATATTTTTTTACCATACATTTATATTCTAATTAGGTCTCGGTTTATATGTATATGTTTTGTTGCAAGTTTTAAAAATAATAATCTCCAGTTTTTTATTACAATAGGTTAATTAACTTCGATAATTTTGTAATCTTGACTGATTCCAAAAGTTCGCTACTACACTTAGCTCGTTGCACTTCTCATGTGAGAGGTATACCGATCGCCTATAAAATATTGGAATCAATTTTAAAGCTGCAGTCACACAACAAAAATGTAGTCCTCCAATGTATTCCGTCACACATAGGGCTCAAAGAAAATGATGATGTAGACTTACTAGCCAAAAGAGCTATCGAAGACGGCATTCCACAAAAGGATTTACCATTATTCTCAGATCACGTTAAGTTGGTTAAGGAACAATGTAAAGATGCGTGGCAAGTATATTTTGACGAGAGATCACGTGAAAAGGGTATTTGGTACAGAACCATCCAGCCACACATATCCCTACATCCGTGGATAGATGCCATAAATTGTGACAGAAATTATCTAAAGACTGTCCTTAGACTTCGTTCGGGGCACATTCCATCAAACAAGTTTGCATTTTTGATGAAAAAGAACCCATCGCCAAACTGTACTGAATGTGGAGTCATTGAGGATGTTCAACATGTCCTGATGGAGTGTGATCGGAATGAAACTTATAGAGTATCATGTTTTGGACCGAATAGAACTACTAGTATAGGCTTGCCTAATAGTTTTTTAGCAGAACCAACATCCAAAAATGTCAATATGTTACTTAAGTTAACAGAGTTAGCTTTAAGTTTATAATAATATTGTTTTATCTTTCATATGTACATATAAACATTGAATATTTAACGATATAATACAATCGTTGTATATAGTACAAGATGCTTTAAACAATACTGTGGGCGTATGTGTTTACATTATATTAATACGTAAATCAAAAACTTTGTACCCCTTTTTACGAAAATTCCACGGACGGAGGAGTATGAAATTTCGCACACTTATAGTTTATACAGAGAAGGAGTGCAGAATGCTTTTAAAATTTATTTAAAATTATGCATAAAAATACATTATTTAAATTAATAAAACAATACAGTTGACACACTATTATTAGTTTGACACAGACACACATCTATCATTATCCCTTACGATTACCAATGTATTATCATCAATCACATGTGAATGTCAGACTTGACATTTATTTACCGCCTAGACAGAATATTGACTTTTGAGAAGGTTTTACTTTTAGAAATTGACAATGAAAAGCAAACAAAATTGTTATCGATTTATGAATTAGCATCGAATTTCGATCACAAGCAAGCACTAGTATGTTACCGAATTACTGTACCATTTATTACATCCCTATTTTTATTTAATTAGTAATCGTGGGAAATGCTTTTAAGCATCCCCCCTGCCATCTCAAATACGGGGGGGGGGGGGTTTGACGGGGGAAATGCATTTACGCACTACCCTTACCTATAGCATTAGTGAGACCGGAGTCCCCCAATGCAATAGTTAAGGGGGCGCGAAGGGACGAGCTCCGTGTCAGTGTGGGACTCACCCGGCCGTGAAGCGCCCGGAAATACCCACTAAAACCCCCCGGGGCCGTCCGCCGCATTTGGGATGGGGACGATACGGGATAAGCAGAGCATTCTCCGCGTCGTCCCCTGCGGTAAGCCCAATGGGCCCGTCCGTCATCAGCCCAATGGGGATGAAGGGAGAGAGTCCCCCCCCCCCACCTTTTTTTTTTTTTTTTTTTTTTTTTCGAACCTAGCTAACGCTGTTGACCGGAAGGGCCTTTACAGCTTCACCGAACTTTGGGGGCGAGTGCTGAAGGCACTCAGCCGCAATAAGGTGACTAGCTCAAGGGTTACCAAAGTGGTACGAACCTCGGCTTGGCCGTCACCTGAGTGTAAAACTCTCTCGCGAGTTTGAACCTAGCTATTCCCTACATTTTTTTTTATTAATAATAAAAAAAAAGGTTCCTTACAGGACCTATGTACCTGCATGTTATGTGCAAGAGTGTGTTTGCAGTGTTGTGCGTGTAATGCTCAATGCATGGGCAGTGTCACTGTATCGCGTTGGCGGCGACGTCAAGAGCCTCCCCAGTTGGGGAACGAAGCACGTCCTGGGCCGCCGCCTGAGGGGGACCCGGAGAGTGTGCGGGAGCAAAATTAGCCGCCTGTCCCCGGCGGCGGGAACGGCGGTTACGCGGGCGTGGGCGCTGGCACGCATACTGGATCGGTTGAAAAGGAAAGATCCTATTTTCGCACGTGATTTTATCATCGGGATCGGTGAGAACGTTACGCGGTCTCCGAAGCGGTTTCGGAGCTAGCGGGTCGGAGGAGTACGCGACGGCTTTCGCTATGAGCGGATTCGGGTGTGTCTCTGCGCGATCGAAAAATGCGCGACACAGGGATTTGATAACAGAGTGAATGGATGGTAGATTGAGGTCTCTGTGGATGTCCACATCCCTCTCGTACCACCGGGCACCTACGGCTCTCCTGGTGAAGCGGTTCTGAACCACTTGGAAGGAGGCCAGATCTGTATAAGCGAAGGCAGGGGCGCAATAAGTGAGAATGGGCCTAACTACCGTTTTATATAGTGTAATTTTATGGCGGACGGCCATCTTACTACGAGCGTTATAAAGAGGGAAAAGACGTCCCATAACCATGTTGGCACGGTTTCTGACTTTCAAAACGTGAGATTTGAAAGTCATGTGGGCGTCTAGTGTGACACCGAGGTACTTGACCTCGGTCGCCCATGGGATCTCTACTCCTAGATAAGTGACTGGACGAGGAGGGTCAGATTTCTCTACGGAGAACATAATCGCGGTGCTCTTTCCCGGGTTAATCGCTATGCGCCACTTCAAGTACCAAAAGCTTAAGATGTTAACAGCCTTTTGGACGCGGGATCTGAGAGTGTCTCTATGTCTGTACGAAAAATAGATGACCGTGTCATCGGCATAGAGACCTAAATGAACCTTACTAGCCGCCACTCCTTCGAGCGGGTCGTCTTTCAGGTTCGGATTTAGGTCTGGTAAGTCCGCTATGTAAAGGTTGAAGAGGACAGGCGCCAGAATGGAGCCCTGGGGGACTCCTGCGCGGATCGGGCGGGCTGAAGAGAGAGCGGACTCTACTCTAAAGCGGAAACTACGATTCGAAAGGTAATCGCGTAGGATGTGAACTAATGTGTCAGGGACGCCTAACCTAACTAGTTTAAATACAAGGCCGGCATGCCAGACCTTGTCGAATGCCTTAGCGACGTCGAAGAAGACAGCGAGCGTACGCCAGGGTGTGTTTGGGGTTCGATGAAAATTTGACAGGATGTGCTCCGTGAGGCGTTGCACTTGGTGCGCGCAAGAGTGTCTGGCTCTGAAACCAAACTGTTCGGGAGGCAAGAGATTTTTGTCCTCTATCACTACGAGGAGTCGGTTCAGAAGGATCCGCTCGTAGAGTTTACCTATTGTGCTTAGCAAGCTGATTGGGCGGTAACTATCGGGTGACCTGGCATCTTTGCCAGACTTGTGTATACCTATCACTATCGCTTCTTTCCAGGCGGCTGGAAAGTGGTGGTTTTTGATGGCCGCATTGAAGATGCAGACCAGTAGCGCGATGAGACGGGGCGGAAGAAGCTTAAGCACTTCATTCCTGATCCCGTCCGGACCGGGAGATTTTCTAGGCTTAAGGCCCTTAATGGTTGTAATGACCTCATCACAGGTGACAGGTGTGAGGGGAACAACCGGGGAAAGAGCGTCTAGGTCCTGTACCGAGGACTCTACATCGGAGACGTGGAGGACGTCAACGTTGTCAATGACGGGGGAACATTGCTGCTCGAGGCTATCGGCTAAGCACTCGGCTTTGTCTTCATCGTCAAATGCGGGTGGAAGACCCTGAGTGTTTCTGTCCAGGGGGGGCATACTAGCGACGGAGCGGTCCGTCTTCATCGATCGTGCAAGCTTCCAGTACGCGAGGTGGGAAGGTACCAGCTCCTCTAGGAGACTGTTCCACCTGTTATCACGGAGCTGATCTATGCGGTCTTTCACCGCTCTACGCAAGGAACGTAAGCGTGCACGATTTTCCTCAGTCGGATACGCGTCGTGGGCACGGGTCGCGGCGTTCTTCTGGGTGAGCAGAGCTCTCACGTCATCAGGGAGTATAAAGCGGCGATCGTTCGCCGCTTGTACCTCTTTCGAGGTCTCCCTGATTCCGGTGTTGAGATGCTCAACCAGAGAGGCGATCGCGAGATCCGTGTCCGCAGGCGTATCCAGTACGTCGGGGATCATGTCGAGCGGGGGGGAGGACTGATGGTCCTTGAGATATCTGCCGAGTTTGTAATAGTCCGCGACCTTTACAACTGGCGGGCTAGAGTCATCCGAATGACCTAACTGTAAAATGACTGGGCGGTGGTCGGAGTCGAGTTCGTGTACGACTTGTATGAGACGCACAGGAAGCCGAACCCCTTTAAAAATAGCTACGTCTAGCACTGTCGGGCGGCAGTGCGGCATGAAGTGGGTAGGCTCTAAAGGAGCGATGACCTCAAAATCGAGCTCATCCATCAGCCCAGTAAGAGCAATCCCATTACTGGTATTACTCGAACTGTTCCAAAGGGTGTGCCCGCAATTGAGATCACCCGCGATAATGACGGAGTCTCCGAGAGAGAAAAGTTTCCCTAAATCGGAAGCTAATATGCGCTTATTGGGCGAGAGATATACAGACACCAGAACGATCGACTGATGGCCGGTCATTCCGATTCTGCATATAGAAACCTCTAAGTTTTCTAGCTCAGGAGGGTCTAGCGGCGTGCAATACAGAGACCGCTTATAATAAATTAAGGTACCACCGCCCCTAGTTGGGGGCAATCTATCGTTCCGAACGATATTATAATTCGCGATCTTAGGATCGCGATCTTTGGGCTTCAGTAGGGTTTCCTGGACAAGAAACACGTCTATTTGACGATCGCGGAGGAAGTTCGCGACGAGTTCACGCTGCGGAACTAGTTTCCGCGCGTTAAAAAACGAAAGGGACAAACCGCGTGGCTTTATCTTAAACATTGTTTACGGGTTTCGAGAAACGCGAGCCAGACCTTGAAGGGTCATGGCAATGGCGGGGAAACGCGCGATAGCCTCGAGCTCGGCGTTTCCGGAGCCGCTATTCAACAACGCGTTGAATGCGACTACTTCCTGCACGTCGTGAACGCGCAGGAGAAAAAGAACCCGGTCAAGGCCGGTTGGGTTGGCCTGAGGGGCCTGGGGGGGGGTAGCCAGGCGCGGCTGCGCCTTGGCTTGGGGCCTAGGTGCCCACGGAGCCAGAGGGGCTGCGGGGCGGGGGGCGGCGGGACGGGTCGGCACCGCGGAAGGCGACGCCGACGTGCCTGGGAGGCACGGGAAAGACCTCAGTGTCATAGGCGGCACTTGAGGTTGGAGGAGGAGGGGGGCAGCATTCCTCTGAGGAACGCGTCTACCGCCTTTGTTAGGCTGGTTGCGTCTTACCTTGGGCGCACACGGGCACCCTCGGTAATTGGCGGGATGACCCTCCTGCCTGCACAAAACGCAGCTAGGAGGGTCGGAAGTGTCCTTGGGACGGGGACAGTCGGGGGTGAGATGATCCCCGAGACACTTGACACATCTCGGAGCCATAAAGCAGCTCCGAGAACTGTGCCCGTACCCCTGGCAGCGGTGACACTGCGAGGGGTAAGATTTCTTGTGTGGGACTTCCACACAGATGCGGGAGAGGCCGCAGAGGGTCTTCAGACCGAAGACCTTCTTGCTAACCTCGTTGGCGGGGAGTGATACAAGGACCATGTTGTATGGTCTCCTGCCTCGCTGATCGTGCATCCGATGCACTTCAGCGTCGGGGAAACCCTGCTCCCTAAGGGAGGCAGCTATGTCTTCACAAGAGAGTTCCTTAGGAACTCTCTTGATCACAACGCGGAGGGACTTCTCTTCCTCCAACGCGTGAGTGAAGTGGGCATATTTCGCCTCACGGAGAAACCTCGTGAGGTCGCGGAAGGTGTCCGTGGTCGACACCTTAACCATGATACCATCGCGAACATTCGTCGCGGTGGTGAAGTGGATCTTGCGGCTCGCTAATGCCGCCGAGATTTTAGTCCAGGACGCCTTGTCCTGGATCGTGACAGGGGGGGGGGGACGCACCTTCTTAGGCTGCGCCTGGGAGGACTTAGCCGCGGGTTTGGGAACTCTCGGTGCCGCTACTGGCACCGGAGTGGGCTGTTTAGCCGAATCCTCAGCAGCGAGGATCTTAGGACCAGAGAGTGATGATGAAAGCGGCGGAGAAGCCGTCGCCTTCCTTTTGGTTTTTCGCCTAGCAGCGACAAAACCGTCACTGCCGAGCGGCGGGTACTCCAGCTCCATGTTGTCCGAGTCTGACCCGGACAGCTGGGCGGAGGTGGTGGCGAAGTTCGGCATTAGGCTAGGACGCCTGTCAGCCGAGTTTTGGGGGGACAAGGGGGAGAGAAACTGTTTCCTGTAGAAACATTAATAATGTCCGCTGAACGCGGACGACGCGGCGAATACGAACGCGAACGCGAACGGGATCTGCAGTCGGAGAAGGAAGAGTCCCTTCCCGAGTGAGACGCGAGTGGAGAACGCGCGCGAGAACGCTCCGGAGCGTTGATATTCGCTACCGGTTTACGGACACGTTGAGGGAGCGCGGCGGATGTACTAGGTAAATTATTTTTGAATGTCGCAAACTCCCGAGCGAGTTCGGGAGACTTCGACAACATAACCTTAACGAAACTAAGGAGCTGACGCTCCGTCGTCACGAAATCGGCCATCCCGAGACGGCGAGAGGGCGGGGGGGGGGTGAACTACCTCCCTGCCTGAGGGGCAGGGGGGCGCGCCGAAAATCTAGTGAGACTTCGCGAGTCTCGCAAAAGACCGTTGAGTCGAAGTGCAATGACTCACGGAATTTGGATCCTACGGAGCCTAGGGGGAAGCCCTAACAAGCCCTAGGGCCGAGGACGTGGGTCAGACGCCCAAACAGCACCCAGGGGATGGATTTGACGCAGGAGCGGAAGTCGGGTAAGAAAAAGGAAACCCGGCGTGATCACACACCAGATTCCGGTATTTGGAGACCCCAGAAGGGGGTCCCCGGGGAACCTGCTAAACCCTACACCACCTTAGGTTGGCACCGTTAGGTTTCCGGTGATGACCACAATCAAAAGAGAGTGGGTTTTAATAATGTCGAGAAGCGACACGTATCCTCACCTTAAGGGTGAGTATACGTAAAACGCGCGCGTACTGAAAAGTACGTTTTTCGAAAATACACGAAGTTATAAATAAATTTATAAAGTCGAGTATTTTACGCTCGCAAAAATACCGCAGTGCAGGAATCCCACACCGGGTACCCGACGCGGCACGCGCGCTTGCGTCACCTCAGCCGTTGAAAAATCCAACGGCCGTTGCTACGCAAGCTAACGGTCGATCGATGAAGGCAGCGAAAGCGAAGACGGTTGGCGCTAACGTATTTGTGCGAGCGGGCGTAGCGAACAGACACGTCCGTCCACTACGGAGCTTACCACAGCAATCTCCCCCCCCCCCCACCTCTTCGCCCACCTCTTTAAAAGAAGCCTTACCATCCGAGGGGAAGAGGGGGTGATTACTGCTATAGCAATAGCCCCCCCCACTCCTCACCTTCATCTCCAGTGTACGTGGACCCCTCCTCATCTTGTCCTGCAACGGCAGGACATAGCGAGGAGAGGCCACCACCAGCCCCCCGCCACTACCAGCCCCCCAGTAGTTTGCAACCCTAGCATATATTGGGTTCGTATTATACGAAATCTGTTTCACCATTGCGCTTCCTCTCCAGATTGCGACAGTAGCGATTCCGGACACTTGTACGAATCGTTGGAGCCAGCGCCGCCGGTGCCTCCCGTCACGCACGCGACTCACTCCTCCCACGCCAATCACATCGAAGAGGACTTCGACTCATTTGACAGCGACTCCGACACTGATGAACATGATAAGGTACCTCTAATATCCCTTCTTATTCTTTACTTAATTGCAATCTATCAGTTACACGCACAATTCTGTCAGTGTCATGTGTTATTTTTCCAATCTTGTATTAATATTCAATACTCGCAACTTTTGTGGGGATTTTTTCTAACATATTATAAACCTTTCCACGTTAGTATTTTCTATATACTTCACTCGTGTACAATAATCAACACGTATGATTCCAATAATGCAATAATGTCAGACAACAACGTAGCTAACATTTGCGGGCAATTTTTGTCGCCAAAGTCAGTCAGCTTAAATTTGAAGAATACTTAATAGCGAAAAAGAAGATATAACACAACAATTACAGGAAAAACAAGAATGCTGAAAGCAAAAAACAGTGGCCAATAGCCAAGTGGAGGAGGCCTTCACCCTCGCGTTAGGGGTTCTTGTACGATTTTAAATACCTTAGAGTTTATACGTTTATTATATTTTTTTACCATTTTAGAAATATTTTTCTTTCTACACTTATAAAATATATGTTCTTATAATGTACAAGAAATATAAGGCTTTTTTATTTTTTTTATTTTATTTTATATGATACCACAAACATTACATAAGATGGAGTCACATGCTCAAATAAATGAATTAGAGACAATAACTGCTACATGACAGACTGAGTCAAATGAGATCCCTCCAAAAGCTCTAAAATCACATTTATACTTACTTACTCACTAATATATCTTTAGATTAATTAAAGTAAAATATTATAATTACTCTTACTATACTAGCCGTATATTAAAATCACTTATTAAATAAACATAATTTATTTCAGTCAAAAACATATGCGCAGGCGCCGCCATTACCTGCATCGCGTTTACCAACTCCACCTAGCGGCGGGCAATATACACTAACGAAGATTGCCAGCGCCGCGCAACGGAAAATGAGACAAATCAAACGGAATCTCACTAAAAGATATTCTGGTAACTAATTTTAATATGGTATAATATATAAGAGATCATATTTACACGTCATACTACAATGAAATAAATATTTACATAAAAAATTTTACAAAAAGTTTTCCGATACCGGGAATCGAACCCGAGCCTCCTGGGTGAGAGCCAGGTATCCTAGCCACTAGACCATATCGGACGTTGAAGTACAGTTTGAATTTACGTGTCTGTATTTTATTGAAATAAAATTACATCATTGAAATAATATTTGATATCGTATCACAATTTTAAATACGAACAATAAATCATTTTTGGTCGAAGTTATAACATAGAAAGAGGATTGTGTCAAAATTTAGTCTATTAGGTACAATTTACAAGATTTTCTGCTATTATAAATGTTACATTAACTCTCAACTGCGAATAATTATCAATGTGTCCGTTGTTACAGTCGCAATGGACGGCAACCCGTTCGCGAAATCCGCATCGTCCTCATCACAGAACGGTATCTACGAAGTACCTTCCACTCTTAAATCGAAGAAGACTCCGATATACGCGAACTGTGAGAAAACAGGAGAACGTGAAACAAGAGAATCAACAACAAATGTACAGTAACATCGCGTTCAACGATACGAGGCCGGTTTTGAATAAAAGTGAACCAAGTCACGTCGGCAACAGTGGGTTCCGAGAGGAATTGAAAACTGTGGTGGGGGAGAAGAGATTGAGTAACGGGGAGATGATACCGGCACCACTTTCACCGGAGAAACCGGTCAGTCCGACGGCTGATGGCATGAAGAAAGACGGCGGTACTCTATCAAGGAAGGCTTACTTCTCGTTCAAGTCTCGCTTCAGGCGGGCTACGTCGTTGGCGGTCGATATTAACGATGTACCGAGCGCGCTGAAAATCACGAATTCTACGTTCTATTTGACAGATTCGATGGACGGCGATTCCGGATTCAGCAATTGGTTGGTGAATCGTTTGTATTAACATTTGAAACTATAGCTGCGTGCGCGGTTCCGCTCGTACGGAACTTCTCTATTCCAAACAGAAAACTGCATAATATAGTGTCCCTAATATTCAATGATTTCGACAAAAAAAAATTTAAAACATGTTCGCCTAGGGTTTGAAATTCAAAGGGTAGTGCGTAAATGCAAGGGTAGAGCATAAATGCAAGGGTAGTGCGTAAATGCAAAGGTTAGTGCGTAAATGCTAGGGTAGTGCGTAAATCGGAGTTCGTCCCTCCGTGCCCCCTTACCTATTGCATTGGGGGACTTCGGTCTCACTAATGCAACAGGTAAGGGTAGTGCGTAAATGCATTTCCCCCCGTCAAAAAAAAAGGTTTCAAATTCAATCATCAGCCAAAAGAAATGCGTCTTTTTTTGTATTGATAGTATTTTGAACCTCGTCAATAGTTATCTACTAGACAAAAAAAAAAGAGAATCGATTATAAACAAAAGAGAATTTGTTTAACTACAACATACTAATAACGTATGTTGCTTAGAAGATTTTTTTTAATAGGAAATATGTAAGATTTTGATTTTAGCTTTAATTTTGTCACTGGCAGTAAATATGTATATTAGTAGGCCTGTATATTTCAATAACTTATCAATATCCGATTGCATTATAGAAAGTTAAGACGCGCGTCATAAAACGGATCTATAGTATACCTAAGTATTGCGTAATATCGTAATGAGATATTCGTAATTAATATTAAGTTTCTCGTGATATACAAAGAAACGGAAAAGTAAGGCACAGTCCAGGGAATAAACAATAGTCTTCTCGCGCATTCCCTGGGTTACACTGCTCAGTCAGCGCACAGATCGACTTGTGACAAAAGCCGTGTTGTTTGTTATTAGCAAATATGTTTTCCTTCACTTAAAGCTCAGGTTCGTCACAGACTTGGTTGGGTGAGATCGAACCTTTGTTTTTTTTTTAGTTCCCCGGTATCTCCTCTGACATGATCAGAGACCTTTTTATCTCTAAAATATTTTTTTCAATTGTGTGCTTTTTTTGGTGTTTTTTTTATATTTTTTTAACGCATTCTTTTGCTAATTCTTATTACGTGACTTACAACTAATTTTTCTTAATACTTAATAATTAATTTAATTAATAAATAATTTATTACAATTTTATGCCGCTAGTATCAGTCATTGCCCAAACTAACTTTTTTCAATGTCAACTATTAAACTAATTGTTACTTAAAACTAGAGTTAAGTTAACTAGAGTTAGATTAAACTGTTAATAATATTACGTTATTATTATAATTTTTATTTGCACAGCAGCGACCAGGGGCAGGGTGCATCCGAGACCATGTCGCCTTCAGGGGCAGCTCGTCGTAGAGACGGTACGCGGCTGCGTCCCGGCTGGGCGGAGTCCTCGCCCTGCCTCGCGCTAGCGCGCCCTTCGGTGCCGCCCCCACCGCCCCCCGCCGCCCCCACCAGCCCCCGGCGCCCCCACCAGCCCCGGTGCTTCCCCAAACACTGACCTTAGCGCTGTCAACGAAGGTAACAGCCGTCAACTGGACTAACACCAGCTCTTGTACATAGTAACCGGTACAACCTAACTTTAGAATCGTCGCATATTTATGAAATTTAAAGTAATTAAAAAAAAAATCTGTTTTTAAGATTAAAATTTATGAATTTACAAACCACTAATCAAATTATAGTATCAAACAGATGATATTTGTTTTATAAAATCGAATATAAGTAACATATAGGTAATGGTTTTTAAGATTAACACATGCATTTTTTTTTTTTCAATCAGTAGGTAACAAACCTCACAGATAAGTAAAAGTTTATGTAACTCTCTTAGTGTGCGTGAGACATACGAACATGTGTGCCATACTTACAGTTTTGCGTTTGTGTTAGTGAAATAAGTAGGCGTACTTACAGTTTTTGCGTTTGTGTTAGTGAAATAAGTAGGCGTACTTACAGTTTTTGCGTTTGTGTTAGTGAAATAAGTAGGCGTACTTACAGTTTTTTTTTTTTGCGTTTCTGTTAGTGAAATAAGTAGGCGTACTTACAGAATTTGCGTTTCTGTTAGTGAAATAAGTAGGCGTACTTACAGTTTTTGCGTTTCTGTTAGTGAAATAAGTAGGCGTACTTACAGAATTTGCGTTTCTGTTAGTGAAATAAGTAGGCGTACTTACAGTTTTTGCGTTTCTGTTAGTGAAATAAGTAGGCGTACTTACAGAATTTGCGTTTCTGTTAGTGAAATAAGTAGGCGTACTTACAGTTTTTGCGTTTCTGTTAGTGAAATAAGTAGGCGTACTTACAATTTTGCGTTTGTGTTAGTGAAATAAGTAGGCGTACTTACAGTTTTTTGCGTTTGTGTTAGTGAAATAAGTAGGCGTACTCACAGTTTTTTTGCGTTTCTGTTAGTGAAATAAGTAGGCGTACTTACAGAATTTGCGTTTCTGTTAGTGAAATAAGTAGGCGTACTTACAGTTTTTGCGTTTCTGTTAGTGAAATAAGTAGGCGTACTTACAGTTTTTTTGCGTTTGTGTTAGTGAAATAAGTAGGCGGACTTACAGTTTTTGCGTTTGTGTTAGTGAAATAAGTAGGCGTACCATGGAGACATTACAATGCGAACATTTATATCAAAGCATATCTCCCTTGTTCACTCAACTGTGTAACAAACGTAATTTTGCTTTTAAAGAAATTACTGTCGCCCGAAAACTTGGCAAAAATATCTGACAACCAAAAAAGCAACAAAACAAATTCACTAAACAGAAACATTCGTTACGGATTTAGCAGTTTCGTTTAAAAAATTACAGTTGTTACAATATTATCACTCCGTACAATTGTGGTCATTTTAGTAACTCTGATTTGGATTCAAATGTCTTGTTGTAGCGCGTTGAATTAAAAAAAAATATCTCCTTAGATAATGACAATCTGTGTACAAAATTTGTGTCAGTGTCATGTGGGTAATATGTATTTTTAATCTTGTAACAGCGTTACCAAGTTCCAGCAAAACGGTGGCCCATACTGCTCGAACATTCCATGGAGCTTTGTCGGCACCTCAGAATATATGTTACGCGTTATCTTCTATAATAAACTTACCTTGAGCAAAATAACCAAACTCTACCACACAAAACGCTACCAAGTTTAAAATATACAAGTTTAATTAACCCCTTGAGCACTTACCTGGCGTTTACGCCAGCTTTCCATTGTTTTCCTATTGTCTTATTTTTAAGGGTACTCGACACATTAATTTAAAAAAAAACAACTGCTACATGACATACTGAAATCCCGCCAAAAACTCCAATCTTTGTATCTAGGAATGAGGAAACAAGTATCGGTATTAGACTCACAGGTTAATTGTAAAATCCATATAAGGAGAATTAGTTAGTTACACACCTTGGACCACGATCCTATCAGAGTGATTTTAATGGTTTTAAATGATCCAGCATGTTAAAATATAAACGAGTGATATCATAAGTGAACTATTAAATACGTATTAGTGACCCACGTTAAAACCACAGTGATCAAAGTCACATTTTCGTCTTTTGAGCAATTTAGGGAAAAGTTTGGAGTTATTATATACCGTGTAAAAAAAAACAGAAACCGTTTACTTTTTACGGATATATCTTTATTAAAATAATGTCGGAATAGAATCATCATCATTAATAAAAAAAGAAAGAACCAGATCGAGTTTCTTGCCTGCGCTCTTCTCGACTGGGTTGTTTTCCGAACCGGTGGTAGTGTTTTAGACGTTCACAAGCGCCTTCTTAGGGCCTAAATTGAATAAAGATGTTTTTGATTTTGATCATTCGCATGCCCAGTTCTCAACTAACTTGGGGTCGGCGCAGTATGTTTTCTTTTTCCATACATCCTTATCAGCCGTCATCCGTTCATTAACTTCTTTTTCTTACATATTATTCCTACACGCTCCATCCACACTATCTTTGGCCTTCCTCTACTTTTCCATTCTTCCACAATCATATTCATTACTATTTTATCCGGAGTCGCTTCCTCTCTTCTCACAACCATGTCCATACTACGCCAAACGTGTCCTTTTCAACTTTTCTACCACTGCCGCAACAATCAAACTCCCACTTATATCAATTTAAATAACAGCATAATAACAATTGTAGAGTACCTGAAATAACGTGGCATGGAAATAATTGTTTGTCCGTGAAAATCGTTTTGACAAAAATGTCGTTTAGATCACTATAGTTCTAACGTCGTCATATAACGTAATAAAGGCACTTTTGTGTGAATAGAGATGTTACATACATTCTATCTACATGTATAGTGATAGGTCATATGTCGATAATATAATTTATTACTTATCGATAAATGTAAAATTATATATCCTGACGAGCGTAACTCATTCATTACATAGAGTCCTTATCGATTCTTTCCGGTAATAATACAAGACTAAAATATTAAACTTCTGAGAGGAAATCTTTAAGTTATTCAGCTATTTAACGAGGGAATAAATCTAGTTGTATTACATACGACTGCCGTTCTGAGGTCTCGGGTTCGATCCCCGGGTCGGGTCAAGTGATATTGGATTTTTTCTACTCAGTATCATCCCGGAGTTTGGAATTTGTGCCCGATATGGCGACAGGCTCCGCCCCCTGTCACATCTAGGACCGAACTAAACTCGGCGAAATGTGGGTGCTGTAGTTCGCTACTTCACCTCTGCCTAACCCTTCGGAGATAACAGGCGTGAGCATATGTATGTATGTACATATGTATAAATCTAGGATCATTTGTAAAAAAATGTCTTGATTCGATCCTACTTCTGAACTTACGCGGATTCTTTAGAATAACTGTCAATAGGTACCAAACAATATAGGTAACTTTTTCTGGATCTCTCTTTATCATATAGGTTAATAGCTACGTTACCTAGCATTAAGGTTGCTTTTTTAAAACAATTTTTAGAGACTAGTGGTAGTAAATGAAAAAAGTCATGTATTTTAAAATAGTAAATTAATTTTGAATTATTTTTAACGTTTTTTGTAAGGAAATAATAAAAAAGGAACAAAAAGAGTAGTCGACAACCTATAATATGTAATGGATTATAAAATAAAAACGTATAATAAAAATAAAATAATTAATGGAAACATTTGAAATTTGACAAAGCTATAATAAATTTCAGTTGACGTCTGTCGCGTTATATATTAAAATAGTATATAATTACAAGGTACCTACCGATGATTTATATGAATCGAGATAAACGAAGACAGCGCTAAACAGAGGTCAGTGCCTTCGCTCAACTCCGGTGCGAACAACCATAATGTCTATGTTCATTTATACGACATAGTAAAATTACAAAAAAAAACCGTACACTTGCGGACAATTTTATTACCGACTCATTTTTTTTTTACAAAAATAACATTAATCTTTCAGAGTGACCAAAGCTTTTTTTTTGTTATGAACTACTGGTTAAACAATATTTTCATATGTAATAAATATTATTTCTGCATTTTCATTCACAATGAAAAAAAAAGTAATCGTTTCAATAGTAGTATAATAAATTTAACATGAATTACTGATTATTACGAAAACTCGTATAATTTATATAATAATTTATTTATTTCCTCATTATTAAAATCATAAGACATTGTTAAGCGAAGGAAAACAAATAGATAAATCAGACACATCAAGAGATTCTGCATAAAATTGCTTTGATAATTTTACACCAAAGAAACTTTATTTTACATACTAATTCATTCCTTACGTACCTTTTTGAAATAATGTTATCTCTTCCTATAATAACGATAAGAAATAGGCAATTCAATGAATTTTACAACATATTACTTTAGTTAAGCTAACCACAAGTGTACCGAACAACTCTATTAATCATTAAAGCGTTTTATGCATAGTTATTTTGTACAAATACTTATGCAATAGATATAATATGGTTATTTGCGTCAAGCGGAGGATGGTTGTGGTCGATTATTTACTTGCAAACTGCTTCTACATTTTATGTTTGCACTGTCTTTGTTTCTTTGTATTCATGTTTGTGTTACGTCTTTATAGTGCTGTCGGTTGTGGTCGTTTTTAATTTTGTTTCTTTTCATTTCATTCTTCTATAGTATTTTAGATGATACATTAATTAATTATATTTCACAGAGCGCGATGTAAACAACACTTTCCAATGTTTTCTTGTAAGTCAATATGTATCCATTCCGACATTCTATCTGTAACTTTTACATGTTTATTCAGTATGGATATAGAGAAAAACATTTAAGGTTTACTTTAAAAGGTTTCCAGTTTTACGTGATTTTAGGTACTGTCACTAATTTACACCGTAACCTTTACTCGGAAACTTGGGTCTAGATCATTATATAAGATAAAATTATAAAATTAATTATAGTCTCTAGTTTCGATTTAGTGCGTTACAAATTTGACATCCAATAATTAACTGCTAATAATAAAAATATATCTAAATAATATTCCATTGAAAATTACTTTCTTTTTTTTAAATTTATTTTGAGTTTAATATTTTGCAAGCAAGTGTATTCCGCAACTTTCTATAACTATCCTCAGACTATTTCCATACTTCCTTACAAAGTAGTGCATATCTTTATTGTTAGTCTAACATAGAAATAATTATAGTTAGATCTTGTAGCGTGTAGGTTGTACAATCAGCTTCTTATATAGTTAATTGCAGTTCTATTGTGTTATGTACAGAAGACGTATCCAAGTTTAGTTGTCTTACGGTATCGTCGCGCAATAGACGTTTATAGACGAGGTCTAGCATCATTTACTAGTTAATTCTGTGTTCTGTTTGTCTATCTGTTTGTTCTCATGGGTCGTGAGTTATTTTCACATTAAAATGCATGATCATATACATCTAAATTTCGTTTTAAAATATATATTTACTCACATAATATTTAATCGCATGTATATTGTTTGCAAATATAACATATCAATAATTTATCTGTGTTTCCGTATATTTGTTTACCTACTTACCTTGTTTACGTCACCCCTAGATGCCGTCATTTTGTTTGCATTACTTACGATGAATTTCTTTCCCGATCTGGTTAAAAACTTATTTTAAGATTCTGCTTTTTATTAAAATGTATTATTCACGCCTAAGATTTTGATTTTTTTTTTTTCAAAATTCTGTTGTTATAAAATTAAATGACCTTGTAAATAATTGATTGGCCTTCATCGGCTTACATGCATCGCGTCATTTCCACTCAAGTTAACCTTGTATATGATTGTCACGTAACATAAATATGGTCTTTAATTATTAACCTTATGTAATTGTTAACGTTTTTAATGTGAGCGCCTTTAGAATTAAATAGGGTGTATATTTGTTCCGTTCTCGTGCAGAATTAAAACGATTACTGCCAACACTGTCGCGTAAGGAGAAGAGTCCTCGAGCGCGGACCTCTTGGTACGCGGAGTGCGGCGCTGACATACAGACGCCTTCTACATCTTGGTGAGTTTATTTTATTAGTAATATTATTCTGGTTCTCTATCACTCATTATATCTGTAAAAAAAAATATATAAAACTCATTAAAGAAATTGCACACTCCACCAGCACCGGACGACCCGCCGCCATGATTATTATCTTTAATCAGTGTCGCCGATGCTACTACTATCTACCATAATGTTTCTATTTAAACTAATCCATAACCTTGTTGACTCCCCATATCTTCTTAGTGAACTAGGTTTTAGGTGCCCTAGGCCTAATGCCAGAAAACAGTTTTTATTTGATGTTCCTCTCTGTAGGACTAACTATGTTGCAAACACATTCCTGTATAGGACTTGCAATTTATATAATTTATACTTTAATGACTCCGATATATTCTTTATTGCAAACACAACGTCTTATAAAAGAGAAATTAGAGCAAAGTGTGATATATTATATGTTTAAGGATTGTGTAAATATCTATGGTCAATTTGGATTTGAATTCATTCTTTTTTGTTTTTTTTTTTTAATGTTACCGTTAATGTTGTAATTAGTATATATTTATGATGTTGATTTTGTTCTGAGGTGCTTTTTGTTTTTTTTTTTTTGAGTATATTTTTGTTTTGAGTGGAAACTTTATTGGGTGTATGATCTTGTTTTATAATATTTAGTAATTAGTCAAATAAACTGTATGTTTCCCTAAAATAAATAAATAAATAAAATAAATAAATAAAAAAAAACCTAGCCAGCCACGAGGACTGTCGACATGAGCGAAAACTTAAGGAACTTATTTATAAAAGTCCAATTAATACCTATTACCACAGTTCTGAGCCTGATTGTTTGCTCTGTACTCATGACCTTGCGTAGACAACCATCGGAGTAACTTAATAACAATCGTTTCTACTGGAACATTTTATTCGGACAATTATTGGAAAATGCTTTAGATGTGGCAACACAAAAGCGTTCGCTTAAACGCCATCTCATATTTAGACAGACTGTAGCATGTCGTTGAAGGCTGACATCATATGTGACGCGAATCTATGTTTTCCCCCTACCAAAAATTAAAGTACCAATTTGTAAAATATTCATTTCACATCATAATTTTTAAATAGTTAACAATTGAACTCATATCTCATTACTGTTAGAGGCCATTGAAATTTTTGGTCATTTTTGACTCCTCCCTCCCCTTTATCATCAATGGTAAGCAAAGCTTTTACCTCAATTACTCCCCCCGTAAGCATTGGCATAAATATAACGAAAGATTAACAAGTAAATATTGCTTACGTAATAGTCAATCAACCCCTCCCCAATCTCCCTCCCTTTATCTCTTTCTTATCTCTAAGATTATCGATTACAAACAGACAGACAAAAATTTTAAACATGGTAATTTTGCTATATATATGGTATAAACATTCATATATGTATATTAAGTTAAACAAAATTTTGACATTACAAACAGATACTTCAATTTTATTTATTACTATAGATATTAAAAATTAAACTAAAGCCTACCCAGATAACAAAATTTGTTCTTTAAAAATTGAATAAGTTAAATCACTTCAGTGTTTTTCAAACTGAAAGCTCTCTTACGAACTAACAAATATACGATCACACAAACGCTAGTTTCCTTTTATAAAATAATTATATAATAAGGTTGAGAATTTATTGTATAAACAGTAAAATTTAGATAAGTTTAGAAACAAACAGACATGTATTTAGGTTAATAGTTTAAATATGATAGCAGTCGACAACGGTTGTAGATATAACAACACAATAGTATTATCCAAACTCACAGTCTTTGTGACATTAAGCGCTACATTACCTATTTCGGTCAAATCGTCTGGCATACGAACCCCGAGCGACCATCTTGTACAGTTATTACAGTGTTTCCCAAACAATTTATTTTAATCAATACCTAAATGATTTACTATAATATTCCCTTAGTATTTAAGTAACCAAGAGTTTGAAAAAAAAATTTCTTCAAAATGATTTTGTTTTAAATATATTTTTAATGATTCATATTTTTTAACTAAGACACTGTTAATCTTTTTTCTTTTTTTTTTTAATCATTTATTTACAAAGGGCTTTTACACATTAGTGTATGCCAGCCCTATCGGAGCATACCCAATATATCTTACATCACAATAAAAAAAAAAATACAACTAAATTAAATTATCTCTTAACTTACTACTTGTAAAAATAAAGTTCGGACATCGGTTCTGCAAGTACACCATGGAACATGCCTATATCTAAGTAACATAATCCTAATGACAAAACCAAAGAACTTCTAGCCCCCGCATTTCGGGTGCATTCCACCAACAGATGCTGATCGTCTTCGACTTTACCACAACTTTCACAGTTAGGTGAGTCTACTTTCCTCATTATATACCCAAATCTGTTAAATGGAACATGCCCAGAACGAAACCTAAAAGCTGTTTTGATTGGCCTCGAGTCAGCTTGCATCCTACAAACCAAGATATATGGGGTGGTTCACTTTGTATTGTTTTATACCATATTCCTTTATCTAGGGATATGACATGAAATTGTTCCTTCCATAAAGATCGATTAAGATTTTTGAATTTGGGTAGTATTTCCATATAGTTTGCGATTTATATCATATTCCGAGCCGTGTAATGTAGCCGATTTAGCCAATCTATCTGCTTCTTCGTTACCCCATATACCTATGTGTAAAGGAATCCACTGAATCTTAATAATGACATCAGAATACTGAAGATTATAAAACTTGACACTGTTAATCTAAGAGAGGCAATGACAGCTTCACTGAGTTCTTGGGGCGAACGCTTAAAATGAAACGGTCGATATAATAGTTATTTTATAAATGTATTGCTATTGCGTTGCTCTCGGTTGCACTTGCAGCTCGGGCTGATTAAACTATGCAAATTACACGAAATCATTACTTACAATTTCCTCTCTTTCCTCCTCCAAAACATGGACGATTTTTATTAATTTTTTTTTTCAATTTTAAAATAAGAAAGACTTTGACTATACCTCTACATTTGCCCTGCTTGTTTTGTTTTTATCCGTCAAGTTTGTTTGACAGAAAAGACGATAAAGATCGTGTTTTTTTTTATTCGAAGGCTCCTAATTTCTATAGTAATTAATTTATGAAAAACATCAAAACCTACGGGTATGAACATACGGACGGATGCTGAATGTATATTAATATATTTTACATAGTATAAAAATATTTATTATAATGCCATTATCCAGGGAGGAAACAGAGGAATACTTTACTATAGAATAAACGCTGATCGTATTTTTTGCTAAAGACGATGAACCGAAAAATGGTATGACAACAAATATTACTAACCATGGTTAAAGCAGTTACCGGCACTTTTTGTGAGTCATTTATCTATATTTTATGTTAATAGAATTTCTTGATCGAAGTAATAATATAGGTCGAAATGTTTGAGAATAATCACGGCACGATGGCGGTCCAGTAGTTCGCGAGATATTCTAAAACTGGTTGTGTTAACATTCCAATGAGAAACGGTAGCCGGAACGACGTGGCACGGGGCGGAGGATTGGGGAGGAGGGAGTTATGTGCGGTGTTCGCGACTCGAATTGGCCTTTCAACTCGACTGTCCACTTAACTAGATTTTTTAAATTAAATTTGATTGGTACCATACAGTTTAAGTCCCAGCTGGCACGTACCGTCATGTCTTGTACCGTATAATATTGTAATTATTATCGAAAAAAAGTTTCTTCATACGTAATAATATAAAGGCATTTTGTAACGTTAATATAGGATTTTATATTTTCCGTATTGATATTGTCACAAATTACACTATTTTAAACGTATAAACATGCAAAAATTGAAAAACAAAATAATTTATATAGACCAGTGTATATTTAAAGATTAAAAAACACTTCATTTGTGTTACTTGAAACGATGAAGCGTAAGCAGATGAAATCGTATGAATTAGCGAGGGTTTTCTTCTTCTTCGGCCGATTTCAGTAAAAATTAAAACTGCATCATTAGATTTTCATACTTGAAGAGCATAGCTGTATTATAGTTTCGCTACATAGCGGGCGGGTCGGAACGTCAGCGAGATTTTACTATAGAAAAGGTCGCTATCGGCTCGCCTCTACAAGATGTCTTCTATAGCATCTTAACTCACCCGCTGTGTGGCGAAACCATTACTAAATCAGTTGAGATTACCGTTCATAAGCCACAATTTTATAATACAAAGTGAAATGGTAACAAATCATTTCTATAATATACACTCGTTTAATAGACCGGACGGTAAAGCATAGAATTAACGCAGCATGGATGAAATGGCGGCAGGTTTCGGCTACTACGTGTGATCCGCAAATCCCCTTTAAATGAAAGGGGAAGATTTACAAGAACATAATACGACCTGTCGTCTTGTACGGATCAGAATGTTACCCCATAAAGGTGACGGACGAAAGAAGATTACATGCAGCTGAGATGCGAATGTTGAGATGGATGTGTGGGGGAACAAGAATGGACAGGATTAGGAATGAATATATTAGAGGAAGTTTGAAAGTGGCGCCAATAACAGACAAGTTAAGAGGCGGTCGTTTATCCTGGTATGGACATGTGATGCGCAGGGAGAAAGAGAATGTTGTAAGAAAGGTATTGGATATGAATGTGGACGGTTACATGGGAAGGGGAAGACCAAAGAAAAGATAGATGGACTGTGTGAAAGATGATATGTTTAGAAAAGGAGTGAATGCGGAGATGACAACAAATAGAGAGGAATGGAAGAGGAAGACATGTTGCGCCGACCCCAAATAAAAATGGGAAAAGGGTAGGGAGATGATGACACACGTTTAATATAGTTCATTTCAGTCAACATAGAGCATATTGTAGTAATATGGTATTTTAGTAAAAGTTGACCTAATTCTTTAACCTATATTATTATTTATTATGCCGTATACCTTTTATGTGACACATACGTTGCTTGAGTAATTCCCAATAGTGTATCTTCATTCCGTCAGTCATTATATGAGATGGTAGTACCAGGTTAGTCAGAAAACGGCGCGCGAGCATTACGTCGCCCATGTTATCCACTAGCCGATGACTCACAAGCCAGTTTTCCGTACCAACGTTAACGTGTGCCGCAAGTTATAAACTGACAGGGATTTTTTAATGTTAAGTTTAATCACTATTTTAATATTATAACCGTATTCCCACCTTATTTTCTACATAGAAACACATACATTAAAAACTGCGAAAATATTAAATTTGATTTCAAAACATTTTTTTTGTTTGAAACGGTCTGTCAATATACTACACTTTTTAATCTAACAATTAAACAGTATTAAATTATTAATATACTAGCTGCAACTGCGTTCATACAAAATTTTCTATTCTGTGTTTTTTTAATATAGATTAAACGTCGGCTGTCTTTTGTATTTTTTCTCTTTTGGCCTCAAGTCTTGCTTTAATTATTTTCCAAGACAGAAGCGACTGTATTAATATGAAAAGAAAATTCAAATCGATTCAGTAGTAATGCGCGTTCGAATACAAATTATTTACATTTTTATTTTACATCAGTTAATTGGTATTTTTTTAATAAATCAGAAGGTTACAGTTAAGGTCTTAGAAAAACAAAATAATGTATCTCCGTAATAATACAAATCATTTTAAAATATGAATAATAACAAATTAAAAAACGTAATTGAAAAATATACCATAAATTCGAATTTTCAGCAGTTATTTAAAACAATAAAATTATAAAATAAAATTTATCTTTTAAATTTAATAATGGCCGCTAGTGTAAAAAATATATACTCGCTTATCGTCTATAGTATGGTCCAACGCCTATCTTAATTCTGTTATTATGTACGTTACGCCGAAGGACGATAGACGTATGAATTCAAACTTTACGCGATGTGATTTTTTTATCTGTATTAACCGCTCCCGTTTTAAACCGTTTATCGTTGTACTGTGGGAGGTTCAACACGCATTGACTGATATTCGCCTTAAATCTTTTCAAACAAGCCTTTTGTGGTAACAGATAATACATGTTTGGTGTTTGAGTGATAAATATAAATAGTAGTCATTTATTGTGGAGTTTAGTGAAGTTTTGAATATTATTGGAGGTAAATTTTATTTTTACTTTTTCATTTGAAAGTGTTAATGGTATTTTGATAATGTATAAGATTTATTTTTACTTATTTGGTATCTTCATTGAATTTGTATTTTTATATTATTATTAATCCTTCTCCTCACATTATTATTAAAAGATAACGTCTATCTATCCGATAGACGAATTATAGCTCGAAACCTACAGCACCGATTTAGATAATCCTTTTTTTTGTAAATCGTAGATTGTTATCTGATCAGGTGTTAGTATTTTTTTTTTTACTGGGGCGACGCGGTGCTTGCGAAAGCCACTCTGTGTCGCCCCCATCCCAAATGCGGCGGACGGCCCCGGGGGGTTTAGTGGGTATTTCCGGACGCTTCAATTCCGGGCGAGTCCCACACTGGCACGGAGTCGTCCCTCCGTGCCCCCTTACCTATTGCATTGAGGGACTCCGGTCTCACTAACGCAATAGGTAAGGGTAGTGCGTAAATGCATTTCCCCCCGTCAAAAAAAAAGGTGTTAGTATTTTTTTTTTTGTTACGTTAGATAATATGTATGAGTAAACAGGTATATTAAACAAAAAAAAAAAATAGAAAAAAAAACACAAATATGACCAGTATCGTATGCCTCCTTATATCCTTGTTTTAGTTTATACTATAAAAGAGAAACGTCTATCTGTATTTATGTTCGTTGGTATACGTGAGTAGAACCGCGGGAATAGAGCTAGTGTAATATATTATTTGAAAAAAGCTTAAAGATAAATTATCAAAAAACCATATAAATTTGTTCGTTTCATAAACTGTTTGTTGCGTAGATGGTTTTTTAAGCAGATAGGTACAATTTTTATGTGCAATTTGAGATATTGTAACGTTGTTCGTATATGTTGATAATTAGATAATTTTTACTAATAACTTTCTGTTATCCGTCTTTCTAAATAAAATCTTCGAATTGGGAATCTGTTGTCGAGAACGCACCTACAAATTTATGGCGATAACTAAACTTTGTTCCATTCGTGGTCGTTTGTAAGCAGTATTTAAGAAATGAATCTCTTAATATTCTATAATAATGTCAGAATTGTTTCGTAACCCGGGAATTGAAGGCACCCGGGCCCAAGTTCCAAGTGTGCTCTATGAATGTGGTCTGGCATAACCTGAATGCTAAACCTACATTTGAAAGATTGCGAAATTGTTCACAGAACTTGAACAAAACGTCTGTCGTAGGACATAGCACTTTTACGGGCCTCTCTCAAAAACCTACTTAATCATAAACGAAACTAAAAAATACCTACTGTAGGTAATTATCTGTGATTCTATAAACATAAATAGATAGGAATAACTAATCCGGGTTGTCGTCCGTCTAACTGTAGACGGGTCAATCGTTTGTTATAGACATGCATGTTTTTAAGTCAGTATAGACCAGTGGTGGGTAAACTTTTTTTAATGGCGGGCCACAAAGTTTAAGAAATTCTAGAAGAGGACCAGAATTATAGAAAAAAATGCATTTTGTGCATGCATCTATTATTCTACTAAGTACAATCTACTTTTTCTTCTCGACCGCCAAAACGTAATTATAACGGGCCATATACTATCCATGTCGATAGACCCTCGGCGGGCCGGATTAAATACTTTCGCGGGCCGTACTTTGCCCATGACTGGTATAGACTGATTTGTTCGTACAGCCAAATGGGAGTCAATAGTCTTGTTTTAAAGATGTCTCTTCAATAGTAAAAAATTCAAATTGCCTGTTTTACACGTGACCGAAGTTTATAAAAAAAAAAAATAATAAGCAATGTTTTACTTAAATAAGAATTCTATGTATTAAATAAAAATGTCATGTAGATACTAAAGTAAAAAAAATATTGTAAATACTAAACTATTTTTTGCGTATATCCTTAAATAGATCCACCATTCATGTTGACAGAATATTATAAAAATCTTGATAAGAATCGTGATAATTTTATTACATGCTTTATTACCCATATTATCTACCTAAGTAAATATAATAACTAAGTACTTTAAAGGAATTTTTTTATAATTTTCAGTTACAAAGTTATCCTAATGTATTTTTTTTTTCAAAATCATTAATAGTTTATGATGCATTTGATTAATGTGTCGAGTACCCCATAAAAATGAAACAATAGAAAGACAATAGGAAAACAATGGAAAGCTGGCGTAAACGCCAGGAAGGTGCTCAAGGGGTTAATCGTCTAGAAACGTGACAGATTTTTTGTAGGGAAATTTTCAATGAAATCTGACAAACACTGTTCTACGAACAAAGTTCGCTTTCTTGTATTTTATATTTACATTTAGTCCATCAGTTTTGCCACGGGAATAAATCTCCATTGATAGAAAGTAAACAAGGAAACATTTATTCACCAACGAGATAGACACAGTGATATGATATACAGAAAACAAAAAATAATGAAAAAAAAATGATATGCTTAAAAAATACAGGAACAAACAATATATGAGGATAACTACATATCACTCTCCAACGCATCTCATCAGATAAAAGAGTCTCCAGCTCAGCATATGCTGAAGCACTAAGAGATACTTAGCGCTGATTTTCAGCTGGACCTCAGTGGAATTTTAATCTCAATGTAATATGTTTTGCTGGTTTTCCGAGGAAAACTATGATTTTTAATAACATCAACCTGCGTATTATGGATTTTAAACGCCGAGGAAATCGCTATTTTTTGAAGCGGTAATTCTGCGTCAATCGACGCGGGTTCGATCCCCACCTACCCGACTCTAAAATCAGCCTAAGCTTTCGGTGAAGGAAAAAATCCTGAGAAACATAGCGTGGTGGTAAGGCATTTTCTAATGCTGCCCGCTTGGGTAGCTACCACCCTCAAGTTCGAAAACCTGTCGCCAAATAACAATAGGTTAGTTCCGGCAGCATCATTTGAGAACCAGTACCTCTACGCTTAGTGTGTTTACCACCCCGGACCACATCGTCACTTAACATCAGGTGAGATTGCGGTCAAAGTCTATTCCGTATTAAAAAAAAATCTATAATTCTTCATAATAAAGTTTAGTCTTGTTTTCTAACAATGCTTTCCTTCCTCGCCAATCGGTAGTTATAAAAATGTATCAAATTTGTCAAACTAATATCTGCTATGCGCACTTTTTGGAGATTCGCGCACACATAGCACTCATGTGACTATGTGACTTAACATGTTTTTTTAGTGCTCACAGTTCAGTTTATGCTTCGAGTCACATAGCAGTCTTTATATATAAAAAATTACCAGTGAACTAGTTATAAAATAATCAATAACTCGAAGTCTCCAGAAATGTCAGATAAAATTCTGACAGATAAGATTCTGCCACATTGAATCCAAAATGTATTCAACACCATGACTAAATTTAAATGACTATTGTTTTTTATTAACAGGTACGCGGAGGCGGGCCTCTACCAAGCCGGGAACATATCGACATCCTCCGGCGCATCGTCAGGGTCTCACTCCGCGTCGCCATTGCCGCACTCCCTATTCACTCACGAGCCTCTATACCAGTTCTACAACGCGGCGAAAGTCGAGGTGATCCATCTCGTACTTTATATCTTTATATACTAGAGACTCAACTCGCATAAATTAATCAATTATCGACATTACTTATTTATAGTTTAATGTATTACTGTACCATAAATGGCACGGTGTAAGCCGACGGGAATACCCCACCCCACTCGTTCTGATTTGTATAGTTATCATTTCATTCAAATTTCATATCGGGAAACCCCTATTTCCGACTTCCCTTGAAGTGTGTCTGAAATTACAGACAATGTTTACATATTCTTTCGATAATATTTCATCAACTCAGATGTCGTTATGAGTTTTTGGCGGAATCTCAGACGATCATGTAACGTTTCTTATTCGATAATTTGCATTATCCCGGCCTATGTTTTGTAATTTTGGTGACATTTACCTGATATATGTAGATTGTTTATTGATATAAAAATACTAAGGTTGAATTCTGGAGCGACGCGTTGCTTGCGAAAGCCACCCCGTGTCGCCCCCATCCCAAATGCAGCGGACGGCCCCGGGGGGTTTTAGTGGGTATTACCGGGCGGCTCTCGCCCGGGTGAGTCCCAAACTGGCACGGAGCTCGTCACTCCGTGCCCCCTTATCTATTGTATTGGGGGACTCCGATCCCTCAAATACAATAGATAAGGGTAGTGCGTAAATCCATTTCCCCCCGTCAAAAAAAAAAAAAAAAATGTTGAATTCTGGAGTGCCACATAAATTCTCCGGATAGTTCCCAATAAAACAGCCGCCATTTTACTGCAACGATATAATTATGAAAACCAGAAAACTATGATAAAAATCGCATCAAAGTTACATTGGCAGAAATGCGCATAGGTACTTACAATTACCATTAATTAAAAAAAATAAATATCTTGTTGCTACGCTATTATTACAAAATACAGTTCTGAATATGAGGGAACTCCTGTATTTGTTGACTTCTTGAAAAATTGTAAATAATTATGTCGTAGCAAGTCTAAAGTATTTAAAATCCGTTATAATTCTTGAGTAAATGCTATTGACCGGGAAAGTCTTTGACATCTTCAAAAAACTTAAGGCGCTCAGCTAACAGAGTGGTAATATTCAATTAACATTATAATGGATTGTACTATAGTAAATGTAATAATCTCGAGTTAGTCACGTTTCCCCCGAATAGCGGGCTGTTAACAATTTCAGTGATAATTTTAATGATAATTGTGGGTAATTGCTATAACCTTCAGTTGTACTTCTCGGTGTACTTTGTAATTGTATTACACTCAGAGGCAATTATTTTACAGATAGTTACTTTTATGTAATATATCAATGTAAGTTCAACCCTGTTGATGCGTGTTTCGAAATAATCGACCAGCTCCATTAAAGACGTTACTTGTTGGTGGGCTCCTGTTTCTGCAAATAGACACGTTGGCGGTCCGTTGTGTGTGCAGGATCAGCCAGCTACTCGAGCCAGCCCAGCTTCTTCCAGAAGCGCAGAAGCCTCCTGTGGCGATCACAGGTTTCCTAGAGCGACCTCATTTGCTTGAGGGTTTTGCCCGTTGGTTGACTACTCCCGTGCATTCCAGAATCACGTGGGCAGTAGTCTCTTCTTCTTCCAGATATCCCCGACACATGGGGCTGTCAGACCTATAGTAAATAAATGTTTATTAAGTGAGCAATGTCCCGTCATTACACCCATCACTAGCCGAAGATCAGTGCGAGATAAGCTGAGGCAGTCTCTGGGCCAAGCTCCGTGATATTTCCGGAACAGCTTGTTTAGAATGTCTAGAGCCAGGAGTGCTAGCCCAGCTCTCACTGTGAGTCATAAAAGACGTGCTTTATTTAGGAAACTCTTTGCTGAAACATCAACTGAGAGCAGTGGTGTATGTACTTATGAGCATTGGTTTGAAATAAAGTCTCAAAAGTGACACAAACTCGATTTAATTGAATAATAAATCCGCTCACTACAAAGATTAATGATGAACAGAACGGCCGCGGAGCGAACTAAGGCGCATTTATGTATGATTTATAAATTATTTAACCTAATAATATTTTTTAATCTACAAACAGACTTATAAAAAAATGGTGTCTTTTTGTTAGAACTTTCTGCTGAGTTTTATGACATTTTCCGTTATTACGTTCAATACATTTCCTTCATATACAATATAATCAATCAATGTGCCAGCAAAATTACCTAATTGTGGTTTAAATAATACAAATTAATAAGTAAATGATTTTTTTTAAACCATTTATTTAAACAGGGCTTTTACACATTAGTGTATGCCAGCCCTATCGGAGCATACCCAATATATCTTACAAAAGAATAAAAAAATATACAACTAAATTAAATTAGCTCTTAACTTACTACTTGTAAAAATAAAGTTACGTAGCATACTAGCAGAATCGGACATCAGTTCTGCTAGTACACCATGGAACATGCCTATATCTAAATAACATAATCCTAATGACAAAACCAAAGAACTTCTAGCCCCCGCATTTCGGGTGCATTCCACCAACAGATGCTGAGCGAAATAAATGATTAATTAATACGTTTCTTTAAATATTAAATGACACTATCTTAAGATATAAAATTAAAAAAAAAAAAACATTCCCACGTTACCTGTGATGTTATTTGTCTCGTTATTTCCCACTGTCGCAAACAATACACATTAAAATGGCACACCGGTTGACTCTAAATGAGAATAATTACTACCAATTACTCTATAAAGCTCATGCGCGCAAATTCGTGTGCGTGGTGTGTATTTTGTTGTAAACCACTATTCTATTAAATTAAAAAGACTTAGGTATATGAAATAACAAAGTTCACGGTCCTCCCAAAATGGACGATTTCGATCTGCCTCTCAACATGTTGGTGCGAATGATGATGGAAAAATTGTTGTGTCCGAATATATCATGTCTATTATATTTATCAGACATTTGATTGATTTGATACAGGCCCTATTTTTTAGAATCAAAAAACGTATTTGGCATTTATTTACCAACGTTCTAGTTATAATTAATGCAATTATATTTGTTTCGAACTGAAATAAAATAGAGTGTAAAATTTCGATTTCGGAATCATAATAAAACAATTGGTTAGGATTTTCAAAGTTTTTTTTTTGTTTGTCAGTCTGTGTGCCGCGAGACGGGTGATTCGGATTCCGACGCGTATGAGCCTGGGGGCCGCAGTACTGCGCCGCTGGAAGCGGCTCCCACTTTAAATCCAGTAGAAAATACCTCGCCCCCTGTAAGTGGTACCACTGCACCTCGCCCCTCCGCCATGGCGCTGATAGCGCCTCGCGGCCCTGCACGGACCCTCTGGTGTGAAGTGCCTGAAGTAGTAAACTCGACTGTTCTCAGTGAGTATATAATATGTATGTCTATCCACTATATACAGTTATAGTGATAGGACATATGCTAATTGTCATGTCTAAGTTAACACTTTAGGTGGAAATTAAACAAAAAAAACATTAGGATTTGTTGAAACTGGATAGGAAACGATACGGCGTCGATGGACGTAGGTTTAAATTCACCAACCCTATTCCATAATGAACATAAGGTTTCGCTGATCGAAGACATCGTCATAAATCCATAGCGTGGTGAAGAGCATTTTCTTAAGATAAATACTTTCGGCAAACTCCAGTAAATCCGTTCAGACTTGTGAGATAGTGTACAGATTGCTAAGAAGCAATGAGTTTATACTTCCCTTAAAAGACCTGTATTTAAGCCAAAGAATAGATTTAACTTTCTGCGACGTAAAACGTTTTAGGTCATTTCTTACAAGCAATTTAGTATTTCAACATTAATTTGGAAATCCGGAAACCAGCTTAGGAACAGCAGTTACTTGCAACCATATCTTCTAACATTTAGTATTATCCAGGGTCTACCATTTTCCAGGTTCTCTAGCGCCGACGCAGAAGCGATTGCAAGAAGCGAAGTTTGAACTGCTGACGTCAGAAGCTTCGTATCTGAATTCGCTGAGTGTTCTGGAGACTCATTTCATAGCTCACCCTGCGTTCCGGGAACCGCACATACTGCCCCGGGAGGATTGGGAGACACTCTTCTCCACGATTATACCTGGTAAGTTAACTGTCTCAGCGATTTTATAATTAACAGGACTGGTCTCAAGATTCGATGTTTACACACACACGGGTTACCTCTCATAACATATCCATACAAATTTTGAATTCTTTATAAATCGACTTGTAATAAAGGTGAACTGATGTTTAATATTGTCGGCAGTACGCAAATGCTCGCAGCTCCTGATGAACGAGCTGGAGAAATGCTGGCAGGAGAACATCCTGCTGCAGGGCATCTGCGACATCGTGCGGCATCACGCCGAGCTGCATTTCCAGGTGTACGTGAAGTACTGTGAGAACCAAACCCTGATGGTGAAGGCGCTGCAGCGGCTCCGGGAGAGGCCCGCCTTCGCCGCCGCTCTCAAACGGTAAACAATAACCTGATAGGCTACACACATATGCACGGACCATTGTTACTTTTACTATATTACATTTTCATTATAAACTGACGCATAATAATTAATAGTTCGCAGAAACGAATGAATAATATCCATAGAAATAAACAACCATATAGCATAATAGAAATCTCAAAGACACATTACAAATATAATCAGCAAAGTTCATTTTGCTCTACAGTGTTAGAATTTGACGTAAACTTTTCCGGGAATCCCCGATCAATGTCTTGAGTACTTGCCATTGTATAAATGTATCTCTCTTCCAAATTATCAAAATTAGAATAGTAGAAATTTACTGAAAATTTATTTTTGGCGGGAAAAGGGCAAAGCATCTTACTTTATTCCGCGTCAAAAAATCTTTTTGTAAAACGTTAATATCTTGGACTTTTATTAGTCGTATTTTAGAATTATTATTTGCATAATAACATAACATAAGTTCACGCCTGTTATCCCCGAAGGGTTAGGCAGAGGTGATGTAGCGAACTACACCACTCGCATTCCGCCGAACTTAGTTCCGTCCCAGATGTTACTACACGATCAGATTTATTCATTTTCTGAACTATGTCTTTCGTTTTCAATTAATTCTTACCCTCATATCTTAATGTTTAATAGTAGTGTTTCAAAATCACTAGGTGGTGCTTTGTTCAGTAATCATAGAAAAGTACTAGGGGAGGTCAGTGTATTATGCGACGCGGTGCTTGCGAAAGCCACCCCGTGTCGCCCCCATCCCAAATGCGGCGGACGGCCTCGGGGGGTTTTCACGCCCGGGTGAGTCCCACACTGGCACGGAGTTCGTCCCTCCGTGCCCCCTTACCTTATTGCATTGGGGGACTCCGGTCTCACTAATGCAATAGGTAAGGGTAGTGCGTAAATGCATTTCCCCCCGTCAAAAAAAAAGAAGAAAAAAAAAAAGGTCAGTGTATTATAAAAGACAGGATGATATCCAGGTTAGAGAGTCACCCGGCGTGCCAGAGCCTGTCGCTGCACTCGTTCCTGATGCTGCCGATGCAGCGCGTGACGCGGCTGCCGCTGCTGCTCGACGCTGTGCTGAAGAACCTCTCCTCTGAAGACGAGGAGTACGACGCGTGCATGCACGCACTCGCCACACTCAACGACGTGAGACTCCATTACTACATTCTCTTTAACCATTAACCCTTTTTAACCCCTCGAGCACTTACCTGGCGTTTACGCCATCTTTCCATTTTTTTCCCCCCTATTGTCTTACTTTTATAGGTACTGGACACATTAACCGACTTCAAAAAGGAGGAGGTTTCGTCTGTGTGTTTTTTTCTTTTGTATGTTCGTTACGCGATTTCTCAGTCATTTGTGCGCACCGATTTGCAATTTTTTAATCGAAGGAGAACACCTCAGGGAAATCAAGAAAAAAACTCTGGAATATTATAGAAACTTATACGTGTTTCAAATATACATTTCCAAAGCTATGAAGTAGGCTTCGCAGGTATACCTAAGAGTACATACTTAAACTAAAAAGTACACTAATACCCCGCTTAGCGCGCGACCCCGTTACGCGCGGTTTCACTATGACGCGAATTTCAAATTTCGCGCTCAAATGCCTCGCATTACGCGAAAGAGTGCGTATAAATATAATGTAAAGACAATAGATGTATTTTTTTCCGTAAAAAATAAGAGTATATATTGCATAAAGTGTTCTGAGAATTAAAGTGATTGATTAAAATGTTTTGTATTTTTTTGTATCAAATTTTGACTATGTTTAATCATAAACCTCGATATACGCGAATTTCAGTTAACGCGATTTTTTTCGGAACGTATCCCTCGCGTAAAGCGGGGTATTGCTGTATTTAAAAAAAAACTTTTTAAATTAAAAACAAAACCGACTTCAAAAGAATAAACAATAAAAATGCACTAAAAAGTCAATAAATAATTACTTTATTAATGTGCTTCGTTAATTTTGAAGGCAGTGCCAGATAGAGTTAACCAATGTACTCATTTACAAATGGAAATAACTGCCTTGACTTTATCATAATTACATATGAGCTAAATAAAGGACTAGAGTGATTTAAAAAAAACAATTAATAAAAATTGAATATAATTAGCGACGTACATTTACACCATTTTGTTATCCATAAGCTGGCATCGATTTCATAATTAACGAAGCAAATTAATAAAGTAATTGTTCAGTGATTTATTATAGTTTATTCTTTTGAAGTCGGTTTTGTTTTTAATTAAAAAACGTTTTTTTCTAATTTCGCTTCTAAATAAGCAAATGATGATTAACCCCTTGAGCACTAACTTGAAATGCATTTACGCGCTACCCTTACCTATTGCATTAGTGAGACCGAAGGTCCCCAATGCAATGGGTAAGGGGGTGCGGAGAGACGTCTCCGTGTCAGTGTGGGACTCGCCCGGACAAGAAGCGTCCGGAAATACCCACTAAAACCCCCCGGGGTCGTCCGCCACATTTGGGATGGGGGCGACACTGGGTGGCTTTCGCAAGCACCGCGTCGCCTTGAGCACTAACCTGGCGTTTACGCCAGCTTTCTATTATTTTCCTATTGTCTCATCTTTATGCGTAATCGACATATTAAACAAAACAAACAAATTTAGACAAGCTCGATCTAGTGAATGATCGTCATAATTTTAATATTAGAAGTAAAGACAAGTTGTCCGGAACCACGCTTTAGGTTAAGTAAGTGTAATAAAAGCTTTATAGGTAATAGTATTCGGTTTTACAATAAGATCCCAAGTAACATTACCGATTTACCTGACAATAACGTTCAAGTATTATGTCGAGCAAGTTTTAATCTCAAAAGGTTATTACAGGGTGGATCATTACGTGAACGATAGTGATGTCTGGAATTAACCCACATCTCTGTGCTAAGATTTCTATAGTTTTTTTTATATGACAAAAAAAATGATATATATTATATTTATTAAAAAAAAAGAACCAGATCGAGTTTCTTGCCTGCGCTCTTCTCGACTGGGTTGTTTTCCGAACCGGTGGTAGTGTTGTAGACGTTCATAAGCGCCTTCTTAGGGCTTAAATTTTGATTTGATTTGAAGCTAACTGTAATAAAAACTATTGAAGGCATGCCGATAGCGGCTTTAAATTTGTGCTAAACAGTTATTTGTCAATTCGTACTCGTAAGAAATAACATTATCTATCTCGTTCTGTCATATAGTAAAAAGAAAGAGACTTATCTTCTAGTTTTGCTACTCAGCTATATTATTTTCGGTGCGGAAAAAATTAGGTTTTCTTTTCGTTTTCAGTACGTGTCACAGTGTAACGAGGGCGCCCGTAATACAGAACGTATAGAAGAGATGTACCGGCTGTCGCATATTATAGAGTTCCCCCCCACAGTCCGCGACCCCCCATCGCTCGGCCCGGCCTGCGCGCGAAGGGACAGGAAGTATGTAAATATTTATTTATTTAAACGTAATTTTAACTATGAACCTCTTATCGAGTGCTAGGCCTCCTCCATCTCACCCCACTTTTTCCTATCTTGGGCTGTTCTAATGCAGTTTTTGTTTGCGTATTTTATAAGATCGTCTTCCCATCTTTCCGGGGGGTGACCTCTTTTACGATGTAAATGTATGAGTGACTAATTATATCAACATAAATTCACAGCTCAAATTTTATAACATAAATAAAGCCTCTTCTGTTAAGCATATTTATACTCAGAATTCCATTATTTACAGATATACTAAACAATACTGTATTACGGCTTGGGGTGGTTCATGTGAAACTTTATTTATTAATATCAAAATCTCTTTAGTAAAGTTTTGTCTGTCCGTAAATTGTTCGTTCTACAAGTTGTCATAAAATAACATGCCGAGTTGGCATATGATTGTAATTATACCAGCTCGAAGTGTAGACATGACCTTATATGCCCAAGTTGGGCATATCAAGAAGAATAGAGTTAGCTAGTAGACACTATCATTACATAAGCCCTATGTTATACAACAAAATTCATAAAGAAATAAATATTTATCCACTAACCATATGGAAATGTAATAAAACAACCTTAACTGGCCATTAGGACTTACTTACGAGGAAACAGAACAACTACTCATATTCACACAATAATAAAGTGATTTTTTTTTAAATTACATATACGCATGCACGCTCATACATGCAATACTAACTATGGTCTTTTTTTTGCATTTTTTGTTTCTTTCGTTTAATATTACCCGTATATATTTTTATTTATATTATATAATGTCGTTTTCAAGATATGTACCGGAGGCGGGCGATGGTACTTGCAACACAGTTTTTAAATAAAGCAACTATTATCGTTTTATCTATATAAATAAATAAAATAAAAAATAAATAGATATATAACAATCTATTCCGTGACATTCATATTTCCACCTCAGTCGTAATCAGTTCCTAAAGTCGGTCCGATTAAAGTTAGTTGCAGACGTCAGGTAATAGATTTAATATCTAATAATTGACACACACACATTCAACATTTCCTATACAGTAATACCCCGCTTAGCGCGACCCCGTTACGCGCGGTTTCACTATAACGCGAATGTCAAATTTCGCGCTCAAATGCCTCGCATTACGCGAAAGAGTGCGTATAAACATAACGTAAAGACAATAGATGTATTTTTCCGTAAAAAAATAAGAGTATGTATCGCATAAAGTGTTCTTAGAATTAAAGTGGTTGATTAAAATGTTATGATATTTTTTTTTAAATTATATTTTGACTATGTTTAATCATAAACCTCGATATACGCGATTTTCAGTTAACGCGATTTTTTTCGGAACGTATCCCTCGCGTAAAGCGGGGTATTACTGTACACACACATATACACTCACATCCATACAAGCGTAATGTATATTGTTTATAAAATGTAATCTGTATTACTTGTTAATTGGCACTTTAAAATTATATTTTATGGTTTTTTTTTATAACTATTGTGAATGTACTGTGAAGTTCTTATGCATAAATAAATAAATTCATAAATTATGATGAAACCAGTAAGCTGACCTTGGAAACTACATAAGTGTGGCCCACCTTTTTTTTTTGACGGGGGAAAAGCATTTACGCACTACCCTTACCTATTGCATTAGTGAGACCAGAGTCCCCCAATGCAATAGGTAAGGGGGCACGGAGGGACGAACTCCGTTTCAGTGTGGGACTCACCCGGGTGTGAAGCGCCCGGAAATACCCACTAAAACCCCCCGGGGCCGTCCGCCGTATTTGGGATGGAGGCGACACGGGGTGGCTTTCGCGAGCACCGCGTCGCCCCCTGCGGCGAACCCACCGGGCCTCGTGGCCCGATGGGGATGGGGGAGGAATACTTCCCCACCCACCCCTTCGCCCACCTCTCGAAAGAGGTATGACCTAGTAGGTCATCCTTCCAGGGGGCAGGATATACTTCCTGCCCCCCAAGTGTGGCCCACCTGGTGTCCCCCTTGACGTTTATCAAATTTGAACATTTTTACAATAATATATACATATTGTTTAAATGTCTGTGTGCGATGTTGGTCAATTTACTAAGTCAGGTCAGATATCAGCGTCATATTTTGAATATTAAAAGACGGATATAAGTAGTACGCGCTGAGAGAGAAAGAGACAAAACTAATAAGCACGCTATACATTAACGACTGTAGAATTATTCTTTTCATTTGTGTTATATTCGTTGTCGAGGAAGTGGCATACATATATTTATCTCTTTCTCGAAATCAAAGATGTTTCATTACTGATACGGGTATTCTTCACACATGCTGTCTGTTTTTTTTTAAATTTATTTTTGTTTTTTAATAGCTCCGGCATCTCCCCTGGCGTGACCAGGGACCTTGTTACTGCTAAATAAGTTATTATTCAGTATTTTGTGCTCTTTTTTATCAATTATTAGCATGTTCTTTTGCTTTCATATATCTTGATGTTTCGTTTTGAGTGCTCTTTTATTACTACTTTAGCTACGTTCTTTTTGCTCTCTTATATTTATACATTTTATTTATACTTACATACATCCATCTACTTCAATTTATACAATACTATAGAAAAAATTATCTTCATTAATCTTCATTTTTTTAATTTTTATGTTGATATTATAAGTAAGGTCGGTGTTGCAGGCCTATACGGTGGCTAGTCCGTTCTGGAGAGATGACGCAGCTCGTCTGGAAAACTGACGAAATGAAACTGACCTTCGGGAAGAAGTTCCACAAGACCCCCCTCCACGTGTTCCTCTTCAACGATCTACTTGTCATCACTAAGAAGAAGAGGTGAGTGATTAGAAATGACTAGGCCAGTGATTCTCAACCACTGTGCCGCGGCACTTTTGTGTGCCGCCAAATTTCAAAAGTGTGCCGCCAAATTTTGGAAATATATAATAATGTTAATATTAACAAATTATATCATTTAAAAAGAAAAATATTTATGCAGTGTGTTGTAGTAAGTAAATAATTTTTATCTTTTTCTTTGTGTCCCGCCAAATTTTGAAATCGTTAAATATGTTCCGCAACAAAAAAAAGGTTGAGAATCACTGGAATAGGCCATGGGGATGTGAATCTAGAAAAAAACAATATCGGTATGTTCGATATGATATATCGTAACGTCGATACTATGAGATATATCGAACGAATGTATCGTTTTTTCGATATATTTCATCCAATTCTCTTTTTAATTAATCTGTTAAAAAGACAAAGGATTTTTCTACTCGATTTGCAGTGATAGCCGTCACCATATAATATAATAATACACTAAAATCACGGCAGTTGAGTTCGGTGGCGGATGTCTGTATATATACTAATAAATAAAATTTAAGTGTCTGTTTGTAATGTCAAAATTTATTTTTAATTTTACTAAATGAATATTTTTCAATTCGTACTCGTAAGAAATAAGATTATCTATCTCGTTCTGTCATATAGTAAAAAAGAGACTTATCTTTTAGTTTCCGTTTTGCTACTCAGCTATATTATAAGATATCTATAGCAAACATATATTTTTTTTTAATTTTTGTCCATCTGTTTGTAATGGGTAATCTCCGTAACGGCTGGACCGATTTGGACGGTTGATAGCTGTAGTTACTCCGGGTATTTCGAAAATAATTAGGGTTGCGCATAAAAAAATTAAAACTTATAAAGAAATTAATAAAATCTGATTCAATGCAATGTTCTACGAGCACCTACCAGGTATAATTAATGAGAAATATTTTTAGATTATCTTAGTAATAAATTTTTTTAGGCAAATAATTACGGATCCGTATAAAAAAATTAAAACGCAGTGAAGAATATATGAAACACGGGTGCAGCCGCGGGCGGACAACTGGTCATCATCATCATCATCTCCCTACCCTTTTCCCATTTTTATTTGAGGTCGGCGCAACATGTCTTCCTCTTCCATTCCTCTCTATTTGTTGTCATCTCCGCATTCACTCCCTTCATCTTTCACACAGTCCATCCATATTTTCTTTGGTCTTCCCCTTCCCATGTACCCGTCCACATTCATATCCAATACCTTTCTTACAACATTCTCCTTCTCCCTGCGCATCACATGCCCATACCAGGACAAACGACCGCCTCTTAACTTGTCTGTTATTGGCGCCACTTTCAAACTTCCTCTAATATATTCATTCCTAATCCTGTCCATTCTTGTTACCCCACACATCCATCTCAACATTCGCATCTCAGCTGCATGTAATCTTCTTTCGTCCGTCACCTTTATGGGCTAACATTCTGATCCATACAAGACGACAGCTCGTATTATGTTCTTGTAAATCTTCCCCTTTAATTTAAAGGGAATTTGCGGATCACACGTAGACAACTAGTATTGGAATAAAATTCTTGTTCCATTTTAGATTGTAATAAACGTTTCCGTAACATTTCTACTTCCTATTCTGTTCTTTATATTTAATTTTGCAAAAAATATATTATTGGTGGCTGTTTGATTCAGTCTGTAGGTGGCACGTTTAAATTCGTCTGTGGTAATTACCAATGTGTATTTCCATAGTGAGGACGTGTTCGTATGCGTCGAGCATTGCCCCCGGTCCCTCCTGGAGGTCTGCTCGAGCGAAGCGGCCGGAGCCGCGAAGCACGCGCTACTACTCACGCTACTAGAAAACCACGAGGGACGGACTGTCGAGATGGTAAGATAACAAACGTTTCAACATCGGACATTCATTTCTAATAACATACTTTCGCAACACACACCATCACATCACTGACTCGACACGAGATTTCCAAAACTATAAACTCTATTGACTTTGAATTTTTGCATTGTTCCTCTTTTCGCGATGCGGACAAATTGTCGCTAGGACAATTAAATTAAATTTACAATAAAGAATAAAACGAAATGAAAACGTGAAAATATTATAATCCAAAGATTTTCCTTACATTAAGTATATATAAAAAAAATACAAGTAATAAAAAATGTGAGCCGTCACGGGACGCCTGGCAGATGTGAAACATCGACATTATTTTGTAAAAGTAATATGCACCGTACACACTACTGCATATAGACTGTGTATATATAACATCATATAGAGTGGCGACGCGTCGCCACGCCAGAAATCCGTTTTACGTGCGGCTATAGATGTTTCACATCAAAAACCTGGCCATCAAAGAGATCCGTTTAATATAGCACTGCAGTACGTTAACAAGAATTTGTTGAACAGTATGCCAGTATCGGCAATAGTAAGTTTCCGATCGACTATGACCTTCCTTGCCTCATCCAGAATTCTGAACGGTATAATGTCTAGAGTTGCCTGATCTTTTTATTGTCCGTCAATCAATATTTTGTTTTTAATTTCCTCATCTAATCTATCAATTATTCTTTAATATTGATGAGTCCTTTATATGTTGCTTTCAATTCTTTTCTGCGTTTAATAATGTCTCCAATATATTTGCTTTCTTTGTAAACTGACCTCTTAAAACTGACCTGTGTTTTTTTTCCATATTTATTATTTTCAGGCACTTTTATTATCACGGTCGCCACGTTGTGCGACTTTGGGAACGTTTATTATTTAAATATTTACGGTCATTTTACATTATAAATTAAAAGGTTCTTATAATCAAATTGTATATATTTTTATTACTTATTTTATTCTTTAGATCGACACAGATTGTACTATTTTTAAAATTAGAAGTTACATATATTAACATATCAAGTAAAACCTTAGTCTTTTTGGAACAATATTCAATAAATTGCACGTCGATTGCCGCTTAATCCTCATCACCCACAGTGTGTCTGATTACATTATTTAATATACAGTCTTCTCAAAAATTGGTTGAGAGACCGATTTTATCTTCCTCTACGTCCTCTCACTCTCAATCCCGTTCTTCTAATGAATCAACATTCATTGTTTCTCGACGTTCCAAATATTTAAATTTTAAATGTTCTTTCTCAAACGGCCTTCTCAATGAATCCAATAAAAACTCATGTTACATCAGCAGAATCCACGGTTAAGATATACTGACAGTTGACATGAATAAACTAATAGTTAACCTTCGGGTTTTCTTAGTGTATTCATTACAGTTTACTAAGAACGATTTTCACGCAAATCCTATCCAAAAATCGATTTTTCACCTACGATTACACATGTCACCTGTACCAGTTATACTGACCCATAGTAAGTAACTGTTATTATTGTAACGGTTGCCATGGTAATGTTATTGTTTAGCTATATAATAATAACAAAACTGAAGTATTTTCTGTACTACATTTTTTTTTTTGAGAAATTTCGTGACATGTATATTTTGGCCGGAACTCACCTCGAATTTGATATTGAAAAAAAAAATGTTCTCTGTTTGTGTGTATGTCCAGAATAACTGGAAATCGACTTGGCTGATTTTTTTTTTTCTTGACCAAAATTCATTATCAAGGAGCTGTTGATAGAGGCTATATAGATTTTTATGATACTTTAAGAATTTGCAAAAAAAAAAAAAAAAAACATCTGTTCGACTTTGACTCAAAAATATGTTGACTGTTTTTTATTAAAGGTTGTGTGTAAGAAAGCAATTGATATGTTATAAACATTATCAATTTTTGAAATTGTTAAAAAAATCTTGATGATTTGAACGAGATTTGGTGTACGTGAAAAACAATACAAAACCAGGATATTCTACGTTCAATGAAAATAAGATGCGCAGACAAAACTTTGCGTAGCAATATAAATGTGTGTGTTTTTTTATAAGCGCTTTCGCCTACGGTCAGTCTGCAGTTTTAGACTGGTTGACTGTAATATTATCGAAGTTTTTGTTATGAACTTTGATCCGCTTTATAGTGGTGGTATCCGGTGTATGTATGCGTGTGTGTGGTGGTGCCAGGTGGTGTCGTGCCCGAGCGAGACGGACGCGTCGCGGTGGGCGGAGGCGCTGTGCCCCCCGCGCGAGGGCGCGCCCGGCGAGGCGGTGTACGCGGGGTGGGACTGCCCGCAGGTGTGCGCACTCTACGCGTACCGTCCCGCGCAACCGGACGAACTGCCGCTAGCCGAGGGTGACGTCATCAACGTCACCAGGAAAACAAGCGAGGGTACGTCACATATCACTTATATAAATACACATATAAGGCCATACAAATATTACGTTAATAATTTATACATTTCAACGTTTTTTTTTTTTTTTTTCAAAATTATCTAATATGCTTACCTAAGAGATTTGTTTACTATTGCTGGCTGACGAGGGGAGAAGGGGGTCATAAATGACCAAAATGTTACTTACGTTATACGACCTCCTATATACTATATAGGGCCATCGAGAAGAACCTATTTTGACATTTAAAAACAAATGAAAATCATGTCAAATAATTTTATTGGTTTAATGTGAAGAGTACCCGTAAAAATAAGATAATAGAAAGACAATAGGAAAACAATGGAAAGCTGGCGTAAACGCCAGTTAAGTGTTCCAGGGGATAATCTTTTAGCATTTGGCCACAATTCCACCTGATGTTAATAACGATATTGTTTAAAATGATAGTCCACTAAACCTAAAGGCAAGCTCTTGAGTGTTGTTGTCGGAATATACAAATAAGTGCTTGGACAGATAATCAAATAATATAGAAAAAGTAAATAATGAGTATTTCATTACGATGCTCTTTTTCACCGAAATCGTTCAAACATACATCACTCTCGACTCATGCTCGATCGATGAATGACTGGAACGAATTAAAAAAAAAATGAAAGTGATCGCGTCAAGTTGTTTGTTTTTTACGTTTTCGTTGTAATGTTAGGTTGGTACTACGGTGAACGCACTCGGGACGGGGAGGCGGGCTGGTTCCCAGGCGCGTACACCGCCGAGGTCGCGTCCCCGCACGTGCGCGCGCGTAACCTCCGCCAGCGGTACCGCTTGCTCGCGCTCTCCGGGACTTACCTCGGACAGAGGAAGCGACAGCTCTGACCCACACTCACACCCACGTCCACGTGACGTAACACCATCCTCGCCTTCCTAAAGACATTACCGTTTACCCCGATATGAACTTTATTTTAACATATCTAACAAATAAACGTTGTTAAAAACATGTCCAAAACGCAAGAAGGGAGTAGCGGTATGTGAAACTACGCGCGTATTTTGCTTTAATTCTCATCGCCTTGTAAACATTTTTTAGGTTAGAATTGTAACAAACCCTTTTGGTCTAGAACTCTATGCAACTGGTGTGTGTGTTTTCTTTTTTTTGTATTTGGCACAGGAAGTACATTAAAACACGAAACTTTTCTTAGGTATCGATAAAAAATATGTTTGAAAATTCAATGGAATAATCGAGTGTGGGTTTATTTCTTTACGTACTTAATCGACATTTTTTACCACACACACCCGATAACGTAAATAGTTCGATGAATGACTTGCACTTTAGAGAGACACTGTCCGTCCAGACACTGCCTTTGTTAAAAAATAATCAATAAATAAATGATTGATTAAAAAGTCTAAAATAAACATGCGAGGTGCTTAGTATATATTTAGTTATCAGAAAAATTTAGTAGTAGGGCTGTTGTTGACTGTTATATAAACATCAATTATTATTTGGATATGTTATTTGGATATGTTGATATGTTTAATTATCGTATTTTAACATCACAGTATGGACATTGAAAAATGTTAGTAGAGAGGTTAAAAAGAAACCTTAACGGTTACCAACACGATTATCGATAAATAATTATCGATATATGTTTGAATAAATTTATTTTTTTAGATTTATAATATTATATTATTTACTTCGGCCCTAATTATATATAGACTCTTCAAAAGAGTGTTTAGATGATTTTAAGTAAAATATAGAGTTCGATATGAAGGTACAATATTAATAATGGAATCACATACAAACATTTATATTTTCTATTAGTGCATATTTTGAACATTAAATATATTATTAATTGTGTGCCTTCATCGAGCTCTATTATTATGAAGTGTACAGTTACGTATGAGATTCAAAAGTATATGGTGTGTACAGAATTATTAATATTTAAGAAATATTCTATACCGAATAAGATGTAAGTTACATTATTTTAATTAATAAACTCTGCTTACCCGCTGATACGTTAATCGCCTAGTCATAGCGGTCATGGAGTTTGATGTGAAATTAATTTTAAAAAAAAAAGTTTTTTTTTTTTTTTTTTTTGTACTTTATCGACTTAAATTTCACAGAGAACGCAATTAAAGTAGCATTTATTTCCACGGTTATAAAATAACAGTATAAAACCACTCACAAAGGAAATATTAATTAACGTAAACCTTCATATCGTTGCTTTATACGGAAAATTATATATATGCTTTGTATTCGAAATCGGTTTTATTGGATTGCCTATATTGCCATTGTTCTATATATACTAAGTAACTAAAACGTTAAATTAAGTAGGAAAAACTCAATAAATAAATTTGAAACTTTTCAGATACCCAGGTTTTATCCAGGTTTTGTCACAACTAATCAACTTCAAAAATGAAAATTTATCATATGTAACTAAATTTCAAAATACCCAGAGTTCGAAAAATACATAACTTTTAATTAAGTTATTTTTTTGTTCACGTAAATGAAAAGAAATATACAAAAATACAAAAAAAAAATATTGTACGTAAAAAGATTACATCACTTAATAAAAAAAATAATACAGTAAATTAGCGTTATCTCTGAAGTTCGGTTCGGTCCAATGACCTATCTAATTCACCTACTACAGTGGCGATATATGATTCAATCAGCTGAGATCATATCGAGTAAAAGAAATACAATAATTTTGTGTGCACTTAATTGTTTTGTTACTAAACTATTTTGAAATCGGACACTTTGTTAAGTGTCCAGCTTTCTTGGAACTTTATATGGACTTGGATATGTCTGAAGAGTCGATAAAGATCAAAAACTAAAGTTTTAATGATTAAAATAGGCACAGTATTCGATTATAAGTGTTGGACATTCCGATAATATTGCACGCCTTGTGTCATGTGCGTGCGTGTGTGTGTGTGTCAATGTTTAACAATATAGAACATAAACTATATGCGCGTATGTGGTACTTAATAAGTAAATTATTGTGTGTATATAAAAATTAATTAATAGAAATCTGTAACAAAAACGACAATGTTTATAATTGTTCAAATAAATGTAATTATGTATTGATTTTTTGTTTTCTTTCCTTTATACCATTGGTCGTGAAACTGCGGCCGCGTGCAGCCCTTGAACGATATTTGTGCGGCCCGCGACAATTTTGGTCGACTCAAAACCGAGTTTACATATAGTTACTGAATTAGGTAGTCAATAATTATTTCATAATCTGTTAATGCTATACAAAATATATAGGAAAATCGCGTTTGACAGCTCATAAAAATAAGAGATGGTATCGTATCTACTACACAATCAATAAATTGCGGCCCGGAGTGGTACCTCATATTGTGGAGACGCCTCGAGCTGGCGCGGTAGGCCAAAATGGCAAGGGAAGCGTGGTAGATGCGGGAACAAGGAAGTCGTGCACTGACCTGTTCCTCAGCAGCAGCAAGCGCCTTCGACGTGTAGATCCGCTCGCAGCCGCCCGAAAGCAGCCTCAGATAACACACAAGGGCTTCCGACACCCCACACACTTCAGCCAACACTCGACGTCACCACAATATGCGGTTACAGTTTATTTTATAAGCGGAAAAGCGAATATAACCACCACGATTTCGTGGCGGCGCGGGCGCGGTTTAGAGAACACGTCTGTATAGCCGAGTTGCGAAATGTAGTCTGTGCGCTGTATGCGCGGGCGCGGTTGACACAGAAGAAGTGCACGACAGAGAAAGGGGTGGGGGTTTTAGGAAGCCACACTAGGTGGCGTTACCATATTGATTTATGTTGTCCTTGACAAGTGTGACGACCACTGCTTTATACGCTTTAGCGTTACACTAGTGTTTATACGGGATAAACATATATATTTTTTCTTCTTCGTTCGTACATTACATTTATTATTGCATAATTTTCTTCAATTGTCAGTGCATCATTCGACGCTCTCATTATGATTTCTATAATCGACTAGCTGTCCAGGCGAACTTTCGTACCATCTAAGAATCAATCATTACAAACTCGGGAATCAGATGAAAGGACTCAATGAGGAACGAAGAAGAAAAAAATATATATGTTTATCCCGTATAAACACTAGATATATATATATATCTATATAAGAAAATGAAATTTTAAAATAGGTCCAGCTTTTCTTAAGTTATTTCTGTAACCAACCCGACTTCATTTTATATATATAGATTTAAGGTTCAGACTCAAACTCATTGAATGATATGTTTTCAACACATGTCAATCGATGCACAATCCAATCACGCAACCACTGAACCATCGTCCCTTCGAAATATATTTCAAATTGAAATTAATTTTTCACTTCCACTAACAAAAAAAAAAGACAAAATCAATTTTTATCATTTCGATTTATTTCATTAATAAAATACTCTTAAGTAAATAATAAATGCTGAAAAAAATATGTAAAATCAAAAATGGAAATTTTAAAACGAAAATTCTCAAAATGGAACATCGATAAAAGTTATATAGAAAAATATAATATGTACATTAAATACAAAATATTTGTATGTCATTGTCTTTTAATTCAGATCGACATATATAATCTCAGAAAAAAAAATGTGAGCCGTCACGGGACGCCTGGCAGATGTGAAACATCGACATTATTTTGTAAAAGTAATATGCACCGTACACACTACTGCATATAGACTGTATATATATACCATCATATAGCGTGGCGACGCGTCGCCACGGCATGCGTCGCCACGCCAGAAATCGGTTTTACGTGCGGCTATAGATGTTTCACATCAAAAAGTCTTAATTGATATCAAATGTCATGTTACATTTTATCAGATGAACTTTATATAAGGTAATAATTATGTACGTAGTTATACTTTCTGATATAAAAATATTTTTGTTCAATACATTTTCCTCATTCTTGAAAATATATACATATAATTCATATAATATCTGTTTAAAAATAAAAATCGTCGAAACAAGCAGATCTATACAACACACTGTTGGAACAACCTTAAAAAATAATTACAATTTTCTATAACAACACTAAACTCTTTTAAGTCTTTGAAAAGTTCATCGTAGGCATTTATTTACATACATACTTATATATTTTTTATAATCTCAAAAAAATAATCTTAATAACATTAAAAAAGATGAATATTCATCATATAACATTATCGGTACAGGTATTTTGAACTATAAATGATTGTAATATTCAGAGCCGTCTTTAACTATAATAGTGTAAGGCGTACAGCGCACACGGCCGCAGGGTTGAAACCCTAAAGGGGGCGCCGAGCGACACTCGCGACGTAGATGCGCCAACGCTCTCAATGACCCTTTTTTTTTTGACGGGGGGAAATGCATTTACGCGCTACCCTTACACATTGCATTAGAGAGACCGAAGTCCCCCAATGCAATGGGTAAGGGGGTGCGGAGGGACGTCTCCGCAAACTCTCAAAGACCCTGCGCCCGTGTTATGGCCGTCACCGATTGATTGCGGTAATGGCTAAAATGCTCCGCGACATTATAAATTGCATCCGTATTGTCGTTTGAAAATACAACTCTAAGTATTCCATTTTGACCGTGCGCTTGAATATTGGTTGCACACGGGCGCTACTAGGGCTAGAGCCGCCGCTGTTGTACATTAATTTATGCCTCTAATTATTTAAAACGTAACTACAAAATATTATGCTTGGTAAAACAATAGATGCTTAACATCCGAAGTGGAAGTATAAAGCAAAAGAAATAATTTTATTTATATACGTTATATATGTGGAAAAGCCCGCAAGGGAAAAGAAGCAGGGGAAGACCTTTAACACGATGGGAAGACGACATTAAAAGAACCGCCGGCTCAAATTGGATTCTAGTAGCACAAGACAGAGAAAAATGGGCATCTTCGGAGGAGGCTTTTACCCAACCTTTTGTTTTTTTTTTTGACAGGGGGAAATGCATTTACGCACTAATCCTTTACCCAAACTGGGGTTCTTGCTATTAATAGTGCAAGAAAGAAATAAATAGAAAAAAAAAACTCTTAATTTGTACTTAGATATAACATTACTTGTGTATAATGTATAAGCAAGAAATAAAAGGCTTTTTATTTATTTATTATATATATATATATATATATATATATATATATATATATATATATATATATATATATATATATATATATATATATATATATATATATATATATATATATATATATATATATATAACGTCCTGTATAAACAAAAAAGAGCGTATCATTTGAGAGTACCTGGAAGTAACGATACCCATAAACACCAATTAACAAAACTATAGCCATTAAAAAATAATATAAAGAGCATTTAAATTGTGAAAAGGAACTGTGGTAAATAATACCCCAATAAAATAACGTCAGGGAAATAAATGAAACAGAGCCCTATTAGAACCTTACTAAACCATACATCCATTGCACAAGTGAATCGCGGGTCGACCCAGTCAGTCCAGTTCGATTGTGAACACTGGAGCGAAGATCAAGATTAAGCGATTCACTATATAAAAATATAGTTTACATTGGATGGTATGAGTCGAGATTTATAAAAAAAATTGCAACAATAACGCAGTTATTGTGTCGTTAGAATCGAGTATTTATTCAGCGTTGGGCGACTTGTTTTAATCAATCAAATTTGATTAAGTATTAGGAAACGTTCATAAATTACGTTATCCAATTTTTTTTATCATTTTAAACAACATATCTGTGACAACACAGTTCTACTGACCAGATAAAGAATTATTTAATTTACTTAAGAATTTCGTAAAATTATAAAACTCAACAATTATTTGAACACATTTGGAACACAGCAGCAAAACAATTTAGGGCAACAGAATAGAGTTCAAATAATAAAAAATAACAAAGGGAATAATCACTTAATGGTAAATGTGATCACTTTTGCTGTCAATACACGTACGGACCGGACCGTATCGTACGTGAACACCAATGAACCAATGATATACAGTGTGTAGGCAAATTATTAAGGACAGTATTAATTTTATTATATTTTCTAGTTCAACTGAAATATGTGTAGTTCCACTTAATTCACTAGTAGTTTCAGTTATTTACTTTTATGAAAAAAATATATATTTAAGCCATTATTAAATTAATTCACTCCAGCCAGAAAATACATGATCATGTCTAATAATATACTTATAGTCTGTAATTAAAATGTAATCTCTATTAAAATGTCAATCATAGATACCTCCATGTTATAAACATAGAGTTTAAAGTAAAAAAAAAAAAAAAAATAATAATAATGTATAAAAAAAAAACAAATTATGACACCACTTACTGCTGTAAAAAAGATACAATTAGCTTCACTTATTTTAAAATATATTTGTGCATTTACGACAGAAATTTAAATTTAGTAATTCAGTTTCTTTTATACTTACAATGGTATTTTCATATATATTATATATACCAAACAACCGAATGAAGCAGTAAATAGTGCCTAAGAATGTAAGTAAAGATTCAGTCGATGTATATTTTTTTAGCAAGAATAAATTTTACACAAAAACAGTCAAAAAGTCAAATTCGCGTCTTGGAAGAATTGTCTTTAACCTCAAACAATTTCCTTAAGAAATAAACTTGCATTGTTCCGGTCACTGTGACGGCAATTATTTGCATTAGCGACCACCTGTGAAATTTAAATTTCATTTATAAAATTAACAAAAAAGGACTGTAAAATGAAAAAAATATTATGTTATTTATAATGAGAAACAATTAAAATTTTAGCAATATAGAATTGTAGTGTTCTGGAATAAGGTTTATTATTTCCACCTATTTACTTTTAACCACCTACATACTTTGTCGCCTTTGATTTTATATGACTCAATTGAACTTTTATATTTCTTGTCACAGTATTATAATCATATATAAACTTTTAATTAAGAATAATGATTAATAAAAATTATTTACTAAAAACATCAACATAAAATTACCATATTTTGGGTTATATCACTTTGTAGCACACTGCATATATAAATATAATTAATGTGTCGAGTAGCCATAAAAATAAGACAATAGGTAAACAATGGAAAGCTGGCGTAAACGCCAGGTAAGTGCTCAAGGGGTTAAAATTGAAATTTCCCCTTACCTTAATACATAGGTATTATTATCTTGCAATAAATTGTAGTCCCTGGATTCTCTCGCTCTTGAATGATACTGATATTGTAAAATATCATTTATATTTCGCTCCACAAATTGAATAGAATTCTGTAACAGAAACAATACTTTAATTAATTAAAAAAAATTTCATACATAAATATATTTCAAATTCATTTAATTATTTGTTTATACTTTACAAAAACATCTACTGTGTTTTGAATAGCTCTTAATCACTAGTAAATTATAGAAAATTATAATTAAGTTATTATTTATAAATTACATCATAAATGGAGAATTAGGAAATGCGTACACTCATATGTGATGACAAAATATGATTATGATTTGTATAGTTTTTTATATGACAAAAAAAATGATATATATTATATTTATTAAAAAAAAGAACCAGATCGAGTTTCTCGCCTGCGCTCTTCTCGACTGGGTTGTTTTCCGAACCGGTGGTAGTGTTTTAGACGTTCATAAGCACCTTCTTAGGACCTAAGTTGAATAAATAAATTTTGATTTTGATTTTTTTTTAAATAAATATGTAAAGAAATATTCACAATCACCAGTTGTGATATAGAAGCTAAATATGAAAATTTGCATAACATTATGGACAAACTTTAAGGAAAGAGTGATATATTATATGCATTAAACCAATTAATTTAATGCAGTGTTAGCATTAATAACACTGAAAGCTCAAACAATATTGTTCTTTCCCAAGAAACATAAACAATCATAATCTAAATGAGTTGATAAGAAAGGTCAAGGACTCTACAGTATATTTGTAACTTCTTATTTCATTTTCTTGTAACCATTTTTATAATTGAGGGCAATTTAAAGTCAAATGTACACCAAAGAGAATATATTCAAAATCAGCCTTAGGATTCGGCGAAGGAATACATCGTGAGAAAAATATAGCATGGTGGTAGGGCATTTTCTAATGATGCCCGTCTGGGTAGCTACCACCCTCAAGTTTGAAATCCTGTACCCAAATACCAATAGGTATGTTCCAGGCAGCATCACTTGAGAACCAGTATCTAGGGTTAATGGTTTACCATCATGGACCACATCATCACTTTTAATCACGTGATATTGTGGTCAAGTTACTGAGCTTTTATAATAAAATATATTATGCCTGAAGTTCTGGAAATAATATTTTATATCTTATTTTCCAGCATTTTAAGCATGGATTTAACAACCACACCAGTCTTCAAAGTATTAACAATTTAATTCCTTTATACATTTTTTCCACTAGATGGTGGTACTTTAAATAGGAATATTCCTCATGTATTCAAGTTTCTCCATATTCTACACCTTTGTGTACAGATTATAATAATTATAAGAACTGTTTATTAACTAATTGTACTATGAATCTATAAATCTTTTAATTAACCCCTTGAGCACCTTCCTGGCGTTTACACCAGCTTTCCATTGTTTTCCTATTGTCTTTCTATTGTTTCATTTTTCTGGGTACTCGACACATTAAAGTATAATGTAAAAAGTTTTGTTATACTCACTGTAAAATTCTTGATATTCATATCTAGTTCTTCAACTTCCTTTGCATATTTCTCCCACATGTCATACCGTATGACTGATAAATACAAATTGACAAGCTTCCCTGCGAACCTTGAGAACTGATTGTCTATACAAACAGCATAATATCCACCTGAAGATGTTTGATCAGCATACTCCGCACTTTGTCGCCACTCATAAGGATGGACTATCTGACCGTTCGGGTGACGTACAGCAAACCCGCACATTCCATCACCTCCTTTCAACACCTATAGAAGATAGAAGAAAATAATTATTATAGTAATTGCTCGATTTACTCTAAAGTATAATAAAGTTTAACACATTTTAAACTAAAGTTGACACAGATTTTATACAGTGTACAGATTACCTAAATACATCTTTTTATTTATTTACATAAAACTTTTATCAAAGTTTTGCAATTTTAACTTAGTTTTTTTATACATACATGTATATAACTTCATTTTTTTTATAAAATAAAATCAAATTTATGAATAAATTACACCAGATAAAAGGTATATATAATCTTGTTACCTGATAACTAGCGTAGAAAGTTGCTCCCGGCTGAACATATTGAAAGTAACAATCTTCTTTGCCCGGATCTATGTGTACTTTATAGTCCATGGTCACAGCGGGTAGGTTTTCATACCACGGTGCTGTCGTCGACGAAAAAACATCATCGCCAACAAGTGATAAAGTGATAAATATTAACGTTAATACACTAAACATATGCCACGTCCGTTGTGCCATGTTTTGCTTCTGCAACTTGCAAGTGACGTGTATGACATATAACAACTGCCAACAACAGTTGATGTCAAAAAAACGTTACCTGGCTTCGTAAAAAAAACTAAGCTAACTAGGCTTAGTTTACTATGTAGTACAAATTTTTGTCACGAAATATGTATAGGAAAAATAAGTAGTACTGTGAAAAATGTTTATAACTATATTGAGATCTTGCTTTCAATTAGTAAACTGCTATTACATAGTGGTTTGCAGAAGCAAATTGACATTGAGAAATCTTTTTGATACATAAAAAAGATTAATAATAAAAATATATATTTATATTATTATTCAATTTAGTTATTTTTATTTTCATGAGTTTTAATTTTTTTAAATAGAACCCTAATTACTTTCGAAAAACAAAAGTACCCTAAGTTATATGGAGAACATCAGCTATGTAACAAAAAAAGACCTGTCAAAATCGGTACAGCCGTTTCGGAGATCACCTGGAACAAACAGACAGAGAGACAAAAATTTTAAAAATTGTACTTTTGTCCTATGTTTCGTATATACATTCATGTGTATTGAATAAAAAATATAACAAACAGTTCAATTTTATTTATTAGTACAGATTCATTAGCTTGCAGTAGTTTATTATATTTTATATAATTCTAGTGGTATTTTAAGTAATACAGTTTAATAATAGTGCACAAGTGAAGTAATTACAATATAAAGACACGGAGTTTGAATTCTGAGAACTCGCCACCACTCTCTTCAAATACCACTAATAAAGCCCGTTATTTAGTTTCCACGTATGAAATTCCTAATTTCAAAATTGGCGGCATGGTCTAGTGCCTTTGCTATTTCCTAAGAAGAAGAAGAAAATTAGAAAAAATAAAAACAAGTTCAATGATCATTGATCAATCAAAATATCTATTTTCTTCATGTAAATAAAGTAAGCAAATGAAAAATGAAAGCTAGATATGTAACATTCTTTTCGTACATAGGTACGTCATTTAGGTGAGCTAAATTAGGTGTCTTCTAATTTTCATAAACTACTTGTTTACTTATTTAAAAAACCCTAAAAATGAATTTCAGGTCCTCTGAGAAGATATGGCTGAAAGATGGTCGGGATTATCCTGATCCTGAGAGTGTACAAGGGTTAATGGAAATAGCACTGTTAAAACTTAGATCATTGAATTATCCTAAAGTAGTATTATCCAGCCGGTAAGTGAATAGTGAAAATAGTAAAACAGTATAAATAAACGATTGGACTAAAGATTATATGCCAATGATTATTAAACTGTAAAAATGTGTCATTGTATAGTGAGAAAAATAGACAATATTAGAGCACTTGCAAAGTTTGAGGTTATGCTCATTGAATAAGCAGAATTTAGAAGATCCAAATAATATACAAATATTTTGTATTGTTAATCCAACCTAGTCAACTTAAAGTGTAAACAGCATGAAAAAGTAATGTCATCTGATGTAGGACATAGACAGTTAGTCAACACCTATCATATGTTTTAAAACAAAATTGTTACAGCACAGATGGTGGAGTACATGCACTCAATTCAAGCGCACACTTTGACCTGGAAAAGTATGGCACAGAAATCTATGATGCGGACAATATTACGTACCAAATGAACAAGTCTTTTCACAGTAATAATAAAAGTGTTCTGGTAAAGAAATGTATCAGAGTGAATGATGACTTTAATGCTCGGTTTTTTTAAAGCTATTTCTAGGACTTATTTATACAGGTTTGTATTTCGTTGATAATGATGTTTAGAAAACTATACTATTTTTAAGCATATGTTGTTTTTACATCTGTATTGTTACATTAAGTTTTTATTGTTTGAGTACATCACTTGATGTTAAGTGATAATTAGACATAAAGTTAGAGACACACTGAGGCCAGAGAACCGGTTTATCTAAGCGAAAACATAAGTGAATTAGCACCAATGTGTTCTAAAGTATATTTGTGCACTATAAGTCTCGAACTACTCAACTGTTTTGAAGAATTTCACTTAAGACTATATTTACATACTTTATTGTTCTAAAAAGTAAATAAGTCACCACATATATCAAGCAATCTGCCAAGAAGTAGGCAAGCATGCAATCTTTACATACATGTTTGATCATATCTGAAAATGGTATTTTTATATCACTGACTTATATTGTAGATTTGCTGTGTTAAAAGAAGGTGTTTTACCAGAGAATCACCACATTGGACAATACATACCAGTCGAAGAATGGTGTCGGTGCCATTTTGTTAGGTGATGTATATATTTATATGTAAAATATGGCATATTATAAGTATATAATTCAAAATTTGATAATTTTTTATCTTTAGATTTAACTTCCATTAGTAATTTAATGAAAAAAATCTACCTTTACCAGCTATGTACCATGGCACCACCACCACCACCATATCTGTTAAATATTAAATGGTTTAGTTAAAGTCCATACATCCATGTAACCGAAAGATGTCCACTGCTGGACATTGGTCTCCCCCAAAAATCTCCATGACGACCGGTCTTGCTCCACCCGCATCCAGTTAAAGTATTGCAAGAGAATGTGTTGGTGATCATTTTTTAATCAACCTAGTTCGTATTGTCCTCTGCTTTTTATATATTATATCATCAAAAAATATATATACTAAAACTTTAAACATCTTTAAATAACAAAATATGTAAATGTTATGTAGCCAATGATGAACAGTTTTTAATTTAATCTTTTTAAATATTTAAGGGCAAGTGGACACAATCATTAGTCGCCCTACGTAGGGATAGGGAATAATAATTTTCAAAAAGATCAATGTTTTTATCGATTCTCAAAACATCGAGGTCCAAGAGATCAATATTTTTCTTTTAGTTTTATTTGACTTTTCCTTCGTAAATAGTATTCTTCCAGTGGTCGAAATTATCATCACCATTTATTGCAAAAACTATTTACAATTCTTTTATTAGCAGTACTTAAAGGTCATCAATAGTAACAAAAACAAAAAAGAAAATGCCTAACCTACTAAGCAAATATGACACAACTATTTTATTTTTGCCTATTTACAGATAATCATCATATTATAGAACACTAAAAGGACACTAATAATTGATACTTTATTAGTTTGAAAGATCGATCTTTTGTGACTCGATGTTCCGTGAATCGATTCATCAAACTTAGATTCGAATCGATTCAAAAATTGATCTTTTTCTGAAAGGATTCCCATCCCTACTTAGGGTAGTGATAACATCGGCCGCCTACACTACTATATCTGCGGTCCGGTACATACGTGTATTAACACTATAAGAGGTATTTCAGTTGGAAGAGGGAATATAAAATAATATCAAAATTACAGATTGAAACAATTCGACATCGAGCGATTCAGGGAGGGTGCAAAATACCTGGTGGGCTACCACGATTTCACGACATTTAAAAAGTTCGACAAATTAAATTCACACAAACACAACAGGAGAGAACTCAAGTCTATAGTGATAAAGCCGGGCCGGTCAATAGTCACTGACTACACGAGTCAACAGGACAGTGGTGTCTTCGACTATTGGGATGTGATATTCCATGGAAGAGCCTTTGTTCATAATCAGGCTAGTTATGTGATAAATAATTTTGTTATTTATTAAAACTAACAATGTTATCGACATGTTAAACCACAACACAATAACTTTATGAATTTGATTTTATTGAAGTTATATTTCTTTAGGCGCGTCATGAAAAAATGATGAGAGTGAAATTTGAAGATGCGCGCGCATCTGTGACACAAAATTAACAGTATGAAGTTGTCTGCTTAACCGCTCATTAAGTCTCGTTAGTCGCGCATGTTGGTACGCTCGTCACCATCAACATGTTTCTAGTTTATACATTCACAACACGTGTTTTAGTTTCATACAAGTGCGAATTATATATGTGCTAATAAATTATATTCAGTAGTGATTTAAATTGAATATTTTGATTGATATCACTTACTATTTGTGAATATTAGTGAAAAAAATTGTGCTTATATACTTTTTCAAGTGCTCCAATATAATTGAGGTTAACTATCCGTATGTATTATTTATTGATATAAATTAAAATACTTTTATTTAATATAATTAACACTAAATATTATTAAATTATTAATGTTAAATACTTATTATTGGTTATTTAATATTTACAAAATAAAGAAATAAATTTCATAAAAAGTTTGTGATAAAAATTAAAATTGAACATCAATTTATAATATTAATTTTTAATATTTGCTATTAAATTGAATAAATAATAAATATTTATAAAAAAAAACTAAATAAATTTAATGAAAATTTTTTGATAAAAATGAAAAGTGAATATTAAATTAAGAAATCAATAAAAATATTTAAAAAATGACCAACCTTAAATTCATTTTTTTTTTTCTATTATTACGTCTAGCGGATCCACTAAGTCGCGTTACTGGTGGATCTACTATCCTCAGTAACAAGGATAGCTTAAACGCTCCTCGAAAGATAAGACTCATTAACGAACAAAGAACTTGTGGTACGCCCCTTTTAACATGGCTGCATGCGACGACCAATCATATGTCAACTCCGGCGCATCGATGCTCGTCCATGATTTATAAATATTATTAATTACTAATAATTATAGAAACTGCGACTACACATTCATTACGCATTTATCGTTGTAAAAGGTAGCTCATTATACCGTTCAACAAATATTGTGTTTCCTTTCATCTTGCCCTCGTAATACGTAATACGCACACCACAACGTCAAAGAAATATAACTTCTTACGTGCGTACATAAGTACACACACTTTTCGTTTTTTTGTTTGTTTATATTTACTATTTCTTTTCTATAGATGTGACTTCATTAAAACAATAATTCAGATACAATACTTTTATAATAAGCAACACACTTTGGCTGGAACAGAAATGATAGAGCGCCCAATGATTGCATATGGATGAAAAATAATGTAAATGGTTGTGTAAACATGATGAGAGAATACACAAAGTTTTAACATCGAAGACATATTTAAAGATATAACTGTTGGTCTATAACTGTTAATGATTTTCATAAGTTTCATAAGATAAAAGTCTTACCGTAACACTTCATATATTACATAAGAAGAGTTGTTCCAAAATAATTCTATAAAAACCATAAACAATTTATTCTAGATTCGTCGAATGATCGGAACCCTGTTCTCCGTCGCCTCTGGGAAGCTTCAACCGGAAGACATACGGTTGATGTTGCAGATCCCTTCGAAACACTCGTGGCACCCGTTCATACCGTGCAGTCCGCCGCACGGACTCTACCTCTGTAACGTCGAGTACGACCCGAACGACTTAATCTACGACCCGGCAAAGGACACAGTTACCACAGACAATATAGACGATTGTGAAGAATAAATAATAAAAATATATTAAAAAGTTTTATAATAAATATATATCGATAATTTTGCAGTGAGTGTTAAGTAGCGAATAGAAAATAAGTGAAGTGAAATAAATCGAAATATAACCTTGTAGTTGTTACCTTAGCTTTTACAAAAAAAAAAATAATTGTTTGTTTAAAAAAGAAAACAAAATATACACCAAAGCGTATTCGATCTTATTATAATAGTGAGAATGAGTTTCCTCAGTGAATTAAAAGCTCGTAAAGAGATACTGAAAGCGACAGAAACCGTCGTGACGAAAGCGGACGGACGGAGATACGTCGACGGTAGATGCGACGTACATCTCGCTCCGGTCTACGGTTTCGTTGTCGATACGAAACCGGATAACATTCCCGCACTCATCACCGACCGTTTGTATATCGGTTCCCAAGACTGTACCGCCGATAACGTATTGGAAGTTTACGACATCAAACGTGTCCTAAGTTTAGGTATAAACGTAGACGTTAAAGCAGACCGAAAGTATATCGAGTGTTTAGATTTACCCGAAACCGATATTAAACCGATAATATCAACCAGTTTACCGTACATACGGGCCGGGCCGGGTAGTAAAGCGGGAGGTAATGTTTTAGTCCACTGTAACGCGGGCGTTTCGAGGGCTTCGATGGTCGCGATCGCATATCTGATGCATTATGAGAATATGAATTTTGAAAGAGCTTATAGTTCGGTGAAAGAAAAACGACCCGCGATACAGCCTAATGACGGTTTCAAAAGACAACTCAGTAAGATGGTACCCGGAGCGTTGATTTAGAAAAAGAACAGACATATTTGAGTACAAAACTTGTTCCTTAAGAAATTTATTATCACAATAAATCTAAGGATATGTGCGTAAAGAAAACCACTGTAATCTAGTATTTATTGTTATCTATGTTTTTCTTTATTTTTGTCTATGCCTTGTCATCAGTAAAGATGACATTTAAATGACATATTTAAAATAGATATAAGAGTGAGTTGTGAAAGAAAATACAATTGAAAATAAAGGGCTTTAAATGTTGTTTCTTTCGTCTTACAAAGAAACCCAATTAAGTCGTTTTATTTCTGCCCAAAGTTACACTAAGAGTAAAACCTTATTATATGTGTATACTTCCATTCAAACGAAAGACGTCCACTGCTGGACATAGGTCTCCCCAAGGATCTCCTCGACGACCGGTCTTGCGCTACCCGCATCCAGTGGATTCCCGCGACCTTCACGCTGCGTGGTAGCTATTGGAGAACCCGTTGGCCCTATTGGGCATCGGTTCTGCGAGTAATGTGTCCAGCCCACTGCCATTTAAGTTTAGCAATTCATCAGGCAATTTCGGTTAGTTTGGTTCTTCTACGAATCTCATTCCTGATTCGATCACACAGATAAACTCCAAGCATAGCCCTGTCCATTGTCTTTGAGCAACTTCGAGTTCTTTTTTTATTAGGTCCATTGTGAGCGGGGGCGACGCGGTGCATGCTATCGCGATCCCGTATCGCCCCCATTCCAAATGCGGTGGGCGGCTCTGGGGGGTTTAATAGGTATTTCCGGACGCTTCACGTCTTGGTGAAACCGACACTGGTGCGGAGACGTCCCTCCGCACCCCCTTACCCATTGGATCGGGGGACTCAGGTTTCACTAATGCAATCGGCAATGGTAGTACGTAAATGCATTTGCTCTCGTTAAAAAAGGTCCATTATGAGCGACCACGTACATTTACGAATATAAACGTTTGTAAAACTTCGATATATCTATGTTCAAATATAGATAAACCCTTCATAGTTTTACTTATTAAATTGAACATTAGTTTAATATATATAAATAGGGAAGGGACACGTGTTATATTTCAATAAAACTAATTTTCACATAAACAAAATTGTTTATTAAGACTAATAAATAAAGGCAGTATTAATTAAGTACAAGAGCCAAAATGTTTGTAAAAAAATGTCCAAACAATATATTTTTGTTTTACTTGAGAGATTAAACAAATCGCTTGTGTGACTTCTGATAACAATTGAATAATCAATTTAAAAAATTTGATCTGGGTACATAATTTTCTAACACGTGCTTTATGTTATAAAATAATCGGCCCTTTTTCGAGTGAAACTACATTTTAACCATAACAAGGGTTAGATATGATCGTAGTGTGAGAATATTGAAAACTATAGGTTCCTGGGACACATGAAAGCTAAAAAAAAATTATAGCCATAAAACAAGTAAAGAATGTTTATGCAAACTTTACGGCTATTTTTTTAAGATAAACATGCAGACATGTGTTTAATGAAATCCTATAGATAGATGGACAGCAATTCGATAGATCAAACAAATTAATAACCAAATTGCAGTGTTTTATACTCGACAATATTCAACTATTATCAAGATTTTCAATTTAAACAGATCAAGAAGTTTCAAATACAAAATTCGCGTAATGTTTAACCTCTTTTTACAACAGATGGAAGCTCTTACCGATTAACGTTTTAGCACCAACTTCATAAGTTTCCGAACTCTCTACACTTAAACTTAATCAACATATAATAATATTTTGTTTAACTCATATATGTATAAATATCTCGCTGTACAGATATATCTTAAAGTAAATATTGAAGCAATTTCATCAATTAACTTACAACTTAAAAATTATTATTTGTCAAATATTTTTACTATTATAAAGAATGTCATCCACATACTTACACAACAACAAAAACACTAAATTTCTCTTACAAATTTAATTTTGAATTAACTCTATACATTTTATAAGCAAATTGTATTCACCTTTACTGGGTATTATGACAATTCTAATAATGATGGGCACTTTCACTTTCATTTGAATATTTAAAATACTAGTAAAAATATATAGACCCCCAATGTTTTTTAGTATTATTTAGTAATATATATATTTAAAATTAATAAACGAACGTGCATATTTCATGAAACTAGAAAATTTATAAACCCATAACATTTATACTGTCGTAGATAAAATTATATTATTTTACAAGACAGATTATAAATATCATAACGAATTCGGTGGTAAATGCAAAGAAATTCTATATATAAATATAATTTAAATTTGCACGAATTTAAAAAAGATAAAACATTAAAATCGCTAGAATTCAATCGTGATTTATTATGATTTTATGAAAAAGTTGGCACTGTTTTGACATTTGGCATGCCTGAAAGGGAAAGTACTAGCAATTAAGCAATTAAAAAAGAAAAGATTTTTTGATTTTTGCACAATTTTATTTGAATCGAGTTGCATAGTCAACGAAATGTTTTAAACGTCGGGTGTATCTGGCGATTTAAATCTATGGATACAAAATATTTAGATTGTTGTAATTTTTTAAACTTAAATATAGACTATATAGGCTCAGTGCTTTGACCACAATCTCAACTGATTTTAAGTGACGATGGGGTCCAGAATGGTAAACACGCTAAGTCTAGAGGAACTGGTTATCAAATGATGCTGCCGCAACACACCTATTGGTATTTCGCGATAGGTTTTCAAACTTGAGGGTGGTAGCTAACCAGGCGGGCATCATTAGAAAATGCCCTACCACCATGCTATGGTTTCCTCCCGATAGCTCAGGCCGATTTTAAAGTCGGATAGGTGGGATCGAACCCGCGTCGATTGACACGGAATCCGGCCGCACTACCCACTGCGCCATCATCGCTTATCATTTGTATTTTTAAACAAAAAAAAAAAAAATATTCACATATTTGTGCCGCGTTAAAATATTCTCATTTTAATATAATATATATAAATAAATAAAGGAAGCATCAATCAAACATAATCTTAACAATCTCTTAAGTACTTAAAAGACAATAAAAAATATCGTAAAAAAAAAAATCTCTTTTTCAATAAATGAACACTCGATTTTTGGTTATAAAATAAACAGAATTATACAGATAAAAGCGATATAAGCTAATAGCAAAATGTACAAAAAAAAAACCTATAATCATAATATATATTATTTTATTATATAAAATATTGTGCTTGTCTGAAGCAATGGCAAGTTATATGTTAAGTACTGGGCGTTATAAAAAAAATGTTACAAAAAAAAACTGAGCAAATGTTAATTAAGTGATACGCATTAAACGTCAGAGTTAAGTTTCCATGTGGCATCTTTTTATTTAACTACTGAGCTTAAACATATTAAAAAAGATTTATAACACAAACTATCGATATATTTATTCACCACTGTGGCAACACTGGACCGCGACGTTAAGAAACGACTATTTTTCTAAATATTATTTACGTTATCGCATAACGAAATCTAAATTTAATCTGCAAATGTAATGTCAAATATTTTTTAGTTTTCAACCTGTTCACGCTTAACATCTACACGGCACGATCGCTGGAACGTGAACGCATTCTCAACGAACCAATCGATTTTAAATATATATACGTTAAAAAAAAAGCACTTGTAAATTAGTAAGGACATTAAACGCACAATCAGTATAAAACGCAAAATATTTTATTTCTCAAGCCGTTCATGTAGCTTTAAAAAGCCTATACATGTTTTTGGTCCTTCGAGCCGGATATGAACCAGCAACCTATGGATGTATAGATATGTGTGTATAAGTGCTTTTTAACGTCTATATATTTAAAATCGATTGGTTCGATGAGAATGTGTTCACGTTCCAGCGATCGTGCCGTGTAGATGTTAAGCGTGAACACAACCACTAGTACTATCCAGGAATTAATGTTCGTTCTTATTTTCATCACACTTAACTTGACCAATATAAGCCAAATTATGAGTTTATAAACTACAAAAAGGCATATGAATTACAAATAAAAAGTTAAACATGAATGTCGAGGAGACGCCAGCCTAACTTCCAATTCAGTTAGTGAATAACGTTATTAAAAAAATTCAACATCACAATATATCGATAAAAAATTAACATCAATCTATCATTTATCTTTTGTTAATTAAAGGCGTAAGAATTAGTTCTAAACATATTAATGAATTAAACGAAAACAGGTGAAATGCTAAAGTGTATAGTAATTATTTATTGTTAGGTAGGCGATAAAAATGACCGTTTGGGTTTATTATTATGCGTGTAGAAGCTGCAACTCCTATCAAACAACGTATACGAACAGACATACAAGTCTCGACACAAACAGGACTAATAGCGATCACCGGACGACTCGCCTGATTATTCCAGACATGCACATTTATTCACTTTCACATACGTTTCATTCACGAAAAAATATCGATTCTTTATTTTAAAACTATGTTTAAAGTCGCGTTTTCGAACATAAATACCATACTTTATAACTAAAAACTAATGTCATTCAATGTTATATATATGATACAATTATGTTTATTTTAAATATCTCAGACCAAAATAATATTAATTTATCGCAGTCCGTCAGGATGGGAATGTCATATTTAAATCACAAAGACTCGCTATTCATTTCGTTTATTTTATTATGTTTTGAAATTTGCATTAAATTTATAATTTCACATGACCAGTGGTTCAGTCTTGTAACGTCATAAAATCTCAACAAAACAAAAAAAACAATATAGTACATAAAAAAAATTAAGTACATATCTCATATATTAAACACTTTTAAAGTGACATTTCATTGTATCCTTCGTATAAGTACATACAGCATCACCACTCGTGTCTGTCTATTGTTTTAACAGATTTAATAGAATCAATTCTTAAAAAAAAATAGACAACCCCCGAAATATCAAATCCTTTGACATTATCGACAGTGGCGTAACTACAGGGTGACAGAGCTAGTATATCCTGCCCCCCGGACTAATGATGGTCATGCTTCTTCTTAAGAGGCGGGCTAAGAGGTGGAGGGGAAGTATTCTCCTCCATCCCTACCGGGCCATTGCACAGACGAGGCCTGGTGGGTTCGCCGCAGGGGGCGACGCGGTGCTTGCGAAAGCCACCCCGTGTCACCCCCATCCTAAATGCAGCGGACGGCCCCGGGGGGGTTTTAGTGGGTATTTCCGGGCGAGTCCCACACTGGCACGGAGTTCGTCCCTCCGTGCCCCCTTACCTATTGCATTGGGGGACTCCGGTCTCACTAATGCAATAGGTAAGGGTAGTGCGTAAATGCATTTCCCCCCGTCCAATATGCCACGGACCACGAAACTTCGAGCTCAGAACAATCGTAAGATTTTAAACAAAATCCAGTAAAAATTATAAAAATACAATTAAATTTAGACTCGGCTAAATATTTAAAACTTTTACTGATTTATTAAAATCAACGTACAACGTGACGGTTTTTTCTGGGTAAGCGATCTAAACATAACATAACGTAAGCTCACGCCTGTCATCCCCGTAGGGTTAGGCAGAGGTGGTGTAGCGAACTACACCACTCGCATTCCGCCGACCTTAGTTCCGTCCCAGATGTGACAGGCGGCAAGTCGCCATATCGGGCACTAATTCCAAACTCCGGGATGATATTGAGTAGAAAAACCCCCCCAATACCACTTGACCGGACCCGGGGATCGAACCCGAGACCTCAGAACGGCAGTCGCACCGTAATACAACTGCGTCACCGAGCCATCATAGTAAGTGATCTATGTAATGAGTTAGCCACAACCCTCAGATGGTATAGTGTTACGCCACTGATTATCGACATTGATTATTCCATTTAAACTCTACACTCGACGTGTCAGTGTAATATGAAAATGAGATCAGAAATGGGAGTACGGGAATTAACTTAATTATTGGTTATAAAATTATTTTTCTCTACCCAAAAGTAATAAGAAAAATATCGACAAATTTCCCCGCAAGTGTAGGTAGTAAATGTCGTTGGGAGCAGGCGGGTTTAATCCCCTGACCCTGGACGGATGACCTAGGTCATACTCTCCTTGGAGAGGTGGGTGGTGAGAGAGCCTGTGGGTCAGGCCTCGGCATTCTCCCCCCCCATCCCCAACGGTCTAATTATGGACGTAGCCCTGTTGGGTCTGCCGCAGGGGGCGACGCAGTGCTTGCGTAAGCCTATCCCGTATCGTCCCCATCCCAAATGCGGCGGACGGCCCCGGGGGGTTTAGAAAGGGTAGTAAATTTCGATAATGTTCCGAAAAGTGCTTACTAATTATCCAAATATACCATCTATTTTTTTTTTTTGGATTATTTTGTTATAAGGGACGGATTAAGTACATTCACATTCAATGATAACTGAATATTGAATGATAATTGAATAAGATTAATTCCATAAATTAATTAACCCCGAAAAAAATTGATCGTTTATTAATAGAAAACGATATAGCCAAAGGGCAACTTTTTTTTTTTAAACCTATTTTATTGTACTTTCAGTCCAATAAATAGCGTCATACACCTTAAATGTTCATGTCAAATTTAAAAAAAAATGTCTTAAAACGATTTGTATACTCTTTTCCTTATATTTGCCCGTAACTTAGTTTATATGGTTTATATGTATGTTACAAAAATTAGTACATAGTATTTCTAATATTCTGGGTTGGAATTTATTCATAGGTCTTATAAAATATAATTATTCACACTAATTAGAAAAAAAAAAAAAACACTCAACACTTTTAATTCACAATTTTTGTACATATTTTCCTTAAAACTGTATAATAAATTTCGACATTTTAAATATCGACAAAAAAAGGTAAAAAAAAAACTCTATCTAACTCTAGCGCTTACGTAGATAATTAAAAAAAAAAGTATCCAAATATAGGACATTCTCTTTAATCATATATTGTTTAATTTTAGTTTGGTTTTAAATATATTACATTTGCAAATCAATAAGTTGACTTCCATATTATTAAAATGTGCGTCTCAATTTTGACACCGAATGTAATGCGGCGTCGAAATAAAAAAAAAACGTGTGTATTTAAATTAAAAAAAAAAATGAGTATAGTCAAAATAACTGGGTGAAATACACTTTTTAAACAGCAAAAGTTTCATTTACTCGTCAAAAAAAAATTATTAACAATATAATTAGATTTTATAAATCCAATAGTATAAACACAAGTAGAAATTCTTCAACGTAGTACGTGCATAAAAGAATCATGCATGAATTAATGTATTTGACATTAATCGCGTCAATCTTTATCCCCCCCCCAACCCCCCCTTTTATTTTCTAACTCAGTAATGGTGGAAACTATGCGGAAAATAAAACTCCATTGCCGAATCGTTGACCCGATTAATTAGTGATACGCTTTATCGATGGATTATGAAGGGTTGTCTCTTACGGCACCGTCCTCAGAAGCTCTTGAGCGTGACACCCCTGGCGGGGAGGCTGTTCGCCTTGGCGGGGGCGTCCCTGGCCTGCGAGTGCGCCAGCGCAATGCTCAGGCACTGGACCCACTCCTCGGCGTTCTTCCCGTCCTTCGGCTTGAGGATGAGGGTCTGGTCCCCGGTGAATATCTCGAACGCCTTCGGTATGTTCCTAGCGCCGCGGGACACTTTCACCGACCTGATCTGGTTAATGTCTATGCTTTCGCCGCCGCTCTGTTTTATCAGACGACAAAACCGGGTTATAACTCGATAATTACTCAACCAATTTAGATAATTATTCTTTGTCAATCATACATATATTCTCTAGACCGGTTTCAGTATATGGCCATTTATTCCCATTGTTCAAGCTGTCATTAAATAGTCCAGTATCTCACCGACTGAAACACAGTTCTTCCGAAAGTACGAGAGTATATTACAAACGAACATAACGTACAATTTTTTCGAACCTAGCTAATGCTGTTGACCGGAAGGGCCTTTACAGCTTCACCGTGACTTTGAGGGCGAGTGCTGAAGGCACTCAGCCGCAAAAGGTGACTAGCACAAGGGCTACCAAAATGGTACGAACCTCGGCTTGGCCGCCACCTGAGTGTAAAACTCTCTCGCGAGTTTGAACCTAGCTCTAATCCCTACATTTTTTATTAATATAAAAAAAAAAGGTTCCTTACAGGACCTATGTACCTGCATGTTATGTGCAAGAGTGTGTTTGCAGTGTTGTGCGTGTAATGCTCAATGCATGGTCAGTGTCACTGTATCGCGCTGGCGACGACGTCAAGAGCCTCCCCAGTTGGGGAACGAGACACGTCTTGGGTCGCCGCCTGAGGGGGACCCGGAGAGTGTGCGGGAGCAAAATTAGCCGCCTGTCTCCGGCGGCGGGAACGGCGGTTACGCGGGCGTGGGCGCTGGCACGCATACTGAATCGGTTGAAAAGGAAAGATCCTATTTTCGCAAGTGATTTTATAATCGGGATCGGTGAGAACGTTACGCGGTCTCCGAAACGGTTTCGGAGCTAGCGAGTCGGAGGACATATCATACAAAATACAATTCGGATCCTAACCTATTAGAAGTGAATCTTGACACCACGTTATAAAATAACTTATAATTTAATTACCGCCATCTACCGGCGTATACACCCATATTGTGAAAATACCGGTTAATGTGTCGAGTACCCATTAAAATAAGACAATAGGAAAACAATGGAATGCTGGCGTAAACGCCAGGTAAGTGCACAGTGGGGTTAATTAAACATTTTTGAATATCCTTTCACATATTATAAAAAAAATTATAACTCTCAACAAACTAATTTAGACTTCATTTTTGACACATTATATATGAAAAATGTTAAATTATAGTCCGTTCACCGTAACTTGTCCCTTGACTCTCTTTCTTTTATGTTGGCACTACAGACTGTCATTAGAAAGTCAATCGATTCTGTCCAATCTAAACGCTGTAATTTATAGAGTAGAAATAAGGATTTTTATTGATTCATATTCATGCCACATATGTTATTATTGTTACTTGCAATGTAACTTTTTAAGTTTTCGAGTTCCATATTTAAATGCAGTTAATTAAAACGGGTTTTCACGCGTTACCGTTGCTTTTTTCTATCCCGACGTTAATGCTTACTTGCGTGTTGTGTGACTTTATGTGGCATGTGGGAGGGGGGGGGGGGGGGGGGGGTAAAATGTGCCATTTTCTATGATCTTGCGTTCGACTCAGAAATCTCTATTTTGGTTTTTGAGGATTAACACTGTACCACTGAATATATATATCGTTTTACATATATTAAATGGTTAAGAAACAGACTTTAGTTAGTTAATATGTCGATTACCCATACAAATGAGATAATAGGAAAACAATAAATAGCTGGCGTAAACGCCAGGTTAGGGCTCAAGGGGTTAAGGAAGCGTTGATATTATTGAATGGTATTCGTATTGAGTGGTGTAATCGTGTCGTTGTGAATACTCACGGATCCGTTGCAGGAGAGATGAGCGCCGGAGAGCGTGAAGTACCGGGTGCGCCAGCGCCGGAACAGCCTCCAGCGGCCCTTCTTCTCCTTGAGCTGCCCCTCGATGACGGGCTGCCCGTCCGCCGACAGGAACCCGCGCGCGCGCTCCGGCCGCGTGCACAGGAAGCAGCCCCACGTGGCGCGCGCGCTCACCTTTTTTTTTTACATGCATTTAGGCAAAGTCCTCCCATGCGGGGGCGGGCGGAGGGGAGGGGACTAACACCAGTGAAGAGACCCCTTTTTTTTTTTTTTGACGGGGGGAAATGCATTTACGCACTACCCATACCTATTGAATTAGTGAGACCGGAGTCCCCCAATGCAATAGGTAAGGGGGCACGGAGGGACGAGCTCCGTGCCAATGTGTGACTCACCCGGGCGTGAATCGCCCGGAAATACCCACTAAAATCCCCCGGGGCCGTCCGCCGCATTTGGGATGGGGGCGACACGGGGTGGCTTTCGCAGTCACCGCGTCGCAGTAAAGGAGACCCCTAGCGACTACCCACTACTACTACTCTATGAGTGACCGTCAGACGAGAGAGGCAACACTGGATTGCGACAAACCCCCCACACGGATGGCCCAGCCCCAAGGCCAAGCCCCTACCCGCTTAGGGGCCAATCCCGATCAACCAAGATCAGTCCCTCGACGGCTTCCCTAATGCAATGGAAGGTCAGGACTCACGACCCTTCCCCCCTTGGTTCAGACAAAAAAAAAACATGTTACCCAACCTGGGTTCGAACCTCCAACCTTTCAGTCGTACCGTCTATGAGACACGCGGATAAGTCCACCGAGCTAAGCTCACGCACGACGCGGCCCGACACGCGCACTCAACTAACTAACTAACTAGACTCAAATTAACTAATTCAATATATAAAATACTAGCTGGTGCCCGCGGCTCCGCCCGCGTTTCATATGTTCTTTGCATATGACGTTTCATTTATAGCTAATAAATGAATAAAAATAAGAATATTTTGTTTTTATTAGCGGAAAAATGTATATAGGCGTAAATTGAAAAGGAAAATGTACCAAAGAGTAAATAGAAAAAAAAATGAGAGAGGATCGGTGGAATCCAAATAATACCTGTCTACAAAAATACCGCGTTGAAAGGTATTAGTCCTATCCCGATATGTTCAGTAGTTTTGAGGTGATGGTGCGTCAAAGGAATAATAAACAAACAAATTGAGAAAACATGGCAAAGGGCTCATAGAATTTGAAAAATATATAGCCTATAACCATCTACGATTAATTCCGCGTCGAATGGTTGCGGTTTCACGCTGATCGGTCCAGTAGTTTTCGAGTTTACCTCAGACAAAGAAAACAAACTTTTCTTATATATATATATATATATATATATATATATATATATATATATATATATATAGATTTCGCGTGCCAAATACCAAATAGGCGGTTTTATGCCAAAAAAAAACGCTATTTGACCTTGAGAATCATTTCCGTCTATTACACAGCATTGTAAACGTTGCACTCTCGCCGACAGGCGGAACGATGTTTTTTTTTAAATCTATTTACAACTTTCATTCCCGTGAACATTTTGTTATATCTATTTTATTTTATACCATAATTAATGTTTTAACGCATTATATTAGTCGCGAGTCGTTCGCGTCCTTTTCTACATGATGATATGGCCTAAATTGGTAATACACTATCCGACTACAGGTTCTGGCTGTAAAATGATACCAATTATAAATGCTTCGCAATTGACTTTTTTTTTGATGGCAGGTAATTAGGTTAGGTTAGGTTCTATCTTCCTTTTTATGGGGGGCAGGAAGTATGTCCTGCCCCCCGGACTTTAGACCAATTGGTCGTGCCTCTTCTTTGAGAGGTGGGCTAAGAGGTGGAGGGGAAGTATTCTCCTCCATCCCTACTGGGCCATTGCACGGACGAGGCCCGGTGGGTTCGCCGCAGGGGGCGACGCGGTGCTTGCGAAAGCCACCCCGTGTCACCCCCCTCCCAAATGCGGCGGACGACCCCGGGGGGTTTTAGTGGGTATTTCCGGGCGCTTCACTCCCGGGTGAGTCCCACACTGGCACGGAGTTCGCCCCTCCGCGCCCCCTTACCCATTGCATTGGGAGACTCCGGTCTCACTAATGCAATAGGTAAGGGTAGTACGTAAATGCATTTCCCCCTGACAAAAAAAAAACAAAAAGGTAAATAGGTTCTAGCAAGATCCTAGGGTTTCAACACAATCCTAATAGGAATTCCTATTTTTGTCGCACCGTACAAATGTGGCATAAACTCCCTGCTAGCGTGTTCCCTCATACGACTTCCGATCCGTGAATCCGGTCGAATCTGCCAACAACGGTCGCCGATGATTATCTACTATACAGCACTCACCATCAGGTAAGTACCTGTGCAGTCATTTATCCTAGCTTCTATAAAAAAAAAAAGCATAAAAGGAAACATTTTCTCCCGAAATGTGAATTCGAAGAGATCAACATAATATCGAATCATACTTGTACTAGGGAAAACAAACCTCAAAGACATCGAATAGTCCGGCAGCGCTCAACTCGTTAACGAGAGCTTCCTGCTCTTTGGGTCCGGGGAAGGCGCCCGTCACTAGAGTGAGGAAGGTTCGGTTCTCGCACTTGAGTATGTCCCAGCAGTGCTTGAGGCTGGCGACGGTCGGGTCGCGGGACGAGAGCGCGGCAGCGTGGCGAGCCTGCAGCGCCAGGAACATCAGGTGGATCCAGACGCGCGGCGCCCGCGTCCGCACCGAGAACAGCGCCCGCGAGTACAGGCAGTGAGGGCCTCGCAACCCGCAGCCGAACTGCAGGCGCGCCACCTTCTTTGACCTGCGCTCTGTAATACCAACGACCAACAATCCGTTACCTGTTCCACCGACCTATTCTGTGTACCTGTTTCACCGACCTATTCTGTGTACCTGTTCCACCGACCTATTCTGTGTACCTGTTCCACCGACCTATTCTGTGTACCTGTTCCACCGACCTATTCTGTCTACCTGTTCCACCGACCTATTCTGTGTACCTGTTCAACCGACCTATTCTGTCTACCTGTTCCATCGACCTATTCTGTCTACCTGTTCCACCGACCTATTCTGTCTACCTGTTCCACCGACCTATTCTGTCTACCTGTTCCACCGACCTATTCTGTCTACCTGTTCCACCGACCTATTCTGTCTACCTGTTCCACCGACCTATTCTGTGTACCTGTTCCACCGACCTATTCTGTCTACCTGTTCCACCGACCTATTCTGTGTACCTGTTCCACCGACCTATTCTGTCTACCTGTTCCACCGACCTATTCTGTCTACCTGTTCCACCGACCTATTCTATTAATCTCTAAGTGTGGGTAATAACGCCACCTTGGAGATCAGGGGTGGGGGGCATTGAGATAACGCAGAAGGGCGTGAGCAGAGAAAAAATAGTCTAAAAAAAGTAAAAAAAAAATTGAGTGTGAGTTCACACGCGATAGAAGTGAAACTTGTTTTGGTTTTAGTAAAATCTAGTTTGTTTATTTTGTACTCACGAGTAAACGTGTTGCAGCTATTTAGCATATTATTTAGTGCCATCTATTGGTTAATAATTAAACTGTTCATGAATTAAAAAAAAAAGTTTAAATAAATAACTCTTCACATTTATTAATATGTTAATTACCCATAAAAATGAGTCAATAGGAAGACAGCGGAAAGCTGATGTAAACGGCAGGTTAGTGCTCAAGGAGTCATAGATGACTCTACAACGGTAGAGTTCGTAGACACTACGAAGCTCGCTGCCTAAAATCTACATATAGCTATCTCTTTTTCGTTACAAATTTTCGTTTCATAAAATCCAATTCGCACTGTCCCATAACAAATACTACTTTAAAAATTTGTTCTCAAAGTGAGCGGATAATAATGTTGAGAATCTGTAAATCATTAATCATTAAAAGTGAAAAAAAAACTTATAATTTAATTCCAGAGAGAAAGTACGCTATGTATGTATATACTAAAGTGTGATGACGTCACGCTATCGCTTTTCGTTGTATAATGACATTCGTTTTGCAGGTGAGGTATAGTGGTTTTCCTTTCAATCCTCACCAACAATAATATGAATTTTTTTTTTTCAATTACATATTACATGTAATTAAATTGTCACTTAGTCTGTCGTCTATATATGTATATATTGAAACCAATGTTAATATGTTTGTTCTCTATGGACTACTAAACTATTCATATATGATAATGATGTAACTTTAATCACTTGTTCTTCTTCCTGTGGTATGGACATTTGATTAGCACAATTAGGGAACGTACCCATACTACGTGACCCGTTTAAAGAGGGCGCGGGGGAGGGGAGGGGGGAGTCTTTTGTTACGTGTGTATGTTGATATTAGTGCCCCCGTGATCAATGATGTATCCGGTTGGATTGATGCTGGGAACGTATTCATTGAAGACATGTGAGACGGATAATATTAATGGAATGAAACAGAAAACCAATGTTGTTCTCGTAAATTAAGTTAAGGTAGCATTATGTTTTGCATAAGTGGGCAAGTGGTGGGTGGGGGGAGAGGGGGGTCGAAAAATCTTAAATAATAAGTCAGATAGTATGGACAGTAACTCACCTTCGATGGTACACTTGGCTGGTGGCGGCAACCTCAGCGACACGTTGTCCATATACGCCTTGATCTTGTCCAGGTGCTTCTCGCAGAAGTGCTGCACCGTGTCACGCATCGGATACGGCTCGAAGACGCTGATCCTGTGGTTCGAATTCGAGTTCGAGTTCGAATTCGAATTGGACGAGTTCGACGCGTTTATCATAGTGACGGTGGTGTTGTTGGCGCGGCGTGACGTCACAGTGACGGGCCCGCTCGCCGTGGCGCCCCCGGAGCTCGGATTCGCGTTCGCGCTCGCATTCGCATTCGCAGTGATGACGGAGACGTTCCCGATGGCGGTGTTCGAATGCTGTATCGATACCGATGAGGTGACCGGTGCGAGCGCGTCCGTGGACTTGCCCGCAGTGAGCGGGTTCACGGATATTGATTGCGTTTGCAGCGGCGCCTGACCCGATATCATCGTCGAATTATTCTATAACACATAAAGATATTTTATATTTAAGTTTCTCAACTTTTAGGGGTCGTTCATGTATTACGTAATCATTATTTATGCATAACATTACGTTTTTTGTTTCTTCGAATTACGCAAATGTTTACGTAATCATGACGGAGAGAGAGAGTAAGAGCTAAATACAAATATTAGTAAATACATTGCTTACTTAATCCCATTCTGATTCACGCGTCCCCCGTGTAAAAATAAGCACATAGACCCCCACATTAATGCACACGTAATACTTGAATGGGTCCCATATAAGTTCAAGTCCACTTATCCATAATGAACATGCGCTTTCTTTACAGGAAAACATCATGATGTTACTTGTAGAATAATATTTAGAAATTTTTTATTACTACCCTGAGATTCAAAAACTATTGCCAAATATTTATAAATATTTTACGGCAGTATCGTCTGAAAGACGGTCAAAAGCGCTGAACCTATATAGTATTTTTTTTTAATTCTAAAAGACCCCTCAAATAAATCTTTCTAAGCGATGATGGCAGAGCGGATTCCGCGTCAATCGACTCTAAAATCAACCTGAGCTTTCGGTGAAGGAAAACATCGTGAGGAAACCACAGCATGGTGGTAGCGCCTGGATACCTACCACCCTCAAGTTTGAAAACCTGTCGCCAAATACCAATAGGTGTGTTCCGGCAGCATCATTTGAAAAAAAGTTTCTCTAGACTTAGACCCGATTTTTTGATCGGTAGTCAAAGTTACTATATCCATTCGTCAATTTTACTATTACTATTACACAAACCAATGGTTATAATCAGAATGCGTTTTTTCATGACAAAATCTACTATGGTTAAATTTAGCAATAGTTATTTATGTTGCCAGTAAAATGAACTGTATAATAGAATACTTTTGATTCCGGTATTTTTTTTTTTTGTATGATCAGTCTGAGTAAAATGTGTCAGGGTCCATAATTCGAGTTGTCGAACAAACATTACAAAAAACAAAGGGTCGAGCTACTCTCGAACATCTGTGTCCATTATTATTTCTTGTGATAGTTTTGTAATGATTTTACCTTTTTTTTTATTTCGTCTTGTCTAAAATATTATTTGATTTTATAATTTAATTCTTGAATTTAATATTTTTTACAAGCCAAATAAATCTTTGTACGAACTTGATATACTATACATAATGGAATACTCAATTCGTATGAAAAACAAAACTCGTAAACAAAAATATTACGAAAAAGATAATAAATAGCAATACGTTGTAATTATTTAACAAATCATTTTGTATAAATTAATGTTATATATAATGAAACTTCAAATTATCTACTTCAAATGTTACACAAAAGCAATGAAACAGCTGTTCGCACTAGAGTTAACCATCCGCCATCTTGCTAACCCGACTGAGCTGAATGGTTAAATTTTTTAACAAACAGTCACATTTTTGACAAATGGTTAGCTTAACTATGTTTCAAAAAACGCATCAGGGCATTATTTTAACCTTTTGTTACAAATCTGACCATTTCTCGAGTTGACTACGGATCAAAAAATTGGCCCTTAGTGTGTTTACCATCCTGCACACACTACATCATCACTTAACATCAGGTGAGATTGTGGTCAAAGCACTGAGCCTGTTCCATGTAAAAAAAGAGACTAACAAATGTCAACATCATCGTTATCAACTACTACTGTACTTTAGATTGTAATCTAACAATTCAAAAAGGCCTGAAAAACTAAGCTAGCGGTCACGTAAACATCTAAATGTATATCTATATCTTAAAAATTATGAATCTAATGCCAATAATCACTAAATTATTATCGATGAATCAGTATATCGATAATTACTGTCGATAATATTACTTTATCGTATGATTTATAAGCTACTGACGTATTTCCGCGGTTAGGTACTTAAAAAAAAACTTGTGCTCTAATGGATCTCATTTTACCTAAAACTTAACAATCATTAAAGACACAAAAAAATTAACGTGTGCAATCATACACGGCTACAAAACAGCACGGTTGTGATGCCTATTCCCAAGCTTTGTACTACGCATGCGCGCACAAACACGTACTGTCGCTTTTTCGTTTCATCGACTTTCAAATCAAAACGATGCTAAAGAATTTTTCACTAGAATAAATTGAAAAAAGCATCGATTATTATACTAAAGGAAAAAATATTATGAAGGACGTTTGACCAGTAGCTATATATATAACATAACTAGACGTACTTGCGGCTTTGCTTTAAAACTTGAATCATTAAATAGTTTAGTTAAAATATTTCAATGGAAAATGGTGGTTTATTTTTGTCTCGAACTCATTGACTGTTATCCCCATAACTATTTCTATATAATATAATATATAATGTAAACAAACATAATATATTTCTCTAAGAATCTATGATTATAAAACATTTATGGACATACAGAAGAGCGATGTTACCTTTTATCTATAGTAATAAATAAAATCGAAGTGTCTGTTTGTAATGGCAAAATTAATTCCTATTTTGCGATACCTATGCCAAAAAAAATTCATTTTATTTTTAATTTTTGACTGCCTATTTATAATGGGTAATCTCCGGAACGACAGGACCGATTTTGAAGGGACTTTTTTTTGGTAGATAACTGAAATTACTCCGGGTAACTTAGGGTACTGTTAACTTTCGAAAATAACTAGGGATCCGCGTAATAAAAATAAAACTCAAAGAGGGTAGAATAAAATACGATTCAATGCATTCATATTTTTTACTTTATCTTAGTACCAACATTTTTTAGGGCAATAATTAGTGTTCCATTTAAAAAATTAAAACGCAGTGAAAAATATACGAAACCCGGGTGCAGCCCCGGGCACACAGCTAGTGTAAAAATATAACGAAAGACAAGACCGCTACCTAGAGACATATAATCAAACTGATAACTTCAATGTATTTTTATCAAGAAATTATAAGACATTATTTTTAGTATTAAGTCATCATTTACTAATAATTGTGATTTGAACTGATAATACTTACATATAATAATCTAAAACCGCGTATTCGAACTACGATTAATAATTTACGAGATAACGATTGTAATTAATCCTTATATATATTCTGTAAAGTCATCAAATACGTTATCATCTCCCTACCCTTTTCCCATTGTTATTTAGGGTCGGCGCAACATGTCTTCCTCTTTCATTCCTCTCTATTTGTTGTCATCTCCGCATTCACTCCCTACATCTTTCACACAGTCCATCCATCTTGTGTTTGGTCTTCCCCTTTCCATGTAACCGTCCACATTCATATCCAATACCTTTCTTACAACATCCTCTTTCTCCCTGCGTATCACATGTCCATACCAGGATAAACGACCGCCTCTTAACTTATCTGTTATTGGCGCCACTTTCAAACTTCCTCTAATATACTCATTCCTAATCCTGTCCGTTCTTGTCATCGAATACGTTAAAGATAGAAAAATACTAAATAAATAATTTAAAAATATATTATAACACGACTGAATTAAGAATTAACGTTTTTTTTTACTATTTCCATTCGTGAGATATTTTGATGATTCGAATTTGAAAAACACCAATCACTGCACATAATTGAGGCACTAGCCGGTGCGAAACAAAATAGACCAATTGTTAACGCCATCTATTTATTAAGTTATTTCTTGTCTATATTGTCTATACGCCCCCGCTCTATTTAGTCTATGTATGCATTATCCCTTTCTCTACCTATTCGAAAAAAAACGGAACGCCAACACGCAACCGCCGCCGCGGTCCCTCGCTATATTTTAAAGTGCATATTAATTATCTTACGAGAATATAGAACATTCATAAAGTGGGGTGGAAACTTTGAACCAGCTTAATATCGAAGGTTAAATAATAAAGGTAAGTTCCTTTTAGTCCTTCATTTTTTTTTTAATCTAGCTAACGCTGTTGACCGGAAGGGCCTTTACAGCTTCACCGTGACTTTATGGGCGAGTGCTGAAGGTACTCGCCGCAAACGGTAACTAGCACAAGGGTTCGAACCTCGGTTTGGTCGCTACCTATGTTATAAAATTCCCGCTGAATTTGAACCCAGGTAAACCTCAGCCGTGTTGGATATATGTATAATGGAAGACAACAGAACCATTGCGCGATGAATCGTTCAGAGAAAATATTTTTTTTTTTTTGTCTATTTAAAGTGTCTATTTTTTCACTAAATACACATGCATTTATGATGATGTAATGTTAAGTAAGTTAAGTATGTACGGTGCCCACACCAGAAATGCAATTTTTAAAATTTTTGTCTGTCTGTCTGTTCGTAATGGCTAATCTCCGAAACGGCTGAACCGATTTGGACGGATTCGAAAATATTTAGGGATCCGCGTAAAATAAAAAAAATTGTAATAAAATCCGATGTCGTGCACAGTTTTACTGGCAAATAATTGAATTTGTAAGAAACATCTTTGCCTGATGTTAGTAGCGATAAAAAAAATATTGAAAATAATTAGGGTCCCGTATAAAACAAATTAAAAACTATATTACGAAGAGAAAAATACGTGAAACGCGAATGCAGCCGCGGGCACACAGCTAGTAATACAATAATCTGAAAGATATTAAACATGATCTGACCTTGTCTTTCTTGGATTAATTCATATTAGAGCATCTCATGTATTATAAAAAGAAATATTTACATTGTTAGCCGGGGGACCGATTAGTATGTTGTGGTGGTGATGTGTGCTCAGGCGGGGATCGGGTCGGGCGGGGGTGCGTGCGATCCGCGCTTCGCTCGTCCGGCCGCTCGTCGAGCCGCTCGCCGCGCCGCTCGACGCGCCGCTCGACACGCCGCTCGACGACGACGGCTTCCCGTTTGCCACTGACGGTGTAATACAAAATTAAGTTTACCTAAAATAAAACGGACCAATCAAACCCAATTAAACATAACGAAATACATTAAGGCTGGCGTGCATCATCTACGTTTATATTTAACCAAAAGTCAAATCCGTAGTTAAATCTACAGTTAGGCTAAAACGTGTTGCACCATCCGAGTTTAGTTTAAATTACGTCATAATTTAACTGTAACCGTAACACACGAAATTTGGGCGTTTAAACTTTAAACCGAAGTTTATTTCGATTGTCATGACATCTGCCGACGATATTTAAGGGAGCCTATTATTTACATTGTACAAAAATATGTCTCTATTGTAAGATACTTTATGGGAATCGTCTTCTAGCGATGTTTTCTCTTTGTTTTTTTTTCAAGCTAATGCCATCAGGTTTTTTTACATAAAATAATATCCTTGTTGGAGCCGCGCATTTACTCATGTAGTTCGGGTAGGTAGTTTTAGTTTTTCTGTTTTGATATCGCTAACAAATCCATTGAGGGTAGTGGGACATTTTGGTCGTGGCCGCCACCGGCACCTCGCACCCGCTACCCGAGGAGTCTCGTCGTACAATCCTCGGCGTACAGACGTGTGGACTATCGTGTGCAGTGATTATATCGGAGTGACACGTGTATGGATAATTTGGACATACAACTTCGTTTCATAGTATATGTGGTATAAGTTAACAACAAAGACGTCGGCGCTGAGCAACGACTTCCCAGCGGTGGTAAAGGTGAGTGGTCTCGCCCTATTCAAACAGTACACTCACTAGTGACTAGATCGTCTCTGTAGACTTTCGCAAATTGCAAACCAAAGGTCGCTCCCCAGTTCGAGCGGGAGTGACCAATCCTTATGTTTATCAATAAGTGTTTTGAATACTTAATAATACTCAGCAACTATAATCATTAACATGTCTTTCATTAGGATATATATTACAGTAATAAATGTAAGACGAATACTATTTGTTTTTTATTCTTGACAAACTCACTTGGTTTTTACAGTTAATAGGATTTCATCCATAACAAAATACATCCAAAAACGTTAAAATCGAATAACAATACGTTTGTTTTCTATTTGTCAATATTGTTTTAGACATTTTTCACGATGTTACCATACATAAAATATTCTCCTTAACATTTATTAGGAGATTGATGTCTCTTTCAACTGACAACTCTTTTAACTTTAACCCTAACTAAAAGTTGGGTTGTGCACTCGATGGTTAAAGATTTAGTAAAGATTAAGTTTAAATTTAAACTTTACTATATTCGTGCAATCCACCCTAATTAGTGTGTTGAGACTCTTCAAATGCTTATGTCATTGTTGACGTCTTGTTGGTCTTGACGTTTGTATTGTTGGTAGATATAATATAGACGTATTGGGTGACGAATTTGTGGGAAATATTTAGAAGCACTCACCGGTACTGTTGGTGCTGTTCTGTTGCGAGTTGATTTGTTGCGACGAGGACAACCGCGTCATACTCTTGTGAAGTCCACCCACGGATCCTCCTAATATATATATATATATATTAACAGACCGAAAACAAACCATCCTTGTTACTTATGTACAGTATATCAAAATAAAAAAAAATCTTTATTCAATTTAGGCCCTAAGAAGGCGCTTATGAACGTCTAAAACACTACCACCGGTTCGGAAAACAACCCAGACGAGAAGAGCCGGCAAACAAGAAACTCGATCTGGTTCTTTTTTTTATAAATATAACTAGCTGGTATCCGCGGCTCCGCCCGCGTTTCATATGTTCTGTGCATGTGACGTTTCATTTATAGCTAATTAAAAGAAAAACAAATGAATGAATAAAAGTAAGAGTATTTTGTTTTTATTAGCGGAAAAAATGTAAATACTGCGTTGAAAGGTATTAGTCCTATCCCGATGTGTTCAGTAGTTTTGAGGTGATGGTGCGTCAAAGGAGTAAAAAACAAACAAATTGAGAAAGCATGGCAAAGGGCTCATAGAATTTGAAAAATATATAGCCTATAATCATCTGCGATTAATTCCGCGTCGAATGGTTGTGGTTTCACGCTGATCGGTCCAGTAGTTTTCGAGTTTACCTCGGACAAAGAAACAAACTTTGCTTATAGATATATATAGATAGATATATAACATTTTTTTTTAAATATAAAAAACTATAAATGATAGTCTTAATAATGTTAGCGGGTGCGCACAGAGATGTGTGTTAATTCCAGACATCACTATCGTTCACGTAATGATCCACCCTGTAATAACCTTTTGAGATTAAAACTTGCTCGACATAATACTTGAACTTATTGTCAGGTAAATCGGTAATGTTACTTGGGATCTTATTGTAAAACCGAATACTATTACCTATAAAACTTTTATTACACTTACTTAACCTAAAGCGTGGTTCCGGACAACTTGTCTTTACTTCTAATATTAAAATTATGACGATCACTCCCTAGACCGAGCTCGTCTAAATTTTTACGAATATGAATTAAGTTATCGAAGATATATTTAAGATATCATATTCTTGAAACTTGTTCTTTAGAGATTCTGAACTGAATGATATAACATGAGTTCCTATAATAACAAGATAGAGAAAGAAAGAGACGTTTCAGGCACCGACGGATGTAATGATTTATTGTAACAAAAAAAAAGAAGTATTTTACAATACCGGCGACATTAAGCCTGGTCATGCTCCTGTGCGGATTGGGGCCCGGGTGGAGGCGGCCGGTGCTCCGGGAGTCGCCGAGCTTCGCGCGGCGCGTGTACCCCGGTGCGGGGGCAGCGGTCGCACTCCCCCCCGCCGCCGCCGCTGGGGCTGTTGCCGCGGGGGGCGGGGGGGCTACCGTGCCGTTAGAGGCACCACCGCCACTCAGCTTCACGATGGTGACCCCGCCGGCTGTTCGGTTCACTTCGCTCTGTGACACCGCCGACTTTGGCCTGTTACTGTGCGAAGACGTCAGGATTAAACGTTTCTGTCGGAACATACGTATTGATGTTTGATAACAGGTCTTCAAACTTGAAGGTGCTATAGGTTCAAACCTACGTCCATCAACACAAAATCTGACTACACTACCAACTGAACCTATTTATCGCAAATCTCAACGCTTTGATTTCCTCTAAAGGGGGACTAGTCAACAGGTTACACCTTTGAGGGGAATTCCTGTCGCAGGGGAAATTAAACATTACCCATTAAAACTGGTTTGAATGTGTGAGTGTTTTGATGGAAAGATGTGTGTAAGTGAAAAGGGAGTGTAACATGTAGGTCTGAGATGAAGTCACCTGTTGTTAGCCCTGACAGCTGTCAGCAGTTTGTCAGTGAAGAGTGCAGGGAAGGCGCTGCAGAGCGAGGTCGCCTCCCGCATGAGAGCCGCCTGCTGAGCTCGCTCGCCACTCGACAGCCGCTCCAGTATAAAGTTCAGTGCTTCCTGAGCTCTGTCCTATATTCATAAAATGCATAAATAACTTCAGACTATCAAACCGATTATCAAAACACTTTACCCATACCATACAATGATCTGAGATTTGATCTGAAAAGACTCAGTCTCGTTCTGGTGTTAGGACAATTTTTATAAAATTTAATATTATATGTCTTAGGAGCAGCCTAATGTGACTGTACATTTTATTAATCCAAGTTATGTTTATAATTTTCTCTTTTTGATGTGAAACATCTATAGCCGCACGTGAAACCGATTTCTGGCGTGGCGACGCATGCCGTGGCGACGCGTCGCCACGCTATTTGATGGTATATATATATACAGTCTATTTATTATTATATTAAATAAATTCGTAAATTTCTGTATTGAATGAAAATAAATGTTCATTCAATAAATAGTCATCGTTATCTGGAAAAAAAATCGTAATATTTTATTTTATCATTACGACGTATTATTTAGTTCCTATCACAATCTGTTCTTTTCTGCACATTACTTTTACAAAATAATGTCGACGTTTCCCATCTGCCAGGCGTCCCGTGACGGCTCACATTTTTTATTTTATTATTTTAACTATTTATGATCTTTACCGTTATCAATAAAACAAATTGGAAATACCTTTATTGAACCATGGGGAAAAAACTAGTAATCATAAAAATACTATTTTGTAACCTGAATATATGAATCTTTAAAATTTAAAGACAGTTTAGTTTAAAAACAGCAGAGTTCATAATTTAGAAAATGATGTCTGTGGTCTTAAATTCCATGTATAAAAATTCTTATAACTTATTATTTAAAAAAAAAAACACCCAAAATAACCATTAAAAATTACCAAAAAATCCTACAAAACCTGCATTATCTTTTGCTTTTGCTATAGCTATTGAGCGTAGCTTATTTTTAAAAAGCAGACATAGGTGTTTCTGTAGACTCATATGTCTGCACACTGTTACACATAATATAATCAGACCTAGAATATAATCTATTATAGAATAAATAGTTACCCGGTCCGTGTAACCAATGTGAGTTAATATCGAAGCGATGATGGTGAGCGCCCGGGGGGAGCAGTGCGGAGGCCGAGCGGCCCTTTGCAACGCACTCGACACATCCCCGACGGCGCCCAAACCTCGTACGGAACGTCGGCTCACCCGAGACACTACCTGAATATAAATCAGTCAAATAAATACCACACCATTATATATTGGAACTGTCCTTGTAGAAATTTCAAAATCAATATCAACTCCCCCTATTTTCAAACTTCCCCCTCCCCCTGAAAAGGAATGATCTATTTCAACCAAAACTTAACAATCTCATATTTCTTTATTTTTATGTAGACAACACAACTGTCTTCATAAGAGAGTAACAAGAAACTGAATAAAAACGCCATAGTGTGTAAACTGTTTGCAAACTGCACTAATATTTTTTGATTAATGCACGAAATAACAACAATATATCGCACATCCGGTGCAATATTGTTACTTGTGTAATTAAAAAAAAATGTGAGCCGTCACGGGACGCCTGGCAGATGTGAAACAGCGACATTATTTTGTAAAAGTAATGTGCAGAAAAGAACAGATTGTGATAGAAACTAAATATGTCATAATGATAAAAATAAATATTACGATTTTTTTTTTCAGATAACGATGACCATTCATTGAATGAACATTTATTTTTATTCAATACAGAAATTTACGAATTTATTTAGTATAATAATAAATAGACTGTATATATATACAATCATATAGCGTGGCGACGCATCGCCACGGCCTGCGTCGCCACGCCAGAAATCGGTTTTACGTGCGGCTATGGATGTTTCACATCAAAAACTAGTTAAATTTTTTTAATGTAATCTCAGGTACCTTCAAAAAAAATACAGCCTTTAAGGGTCCGTCCATGTATTACGTAAACAAAACTTGGACATTTGATAAAAGCATTGGGATAATTTTGAACAAACAGAATTCTCATTTACCTGGAGTATGTCGACGCACATGCACCCGGGGTCCGCTTGCGGGGTCGTGTTCGGGCACAAGTAAGAGAGGAGTTGAGGGAGACAGGCGCTGAGCGCTTCGGGGCTCCGCGCGGCTATCTGTTCGAAGAGCGCGCGAACAGCGAGTTCTTCTCGACTTGTTCCGCGTGAGGAAGAAGCGAGACCAGCGCCGTGGCGTGTCCCTCCAGCGGCTCCGGCGACACCTCGTACAGGTTCGTCAGGATTCGACACAACGGGTAATTACCTGAACGGATATTTCAAGCATCAAGCCTCAAACGGTGAAGAAAAACCGCACTTTATTATAACACTCAAAAAAAAATGAAAATTTATTTATTCAATTTAGGCCTTAAGAAGGCGCTTATGAACGTCTAAAACACTACCACCGGTTCGGAAAACAACCCAGTCGAGAAGAGCGCAGGCAAGAAACTCGATCTGGTTCTTTTTTTTTTCATAAATATAATATATATCATTTTTTTTTGTCATATAAAAACTATAGAAATCATAGTCTTAATAATGTTAGCGGGTACAACAGAGATGTGGGTTAATTCCAGACATCACTATCGTTCACGTAATGATTCACCCTGTAATAACCTTTTGAGATTAAAACTTGCTCGACATAATACTTGTACTTATTGTCAGGTAAATCGGTAATGTTACTTGGGATCTTATTGTAAACCGAATACTATTACCTATAAAGCTTTTATTACACTTACTTAACCTAAAGCGTGGTTCCGGACAACTTGTCTTTACTCCTAATATTAAAATTATGACGATCATTCACTAGATCTAGCTTATCTAATTTTTTACGAATATGCATTGAGTTATCGAAGATGTATTGGGAGGGCAAAGTTAAGATATCATATTCTTGAAACTTGTTCTTTAGAGATTCGCGAGGTCCCATATTGTATGTTGCTCGAACAGCTCATAGTACTAGAACTCGAGGGATCTCAGTGATAGCTTTTGAATTAATTATTCTGTACGTATTATATTATACTAAAATAGGGGCATTCATGCCAGCGTGATATTTCCTCTTAAATAGAAATATCACATTGGCGTCCCGCTCCACCCACTGTGTGTTGCAACCATAAAGCAAAAGTTTAAAACAGAATATTTCGTACATGCTTTGTAAATCTATGGTAATTTAAAGACTTCCCACTAGCCACTTTGCATGCCATTTCTTTTGGTGCGTTCCGAGATGGTAGACAAATAAGCCAAAAGGTTCTGTCTGACATTTATTGGTGCTCGGTGACAGATTTTGATTAGAAAACGCTCCAGAACCGTACTTTAATTTTTGCAAAATATTTTTCTTTCATCATAAGGTCACTGTCATTATGGAACAGACTGAACAGAAACAAAATATAACTTGCCTTGCATAATAGAGTCCATAATGGTTTGAACGTGCGGTTTTAGCAGCATAGCATGATGGATGGCAGCCAGAGACAGGTATCTCGCCATGTGTCGTGATATCTCACGGTTGCCTTTGTGCAGGAATTGTACGGCCACTGGTAGAAAGAGTTCCATCACATTCTTGTTGCTATAATTATTCTCCTTTTCCGATTGAAGTGGGAATGAAACCTGGATAATGAAAATTAGAAGCATTTTTTTAGTGCTTTTATTACATCTCACCTGATGTTAAATTACGATGTGGTCCAGGATGGTAAACACACTAAACCTAGAAGTACTGATTCTCAAGTGATGCTGCCGAACACACGTATTGGTATGCGACGACAGGTTTTCAAACTTGAGGGTGGTAGTTAACCCCTTAGGCACTAACCTGGCGTTTACGCCAGCTTTCCATTGTTTTCCTATTGTCTCATTTTTATGGATTATCGACATATTAACCAGGCAGCTATTATTAAAAAATGCCCTACCACCAAGTTATGGTCTCCTTGCGTTAAAAAATTACCACCAGTTCGGAAAACAACTCAATCGAGAAGAGTGCGCGAGAAATTCGATATGGCTTTTTTTTACATGTTTTTTTTAAAGTTAATAAAATTTTACCATTCATAATAATATTAAAGGGTCTTAGCGGAAACACAGTATCATCGCACATATCACATCGCTTTGATTGACTGATTGATTCAACCGAAAAACGTCCACTGTTGGACATAGGTTTCCCACCATCCCCAAAAAGGGAGGAGGAGGATTTGCCATAACCGTACTGCCCATCCTCTGGTTTATCCATTAGTCGTCTTTTACATTACCCGCGGAAACAATATGGGGTGGTACTATTGTAAGCCGGCATCACAGGGCACCATATATCAATCATTTAATTAATTAAGCAAAAAAAAAGTTACACCATTATGTATGTGATTAGTACTATATAAGAGTATTGGTATAATTGGTACTATCCAGAGACTAAAAAAAATTAAAGAAAAATTTGTGAATGAAAAGAAAACTAACAAATAAAATTAAAAAAACTAAAAGTTAAGGAAACTTAAAAGAATTGAAGTAAATATGTGTCTTGTTTTAAGCAAAACTATCTTTTTTGGTGAGAAAGTCCACAGCATTTTCTGTAGTTCAATAGGTTAGTAGTCTATCTCTATTGAGTTCTGTGGTCAATCCTCAGTACAACTAACCAATTATCCAGTTGTACAAAATGTCAAAAATTTACTATTTTACATGTACACAACTTCTTAAATGAATTTATAATGTGCCTTTATTACAAAATAAAATAAATAACTATAATTAATAATATATAAAACATACATTATGTTAGTTATTGATATCTTTTTCATTTAATAGATACTATTTTCTGGTAAAGTTATTTACATTTAAAAAAAATCATGCTCCTTTTCTGTAAACTACATGAGTGACATAGATTGAGCAATAATATATAGTTTTATTAAGCAAAGCCTAGCCTAAGCCTTGTGAATCTATTATTTTATCGAATAACATACCAGAACAATACACGCAATGATATCAGAAGCGATTTTCGCATGCGGAGGATCATCGTCTCTCAAATGCCCTACTGGCATGAGGTTGTGATGCAGGCAGGACTCGAGCAGTGCCACAAGAGACCCGCAATATTTGTCCAATGTTCCTGTTTCCTTGACGCATGATGTCACCCTTGTCATGCATATTTCTATTAGCGCTTGATCCCTATCATTTCGGCAGTAGTCTGCTGCCCGTGATGATATATCCGTTATTTGTTTTAACTGCAATAATATTATCAAAAATCTTACATGCAATGCACAATATGCTATTTTGCCTTCCATTTAGTTTGATGATATAATCATGTGACATTATTTTTTTTATCATGCTAAGATTTATTAAACACTGGCTGTGCCTGCAGCTCAGTTCTTGTTCTGATCCTCGTTTATAAAATTACAAATTTTAGAATGACTTTAAAATCTCTTAAACATTCCTTGATTCAGGTAAAATATTGTTATAAAGGATTCTTATATACCATATTCAGGATCAAATATATACTGAAATTGGATTAGATAATATATCTACACTAAAAAAAAAGAATCATGAAAATTGTTTCAGTGGTTCTTGAGTTACAAACCAACTAAGGGATCAGACAACCAGAGACATATTAGCTTTTACATAATGTAAAGATACCTTTAAACAAAAGTTTTATTTAAGTTTACAATGTGTTCTTTGTAATTTATAATCTATATTATATGTAATTTATAAATATTTATAAAGACTTTACCACAACTCAGACTTCATAGGCCAAGTTTAAATCTATAGCCACTCTTTAGACAACATAATTTACGAGAAAATATAGAAAGTTAAGAATTAAACTCCTAATTGCAATATTTGGAGTGAGAAAACAACATAAAATAGTATGAACTTTAATGTATCATAAAGATTAATTGACAATTTCTATATTAATGTGTCGAGTACCCATAAAAATAAGACAATAGGAAAACAATGGAAGTTTAACAATAAGTTTATTTATTTACCTACAACAGTTTTCTTAACTGGTGTAATCCAAGGTATTATATGACTATGGCTACAAATTTATGTATCTTTATATGTTATCTACAAATGAGTTAATAAACAATCTAATATTATAAAATCATTTTTTTTTTTGGTGAGGAACATAATAGACAACTTATTATGTTTGTAATAAGTCAGTATGAAAAAAAAAACTTTAATAGCTATCTGTGGGGTCCATAAAAAATATACAAAAAATTCTTCAATTAATTGTTCAACATTGATAATTTTGTATTTCATTACTCAATAATACACATTTGAAAGATACTTTTCTAACAATAAGTACTTTCATTAATAATGTAGAACTGCTTACTTATTTTTCATTCAAAATGAGAATAAGAGCTTGTTTATATCACATATTAGTAGCTAGGTAAAGCTTATCAGCTTATCAGTTATTGACAAAAATATTGATAATATCAATGATTTCAAGTTTAATCATTGCACTTGATTAAAAATGTTGATAAAATATACCACACTATATTTTTAAATATTACAAAAGTTGTGTCTCTCTGTCAGGCAGTAAGTTAGCTTATAAGTCAAGAACCACTGAACCAATTTACATAGTTTTTAGATGAAAAATGTTTGGGTCCTTGTGGCTGCGCCCGCATTTCATATATTCTTCATTGAGTTTTTTTTTTATATGAAACCCTATTTTTTTATTGTTATAATACAAAATAAAAATATTTCTCATAAATTCATGCACTTACCCGTAAAACTGCATTGAATCAGATTTTATTCAAGTTTTTATGAGTTTTATTTTTTTATGCGAAACCCTAATTAATTAAGAAAATTAAAAGTACCCTAAGCTATCCTGAGTAACTTCAGATTTTTTCCCGAAAATTCCCATCAAAATCCGTCCAGCCGTTCTAGAGATTACCCGGAACAAACAGACAGACAAAAAATTTTAAAAATGTATTTTTGGTATAGGTATCGTATACACAGATACCTATTTAGTAAATAAAAATATTTTTGACATTACAAACAGACACTCCAATTGTATTTATTGGTATAGTATGAATCTCTTACCACTTCGTTAAGGTCGTCTACAATCTCAGAATCGGGGATCGCAAAGATATCACCAGCGCGTGTAAGGTCTCTTTCGGTGAGTACGTGCTTCAGTAAGTCGTGCATCTTATCTGTCCTCACCCACGAGGACCAGAACTCAACATTCACTACACACTGGAGCCCATTTAAAGACACATCAACATAAACAACACACGACTTTACACGTCTCAAATTCAATAATCAAAACAAACGGCAAATAAACTCATATCCATAACATAACTTTTTATGCATTGAATCTTATAAATTAGGTGTATAAAAACAACAATTTGAGCAAAATTGTATACTAAAAACTGGCGATGCAGGCAAATATGAGTTGCTTCGTTTTGAAATACAGACGTCAAATATGTCACACTGACAATTTATCAAAAGTAAGATTTGATGAAGCTTTATAGATAAATACCTACTACAATAAAAAAAAACACTAACTCAAATCACAGCTGTTTTTAAATTTTATATTACGAATTCATATAAAAACCTTACCAGTTAGGTTTCAACAGAAATAAATAATAAAAAAGGTTTCAACATCTAATAAGCGATAGTGATAGTGATATATCTAAATTGCAAACGTCCAAAAAGTGGTTAAAAAATTGTTATTGTAGAATTAAAGTTGTTCTTATACCTTTTACGCTATTTATAACTATATTGCACTATATACGCTATATTAATGGCAGTTGTCACTTTGGTTCATCGTGTACCTATCTAGTGGTTTTTTAATCTTCAGCATTTGTCTTTATTATTAGTAGCGTTTTATTTAGTTTTATTTATTTAGTAGTAGCGTTTTAGTTTGGTTATAGTAGTCATGAGAAATAAATCAGAAATAATTACATGGAACATAAAATTGAAGTTTTATAAAACTTTTCGGTACGTCATAAAAAAATAGTAAGAAATCAAATATTTGTATGGAATTTTTATTTCCGTACATTGATACTGATTTAGCTGCATATTGAATTGTTTTTGTCTTTATCTTAAAAAGAAAAAACACTATTTTATAAATAAAAACGAAACCGACTTCAAAAGGATAAACTATAAAAATGCAAGTCAACAAATAATTACTTTATTAATTGCTTAGTCGATTTTGAAATTAGTGCCAGCTTATCGTTAACAAAACGGTATAAACTTTATTATTATTCATATCTGGTGTAAAACTGTAAATTTACATCGCTAATTATATTCAATTTTGATTAATTGTTCTTTGAAATCACCTTGGTCCTTCATTTAGCTTATATGTAATAAGCTATTTTCTATAAGTTTTAAAGATTAAAAATTTATTAATAATTTATATTTGAAATATGTTAATTCTAATTCATAAAATTAGAAATTTAATTTTATAATTGATTTTAAAAAATTTATATTATTTATCTGTTCTACTAATAATCGAAACCACTCAATAATAAACATCGAAACTGTTATTATTCATCTCTGATAGAAACGGTGACATCAGAGATCACAAATCAAAGATCGGTGACATCCATGGAATTATACAAATAAGTCCATCAAAACGCCACTTTCCAAAGGATGGGAGTCAGAGATGAATGATAATAAATGGGAGTGTTTCTAATGAATGATTGAACAATATAATATATAACGACTGAATGATTCAAATAAATCGATTCACAAAGAAATCGAAGTCCAAGACATCTGTTTCTCAATTATTAGTTTCTTCGACTTATTTTGAGTTTTTATGCGTACCTAGTATTCTGAAGTTATCAAAATTAAGTAATAATAATCATTAAAGATTTGAGGGTAATATAGTTTCAATTTTATTTTTAAATTAAAACTTCTTTAGCGGCTTTGATTGATACTCGGTAGGAGAAAAACTTATAGATTGGCATTACCACTACTGTTCCAAAAAGACCAAGGTTTTACTTGATATGTTAAAAATATGTAACTTCTAATTTTAAAAATAGTACATTCTATGTCAATCTAAAAATAAAAGAAGTAATAAAATATACAATTCAATAATAAGAAGCTTTTTATTAATAAAGTAAAATGACCGTAAATATTTAAATAATAAAGGTTCCCAAAGCCCCACAATGTGGCGACCGTGATAATAAAAGTGCCTGAAAATAATAAATATGGAAAAAAAAAACACAACGTGGCGACCGTGATATTAAAAGTGCCTGAATAATAAACATGGAAAAACACAGGTCAGTTTTAAGAGGTCAGTTTACAAAGAAAGCAAATATATTGGAGACATTATTAATCACAGAAAAGAATTCTCCAACTGAAATTGAATTGAAAGCAACATATAAAGGACTCATCAATATTAAAGAAAAAATTAATAAATTAGATGAGGAAATTAGAAACAAAATATTACTCGAAGAAGACGAGAGTTTAATTGAAAAAGAATTTGACGAAGTTGAAAAATATGAGTGTAGATGGTTCCTCTTAGTTGAAAAATATAATTCCCTATTAAAAGAAAATATAAAAGATGAAAAGAAAGAATATCAAAATAACTTACAATTGATGAGATTACCGAGAATTGAAGTTCCCAAATTCGACGGCAATAGTAAAAATTGGTTACCATTTTGGGGGCAGTTCCAGAAAATTCACGAAAATGTCCATTTGGACACAGAAGATAAATTTGTTTATTTATTACAGTCCATCACACCCAATACTGAGGCTCGGAATCTAGTTGAAAGCTATCCGATAAATGGAGATAATTATCAAAAGTGTATCGACCATCTAAAATCAAGGTATGCGCGAGAAGATCTTTTAATACAACTGTATGTGCGAGAACTGTTGTCGTTAATTTTACAACAAGCTAACGGCGAGGACTTAGATTTAGCAACTTTATATGATAAGGTTAGTGGTCATTTACGCGCTCTTGAAACACTTGGTGTTACTAAAAAACATGCAGCATTCATCCTTCCGATGGTTGAATCAGCTTTACCTCGACAAGTATTAAAAACTTGGCAGCGTACAGGTGCACATGATAATAAGATGGAAGATGAGCTCGGAAACCTACTCATATTTTTACAAAAAGAAGTAGAAAGTGACCAGCGTATTAAAATTGTGAGTACCACATTTTCTATGAAAGAACCAGAACAAAAAATAGAAACAATGTTACCATCTACAGCTCAATGTTTAACGTCTACGTCTAATAAAAAAGATTTTAAGAAATCATGTATCTGGTGTGATAAAGATAATCATATTAGTTTAAAGTGTTACAAGCTAAATGAATTGACTATAAATGAAAGAAAGGATGTACTAACTAAAAAGAAAGCATGCACAATTTGTTTAAGAAAAGGCCATAACTATAAAATATGTAGAGCCTACAACATCAGATGCTTAATATGTGGGAAAAGGCATTCTACCACAATATGTTATGGCCAAAACTTACTACCAAAAACCATGGAGGCTACAAAGGAAATCACCACTACCACAGCATCTTCAACACATAGCTGGAATTCTAAAAACTATACCACTCTTCTACAAACAGCAGTTATTCATATAGAGTACAAAGGGAAGAAACTACCCATCAGAGCTCTATTTGACAGCGGCTCACAAAGATCATATATTAGAAAGCAAATTATAGAAGAGTTAAATATTCCAGAAGCTGATGAACAGATATTAACACATAGTTTGTTCGGTGGTACTGAAACCAATTCTCAAGCATACAAACAATTTAATTTAAATATTTCTAGTTTAGATAGTTCGTATACTACAAATTTATTAGCATTAGGACAAAGTATTATTTGTAAAAATGTTCCTAGATTTAGACCTAATAATGTATTAAGACAGGTTTTAGAAAATAACCAAATATCTCTGACAGATCAACAACATTACGAAAATGAAATATCTCTATTAATTGGTGCGGATTATTTAGGCTTTTATTTGACAGGAGAGGTAAAACAACTGCAGAATGGGTTAGTAGCCATAAATACTAAATTCGGATGGACCTTACAAGGAAAACAGGTGAGTGAAAATTTCAATTTTACCACTTCTTTATTTATCTCTCAGAATGACAATTTAAGTTTAACGGATTATTGGTCACTGGAGATGATGGGGATACAGGATCCAGCAGAAACGAAGTCAAAAGAAGAAAAAACAGCTGAATTAATGGCAGCTTTTCAGGAAAATATCGAATGCAGTGAAGAAGGCAGGTATGAAGTAAATCTTCCTTTCAAAGTAGGCCATGAAGATTTATTATCAAATTACGAAAAAGCAAAATTAAGACTTTATTCAACTACAAATAAAATAATTTCTAATGGCAAGTTTCGAGAGTATCATGAATGCTTTCAAAAGTGGCATAGTTTAGGTATTATAGAAGAAGTACCACCAATAGATATAAAACATAATACCGGTCATTATTTGCCACATAAAGCTATTATTAAAGAGTCGAGTCTTACATGTACTCTGAGACCAGTTTTCGATGCGTCAGCAGAAGATAAAAATGGACTGAGTCTCAACTCCTGTTTGGAAAAAGGTTATAATTTTATTTATTTAATACCTAATTTACTAATAAGTTTTAGAACAGGAGCTATAACAGCTGATATTGAAGAATTTTTACAAAACAGTTTACCTCCGTACTGTTTAAAATTTTTATGGTGGGAAAAAGATATTTTTCTTAGTAGAAAAACTTACAGACATTGTCAGGTGGTATTTGGCCTTACATCCAGTCCTTTTCTATTGGCAGCGACTCACTTTAAATACGATGTTTATATATAATTTATTTCATACGGCTTTATTTGGAAATATGGCAGAGAAATTGTCGCAAATAATTTTAATTTAATTTATGTGTATGTTTGTTGTTTCGTGTCTGGTTTGGAGGATGTTCCAAAAAGACCAAGGTTTTACTTGATATGTTAAAAATATGTAACTTCTAATTTTAAAAATAGTACATTCTATGTCAATCTAAAAATAAAAGAAGTAATAAAATATACAATTCAATAATAAGAAGCTTTTTATTAATAAAGTAAAATGACCGTAAATATTTAAATAATAAAGGTTCCCAAAGCCCCACAATGTGGCGACCGTGATAATAAAAGTGCCTGAAAATAATAAATATGGAAAAAACACAAATTAGCATCCCAAGATTAGAATTGTCGACGGCAATAGTAAAAATTGGTTACCATTTTGGGGGCAGTTCCAGAAAATTCACGAAAATGTCCATTTGGACACAGAAGATAAATTTGTTTATTTATTACAGTCCATCACACCCAATACTGAGGCTCGCAATCTAGTTGAAAGCTATCCGATAAATGGAGATAATTATCAAAAGTGTATCGACCATCTAAAATCAAGGTATGCGCGAGAAGATCTTTTAATACAACTGTATGTGCGAGAACTGTTGTCGTTAATTTTACAACAAACTAACGGCGAGGACTTAGATTTAGCAACTTTATATGATAAGGTTAGTGGTCATTTACGCGCTCTTGAAACACTTGGTGTTACTAAAAAACATGCAGCATTCATCCTTCCGATGGTTGAATCAGCTTTACCTCGACAAGTATTAAAAACTTGGCAGCGTACAGGTGCACATGATAATAAGATGGAAGATGAGCTCGGAAACCTACTCATATTTTTACAAAAAGAAGTAGAAAGTGACCAGCGTATTAAAATTGCGAGTACCACATTTTCTATGAAAGAACCAGAACAAAAAAATAGAAACAATGTCACCATCTACAGCTCAATGTTTAACGTCTACGTCTAATAAAAAAGATTTTAAGAAATCATGTATCTGGTGTGATAAAGATAATCATACTAGTTTAAAGTGTTACAAGCTAAATGAATTAACTATAAATGAAAGAAAGGATGTACTAACTAAAAAGAAAGCATGTACAATTTGTTTAAGAAAAGGCCATAACTATAAAATATGTAGAGCCTACAACATCAGATGCTTAATATGTGGGAAAAGGCATTCTACCACAATATGTTATGGCCAAAACTTACTACCAAAAACAATGGAGGCTAAAAAGGAAATCACCACTACCACAGCATCTTCAACACATAGCTGGAATTCTAAAAACTATACCACTCTTCTACAAACAGTAGTTATTCAAATAGAGTACAAAGGGAAGAAAAACTACCCATCAGAGCTCTATTTGACAGCGGCTCACAAAGATCATATATTAGAAAGCAAATTATAGAAGAGTTAAATATTCCAGAAGCTGATGAACAAATATTAACACATAGTTTGTTCGGTGGTACTGAAACCAATTCTCAAGCATACAAACTATTTAATTTAAATATTTCTAGTTTTAGATAGTTCGTATACTACAAATTTATTAGCATTAGGACAAAGTGTTATTTGTAAAAATGTTCCTAGATTTAGACCTAATAATGTATTAAGACAGGTTTTAGAAAATAACCAAATATCTCTGACAGATCAACAACATTACGAAAATGAAATATCTCTATTAATTGGTGCTGATTATTTAGGCTTTTATTTGACAGGAGAGTTAAAACAACTGCAGAATGGGTTAGTAGCCATAAATACTAAATTTGGATGGACCTTACAAGGAAAACAGGTGAGTGAAAATTTCAATTTTACCACTTCTTTATTTATCTCTCAGAATGACAATTTAAGTTTAACGGATTATTGGTCACTGGAGATGATGGGGATACAGGATCCAGCAGGAACAAAGTCAAAAGAAGAAAATATCGAATGCAGTGAAGAAGGCAGGTATGAAGTAAAACTTCCTTTCAAAGTAGGCCATGAAGATTTATTATCAAATTACGAAAAAGCAAAAGTAAGACTTTATTCAACTACAAATAAATTAATTTCTAATGGCAAGTTTCGAGAGTATCATGAATGCTTTCAAAAGTGGCATAGTTTAGGTATTATAGAAGAAGTACCACCAATAGATATAGACCATAATACCGGTCATTATTTGCCACATAAGGCTATTATTAAAGAGTCGAGTCTTACATGTACTCTGAGACCAGTTTTCGATGCGTCAGCAAAAGATAAAAATGGACTGAGTCTCAACTCCTGTTTGGAAAAAGGTTATAATTTTATTTCTTTAACACGTAATTTACTAATAAGTTTTAGAACAGGAGCTATAGGAATAACAGCTGGTATTGAAAAAGAATTTTTACAAATCAGTTTACCTCCGACTGACAGAAACTATTTAAAATTTTTATGGTGGGAAAATGATAGTTTTCTTAGTATAAAAACTTACAGACATTGTCGGGTGGTATTTGTCCTTACATCCAGTCCTTTTCTATTGGCAGCGACTCACTTTAAATACGATGTTTATATATAATTTATTTCATACGGCTTTATTGGAAATATGGCAGAGAAATTGTCGCAAATAATTTTAATTTAATTTATGTGTATGTTTGTTGTTTCGTGTCTGGTTTGGAGGATGTTCCAAAAAGACCAAGGTTTTATTTGATATGTTAAAAATATGTAACTTCTAATTTTAAAAATAGTACATTCTATGTCAATCTAAAATAAAAGAAGTAATAAAATATACAATTCAATAGTAAGAAGCTTTTAATTTTATAAAGTAAAATGACCTTAAATATTTAAATAAATAAACGTTCCCAAAGCCCCACAACTACCATGACTTCAGTCGTTAACATGCTACAGTATGTCAAGTTTCAAATGGCGTTTAAGGGCTCACACTTAGAGATAATAACAAAATTTATACTTACGCAGCTAACCATACGTTTTGATTATAAATAAACTCCACGAAATTGTACATAATTATTGTTCAGAGTGCCAATACATGTAAAATTAATTAATAAAGTGAAATTAATGTTATTAATTTCTTTTAACAAATAAAAAAAAACTTGTACTATAAGAATTTAAACATTTGAAAAAACCGTTATCCCAACTTTACGAGTTTTCACTTCTATCGTCAGCCTCCCAAGACTACTTAGTAATTTTTTACACTAACTAAAGCACATCAATATCATCTAAACAAAAAAAAATTATTGACAAACACAGGAAAAAAATATACCAAATTGTTTTATCTTTACCTACTTACATATAAATCTATAATCATTTTAAAATAATGAGAGTTGATTTTACAAGCATATCAAAGTTTTAAGTGAAGAGATTTTGTGATTGGCACCACGCTCCAAATATCAATGATGCTCTGCGTGTCCATCGTTTATAGTACTGCTTAACAGCAGATAAAATATTCGACTATCATCTTACTGGTATATAAAAGATATTTAAATCTAATAGAGAGACGAAGGAAACTGATCAAAAAATTAAGTGAAAATCTAACATGTCTTTTCTTGTTTTTGGGTACATTCTTAAATGTAAATAATTTTATGGTAAAATACCAACTAACTGGATCATCATTACACAAAATACATTTATACTAGGTTCAAAACATAATATGAAATGTTCCACAATAATTTGAAGAATAATATTTATATTAGCATTTTGTTTATTTCGTTTCTATTTTTATAAAATTTTTGAAATATTGTACTTTTGAACATCAATTTTAATTTGAATTAATGACTTTAGCATGATTTGAATCGATTCAAAAATCAATCTTTTCGGAAAGCATTAGATCCCTAGGTTGTTGAATTTAAATTATACTATTTTATGTTTTATTTCGTTTTTATTTATTCCTTAATCTAAATTTTATTCAATTGTCCTCACGACTTTTGATTTTAGTTCAATTAATATTTATAATATTTTTATTATTTATATATCTTAATTATATTTATTAATTAAATTCATTAAGAAAACCCGAAGGTTTTCTATTATTTTATTCATGTCACCTCTCAGTATATCTTATGCGTGCGCTTTGCTAATGTAACATGAGTTTTAATGGATTCATTGAGGAGGCCGCCTAAGAAAGAACATTTAAAATTTGAATATTTAGAACGTCGAGAAACAATAGAATTTCAGGAGATGAATGAAAGATAAAAACGGAAACGATTATCAAGATCAAGGATTATCAAAAATGGCAAGAAGGTAAGTCATTATAAAAATTTCAAGTGAAAATATTATAAAAATAATAAAGAGATATAACACGATGCAATGGGAGAGGACGTGAGATATTGGATAATGGAGCGATCTATAGACCAATTTTTAAATTATTATATAAAGTAATGTTATCAGACACACTATGGGCGGTGTCACGAAAACTTAACTGACTTTCCGTAATTACCCCTAAATCACGAATACTGTAGACCAAAGCGTTTTGGGTGATTTTACAATATTATTCTCAACTTGATATATATATTCATGATACATAATCTTTTCCAAATGCTTCTCCTTTAAAACTTTGATTAATGCAGAGTTATAGCAAAAAGGATATTTATTATTAGACACCGTAGTTTTCTTAGGAATGAACTTATCACGTGGGGTGTTTAGAGTTTGGTAGAAAAAAGAAACCGCATCTTTGATGGATTTTGAGGTAAATTTGTAATGGCAATTTATTCGACTGATCTCTGTTATCGAGTCGAAATTACCCAAGTGGTATAAAAATGTACCCCATCATCAGCTATGAACCATTTTAAATTTGGCATGTTAAAATCTCCTAAGATAATATATTCATCGTTGGGATACTGACGCACAATTTCAATTAAACTATTAGAGGAATTAGTTTTTTTTGCGTTGATATTGAATTAGCTAGGTTTTGGTTACAAATAGATAATACTACAGATAGATGTATATTGTCATAAAACTTCGGTTTCCTATTTCATGCTTTTATGGTCACTCAAATATCCTCTGCTGACGAGAACCACTCGGAATGTAGGTCAGCAGCTAGATCACACTTAATAGCTATTAGAAAACCTCCTCCCAACAACAGATTTGTATTTAAGTAGTCTCGATCCCGCCACCATACAATATATCGAATAATTCACTATTATCAAATATCGGTTAACCAAGTTTGCTCTTAAACATATGACACCATATTATTCCATACAATTTTTTCTGAGGAAAATAGCTGTTTTTGTATGACGTCCATGAAAATTTTGATAAAAAATCGAAATTATTTTTGAAGGTACTTGGAGCACAAACCTGGCGTTTACGTAAGATTTCCATTTTTTTCCTATTGACTTATTTTTATACTCAACTGGTAATTGAAAAGAATTACCGAGCAAAAACAATAGGTAATAAATTGCTTGTAATAAGGTATACAATTAAAAATATATAATAAATGTAAAATGAAAATATTTACAATTAATTATGAAGTGCGGTAGAAAAAAGTTAGTATAGATAAATTGAGTGAGTTGAGACATGTAAACAAATATGAAGGTGACCTTACATTAGCGAGCACAGTAGGGTGATTAACTCGAACAGCGATGTTCAAACTTTGTAAGCAAACAACAGTACAAAAAAATGAAATGCAATATTCTCTTTAAATCCCTTTCTGACTTTATTGTTAAAACTGGTGAGCTGGAATTATGATGTTGAATACGCTGGCTGTAAACTTATGCTGTAAAATTATGCATATAACGAAAAAAGCAACCTGTTTATTTAAAAAATATTTTTTTTAAATTTATACTAGCTGCGTCATTCAATATATTGTCATCCTATAAGATAGAAGGAAATTCATCAATCGTAGCCTTGACTGTGGTAAAACGAACAACAAAATTAATGGTCTAATATCTTTATTTTATTATTTATCTCCTCCTAAGGAAAAGGCATTAGACCATGCAGCCAAAAATAAGATTATTAATTTATTTATTCTATACTCTATGAGCTCAACACTTATGACAACTTGTACTTGACATTGACAAAAAACAACACATGCACAAATTATATTAGGTATTTTAATATTTATTTATAATGCTTACAATATAAAATGTAATGATAGGTATGTTATGAAAAATAAAAATAAATTTCATAGATAAAACAAATTATTTTTTATATTTAACACTATTCATTTTAGAAAGATATTCTTATAAAAATGCCAATACTTTGCAGAACAGGTTGTGGAAAAAACGCCGTGTTAAAGGTTAGATTTTAGATTATTTTATATTATAAAAAAATATAAGGTAATTATTCTACTTTCAAATTCTACAATATGTAAACAAATATAAAAGATTTCTACGATTACAGCGACCGAAAACAGGTGATGCATTGTGCAAAGAATGCTTTTTTTGGGCTTTCGAAACAGAAATTCACTTCACAATCATTAAAGGTGAACTGTTCAATAAAGGCGACTCAGTGGCAATAGCAGCATCAGGAGGAAAAGATTCTACAGTTCTTGCGCACACATTAAAAACTTTAAATCAACGTTACAATTATGGTTTAAATCTAATGTTGCTATCTATTGATGAAGGAATAACAGGCTACCGGGATGACAGTCTGGAAACTGTGAAACAAAATCGTGATGATTATGAAATGTCATTAAAGATACTTTCATACAAAGACTTGTATGGTTGGACTATGGATGAAATTGTTGCTCAGATTGGTAGGAAGAATAACTGCACATTTTGTGGAGTGTTCCGAAGGCAAGCATTGGACAGAGGGGCAGCATTACTGGGCGTGAAATGTATAGCTACAGGACACAATGCAGATGACATTGCAGAGACGGTCCTGATGAATGTCTTAAGAGGTGATATTGCAAGGTTAAAGAGATGTACAGCTATTTCGACTGTGAGTTAAATATTACAGCTCTTACTCAATTTTAAGATCATTATCATCAGATTGCTGTTTTTCCTACAATGTTTATAGAGAAGTATGGACATTGCTAACTCGATGGGTCTCAGTTTTGTAATAAAATATATTTTGTACTATAGAAAAATACGTAATATTTTAAAGAAATGTAACCAGATAAATTTATGAACATCAGCTTCCATATGAATTTCTTTCAGTTATTTTGCATTATGTTCTATCCTAATCAAACCAAAATGATTAAATAATAATAATAATAATAATAATTTATTAGACCAAAAAATCACACAATCTTATACATTATTAAAATAAACACAGAAGTTTTGTGAGCATAACTTAATGATTTTACACATCTGCCTGCCAAACTAGGATTCCCTGTATCTTGGCAGTAGGTTTCGCTCTGTTGACAAGTGCCCATCTGCTGCCTCAATATTCAACATAAGGATATTAATTAATAAGATGTGTAAGTGAGTGTAAGTGTAAATAAATTTAGGGTGAACCCAACAAATACAGTATGTATGTGATGTGTGTCAGAGTGTACGAGCGTGTATGTATATGTGTTTAGGATTAATGTAACTTAATTATTAAGACAATATCACATATATTTTAGCTATTTTAGTAACTGGTTTTACTTATGACTAGGTTTCCTATATACTTATTCAATAATCTTTAAGAATTCTTCAGTTTCGTTGAACGATTTATTCATAAGCCATTTTGTTATAATTTTTTTACATTGGTTGATTGTTTTATCATATATAAATACATCACGATTTATTTTATTGTATAAATAGTCCCCGAGAAAACAGAAAAATCTGTGGGAGAAAGCTGTATTAAACTGGCTGGATTTACATACAATATCTTTTCGACGTCTAGATATGTTTGCGTTGGGCTCATATATTATCGTCGAGTGTTTTTTTAATATAAGTTGCAAAAGAAACAATTGACGAATTGATAGAACTTCAGCAGTTTTATATACCTGGGTAGTTGGGAATTGATAAGGGAGAAAATGCATAACTTTTAATACTGCTCTTTGAGCTCTCTCAAGTATTATTAATTTTGATTTGGCTGCCCCTCCCCAAGAAGTAATACAGTAAATAATTAGTGATTGGCAAAGAGCATAATATATGGTTTTTAAAAGCATCGCATCCGCCACAAATCTAAGGTTTTTAAATATATAAATAAGTTTACGTACACGAGTAGTTAATATTTCGATATGAGAGCTGAATGAAAGATTTTTGTCTATTATTATACCAAGGTACTTAACAGTATCGGTGTGCAAAAGAAGGGGGCAATCATTGCAGTTATTAAGGAGGTTACAAGTGTGAGCGAATATGAAATGTTTATCAATTAAATTTAAATTTTGGTTACGAAAAGCGAATGTCATGTAATTGGTTTTCTTTGTGTTAAGTGTTAAAGAGTTAGCACTAAGCCATCGTGTTACTTTATTGAACCCTTCTTGCGCAATTTTGAATGTTTCTTCCCAAGTAGTCCCAGAAAACAGAAGTACAGTGTCATCCGCGTATGAAACTAGTTTACCATTCAAAAGTTCCAAAGTACACAAATCGTTAATATATATTAAAAATAGAGTCGGCCCCAAAATACTACCCTGAGGAACTCCATACTCTATTTCGGTTTCTTCGCTTACAATTTCATCAATTTTTATACATTGTTTTCTGTGGGAAAGATAGTCTCGTAACAACTGCAACTGTATTCCGCGGATACCCAGCCCTTCAAGTTTATTAACTAGTATGGGAATAGAAACTGTGTCAAATGCTTTAGCCAGGTCCAGAAATATTGCTAGACATTTCTTTTTCTTATCTAAATTTGTTATTATAAAATCTGTTACTTCATGCACCGCATCATTTGTGGATTTTTGTGAGCGAAATCCGTACTGATTATTGCTAAGTAATTGATTATGTTCTAAATATCTAATAAGCCTGTAATTTATAAGACGCTCTAAGATTTTTGATAGTGATGATAAAACAGAAATTGGCCTAAAGTTTGTGACACAGTTTTTGTTTCCACTTTTGTGAATTGGATGTATTACTGCCTTCTTAAATGTTTTAGGAAAAATTCCACTTTTGAAAGACATATTACAGATATAAGTCAAATAAGGTATAATAATTTGTCTATATTTTTTAATTAACCACATAGGAATTCTATCCAACCCTACAGCACAATCAGACCTAGATGCCATAATAATACGCTCAACCTCTGCATCGTCAGTATCAATAAGTACGAAAGACTTTAAGGGAGGAAAAGCGTTAGAAGTGTTAAGATCAAAGATATTATTATTAATTTTCTCAGCTAGTAATCTTCCTACATTAGCAAAGTATTTATTAATTGTATTGACTGAATCTTCGGGAGATTTTTCTAACGATAATAATTCTTTAGTGCCTTCTTTTGGTTTTTCAGTGTATGTAATTCGCTTAATTACTTTCCATAGCATTTTTCCATTATTCTTAGCATTTATCAATTCTTGTTTTTCATATTTCCTTTTTGTATCTCTTAAAATATTATTACAAAAATTTCTATATCTATTATACGTTATTTTGACTATTAAGTTGTTAGGATCCTTTTTAGAATCTAAATGTAATTTATCTCTATGTCGAATGCAACGGAGGAGCCCTGGGGTGATCCACGGCTTAATAATTCTTTTACACCGAGGTAATTTTAGTGTTCTTGAATTCTTTACAACTATATTCTTTAGAGAATTAACTAATATATTAGTGGCATCATTTAAATCATTTGTATAGTATATGGGCGTGAGATATATATTTTTTAAAATCCGTGTCGATTCCGACTTCATTTATTTTATTATAAAATCCGCTATCTGATTTTAAATTAGTCTTGTATTGAATGTTAAGTATTACAGCACAGTGGTCGGTAACAAATGAATTTAACACTACGGTTGTATTATTTAATTTATTTTTGACCAAAAAGTGATCCAGACAATTTTTATCTCGAGTGGGTAAATTGTGGGTTGGCAAAATACCATGGAAATACATTAAGTTTAGGTAATTAGACTGGTTGTTATCGCAATGATCTGGTGCAATGTTGATATTAATGTCACCAACAACCACTATATTATTTTAAAGCTAACCAAAGAATTCAGTATTATGTTCAATGATTCTAAAAATTGGTCACAATTTATATAAGAGGGTGATCTATATATTCCAACGATCGCAATGTCCTGATTACTTTTAACTATTAAACAGTTTGAGTCATTTATATTAGGTTCTTCTACAACGATGTTTGTTAGAGAATTTTTAATATAAAAAACTACCCCATCATTTTGTAATCTATTTCTTTTCGTGTGAAACTGAGTATAACCAATTATATTTGGAATATAGTCTGAATTAGTAATCCAACATTCTGTCAAAACAATCACATCACAAGATACTTGAATTCTGTAGAGAAGCGTGAAAAAATTATCAATATTACATTGAATACTACGAATGTTTTGAGTAATAATGTTAAAGGAATTAGGATAACTAATATACCTAATACATAACTCGGGATCACAACTGTATGCGTTCGAGTTGTAGATTTTGTCTATGGTTTCTATTGTATATTTTGTTTGATTATCGAATTTTATTATTTAAAATAACATAAGTTTAAGTTTATCCAGAAATTGTGGCCTAAGACTATCAAACAATTAACCATAAGCCTCATAAATAAACAACGAAGGTTTATTATATCAGAACAATAGCTAAGACACGCCGTATTGTTATTAATCTTTATGTGAAGAGTACATTTCCTGTGTGTGAATTTAATAAGGTGTGTATATAAGAAAGACGAGCAAGGGGTAGTTTTATATGGAGTATGTATATTGTAAGTAATTTGTGTAATAAAAGCGTATGTTAGGTCCCATACAGAGATATTTATAACAAGAGTAAAAGTAAAAATCATAAAAAGTTTATCGTTTACATAATTAATTGAAATGAATACTAGTCAAGAGTCTCTCAAGAGGTTATTTAAACTTTCATTCGAAGTAATAGTGATAACCTTTGAGCCTTCAGTCTTTTTTAGAAGGATTTTTCCGTTTATTGACCAGCAAAATTTATAACCATTAGACTTAGCGAAAGCCTTGCTTCGTAGAATAACTTTCTTAATCTTCCAGGTAGAAATTCCGCAACATAGACCGGCGTGCGAGGCCCAGGTATGCTGAGTTGTTCAGTGTTGAGTTTTTCACGAACCGATCGAATTTTATTAAAATTTCTTAGTGATTGAATAACTTTGTTTTTAAGAGTAACTGCATTAAATTCTGCCACTATAGTATTTTTCGAGTCTTGCTTCCTTTGTTTCCTATATACATCCCGAATTTCTGATTTATGAACATTCACATCCAAAACTTCACATGTTTTAATAACTTGAGAAATTAGCTCATCTGCGGTTTCATTTTCTTTACTAGGTATATTTCGAATTTCAATACTTGACATACGAGAGCAGTGCTGAATATCAGAAATTCTTGTTTCTAAGTCTAGTATGTAATTGTGTTGTTCCAAACGTTCATTTTCTAATTTTTTAATTTGAGTTTTCATGTCTTCGTAACTTTTGTTAATAAATTCAATTGCTTTCTCTATTTCTGAATTAGTTTTTTGAATTTGCTGATTTTGTGATTTTACTACATTGATGTCAGCTGTAATTTTAGATAATAAAAGATCTTGTTCTTTTTTCCAGTTCGAAAGCATATCTAATATTTCTTCTTTAAAAACTTGTAGGTCATTATTGGTTTTTTCCCTTTTTTTTTGTACGAGTTGTAACGCCTGCTATTTCTTGACCTCCCTGTGTATTAGAGCTTTCATTGATCGGTGATGTGGGTGGCGAGTTTTGTGCTTTTGGCATTATTCTTCTTTAGTTCTCAAAAAATATTTAATAAAGTTATATACTTCAGCATATCATCATCATCATCATCATGAAATAATCACAGGAAGATATCGTATACCTAGTGAATTGTTTTTTTTTTTTTTTTTTTTTTTTAATTCTACCTCCTCTTTTATATTTATATCAAGATAAAATATGTTAATGCTATATTTAAACACAGAAGTTAATATATAGTGATAAAAGGTCTTCTTAAATTTAACTTCAACCTTATGTGCGAAATAATATTTAAAATAAGCGGTAGCTTCGTAGTTACCGAGCTGCGAACATCAACACTGATAACGCAGATGAACTGCGGTGTACAACGTTCATCACTATTCCTCGCACTTAAGGTCGATGTTTGCTTGCGTGTTATACACGATTTCTTGTGAGATGTACACAATTTTGGTTTATTACTTTTATTAAGGCACACATTCCATATTTTAATGATAGAACTTCATTCACTTACACTTCACACTGACGCTGAATGATATTTTATAAAGAAACAACTGATCAGCACATATTTAATATTTTTTTAACTGAGAGTGCAATACGTAAACGCACGTCTATGACATCAATGTAAATGTAAATTGTTTGTTATTTCGTCACAAACCATTATATCATATGTTACTTTACCTCTCTATTTTTCATTTCCAGGGTAGTGAGGGTACTATACCCAGAGTAAAACCTTTGAAATACACATATGAAAAAGAAATAGTAATGTATGCACATTTACAAAAAGCTTGTTTACTTCTCCACGGAATGTGTTTTTGCACCGAATGCATACAGAGGGCATGCCAGAGCTCTGTTAAAAGACATGGAGAAAAAATAAGACCAGCTTGTATTATGGATATTATTTACTCAGGTATTCACACAGTTTATATAATAATATTAACAACCTTCATTAATTGTGCCTAAAGTAGTTTGAGGTTAATATGAATCTCTTATCTACTTTTACCTACTGAAATCAGTCAGAAAAACCAACTAATATATTTGGTTAAATCTCAATCTAAAAGTAACAAATCAATATTGATATTATCCATAAATTGAATCTCTTTGTATCAACTGAACAGATGAGTTTTGCTTTTGTTGCTTACTTTTAGATGACTTTGTTTTTCTATACAATTGAAGAATTTCATTGCTTTTCTAAAAACATTATTAACCAATTTAAAAAAATCCCTACAATTAGCAAATGGAATAGAAAAAAATTGTTCAATAAATAATTAAAAAGAAATATGAGACATAAAATAAAAGAATAATAATAATCTTTAGATGTTAAAGAAATAAGTTTACATAAATAATAAAAAAAAATTAAATAAAAGCATTGAATTACTTAAATGGTTATTTTTAATGCAGTTATAAATATTTTTGTACAACATTCCAATAATAAAAATTACAATAAACATTTTTAGGTTAGTATAAATAAATTCATTGAAATTATTAATTTTAGGTGAAACAATGTCTATAAAAGATGAAGTCTCTTTACCAGCCCAAAGGATATGTACCAGATGCAAATTTGTATCTTCGCAAGAGGTTTGTAAAGCCTGCGTTTTACTGGAAGGCCTCAATAAAGGCTTGCCCAAACTCGGGATTGGAAAAAGTTCAAAGGCAAAGAAAATGCTTGAAGAGTACAACGCACGACAAACACAAAGCATTAACATTTTAGAACAAGTTGTCAATGATTTAGAAGATGTTAATATGAATACCAGTAGATTAAAGACCGATAGATGTAAAATAAGGAAATTATAAATAATCAAGTAAATGGAGCGAATGAAGAAATTAAATGTGGGAAAAAAAAATTGTTGTTCAAATAAAAATGACATCCAAAATACTGATAAAGAGAGACACTCGAAATTAAATCATTTACTTGAAGAATATGAATTAAATGAGAAAGATAAACTACAACATTGTATTCAAGATTCTGATGACGAAGCAACTCCGATCAATGGGCAGGAAGAAGATGACGCGTGTTCAAGTAGTTGTGGTACAATGGGTTTCAATTTCTAACATGAAATAAAAGTTTTAAATAAATTATACATGTAATTATTGCGATTTTATACTGTGATATCATTCATACAATACAAATAAGATATAAAACTATTAATCTTCTGAAATTGACATCTATAACTAATTAAACAAATACAAAATAAAGGTTTTTTTTTTTCCCTTGAATTCATCGAAAATTTAACAAACAATATTTATTGCTATTATATAAAACAACCAGATACTATGTGAACGAGTGAATGAATGATATATAGACTATGTGAATAGAAAATCTAACATAGCTACCATTTAATGCATGAAACTCGTATAACAATTGAAATAATAATAAATCAAAGGATTTTTCAAGATTTAATCTTATTCATATTTCACAAATTTCTATGAAGATTTTTATCGCCTAGAAATTTCATTTAGCAGGTCATACATGTTGGTAGGGCATCTAAGGCCCGCCTGATTAAGTACCAACCTTTAAGTCTTAAATGATAGTCTATTTCAGTATTTGTTAAATCTTCAGCGACGTTACAGCTCTCTACTCAACATAACAACCATTAAAAAATAAATAAATAAAAAAATGTTTATTCATTAAAAATTATAAACGAACATCAAACCTACACGAGTATAAATAACACACTGTTTTCAATTACAAAAACTAATTCATTGTTTTTTTCATTACGTAACTATTTATTTACAATAGAGGTTGGTTACAACGGGAGCACCAAGTTTTTAATAAAAACAACGCAATCGACTAGATCACGTGATGAACGCGGGTGCCCTCGAGTCTATTTTCTCGCGGCAGACGGGACAATTGCCCGTAATGTTATCGGAGCAATCCTCGCACAGGCAGACGTGACCGCACGGCAATAAGATTACCTGAAAACATAAATACAATACACTCTAGTCCCGTAACGTAAATAAAATATCATTAAACTAACCTAAAATTTTCCGTTTATTTTTTCATCCTACAAAAAAAAATGCTCCAGAATGCATTTGTAACAGTTGTTATACCTATATGACAAATATGTATATGGAAAATAGAGTCCTTTATTTTTAACAACTGCCATTTTTTTAAATTAAAAACCCTTTTCCTGGGATAAGGCACAAACTTAACCTACATGCTAGCCATAGAACATTTTTACAAGTACCTAAAGCATAGTTTTAACCTTCTTTGAGATAATATGATTAAAAAATAAATATAAATTGGTAAATGTACTAAGAGAATGTCGCATCATTTTGGAGATCGAAAACCATTGGAAAAAAAACAACACTATTTATGATAAAAATGAAATTCACCAATAAAATATATCCTTCGATTCTGTAAGAAGATAATTTATAATAGAAAACTAAGCCTAACGGTTCGTATTTATAGTATTCTTTACGAGTATTCAAGAACCCGACCAACTTCGGAACGCTGTAAAACCCAGACCATTAAACAGATTTGTAGTGGAAATTATTCGTTAACAAAAACCCTCTAAAAGATTGCTCTGATGTCATTTTATTGTAAAATTATCAGAAAAAAAAATAACGCTAAAAAGGAAATTTTGTTCAAAAATTTTCAGTTAATTTTGTTTATAACTTCTTTATTTTGCATTTTAAGATGCAAAGTAATAGGAATAAAGTTGTAAATAATTTAATTTCCTACAAACAATGTCTTATAAAATGTCTGTAGGGTGGCTAGTTTAAGAGATAGAGCGCTAAAACCCATTGCACCCCTTTTTCCAAGATGGCGGCCGGATTCAAGGGTGGCAACCTCACAAACTTGAACTTAAGCTTATACTATCATCCTCTATACATCAAAAAAATAAAATTGCGTCGTCTGTATTTTTTATTTTGTGTCGCGAAATTCTAATCATCTTACAAAAAAAAAAAAATAAGATACAACCAGATTACCTCTTTAGGGTTGTCGGTGCAGACGACGCAAAGTTGTAAGTCGGGAAGTGCATGATCCCGGGCGTCCGCCCTCCTCTGGCGGCGACCAGCAGCGAGCTGCTTCTTCAGGGTTTCGTCGAGGGCGCGTCGCTTTCGCTTCCGCAAGAACTTGTACGCGATGCGACAAGACATGACAGCCGCCACAGTGCCGAAAACCACCACCAAAATTCTGTATCAATTGGATAAAATAACCAGATAGATGCAGCGCGTCTATCACGATCAGAAAATGCCGCCATCGATCCCAGATAGAAGTAAATCTTTACAACTCCTATTTCAATTGTAGGTACTTTGGTAAAAGGCGAATACACTCTGTTAATTAACTTCACAAATCCCTCAAATGTCGTTACGTTTTTCGACATGAAAATAAATCACAATTTTTAAACATCCCTTTTTCCTTAAATGTAGACACAACCACCGACATACTAAACTGATTTATGGTTACCGATACATTTACCATTCTAAATATCTGGAGCACATCCCTTTCATACCGCAACAAAAAAATTATATATGACACTAGTGTATTCGATTTTTAATAAAATTTGCATCAAATCTGGTACCTATCAATTATTGTCAAATGCTAAATCTGAGTGATTTCTATTCACTGCCATATCGCTTTCTAATCACGTCAATTCGTAGGTTTTTTTTTTTTTTATAATTCCCCCGCCGTTTCCCCTGGCATAACCAGGGACCTTATTACTGCGATTCTCTTTATATGTGTGCTCTTTTTTTTTATTATTATTTTTTTATTTTATTATATACTACATAATAATGTCAACTTATTCTAGGTTAATACTGTTAAAAACTATGTCAATTTTTTTATAATTAATAATAATAGTCAATAACAAATGTCAAATTAATCAAGTACAATTTGGAACAATGATATATTAATAATAATTCAAATTAATAAATAATTACTTAAAATCAAAATAAATAGAATTGAAAATTAAAATTAAAATTAGAATAAAGTAAAATCAAAATTCTTTAGGTTCAACGTATCGAATTATTATCTCATACAATACTCACATGGTAAGGTTTACGAACATTATTAAATATCAACACGAAAATGCACAAATATATTCATATCAGATCCTTTAAGTATCAAGCGTGTGATACAACTAAGATTTGATTAATAACATTATTAGTTTAACAGACCGACAGGTTGTTTGTTTTTTTTTTTTTTTTAAATATAATATGCATGCATTTTTTAGTATTGTTTTAAAGACACACTATCCGTGTTATGGAGACTGGTTTTTTATACAAAGTTATGAAACGGAAAGTTCGTGAATTGATAGACCAGTTTGTTTACAATAAAGTGTTATTCATGATTGCTACTGTGAATTTAAATTACATGCGATAGTTTATTGGAATTTTAATGGCATCTAGATAAAACACTGCAGTAGAACATAATCTACTTACATTAATAATAAAATTGTTAAATTCACGTGTCTATACATTTCCGATTTTTATGATATAATTATTGCAAGGGACTAAAAATAAGTAATTGAATACATTTATATCATTTTTAGAAATGTCTGTTTGGTTGTACACACATACATACATACATATCATCACGCCTTTCTCCCGTTGGGGTAGGCAGAGATTACGTCCTTCCACTTGATACGATCTTGACACACCTCTTTCGCTTCGTCTACTTTCATGAGCGCTTTCATACATGCTCGTCGGTTATGAATACTTTTTACCTGGCCTTTATTTAACACATGATTGATTTGGTCTAGATAGGTTCGCCTAAGTCGAACCTTACCGACTTGCCCATTCATCCCCCTCGCCTTATAAATTAATTTCGTTAATCTTCTCTCATCCATCCTCTCTACATGCCCAAACCAACTAACTAACTGTACATGCATCAATTATACAGTACTAACTATATTATATTATGAAACATATTCCGGAGTAACATCAAAATTTTATTTCATTAAAATCGATAGACTCTATCAAGAGTTATAGTAATATGAATGACAAGCGGCGACTTTAGTATGAAAGATGAGCGTCGGTAAGTAAACCCGTTATTTAAGTCTTATTCGAGAACAATAATTGATGGATTGATTGAAACTTAACAAAATCATAAAATATGTTTATAGTATATACTCGGACGGTAAAGCATAGAATTAACGCAGCATGGATGAAATGGCGGCAGGTTTCGGCTACTACGTGTGATCCGCGAATCCCCTTTAAATTAAAGGGGAAGATTTACAAGAACATAATACGACCTGTCGTCTTGTATGGATCAGAATGTTACTACATAAAGGTGACGGACGAAAGAAGATTACATGCAGCTGAGATGCGAATGTTGAGATGGATGTGTGCCGTGTGGGGTAACAAGAACGGACAGGATTAGGATTGAATATATTAGAGGAAGTTTGAAAGTGGCGCCAATAACAGACAAGTTAAGAGGCGGTCGTTTATCCTGGTATGGACATGTGATGCGCAGGGAGAAGGAGAATGTTGTAAGAAAGGTATTGGATATGAATGTGGACGGTTACATGGGAAGGGGAAGAGCAAAGAAAAGATGGATGGACTGTGTGAAAGATGATATGTTTAGAAAAGGAGTGAATGCGGAGATGACAACAAATACAGAGGAATGGAAGAGGAAGACATGTTGCGCCGACCCCAAATAAAAATGGGAAAAGGGTAGGGAGATGGTGAGTATATACTCGTAAATAATAAATATCTAGGAGATAGTAAGTGACAAAACAACATTATGTTATTTAATTTTCACATAATCATCTAGGAATTTTAGGCGCTATATATTAAGGAGTCATTTTATGATTTTATGGAAGTATGGCGCGGGACGTATTATTTAATTCTAATTTCAAATTAATACTTTATAAAGCGCCCTTCAAGTATCACGTAAGTATCATTGAGCGGTTCATTTTTGATGGCATGAGGGACGAAATATTATGATGGTGATTACGTAAGCGATATTATTTTCGGGGTGATTTTAGAGCTTTATTGCTTCACAATTGCTGACAAGAGGATCCTTCCTCGGCAAAATGTCCAAAATGTTCGTTAATTTTTTATTTATTATTATGGACGACTTACAGTAAAGTAATAACACAGTAACAGTATAATAACATATTTACCAATAACAAGTATTCACATATATAAATAAGTTAAATTATAAAGAAAATGTGGGCATGTTTGACGTTGCTAACACAACTACAAAAACCAATGAGAACCCAAAAATTCACTATAGAATAAGAAGAGAGAACAATTTAAGTATTAAAAAAGGGTAAGACTTAATATGTCGATTACCCATAAAAATGAGACAATAGGAAAACAAAGGAAAGCTTTTTGGCGCAATGGCGTAAATGCCAGGTTAGTGCTCAAGGGGTTAAGCACCTTTTAACCGAAGTAACACTTATTCGGAAAGGATTATCTCACATAAATCATTGCACCTTTTATTAACCGAACTAAATAAGAGTTTTTCCTATAATTAGATGAAGCAAATGGAACTTACAATAGGTAACTATGCGAGTCAGTTTACACGGAACACGAAAATAAATTTTGGAAAAGAGATCACGCTATTAATATCATTATTGAATATTTTTAATAACAATACGTAGTTATAAATTACACGCCAAGTTGACAAAGGTAATAGTTGGTTTTTTTTTTTTGCAAAGTTCAAGGTAGTTATTGGATTGGTGAGGTAATCAAACATAGATGTTTGATTAATCTTTTTTTGTATGCTCTCAATTCGTTCAATATATTTATGATTAGTCGGATTTTATATTTCAAGTGCGTATTCCAAATGACTTCGTACAAATGTACAATACAGATTATTTCATGTATTAGCTTGAGAGATGGATTTGGATAACCGCATAATAAAACCCAATGACTTTAATATCCTTTTCACAATTGACACAATTGAATATCAAAAATTAATTTCGAATCATGGTGCACACCCAAGTCACTTACTTCGCTATATTTAACAATAGGCTGGCCACATAGATTATTTGTTGAGTTAATGACCAAGCGACTCAGTATGTAATTACCGACATTTTTTAGGATTTAATTCTAGTTTATTAACGTGACAGTAGTGCTCAAGATTATTCAGATCGGCTTGTAAAGCTATATCATCTAGTTTTGATATAGTCGTAACAATTTTCATGTCATCAGCGAAACATAATAGTTTAGAAGAAATAAGACTGTTTTGAATATCATTGACATAAAATTTAAATAATAATGGACCCAGTAAAGAACCCTGGGGAACCCCGCATGGAACTACTAACCATCTTAAAATAAAGGTATTCAAAACTAGTGTTTGTGACCTATTCCTCAAGTAAGAAGTAAACCATCTGTACAGGTTTCCTTGTATACCCAGACTATTCAGCTTACATTTATTTATTTATTTATTTGGGAAACAAACAGTACAATACGCTTAAAACTAAATATATCATATATTAAAATTTCATATTCCAACAAAGTTTCCACGTATTACTAAAACATACAAGCCAACGTGTACATATTAATTTGACAATAAAAATTGTTTAAGATAAAAAAAAAAAGTTTCAAACAAACGCACAAAAGGCACAAGCATTAAAATGAAAATATAGTGCGACAATCAAATTACAAATAGCGAACCAGTCAAATAATAAATAATTACTTTTCCAATCCAAACTTAAAATTATCACTAAGAGTGATAATTTACGAATTAGTTTTTTAATATAGCAATTTTAAACATAGCAGCATATCATGGTCCACTCTGTCAAAAGCCCTTTTTTTCTTTTTTTTTTGACGGGGGGAAATGCATTTACGCACTACCCTTACCTATTGTATTAGTGAGACCGAAGTCCCCCAATACAATAGTAAGGGGGCACGCAGGGACGAACTCCGTGCCAGTGTGGGACTCGCCCGGGCGAGAGTCGCCCGGAAATACCCACTAAACCCCCCGGGGCCGTCCGCTGCATTTGGGATGGGGGGCGACACGGGGTGGCTTTCGCAAGCACCGCGTCGCGTCAAAAGCCTTACTATAGTCTGTATAAAGAACATCAAACTGCATCCCTTTATCCCTCCCAACAAGACGGCGCAACATGTCACACATCTAGTGCCACAATTGATTGATTGAAGGAAACGTTTGGTGACCGTATAGTTTCACGTTTCGGGCACGTGAATTGGCTTCCCAAATCGTGCGAATTAACGCCGCTAGATTATTTTCTGTGGGGATATGTCAAGACGCTAGTCTACACCGGTACGCCCGAAACGATTGACCGCTTGAAGGTCAACATTCGCCGCGTTATTGCCGATATACGGCCACAAAGTCATCGAAAATTGGACCTCCAGATTAGACTACGTCCGAGCCAGCCGTGGCGACCATATGCTAGAAGTCATATTTCAACCATAATTGCCAGAAGATTATAGATTCGATAAAGCAAATTTCATGTCAATTTAAAAAAAAATCATCTTTGTTTTATTCCATTTCAAAGTTTTATTTACCTCTATAAAACACCCTATATAATATAAATTATTATACAATTTATAATAACAATAAACGGTTTTAGTGGAAGCACAGAGAGGGGAGTCACTTCCAGACATCACAATCGTTCACGTAAAGACCCTTCCTATAATTGTGAATCTAAAGTTGTTGAGGTCTGTTTAAGAAGCTAAGTAGGACCTTGGACTAGAGATTATCAATTTATAAACGTCGAACTACCCATGTCTATGGATAACGGCGACAATTGATTGTTCCTACCATTTAATGGCCTTAGAGTATGTCAAATTATAATGGTGACCATCGGAAGTAACAGTCTCCATAACAGTTATGACTATCATATAGTAACGGCCAATTGATTATTACTAATATCCAGCAGATTTATCAGAAAATTTAGTGAGTTATTAAGTTTTGAAAATTCAACACAAGCGGTCTAAAAATAGCTAAACAAAAACAACTTTATTAATAAACATTAAAATTCATTTAAACGCAAAAGAATATAAATAAAAATAAAATAATAATTAAATTCACAATAATATGCAACATGAGTAAGTTTCAATAAAATATAATATATTTAAATAGATAATTTCCAGTTTAACATACAACCGGTATAGCCTTTTTTTGTACCATAATATACATATAAAATTTAGTATAAAGTTTATTTGACTATATATGATTAATTTACGATATTATTCAAAAGTACATAGTAGATTGAAACATATCAAATAAATTATTCTCGCCTCGTCTCAAGGTAATACGTCTTAAAATGTGACTAGATTTTTAACGTCTACCAAAAACCAAGTCTATCACGACCGCAATTATTAATAGTATTCACCCTAATTTCTATTACTGATTCGTGCCCGGAATTGAATATAATTAACTCTTATGAAAAAATTTCTATTCAAATCTTGTTATTACGTATAAAAGGCACTGCAAAGAAAAAAGAAAGAAAAACAAAGAGAGAAAACAGATTGTAAATAAATCCATCGATGTAAAATAATCAACCTTCCTAGGAGATTCTGGAACACCGGTTTGTTTCACTATAGAAGATGACCGCGGATCGACCCAGTCAGTTCAGTTTGAACTGAACATCTGATCGAAGAAAAGAGAACCGCAAACGTGCTACGAGTGAACAGGGCAATATTTGTTATATTCCAGTCTGTGATGAATAAACTTTAATCGTGTCGCGTTGGCATTCCAGTTATTAACGAATGTTACAATAATCTCTTGGTGATATAGGCATATGGTGAACAACCATAAACTAAAAGGGAAAAATGCAAACAGCATATAAATCGTAACCAGGGCTGTTTTGTTTTGTTTTTCATAGCTTTTCAGTTACCAGATCAACACACGTTTCCCGCACACCTATATTCATTTAAATATTCTTCAAAATAATTTCTAAAAATGATATTGATAAATTTGATAGTCCAATAGCTAATTAAGATATTACACTTTATGCACAGAAAATTTTATCAAAATCGGTCTGCTGATTTTTAGTTAAGACAAATATACATTTTTTTTTTCACGAACGCTTGGAATATATTTCCAAATCTTATAGCCTATCAATTGCTCCTTGACATATTTGCTTCCTATGTACAAAGTTTCATCAAAATCGGGCTATCCGTTTTTGAGTTAAATCCATCGTTATAGGACAAAAAAATACCATATTTGAGGATTAGTAATGAAAAAATAAACATCTATCACAAAATAAAAAACAAAAAAAGGGCAGTTTTATTTTTAGTATAAGGGTCGTTCATTAATTACGTAAGGGTGTTTTTGACCTCCCTGCCCCCATGTAAGGATACATAAGATTTCTCGAACTTCCCCTAGCTCTTTTTATGTGAGATTTAATCTCGTTTTTGTGAATAATAAAGCGTTGTTAGAAAAGGATCAGTTACATTAAAACTAAAAGTTTGCCGTAAATCAAAGATTTTTATTTTTTTAGCAGATAATTTAGATTATACTTTATCATTGCTATCAATTATCTATCTAGTCTAGTCTATTAACTATCTAGTCTTTGGAATATTATTATTATAATTAAAAGTAAATTTTCTAAATAATGTTCAAATAACCAAACATAAAAATCAGTTAAAAAATCTGTAAAAGAATAACGCTTTTAAAATAACCATAGTTTTAAATTTTAATAAACTATAAAAAATTGTAAAATAAGATGTAAATTATGAAGAAAGTCATTGAGCATACGAAATAGAAATTGATTTTTAATAATAAATTTCGACTTGTAAAATATTACGTATGAATGGGTTTTACTCCCTTCCACCCGAGATAGGTGCATGTATAGATTTTCTTAACCCCTCCACCTCCTGGGGACCCTTACGTAATTAATTAATGGCCCCATAGATCTGTATTGAAATACCTTAAAAAATCTCTGGAACCCGTCAATCTCTTCAATAAAGTTGATTTAGTGGCTATCGTTAAATATAAAGGTAAGTCATCTTTTGGAGGTTGGATTTTCATTGACCCATTACTACTCTGACTCAATTCACCGATGGCGGTTATGTATGAGCCATCTCGGAGCATCTCCTCCATCTTTTGAAGACCTCGTTGACGGACACCAGAGAAGAAACCCCAGACATGATCGATAACTCCAGGAGACATGGGTTCGAATTTATCCGAGATGACGTCCAAATCTGCAAAGCATTAAAATATTTATTATAGTATAACATTAGATCATTTTATATTAAGAAGACATGCGGTCGGGAAAGTAGGTATTTCACAAATCTATAATATTACTATTACCATATACCATTTATTTCATTTTCAAAGGCTCCTAGTCTCTACAATAACTATTTTATGGAAAAAAAATCAAAACATACAGGCATGGTGGTGGTGGATATACATTATTTGGTTTAAAAATAATCATCTCAATTATATCCATGGAGGAAACAGGGGACTATGTTTGTATGGAAAAATGCCGCTAAAATATCCTCTTAATAATATATATACAGTATAAACACTTTATTATGAAAAATTCACTATAACATAGCCATTAGTATAGTTTAGTAGGTTTACTTTAAACTCCATATACTGATACATTTTTTTTTAATGCAACAACCATTTTCTCTCTGTCATGTCTTTATCTGTCTTCATCAATGATGGATATTAGATATGGCCTTGCATGGGTATAACACAAAATTAATAGTGGCCCATCAAAAAAGCTAGTAATATAAGACATTCACTAATACCCATACGCAAACCGAGTTCTGGGTAAACATGCTTTGTTCCCGGAGGAGGTACAGACACTCTCTGCCAAAAAGTTCCTACAGTATATCCAGGTTGTAGGTCTAGGCAGTTAGGTTTAGGAATTTGGGGGCGATCACAATAGATCTATCTAGGTCGCAGTGACACAGGACTGTCTTAGCCTGCATAACCCCTCTCTCGAATAATAATAATAATATAAGAAATTAATCATATATTCATTTGTAAATAATTGTGATTAGTGGGATTCTGTTTTTTCTCTTTCATCTCTTCATATATTGAAAACTTTTTACTTCCAAAAAACTACACAGTATCTCGGTTATAAAGAGTTATTTTGAATGTTACCAAGTAATTCTGCAGCAAGAGCATCCACAACCTCAATGTTGTACTTTCCATTGTTGAGGACAAAGGGCGTGCAGTTACAAGCTTCATGGATGGTTCGAGTTTGGTCTGACCAAAAACCGGCTGACGTTCTAGCTATAACATGCTCCTTTGTTGTTAACCTGTGTGTATTACAATTAAATAATTATTAAAAACTACATAATCCTTATCTATTAATAACATCACAATATCTATATTATTATGGTCTATCATTTCTCTGTTTTTTTTTTACCTTTATAATTTTCATAGCAATTCGCTACATTCACAATGTAATTTATTGTTGTCATTATCATGCTTAGCTGGAGAGAAATAAACACTGATGCAGTGCAAATTGACTAGTTCCATTTTTTTGTACAGCATAGATTTAGTTTTTGACCACAACCTGAATGTTGTACTCATTAATGTGCATTATACTTAATGGCAGATTTTTAACTGTAGAACAGATAGCAGGCATAATAATTTTTTTTTATCGCAATGCATTTTTATCACATTGACTTCTTTTACTAAAATTTTAAGGCTCATCATTAAATATGATTAAATTAGTTTTGTATTTGTGTAATTTCATACAAATGAATACTAATTATGAAGCAAGCGGTTGAGTTCTTTTTTTAAATATATTTAATGCAAAGATTTTATTTCATTAAGTTTTATTACAAGTATAGATATATAAATGGTATTTACCTTTGAATGACTCCAGTGACTGAGTTATTAAAACTACTTGTGATTGGACTACCAAGAGGTTTGACAAGACCCCGAATTACTACATATGGGATAACGTTGCCTGGGTACTTTACAATCTCCTTCTCAAGTGAAGCATCTATGTCCAGGACAGGGGCAGACTGTAATATTGTTATAATAAAAAACAATAGATTAGTGCATATAAATAAAGTATTTATAAAAAAAAAACTTTAAATCATACTCATTAAAATGTTGCACCTTTCATCATCAAATCAACAAAATAAGATGTTGACTGCAATACGTGAATACTTAAATAGCTTTAGAAAGAAATACATGTTAATCTCTATAAAATTCGTGGATTTCTCTTTATTTTCCTAAGATCTACTGATCTGATCCTGACTTGGTGACAATGGGACCACCTTGGGAGTGTACTCCTTCGAATAATAAAAAAATTGGAAATCAATCCACTATTAACGGAGAAGTCGCGTGACAAACATACAAAAAAAACATAGACTAATAAATAACCTCGAAGTCGGTTAATTATGTAAAATCTATCCTGTGTGCTTTGAAACAGTAATAATAAATATAATTCAATATCGTACTTACTTACCTGCAGGGCATCGAGGATATATTTTACATTTGCTCAGCTGTTTCACACAGAAACCTAAAATCAGGGTATCTAACCCCAAAATAATTGTCTCACCGATCACTTCTGAGAAAAAATCCATCATTCGCACGTATATTGATTTGTGTAAAGTGTTTGACTACGAATTTTACTTATAAATTAGCAATTAGTTAATCCTTTCACTCATTTTTAAACAAAATTCAACAACAACCAATTCCTATATACCTACAAGTGAAAACAAATAATTTAGGATGTCATTTGTTTGACAGTTTACGTTTTGGTTTCGCTGTTAGACATTTTAAACTTACTACTTTTATTATTAATTGATGCTTACTACCATTGATCAATAATAAAAGAATGAAGTAAGAATGTTTACTACTCTAGTCTTGTATACTTTATAATCAGAGAAAAATATGTTTACATTTAAAGATTTTAATTCTCGTGGAACCATCGATATGTTATGTATAACATATATGTATCTACTATTATGAATTAATAAATTAGTGAATTTTCTCCTCTTTGTCAACAGATTTTCTTTTATTTGTTTAGTAGATAGCTATTGATGAGCATAAATTTTCAATCTTATTGATGTTTTTTTTAATACAGTTCATAATGGCTATATCTAACTACAGCTGACAAATAAAAATAAACGTGTCTTCAGATACCTAGTATTGAGTAAATTGTGTTTTGATCAGCCTTCTCTACCAGAAAGAGTATACAATGACTTTGAGCCTAAAAATAAAACTCATTTATTTGATGGTTACAGAAACATTTTATATATTTCTATATTTTTGTTACAATATCTACAATGACGTTTAGTTTCTCCTCCTGCGAACTCTTGATATTCTCCATGCATTGGGTTCCTCATACTTATTATATAACGGTTCCAAACGTTGGTTCTTCTTGAATTTCGATAGTTTCGTCGGGTCAGAAAATTTGAAGAATGCTGGAGCGAATTCCACTAACCATTTAGGGTCTATAGTTGTGTGACTTCTCGCATATATTCCTTAGTGGTCTGAACGAGTTCATGATAAATCACCCTGACAAAAAAAAAAACAACTTTATATTATAGTATTAGGGAAAACTTATTTCATTATAATAAGTATATTTGACTATAATATTTCTTTAAATTGTAATTAAAAACAAATTTAATTTAAAGTAATCTTTTTGTTATTAAATTTAAAGTATTTTACCATTGAAAAATAGGTTATACTCTTGCTTTTATCTGTGTTATTTATAAGGTCAGCCCTATATCATTATATATCTAATTTTACTAAAAATATCCTTGTATAGGTACTATATTTAAATATTCTAACAATAATAAATATGTCAACGTTATTGTCGATAATAAACTTCTCACCATTCCGGTTGTCTATTGAATAGTGCACTTGATGGATGTATGTAAACAACTTGACTGTCCACTAGAGTTCTGTACCCTTCCTGGGGGTCTTTCTTGGCGGCGTTCCTGAAGAAACCTGAACAGATCGTCTCTGGATTCTTACTGTATTTTTACCAGCAGAAACCACATCTAATTTGTGCCTATAAAGAAAAATATAGGTAATTTATAGTAAAAAAAAGCGCAAAACATCCTTTATCTTTATTCCGCATCAAGTACACAGGCAGAAAATAAAATGATCATAAATCATGTTTCAATGTGCATAGTTCATTCGGTAATTTTTTACTTTGGTATCTTTAAATCCATTTGACCCATTTTGATCCATATTTTGTTATTTCTCATAATATTATGAAGCTTGGCTTTAAAACTATGGTCTCGCAGGTGATGTAAATTTAAAAACTTTTAAAGGATATTTCAGCATTAGGTACCATATTCAAATAACGGACACACAATCTATAAACATTGGAGAAATTTAATATAGGCAAATATTTATTATTAATTTGCATTAGAAATTGTATATAATTAATATAATAAATTAACTGCATAAGTAGGTGGTTTATTCAACATCTTATTTAAAGCAATATATTTTTCAATTATTTGAAGTTATACTTCTTTTGGCGGGTTAGGGAAAAATGATGAGAGTAAATTTTTATGATGCATGCTCAACCGTCACGAAAAGACCAACACCCTGAAGTTAGCTGTCAACGTTAGTTAGCACAGACATTTTGTTTTTCATAATTGTTATCCTAGCAACACGCAGTAACTGTACCTGTCCATAATACCGAGCAACTGCTTCCTGACGTCCTGGGCCCGTTTTAGTGTCCTGATCTGTACGAAATTCTCGTAGCACCAGGCGTTGGAAAACTTATTGTTCTTCCAGCTGTTGTAGACGGCGAGTAACGTGAGGTGGTCCCCCTCGGGCTGGTTGAACTTGGCCTTCTTCTGGTCGGCGAGCGCCCTGCTTGTCCTTCGGCCGGTAGAACACGTTCTGTACGCTCAGCATCGACACTATTGTCAGGATCTCGTCTGAACATTGCAGCGCCACGGACATTATGAGGATCTTGGACAGGTTCGGTTCCAACGGGAATTCCGCCATCTTGAATTATAATTTAATAATTTTTATTTTCACTTATTTTGATAATTCGATGATAATATGCTACTAGTCCTAAAAAGTTATTTCGATATGAATTTATAAATTCACGCGCGAAAACGCTAGCCCATATCCTGTTTTATGACGTCACTTACCGTTTCGACTACTAATAGAATAGATAAAAAATATTAAATCTTTGATATGAAATATAAAATTTATTTCTATATTTTTAGGAATTAGAATTGAGATATTTAATTTAGTTACATCGAAATGTACCTTACTGATACACGTTAATTAATTTTTACACTCATAGCCTATTATAATAGATGTTTATTTGGGGATATCTCAGAGACAACTTTCACAGTTCATATAAGGATATTTAATTGATTTTTTTTTTATGTTATTAAAAGCAAAATTCGTTAAGTAATTTTCATAAAATAATAAGTACATGGTAAAATAATTTTCGTGTGGTGTCGGCTTGAGAATAGTACCACCCCATATCGTTCCCGCGGGTGTCGTAAAACGCGACTAAGGGATAAACTAGGAAATGGGCAGCAGCATTCTCTGAGCACCACAAACATCGACTGCGATCGCCAACCCGCCTGCCAAGCTTGGCGATTATGGCAATTCCCCCCTTTATCTTTGGGGGAGACCTATGTCCAGTAGTGGACGTCTTTACGGTTGAATGGATGGATGGAAATAAATTATTCAGTTTTAGTTGAGAAAATTTTGAAAATTGTGTATTGAAGGAAAAATTTTTTTTTAGAGTATTTATGTCAATGGAACAACCACTCAAAAATTAAGTTAAACTCAAAATACATTTAAAATAAACATTGTAAGTATAGAAAAATAAACATAATTTTTAGGAACATCATACAAATTTTTGGAATTGATAAGAAAAAAGTTACACTATCCCAGAAAATTTAAAAAAAAACATTATCTTTTAACGAAGTGAAGAATGGCGCGGAATAAAAATATGACCTTTGGGCACTTATAGAAAAGTCTAAATAGGTTAAATTAGACAATTATGAAATGAGCCAGATATTTTTTTTATTAAAATATTGAATAAGTCGAGCGTGTTTTCACAAAAAGTGCTTTTCAAGTATTAAGAGGATATCCTAGCGGCATTTATTCCATACAAACGTAGTCCCCTGCCAAGCCCGTACGTTTTGATTTTCTCCATAAATTACTTATTGTAGAAACTAGAAGAATAAAATAAAAAAAGCAAAATGTACAGGCACAGACAAAGTCTTTCTTATTCTATAACTGGCATAAAATTAAAAATCGGTTCAGTTTTTTAAGAGGAAGTTACTATGAAGTTGTGTTTTCATCTATTTTGCATACGGTAAAATGAGCCCGAGCTGCAGTTGTCCCTTTCGCGCTTTATAACCCTTTCCTTGGAGAGTAACGCGATAGCAATAGATTTCCGAAATACCTGTCTATTGCTGACCGCATGTCCTCTTAAGTAAGCGATTAATGTTTTCAAAATCAAAATCAAAAATCAAATTATTTATTCAATTAAGGCCCTAAGAAGGCGCTTATGAACGTCTAAAACACTACCACCGGTTCGGAAAACAACCCGGTCGAGAAGAGCGCAGGCGAGAAACTCGATCTGGTTCTTTTTTTGATGTTATACTTCTTTAGACGCGTTATGAAAGAATGATGAGAGTGAAATTTTAAGATGCGCGCGCATCTGTGACACGATATTAACAGTATGAAGTTGTCTGCTTAACCGCTCATTAAGTCTCGTTAGTCGCGCATGTTGGTACGCTCGTCACCTCTGATCACTGTTTTCATATTTATAATATTCATCAACATGTTTCTAGTTTATTGAAGTTATACTTTTTTTGGCGCGTTAGGGAAAAATGGTTAGAGAAAATTTTTACATTACGCGCGCAACCGTCATGAGAAAACGTCACCCTGAAGTTAGCTGTAAACGTTTTAGTTTTTTCTATTATTACGTCAAAGAAGTATAACTTCTTACGTGCGTACATAAGTACACACTCACTTTTTTTTTATAAATATAATATAGATCATTTTTTTTTTTTGTCATAAGTATTAAAAAAAACTATACAAATCATAGTCTTAATAATGTTAGCGGAAGCACAGAGATGTGGGTTAATGTTAAGTGATTAGGTGTCCTAAAACGGTCACACACTAGACATAGTATTGCAATAATGGTATTTAGCCAGGTTGATGGAGGAGCAAAGGCGAGCATACCCTGCGTCCGAGCCTGGTGAGGAGCCCTTCAGAGTCGAGGGCGGAGAGCGAGTGGAGCTGTTCCAGGGCCATTATCAGGGACTCGACCGGCGGCGCGTCCATGAAGTCAAAATGCAGAAGATCGTTGATGCCCATCGTCTTCAGTTGCAGTACCTTTAGCAACAAACATAATATTGGTCCATACACGTGTGAAACATCTATAGCCGCACGTGAAACCGATTTCTGGCGTGGCGACGCATGCCGTGGCGACGCGTCGCCACGCTATATGATGGTTTACATAAATACAGTCTATTTATTATTATATTAAATAAATTCGTAATTTTTGTATCGAATGCAAATAAATGTTTATTCAATAAATAGTCATCGTTATCTGGAAAAAAAATCGTAATATTTTATTTTATCATTATGACATATTTAGTTCCTATCACAATCTGTTCTTTTCTGCGTATTACTTTTACAAAATAATGTCGATGTTTCACATCCGCCAGGCGTCCCGTGACGGCTCACATTTTTTTTTTACTAAATAAATATTATATACGACAACAAACAATATCAAAAATACATTTTTTTTTATCCGTCTGTCTATTTCGAACGGATAATCTCCGGAACGGCAGAGCAGATTTTGACGGGATTTTTTTTGGGTAGATAACGGAAGTTACTCCTCCAGGTAACTTAGGGTATTATTTAATTTTCTAAAATTAATTTTCGGGTTCCGCGTACAAAAAAATAAAAACTCATTAAAGAATTTGAATAAAATCCGATTCAATACACAGTTTTGCTTATTGACATAATAACATTCTTCTCTTCTGTTTATTTCGCATCCCTATTAAAGCAGACTACAACGAGATCGAGAATCGAGCGAAATCGGCGTTCCCGCCGCCGGGGACAGGCGGCTAACTTTGCTCCCGCACACTCCCCGGGTCCCCTCCACGTTCCCCAACTGTGGAGGTTCCTGACGTCGCCGCCAGCGCGATATAGTGACACTGCCCATGCATCAAGCATTGCACGAACAACACTCCTGCACATAACACGCAGGTATATAGGTCCTCATACCTCTCTTTGAGAGCTGGGCGAAGAGGTGGGTGGGCGAGTTCCCCCCCCCCCATCCCCACTGGGCCATTGCACGGACGAGGCCCGGTCGGTCTGCCGCAGGGGGCGACGCGGTGCTTGCAAAAGCCATCCCGCTTCACGTCCGGGTGAGTCCCACACTGGCACGGAGTCATCTCTCCGCACCCCCTTACCCATTGCGTTGGAGGACTTCGGTTTCACTAATGCAATAGGTAAGGGTAGTGCCCAAATGCGTTCCCCTCGTAAAAAAAAAGGTACATAGCTCCTGTAAGGAACCTTTTTTCTTTTTTTTTTTTTTATCAATAAATGTAGGGATTAGCTAAGATCAAAATTCCGTAGTAATTTCTCTACACAGGTAACGGCCAAGCCGAGGTTCGAACCCTTGTGCTAGTCACCTTATTGCGGCTGAGTGCCTTCAGCACTCGCCCCAAAGTCACGGTGAAGCTGTAAAGGCCCTTCCGGTCAACAGCGTTAGCTAGGTTCGAAAAAAAAAAGGACCGAGAATCAGTTTTGAACCGACCGTCGTTTCGTATGGACCCAGGATTTCCAGGTCTCTCGGGCCTGATAGTCCAGCGTGGTCATCGCGTACGGGTGTAAGATACTCCGTATGGTTTGGTATAGTGATTCCTATGACTTATATATTGATTGGTCAGTGTTTTTATTTTTCAACTAATGAAACTGACAGATTTTTTTAATATATTTACTACTAGCAGGCGCCCGCGGCTTTTATATTTATAGCTAATTTAAAAAAAAAAACAAATGAATGAATAAAAGTAAGAGTATTTTGTTTTTATTAGCGGATTCAATGTACAAAAGAGTAAATCGAAAAAAAAAATGAGAGAGGATCGGTGGAATCCAAATAATACCTGTCTACTACTAATACTGCGTTGAAAGGTGTTAGTCCTATCCCGATATGTTCAGTAGTTTTGAGGTGATGGTGCGTCAAAGGAACCCCATTTTATAAACGCCTGTCTTTTGTTTTATGGGGGCAAATAAATTAATAAACAAACAAATTGAGAAAAAATGGCAAAGGGCTCATAGAATTAGAAAAATGTATAGCCTGTAACCATCTATGATTAATTCCGCGTCAAATGGTTGCGGTTTCACGCTGATCGGTCCAGTAGTTTTCGAGTTTACCTCGGACAAAGAAACAAACTTTGCTTATATATATATAGATAGTTAGATAAATTTCACTTCGAATCTAACAATATATTACTAATTTTATTTTGCTCCTGACGTCTGCTGTTTGCACAACACTATAAACCCACGGTATGGCACATATAAATACATTCTAATTTTTTTTTTCTACATAAAGAGTGCGTGTTAAAATAGTAACCGTTGTAGCGAGGTTGGTGCGCTGTATCTCCGGCACCGGCGTCGGCAGCATCTCGTCCCGGTAGGCGCGCTCCGTGTACAGCCTGTAGCACTTGCCCGGGCCGGTCCTGCCAGCTCGACCCGCGCGCTGTTTAGCCGCTGCCTACACACATACACACACACACACACACACAATTATAGTGTTAATTAATTACCATTTATTTTAATAAAACAACAAACTATAATTAAATATAATACATATATTTGCTAAAAGAAATCTACTAGTAAAACTCTAAAAGTTTTTAGGTGATATAGAGTGAAATGGAATGGTAAGCAAGCTAGTATGATGCAAGAAAGCGTGACGTCATATTTTAGTATAGAGAGCTTTATCTCTAGTATACTAGGCAGCCGTAGGGACTGCTGACAGAACACTTGATACTTTGGAAAATCTGTGCTAATAAAATACATTAAACGCCATTTTATACCTGTTTTTTTTTTGACGAGGCGAATGCATTTACGCACTGCCCTTACCCATTGCATTAGTGAGACCGAAGTTCCTAATTCAATGGGTAAGGGGGTGCGGAGGGACGTCTCCGGAAACACCCACTAAACCCCCGGGAGCCGCCCGCCGCATTTGGGATGGGGGCGATACGGGATTGCGTCAGCATTGCTCCGCGTCGCTCCCTGCGGCAAGCCCAATGGGCCTCGTCCGTCCTTAAGCCCAATGGGGATGGGCGGGGAGAATACCCATGCCTTTTTTTTTTTTTTGACGGGGGGAAAAGCATTTACGCAATACCCTTACCTATTAGAATACCGATGCCTGACCCACAGGCTCTCTCCCCACCCACCTCTCAGAAAGAGGACTTAATCCTCCAGGGGGAAGAGGGGTGATTACTGCTCAAAGGCTGTAACCACCTCTCACCCCCCCCCCCCTAACCATTTTATACCTGACATAAGGTAGCATGTTGACGGCTGACGTCATAGCATTGGTAACACAAATGGATAAGTTTTTCCCCTCTCCAGAAGCACTCAACAAGCCTAAGGAAGTTTAAACTTTAACAAGGACTTACTTGAGAAATGGGAGTCACGACCAACGAATCCATCCCGGTCTTCGAATTATACACCTTCTGTTTCACGAAACCCGGATCCACGACGTAATAGATCCCGTCGATCGTCAATGATGTCTCAGCTATATTGGTCGCTATGACCACCTTCCTGGACCCCGGGGGAGCGGGCTCGAATATCCTCGTCTGCATTTCAGACGGCAGCGCGGAGTAAACCGGAAGGATGATCAGCTCGGGCACGTCCTGCCCCAAGGATTTCATTCTCTCGTACAGGATCTCACAGGCGGTGTCGATCTCCTCCTGGCCAGTCAGGAACAGGAGCACATCACCGGGCGGTTCCCTCAGATGTATCTGCATAACGGTGATGAGAGACGCGTCCAGGTAATCCGTCTCGGGTTCCTTAGTATAAAGCACCTCGACTGGAAACGTCCTGCCTGGTATAGTGAAGATCGGCGCTTCGAAGAAGTATTGGGAGAACTTCACAGCGTCCAGGGTCGCCGAGGTGACGATCAGCTTTAGTTCGGGACGTTTCTGTACCGCTTGCTTCAGCAGCCCGAAGAGCACGTCAGTGTGGATGGTTCGCTCGTGGGCTTCGTCCAACATTATCACAGAGTATGACTTCAAGTCGAGGTCCATCAGACATTCGCGGAGCAACATACCGTCTGTCATGTACCTGTAAACATCCGACATTACTTCCCACTGCTGGACTCAATAAACCAAGACCACGCTTCTATTTTTTCTTTCTAATCAATTCTCTCAAGGGTGACGATATAGTAAACATAACTTAAAATAAGAGAATTTCCTACTTAATATATTTCTTCTACAAAATAACTTATCAGTCCAGATTATCATTAACCTCTTGAGCACAAACCTGGCGTTTACGCCAGCTTTCCATTGTTTTTCTATTGTCTCATGTTTATGAGTAATCGACATATTAAAGGGCATTGTGTTCTTTATTGAAAAGAGTTAGAAATATTTATCAAATAGTATGCCAGAAAGAGACAACATCAACGTTAATTTATATTTCATTTAAAATATATAGGAACACTTTTTGATAAATGAAACAAATTATGCCATGCTCTGATGTGTGTGAGAAATATTGACAATGGTAATGTTGACATATGTCAAAATACTGTATCTTTCAATATTGTTTGATTTGCTTTATGGTACCATATTCCACAAGCTCCATTAGTTTTTTACACAATCACAGGAAACCGTAACTTAAACATCAATTAATATATGAACCTCCTCTAGTGCTAGACTTAAATATATTTGTTTCACTTAAAAGACCTTGAAAAATCCAAACTTCTACTCTCGCAATAAAATCCTTCACATAGGCAAGAAAAACCAACAAATTTATACTAACGGCACGCTATAGTGGTCGTTTTGACTTTTGTCCGCTCATAAATTTTCTTATATTATTGTCAATTGTGACATAAGGACAGTTTTTTTATTATTTTTTTGACCTAGATGCTGTTGACCGGAAGGGCCTTTACAGCTTCACCGTGACTTTGGGGGCGAGTGCTGAAGGCACTCAGCCGCAATAAGGTGACTAGCACAAGGGCTAGTGACTAGCAAAGTGGTACGAACCTCGGCTTGGCCGTCACCTGAGTATTCAAAACTCACTCGCGAGTTGTGTCCTAGCTGTTCCCTACATTTTTTTTTTTATTAATATATAAAAAAAAGGTTCCTTACAGGAGCTATGTACCTGCGTGTTATGTGCAGGAGTGTGTGTGCAGTGTTGTGCGTGTAATGAGGACAATAAAAATAGCAGTATGGACTAATCTGATGAAATGTGTTCTTTCAGGTCACCCTTTTTTGTGTCTCTTTCTGTATAAATTTTTTTCTTGTATGCAATTATAAGAATGTAAATTCATTTACATTCAAATATATTAACTAATAACTGCCTCGGTGGCGCAGTTGTATTACGGTGCGACTGCCGTTCTGAGGTCTCGGGTTCGATCCCCGGGTCGGGTCAAGTGGTATTGGGTCTTTCTACGCAGTAGCACCCCGGAGTTTGGAATTAGTGCCCGATATGGCGACAGACTCGCCCCCTGTCACATGTGGGACGGAACTGAGCTCAGCGGAATGCGGGTAGTGTAGTTCGCTACATCACCTGTGCCTAACCCTTCGGGGATAACAGGCGTGAACTTATGCTATGTTACTAAACTTCCAAAATTAGTAAAAAAAAAAATCGAAAAGTTTTAACTTTTTTTGACTACACATTTGCAATGTGTCAAAACGGCCATTATAGCGTGCCACTGATATCTATTTATAAATAAAATTGAAGTGTTTGTTTGTAATATCAATTTTTTTTTTTTTTACTAAATATATAGGAATGTATATACAATACCTATACCAAAAAGATAAACGGCTGGACGAATTTTGATGGTTCTTCGTTTGTTAGATAGCTGAAGTTACCCCTTGTAAATTAGAGTATTTTTAATTTTCGAAAACAATTAGGGTTCCGCGTAAAAAAAAAAACTCATAAAAATATTGAAGAAAATCTGATTCAAAGCACAGTTTTACAAAAAATTTTTTTTTAGGAAAATAATTAGAGTTCCGTATAAAAAGTTAAAACGCAATGAGGAACATGTAAAACGGGCACACACAGATAGTGAGTGAATACAGTAGAGTATGATTACGAGGAGCATACTTGATAATGGTCTCGGGGCTGGTGCAGTCCTCGAAGCGTATGGTGTAGCCGACCTCCTGGCCGAGCCGGCAGCCGAACTCCTCGGCGACGCGCTTGGCGACGGACATGGCGGCGACGCGGCGCGGCTGCGTGCACGCGATCTTGCCGCGCGCCGTCAGCCCGCACTCGGACAGGTACTGCGTTATCTGCGTCGTCTTACCGGAGCCCGTCTCGCCGATCACTATGAGGATCTGGTTGTCCGCCACCGCCTGTTCAACACGATATATAACCATTCTTTATTTTTATTTTTTTTATAATTAAAATTAAACTATCTGCGGACTCTGGGTCCACACCTTTAGCGTTGTTGGGTAATAAATAAACACTTCGATCCGAATATCGGGCTTTAATTACAATTCTTACAGCTGTCTTATTTATACTGCTAATTGTGAAATTATATTATCGTGGTATAAATATACGGACATCAAAACGGAGCGCGGTCAATCAGGTGAGTGACTGGAGGCGCTGCTAATCGCGGCGGCAAGGGCGCGGGGCGGGAGCGGGTTACTAACCGGTTTCGACGGCGCGACGCGTAGTCTATAGGCGACTAGCGATTATTAATTTCAGTAATTTTTTTTTTTTTTTAGTGTTCCCGCCAATTTCCCTCTGGCATGACCAGAGACCTTTTTATTACATTTGTTTTATTGTGATCTTTTGTTATTCTTTTATAACGTGTTTATTTGCTTTTGCCTTTTCTTTTGCAATTCTTGTTCTTTATTTATTTCATCTATATCTAATCACATGTCATGTCTATATTTAGTTACATCTAACAACAATATACATAGTCCCCCCCAATTTGTACTACACAGCAGTGTCAAAATCTTATAATATCGCTTAAATCTAACAATAGAATCAAAATTAAATCAAACAATTAAACTTAAAATTAAAGATAAAACTTTCAATAATTTAAAATAATAAATTTAGTAATTAAATGAGGTTAAGTTTAATTTAATTTCAAATATATAAATTACCATAAAATAATAAATTTAATAAAGTTAGAGCCTGGGTCTCAATTTTCGAATTGAAATTAAAAATTTTAGTCAAAATTAAAATTGAAATAAAGTGTTATAGCGAGTTTATCATACTCGACGACAAGGAAGAGAAGAGAAGAGGAACAACAACCTTCAAGCTCGACGACTTTTACAGGAGATATAGCAAGAGAGTCAAATACGATTTCTCAGCGCCGGATCGAACCAGTATATCCCAACGTGGGGTGGAAGTATACGTGTGAACGATAACGGTTTCCTAGTTCAACTACACTAAAACGTCTCAACATAGGTGAAAGCGCATAGCGTGCATTGAACTAGTCCCTAGAGGGATGTTGTTTCACACATTAACGTTATTACAATTTGGAGGTCCTTGTTTCAAGTTGATGTTCCGATAGCGGCATCTAAAATACTTGTGACGCCATCTCTTGGCGATCAAGGCACACTCTTATGAAATACTCGTGCTGAATATAAGTGGCGACATCTCTTGACGACTACTGTTATTATTTGTGGTGTTACAGTGTAAATTAAATTGTAAGTTAAAAAGTAATTGTAATTTAAATTGTAAAATTTTAGAAACCTTTAAAATCAATACAGCCCTTGTGCCTCGGTTCATTAGATCTTATTATATTATTACTCACTTTTATCCCCAATCTCCTAGGCTAATCATACATCTGTATGTTTTTTATTCTGTAATTTCAGTACTTTGTGTAGTGTAATTAATTTTGTATAAATGTCGATGAATGATGTGTTACGTGTATTATGTGTGTCTACGAATGGGAAGGATAAGGATAAGTGCCTACACACCTATTTTTTATATTGGAGATTTAATTCGACTTGCCTATAAAAAATTGCCTATAATAGCAATTCAAGCAGCTATGCAGTTAGTAATCTTCTTTCACATATATGTGAGCTTAAATCTACTTCTATTAAATTGTTTTATATCTATATGTTAAATTATTTTGTAGACACTTATTTTGTTATTATTAATTAATTACTTGATTTTTTTTTTTTTTTTAAAGGTCGTAACAAGCCAAGCAGTACTAGGTCCGTGTCCGCAACCATTCTTTATTGGGACCCACCGCACTACTTGTCTATACTTCTATGCTAATAAATTAAATTGGAGTGTTCGTTTGTAGGTATATCCATACAAAAATACAATTTTTAAAATTTGTGTCCGTGTTCCGGATAATCTCCTTGGAACGGCTGGACAGATTTTGACGGGTCTTTTTTTGGTAGATAGCTGCAGTTACTCCGAATAACTCAACGTACTTTTAATTTTAGGAAAATAATTAAGGTTCCGTATAAAAAAAATTAAACTCATTTTTATTTTCTATAAAAATCCGATTCAATGCACAGTTTTACTCGCCGTTGCCAGACAAAGTTTTCCAAAGTTATAGATATTAGATATTAGACTAGCTGGTGCCCGCGGCTCCGCCCGCGTTTCATATGTTCTGTGCATATGTCGTTTCATTTATGGCTAATTTAAAAAAACAAATGAATGAATAAAAGTAAGAGTGTTTTGTTTTTATTAGCGGAAAAAATGTATATAAACGTAAATTGAAGTGGAAAATGTAGAAAAGAGTAAATCGAAAAAAAAAAATTAGAGAGGATCGGTGGAATCCAAAAAATACCTGTCTACTACTAATACTGCATTGAAAGGTATTAGTCCTATCCCGATATGTTCAGTAGTTTTGAGGTGATGGTGCGTCAAAGGAATACTAAACAAACAAATTGAGAAAACACGGCGAAGGGCTCATAGAATTTGAAAACTATATAGCCTATAACCATCTACGATTAATTCCGCGTCGAATGGTTGCGGTTTCACGCTGATCGGTCCAGTAGTTTTCGAGTTTACCTCGGACAATAAAACAAACTTTGCTTATATATATATATATATATATATATATATATATATATATATATATATATATATATATATATATATATATATATATATATATATATATATATATATATATATATATATATATATATATATATATATATATATATATATATATATATATATATAGATTAGACTATAGTAAACTCTCTCGTTATTTTCAATCAGATTTTAGTTATTTTTGCTTTTTGCGTTTTGATAATTAAAAAAATAATCTGTCAACGTCCGTCATGCATGTGTTCCAAAATAATGGAAATAAATGTTTTTCATTCCTATAAGATACTGTTTCATTCGGGCCTTGAATCTAGATATATAACCTATTTACCTTAGTCAACTCATCTCTCAGTTTGTAAATAGGCAGCGACTGTCTCTGTTCCAGTAACGATAAGTTAGTTTTTTTTCCCGAATGAAGACTTCTTTCCTCCGATGACATGTTTCTTCCACTCGGGCAAGTCTTGGGGGGTGATCCCTGTCCCCCTCATATTCGCCGCCAGGGTTCTGCCATCGCTCTCCGGCAGCGGGTCTATCCAGTTCTTATTTAGACCTAAAAATACATAATTACACAAGATTAAATAATTATAAATGTCTTGATACGGTCCTCTGCAAAACTGAAATGTATACACACCCGTCGGTAAGCTCTCCATCTCTTGTTCTCTCTGTATCATCTTCTGCTCTCTTCTCTCCTTCGCTAGAGCGGACTGCATCATGGCAGCCTGTGCCAAGGATCCGTCAGGGTTCTTCACGATCCTCACTGGCGATAAGTCGTGTAGGGCTCGTCCGTGGCCTTGGAGGAAAGGGGGTTCGTCTTCCACCAGTTCTATCTCGATGTCCGCTTCGCCATCTTCCTCTTTCGGTAGGAGACCGGTTTCTTCGTCGAAATCTGGTAACTCACTCTTGTCTATCACTCCTGATGAAATCATCTGTAAGAGGGTTATTTCACTTTAAAATACTGAATGTACTCGGATAGATTACCTGAAGAGTTGACTGTTATGTTAAAACTGACCTGTTTGATCTCCCACCTCTCTGGACTAGATATTCTGGTGACTCTCTTCCGGCTGGAGTCTTCATCTGGGTCCAAGCCACCTTGTAACCCTGCTAAAACTGTCGCGGCTGGCGCTGGACGATCGGGATTGCGACCTTCACGTTCAGCCTAGTAACCAATACCAATATAATATAAACCAGCTGTACGCCCCCGGCTGTGCCCGCGTTTTATATTTTCTTTAATGCGTCTTAATTTTTTTTATACGGAACTCTAATACATAAAGTAATATTTCTCATAAATTCAAGCACTTGTCAATAAAACTTTGTATAGAATCAGATTTTATTCAACTTTTTATTTTTTACGCGGACCCTAATTATTTTCGATAATTAAAAGTACCCTAAGTAACCCGGAGTAACTTCAGCTATCTAACAAAAAAGTCCCGTTAAAATCCGTCGGGCCGTTCCGGAAATTTTCCGGAACAAAAGGAAGGACAGACAGACAGACAGACCAAAGTTTTAATAATTGCAGTTTTAGTATAGGTTTCGTTCATTCATATCTATTTAGTAAAGAAAAAATAATTTTAACATTACAAACAGACACTTCAATTTTATTTATTAGTATAGATATCCTTAACTTAAACAAGTTTATGAATGAGGTGAAAGGGACACACTCATAATAATTGGAGTTTACCTAATGCCGTTAATACACGTATGGACCGGATCGCGGACATAGTATGGCGGGCGATTGAGGTTATCAGTCGCCTAAGTAGAGATTAGGTATAAAATTTATCAAATAGATCGTTTTTTTTTATTCGATTCACAAAACATCAATCAGCAACAGATCAATCTTTTTTCGACTTGTTTGATTTGACGTTTTATTCGAAAATGTTATTCTTTCAATGGTCGAAATTACACTATAATCATCATTTATTTCAAAAACCGTTTCTAATTTTATTTTTTATTAACAGCACTAAAATTCTTCAGTAGGAAATAAACAAAAAAAACAGAACGCTTAACCCACTACGGAAAAAATTACACTGAACTGTTTTATTTTTATCATAATATCATAGGAAACAAAAAGGATACACTAATAATCGATACTTAGTTTGAAAGATCGATCTTTTGAACCTTGATATTTTCTGTATCTTTTTCGGAAAGGATTCCCATCCCTACTTAGGCAACTGATAACCTCGGCTGCCCGTCGCACCGTGTCCGCGGTTCAGTCCGTACGTGTGTTAACAGCATAAGATATTTTTGTTTGTAGTGCGAAAATAAACTCTATGCAGTCCATATACTACCCACATTATCACTTTGCCCAATCTAAAATGTTCTATACTTTAGCATAAAACATAAATTGAGAACTAATTGAAAAACTATCCAGGCTCTAACACATTGGTAGAAATTACACCCCTGAAGGAACCTGTCTTGATACTTGGTCACTTTACAGACTTTGATACTTGGATGGCAATTTCTCATAGCAGTGTTATTTCAAACAGGTGGCAGAATCTGATTACATTAATTTACCATGTAAATACTAAAACATATTGGCAAATCAATTTCTAAGTTTTGTCTTAAACTCGCAAACAATACCCTATACTATATACTCTAGTTTATAAAAGCTAAATAGATAGCCATCTTTACAGATTGTATATTACCTCTAAATGAGCATGAGATGTTGGATTCAGATCTTTTCCAGTCTCTTGACAGACATCCTTCATTGTAAGAGATACTTTTTGTCCAGTTATCGATATAACTTTAATCTGCAATATTAAGGAAAACTTTATGAAATATAAGTTGGCAACACAATTTAAAGAATATTGATAAATGTAAACTAGACTTTTAAAAATTCTCATGTAACATTACATAACATAAGCTCACGCCTGTTATCCCCGAAGGGTTAGGCAGAGGTAATGCAGCGAACTACACCACTCACATTTCGCCGAGCTTAGTTCCGTCCCAGATGTGACAGCGGGCGAGTCTGTTGCCATATCGGGCACAAATTCCAAACTCCGAGATAATACTGAGTAGAAAAACCCAATACCACTTGATCCGACCCGGGTATCGAACCCGAGACCTCAGAACAACAGTCGCACCGTAATACAACTGCGCCACCGAGGCAGTTGTAACATTATTGTTAACAATTAGATAAGTCGATATAAAATTACATATTTGTCCCGTTTGGGGTCGAAACTCTGGGACCGTGGGGCCCGAGTGCTCATAGCCTTTTTAAGGATCTCGCGGCTCGTCTAGTCGACACGTCTCGCGACCAGAGGGCTGGCCAATATTTGGCACAGCGAATTAGCATTGCCATCCAACGTGGCAATATGGCCAGCCTCCTGGGAACCTTCCCGTCTGGCGGCGAGCTGGACGGCATTCATTATTTATAATATTTTATTTTATTTTAATTTTTAATTTTTGTGTATAAATTTATGTACTTTACTTACTTACTGTACTTTTTGAATTAATGACTACCAGAACAAAATTAACAAATTATGAAGATAAGTCGATATAAAAAAAACAAGTTATGAAAAAAAAAAGATTAGTTATTCTTTGTGATAAACTCTTAGGGCACAGAGTTGGAAAATGATAACTAACACAAGGGCACTATGATGGTACAACTTTTCCCTTAGGGTGTTCTTGCATAGATGGGATGGGGAAGGGTGCACAACACCGAAGAGGAAGTGAGGAGTTGAGGGGGGGAGAGGTAGTTATAGCTGCTGGCGGTAATTACCTCTCTCCATCTCGGATGGTGAATGCCTCATTAAGAGGCGGGCGAAGAGGTGGGGGGGACATTATCCTCCTTCATCCCCATTGGGCCATTGCACGGACGAGGCCCGGTGGGTTCGCCGCAGGGGGCGACGCGGTGACTGCGAAAGCCACCCCGTGTCGCCCCCATCCCAAATGCGGCGGACGGCCCCGGGGGGGTTTAGTGGGTATTTCTGGGCGCTTCACGCCTGGGCGAGTCCCACACTGGTGCGGAGACATCCCTCCGCAGCCCCTTACCCATTGCATTGGGGGACTTCGGTCTCACTAATGCAATCGGTAATGGTAGTGCGTAAATGCATTTCCCCCCGTCAAAAAAAAAAAAAAAAAGGGTGTTCTTGCATACAAGATCTGCTAAACTCAGCATAGTTAACCTTTTACAGTCTGTAACAGAACCTATATTCCTTGCATGTAGTCTGTGAATACACTTACCTTTACTCTATCTCCCCTATTTACAATATCTGATACATTATTAACTCTGCCTTCTGCCCTCAGCTGTGATATATGGACAAGTCCTTCCCATTTTTTTCGTACACCTTCGATTTGCACGAAACAACCAAACGGCACTATATTTGCAACACGGCCATTATATATCTGATATAAAAACACATCATAAGATTAACAGAAAAACTCTATATCATCATTTTTTTTTTATACATGAGAAACAATTTTCTCTACTTGTACAGAACAGTAGTAATGAATTGAGTAATAATAATTATAAACATAAAGAAATGTTTGGCAATGTTAATGAAACAGATCACTGTTTGACCATTCAATAAATATTAATTGCTGTTAAACTCTATGATCAAAAATTTGATACATATAAACTAATAGAAACAAATAAAAGATGTTCACATCACACATAATTGTTAATTAATTTCACTTACTCTTCCGGGCTCTGGATCATCACTCATTTCTGCATCTGGGCTCTTTTTCCTTGCTCTCTTTCCATAATCACTGTGTCTGTCATCTCTTTCATGAGAGTTCGGCCTTTTCCCTCTAGACCTTGACCTTCTACCTCGAGATCTAGATCTTCTATTCCTAGACCTAGATCTTCTGCCTCTTGATCTTGATCTTCTACCTCTCGACCTGTCTAGGTCTCTCCTGTGCCTCTCCCGTGACCTTGATCTATTTCTCTGATGACTTCTTGATCTCCTTCGTTTCCTTTCATCAGGGCTTCTGCTTTTGTGATCTCTATTAATATTTATTTTGTCGTCACTTCTGCTACGCCTTTTTTTCTTGTATCTCTGGAGTCTTCTGTTTTTCTAACTCTCTCTCGACTGCGGCTTCTTTCTCTTTTCTTTATATTTTTTGTCTCATTCTTTGAGCTTGAATTTGATGGAGCAAGAGCTTCCAATTCTGCCATAGCTTTATCAACTGTATCATCTTTACTTATTTTAACTTTGGTTTCCTCTGTAAAAATATCTTTTGATGTTACTCTCTTTGCTTTTTGTTCATTCTCACTATCTTCATCTGATGAGAATACGTCAGGTTTTTTATTGGGTATTGCTAAACCTGGAAATTTTTGTGCTAGAGGATTTTTGTTATCTATTTCAGTTACCTTATTAGTTGTATTGTTTATGGGTTTCATGTGTTGTATGATACGAAGAAGATTTGTCACAAAAGAATCTAAAAATTCAGCTCCATTATCTATGAGAGCTTTCTTAAAATCTTCAAAATTTGGATTCTTGTCAGCAAGATCTATGATGAATTCAGCTGAGAAAATAACATTAGTTTATTTTAAAAAAATACAACAAATAATTATTAATTGCTAACTACTTTGTCTTGCTTATTCTATTTTTATTGAAACTTTCCAAGCATAAGTATCTGTAGATATAATAGAAACATTTCTGAATCCATATGTTTAACTAGCATAATAAAAAAAGGCAATGTTATTATTATTATTTGCTGTCAGTTAGTTAGCTTATAATTTGTAAACTACTGAACCGATATTCCTGATTATTTTAATAAATCAAAGTTGATTCCTTTGGTAAGGTTTAACGGTTTAAATTCATATCATGATTTTTTTTCTTTTCTATCTAACATTGTTAAGTTAAGTTAAGTGTTAACTGGAAAGGCCTTTACAGCTTCACTTTGGAGGCAAGTGCTGAACATACGAAAGTGGTACAGACCTCTGCTTGACCATTACCTGAGTGTAAAAATACCCCCGAATTTGGAACCTAGCTACTAAACTCTACATTTTTTATTTCACATTAATAAAAAAGATTCCTTACAGGACCTATGTACCTGCGTGTTATGTGCTAGTGTGTGTGGAATGTTTTGCATGTAATGCTTAATGCATGTTCAATGTCACTGTATTGCACTGGCAGTGGCATCAAGATCTTCCCCAGTTGGGAAATGAAGCACATCTTGGGCAACCAACAGAGGGAGATTCGGAGTTTTTGCGGGAGCAAAGTTATCCACACATCCCCGTTAAGATAAATATGATATATTATAGAATAATAAATATAAGGATTTGCCTAAAAACATTCTTAAAGTATTCGGAATATATAAAATAAAAGCTTGTGTGCATAACACCTTGAATATAACAACTGCTATGAAGTAAAGTAACAATAAGTTAATAATTTAAAGAAAAATATTATGTAGACATAAAGAGCTTTACACTCAAGGACTCTTTGTCTTTAAAATAATTAAAAAAACAAAACGAAAACCCTTATTTTAATTAATTCAACTAAAACGTAACATCTCACCTAAATCCTTGTCGTTTAATCCTAAATGGTTATCCAGTTCCGTACATACTTTAGAAACAAGTGATAAGTGTTCTAATTTAGCAACTTCATCCATTTTTGTATATTTCTTTACAAGAACAAATAATTACAGTAATAAACAAATTCAACCAAACCAGCGATATTTTCGTTTTATTATTTATTTGTATATTTCCCCTTTTTCTACACATTGACACTGACACAAAAGTCCAAGGAACATAATACGAGTCGTGAGGGTTTTATACGATAGCTAGTTTCTGAAACTATTTATCGCATCAGTAGCAGGTTATACGTTTCACGTGTCAAATGAAACTATTTATTTTGAGTAACTGGTTATATGCTGAATAAATATGGATGCTAGGTAATGAGAACAAATTATTACCTACTATAAGATAGCGATGTGTAGTAGCGGGTTTTTGTCATATCGAAACTAAAACAGTTATTGGTTTTTAATAGCAGCTTCTGAAATTATTTTATAATGCAATGATAAGAAGTCTTTTAGATTATGGCTCTTTCACACTTTGCCCTGTTAATAAATCTGTAATGCATAAATTCAACCTTATTCAATCTAAGAGCCTTCGTATTATCATTGGAGCTATGAAAAGTACTCCTATTAATGCACTACAAATAGAATGCGCGGATGCACCCCTTCACATTAGAAGACAGTTTTTATCAGATCGATATTTTTATAAATCTTTACAATTTCTGCACCATCCTCTTCATCAAAAGTTAAATTATCTTGACAGCCTGATTATAAAGAGTAATAATTACTGGCATCGAAGGCCTCTCCCGTATTTAATCCATAGTCTCAGAATATTAATGAGCATGATTGCGTCATTAAACATTTTCCATGTAATCCTCTTTTCTTTTTTGATTATAATGTTCTTATTTTCCAACCTGATGTACGTTTATCAATAAGTATAACAAAAGGTGTTTCAAATCCGGATTCTAAACTTTGGAATTTTATGGAAAAAAACGCTCCTAATGCGGAAGTCTTTTTTACTGATGCCTCTAAATCAGTTGAATCTATTATGGAAAGCTATTCAGATTTTTATGGTAATGTTTCTGGTTTTAAAAATAATAAGTGTCGAGGAGTGGGGGGGCAGCTTTTTATCGAATTTCTTCTGGATATTTTAAACTTTTTAAATATTTTTCTCGAATATCTAACTTTTCGGGGGAATGTTTGGCTATTTTGAAATGTATCAGCTATATTGTAGAGGAAAAAATAGCAAGAGCTGTAATATTCACGGAGTCCTTAAGTTGTCTACAATCTCTTCTGCATAATCCTTTTAAAAAATCGAATTGGTCTCCGATCTCTCTTGAAATTAAAAATAAACTATTATTTTGTTCTCAACTAGGTTTACAAGTTTCCTTGATATGGATACCTGGGCATGCAGGTATCCAGGGTAATGTAAATGCTGATGAATTGGCAAAACTGGCTGCTTTTCAAGGTGCTACTGATAATTCTATATATAGTCAGGATTTAGTTTCTTTTCTACCTCGTCAAGACTTGGTGGAAAAATGGAATTTAGACTGGAATCAGTCTAATAAAAGTCAATTTTATAAAAGACATCAACCTAAAATTTCTCTAAAACCGTGGTTCTCCAAATGGAGATTAAGCAAGAAAATTACAACTATTATTTCGAGGTTACGGCTTGGCCACTGCTCTTCGCCAGTCCACCTGAACAAATTAAGAATTAGAGATAGATCTATCTGTGAGTGTGGTCTGGAAGAGGGTAACATCATGCATATTCTTTTTAACTGTTCTCTATATAACTCTTTACCACTGTATGATATTTTATGTAATTATAAGGCTATTCTTCCTTGTGACTTGTCATCTATACTATCTCTTAATAACAAAATTTATGTTAAATTCCTTAATTATCATAAATTATCATTGTAAATTTCACATTTTATGTATATTTATATATTGCCACTTCAACATTTACCCACTTATTCCCGCCATCTGCCCAAAATTACATACACTCACTACTTGAAAATGGCAGTAATAGACTCTAAAGAGAACTGAGTTGCCAAGTTAAAAAGAAGAAGAAGAAGAAATTATTTATTATTAGTAGCAGCTTTCTGTCTCCTAAAGATAAACCAAAGTACTTAATCAGTTTTATCGTATACCTATTACAAAAAAATAAATGGTTATTTACGAAGCTATTTTAAACAATACAGTATTATTCATATACTTTTTTTTTTACACAGAATAGGCTCACTACTTGGACCACAATCTCATCTGATGTTAAGTGACGATGTGGTCCAGGATAGTAAACCTACTAATTCTAGAGCTGCTGGTTCTCAAGTGATGATGTCGGAACACACTTATTGGTAGTTGGCGACAGGATTTCCCCTTTCTCTGTCCCTTTCTTCTGGAGTTGGTAGCTCCGACTAGTCGGGCTGCATATTATCCCATTTTGTGCCTACCAAAAACTAGGGTAGACGGAAAAGTTTGGATATATTATGACAAAAGATTTATTATGAGTGATTAAAATTAGTCATTTAATTTAAGTGAATTATTTTTTTTTATGTTCAAGTACTGAAACGAAACATAAATAGCAACACTATTGACGAACATTTCACAGAGCGCTAATCTTAAGAAAGCTGTCAAGGCTTACATACGAAACAACATTAAATAAATATCTACAAATCATGCATATATTCATAAGTCAGTTTCAAGTGTGTAGCCATTACTCACTTATCTTTAATATTGAATAAATACTAAAGAGCGAACACGAACACTTTTGTTAATATTACAGAAGTCATTTGACAAAGACAAAAAAAATGTCATTCTGATTGACGAACGTTAACGGAAACGTTCGTGCTCATGCCTCTTAACATCTTTAGGATAGATTAATTATGGGGGAATAATTTACCTTGTCTATTAAATACCATAAATTTCATTTGAACCCATTCTGTGAACTGTCATAATAAAAACATAAAAAAAACATCTATTCAAAAAATGCTTTATTTTTACGATAAAAAATCTTACAATCAAGAACCATCACTGTTACTAGTCAAGTTCAAGCATGTTACCTATCATTTTTTATGTACTTGTGTCTCCTAATAGAGGCGATTTTAGCTATAGTGCAGGGTTTGCAGCGCACACAGGCGTAGGGCTTTAAGAGGCGTCGAGCGACGCTCAAGACACCTACAAAGATGCGTCGCTCGGGGAGTCAACGCTCTCAAAGGGCGCCAGAAGGAACACGAGCGCTACAAAGGGCTAAAGATGCTTCTCTCTTCAAACCACAATATCATGTCTCTACAGTAATAACTTCCATTTTGGACACATTTTTTCTATTTGAATTCGATTAATCTTTCCTGAAGTCATCCAATTTTACAATCTTTCTCTTGGAGCGTGTTTCCCAGGGTTCTAATTTTATTGGGAAATAGCTGCAGCAACGAGCGCTATCTTCATGGTTCTGATAACAATTTTATTAGATATATCTGCCACATATAAAATAAACATTAGCAGGTAACAAAAATTAATAAATACACGTTTAATTCCAGTACAGACTTCTCTGCAATATTATTACACTGTCAGTGGAATATACGAAGCTTACCAGTAGCTCGCGAGGTTTTCTTTCGAATACCCAAACATGAGTCGTCATCATCATGAAACCAACAATTGTCACCTTTTAAAAACACACTACGGAGGTTCCTCGCTACGTTAAATATAATAAAGAACTTAAAAACACATCGAATTTGATATTCAGTTTCAATATCGATACTTCTAAATTAATATCACCGTATTTATCGATTTATTTTAAAAAAATATATATCGATAGTTGTTGCCTTCCTTAATATAAAATTTTCATTTTGAACTTTCAAGCGAAATAGAGATTTTTTACTGCTCTAATTATATTTTAGGCAAGTGAATTTTTGTAATTTGTGTTTATAAATCATTCTCATGGAAAACAATACAGATCATTCCGAGCAAAACAATTTCAGCCCACTAACTGTGCAAGATGTAGATGTCGATTTTTTACCTATTGTATACGAAATAATACGAAGGTATTATGAGGAATATTTCATTTAGCAATTTTTCATATCTTATCTATCATGTATATAGTTTATCATGGTTGTTATAGTGTCGAGAGGGATTATCACGACAACGCCGCTAAAGCAAGAGAATCGCAAGAGTGCAGTCAAAGGGTGCTTGAGCTGCAGAAGAAATTTGAGGTCGCCAGAACGCAGGTTAACCCAACTTTTTTCATTTTATATTTCCGTTTTTCTAAATACAAACTATTCCGTTGTTCAATTACATTAATATCTCATAATCGTTGGTATTTTTTATTGTAATACTAGCTGTGTGCCTGCATTTCATGTGTTCCTCACTACATTTTATTTTTTTATAAGGAAACCTAATTATTTTCCTAAAAGAATGTTAGTATTAAGATAAAGAAAAAATATTTCTCATAAATTATAGCACTTGCCCATAAAACTGTGCATCAAATCAGATTTTATTCAAAGTTTAATGAGTTTTATTTTTTCTTATGCGGAGCTCTAATTATTTTCGAAAATTAAAAGTACCCTAAGTTACCCAGAGAAACTTCAGCTATCTACCAAAAAGAGTCCCGTAAAATCAGTCCCACCGTTCTGGAGAATATAAACTTTAAATATTGTATTTTTGTTATAGGTATTGTATATACATTCATATGTATGTAGTAAAAAAAACAGACACTTTTGTATGTTAACAACAACAAAAATTAATTTCTTAGAACATTCTACATCCCACTATGGTTCTTTTGTCTTCCTTTTTTATATGTTTTGAAACAGTCTATGCTTTAATATCATTTAAGTATTAGTATAAATATTTTAACTTTTATTACTTATGTAAAATGTCTATTTCCCTTCTCTTCTCTCATCTACATAGTAAGACAGTAATAAATACATATTTACAGATCAAAAGGTTACCTGGTATCGAATACAACAAGCAGGACCAATTGAAACAGTTTGAGATACTAAGAACGCAGTTGAGACTGAAACGTGAACTATTGCAAAAGTATCGGAATATGTGCTCATTTGAAACTTCATTTAAGTGAACAAAATGCCAATCCGTGCCCTACTTAAATATTTAGCTAATAATGAACGCCTCGTGCAAAGGATTGCAGAGTCCCATCCAGTCCGGCGAGCAGCCCAACTGGCTATAGCAGTATTTTATAGAGGAAAAGAGAAACTTGGTGATGTGGATCCTCAGAAGGTTAATCAGTTTATATCATTTTTGAGAAAATTCAGTGATAATCTGAAAGATGGTATTCAAGACGCCAAAAAGCAGTTAAAAAAAATAGTATAATTGTTCTGAATTTAGAAATTTTAGTTTTTACTAGGTATCACAACTAGGTATCACATTATAGCAATAATGGAAAATTGTAAGAATTAAATAAATTTATATTTTTACTGTATTCGCATTTTATCATTACTTGAAATATAAATTAACAAGTCACATTTTTGTATCATGTCTTATTTTTATAACGATAATCAATGCCACTTGCAGTGTTCTGATGCCATTTATGTAGCTATATTTTAAAGTTTCCTTCTAATAATATTGGTATGGAGTTAAACAAATGAAAAAAAACATTATATAGTTGAGCTATTTTATTTCACTCTGGACAAATAATTAAAAATATAAATCTTTACTTATTGCTAGTAGATAAAATCACAATGTTGTTATGATATATGTAAATATAGAAATACTATGGAGTACAGTGTCTAGCAATACTAATTAGCACTATGGAGCATTTTTTATAAAGTCAATCAACTACACAAGATTTATCTCCGTAAAGCGGATTACACACATACCAATAGGACTGCGAACATAGTAAGGTGGGCGGCCGAGGTTATCAGTCACCAAAATAGGGGTGGAATCCTTTCCAAAAAAGTTTGATGAATCGATTCCCAAAATATCGAGGTACAAAAGATCAATCTTTCAAACTAACAGATCGATTATTAGACTATCCTTTTTGTTTTCTATGATATGATGATTATCTGTAAATAGCCAAAAATAAAACAGTTCAGTGTCATTTTTTCTACTTTTGTTTTTGAATGATTATAGTCTAATTTCGCTTAGTATTTACGAATAAAAAACCGAAAAAAATCCTCGATGTTTTGCGAATCGGAAAAAAGACGATCTTTTCGAAAAATCATATTCGCATCCCTACTTAGGTGGCTGATGACCTCGGCCGCTCGCCATACCATCACCGTGATCCGGTCCGTACGTATATTACACCAGCTTAATCAAATTTCCAAGTAATTAAAAAAATAACAATTTAAAATACAATATTTGAAGATAGTTGATATTACTTAAATTCATAAAACTCAAATATGCATCTTGCAAAATATAATTTTGAAAACAACAATAAATTTTAAACAAACTTTGAAAAATAAAATACACAATAAACCTCTTTTTTTTTTTCAAACAATACTCTGAACACTTTTTAATCTACATATATTTTCATATATAAGTCTATTGTAAGAAATTGAAAATAAAGTGTAACAAGAAACATTAAAACTTACTTAATAGCAAAACACACACAATTAATTTCTACATCGAAAAGTGACAAATACACCTAGTGTGTAATAAGGAATCTAAGTAACGTTGTACTTTCAATTGTTCACAGTCAGTACTATACACCCTACTCAGTAATTATTAATAAGAAACCTCAAATTTGAAACTTTTGTGTATCAATGTCATACTCAGATAGCGTTAATAGCAGTTAATACAGATAGCGTAAGTAGTGGTGCCCGATTATTTAAAAATTTGAATTTAATAGTGTTATTGTCGGTTAAATTAAAATCAAAGTGATTAAAAGTGTTTTAGTGAGACAGGTATTAAAGTGAACTTGTCTGGTGTTCATAGAACTAAAGGCAATTGGCTTTAGAATACAGGGAGTGACACGCATAGTTATGCTTGTCTGTAGCTCTAATAGAATCGGCCAAACATTACCGTGTGAAGTATTTCCCAAGGCCTAAAAGTGACGTCACTACAAAAAAAATAACGTCACTCGATATTAGTGAATGTCAAGCTATTAAAAAGGAACATTTATAGGTGACGTTAATTTAATTCAATAATAAATTTTTATTTCGAAACAAAAAAAATATAAGTAAAATGTATTTACTGTATTTAAAAAAAAAACATTTAGTTACTACTAAAACCACCTTATACCGTTTTATCTTTTACATGCTTTGTTTTATATGAGCCAGTATTCAGTATCTGTGTCCCGTGTTTCCATTTTGATAGTTGGCAATCCTAATTTTAACTTGTAACCCCGAACATAACTAGAAAAATAGGTAGTGTGTTTGTTCTCATTTAAATATAGATATAGTGCAGGCAGCTTTACATTTGCATCAATATTTTGATGTAATAAGGAGTTAAATCCAGAATTATAATTATGTATTATTGTTCAAAAAAATATTGTCTGCATGTTATTTAGAAAAAAAAATGTACTCAATCTAATGATTTTTAAATCCTTTAAATAGAATCTAGCAATTTCTCAGAAAGTCAGCAACAAGAAAAATAATGATTTTTTTCATAATCACCCCGCGATAACCTCAAAACTTACACATTTCAAATTGCAACATATTAAAAATAAAAATACACTCTTTAAAAGTAATTATTGTAACATGTCTATTGAAGATGATTAATCTTAGAAAAAAATTTTTTTTTTTTTATTTGTTCTGCATTCTGCATTAATCACAAACAAAAGAAGATAAATCACGGGATGAGAATCTACGTATTTTATTGTGCTTTGAGAGAAGTTGTACTTCAACCGATAGGATAGAGAGTTGATAATAAGTGAAGTTAGTTGGCGCCGACTGTTGCCTGTTCTGGTGGTGGCGGCTTGTCGTGTCGCTTGCGGGTCCTCCGCCCCCCGCCCCTACTCCCACTGCCGCCGCCGCCCCCGCCCCCAGCACCGCCACCGCCCGCGCCCCCGGCAGCGGCACTGCGCTTGTCGGGCTGCACTTCGAACGGCGAGTCGACGGCCGTCACGTCCGTCTCTTGCTGAATCGAGAACACACCAAGAGAAGTTGAGCACTTGAGACATTTTCTCAACATTTTTTTTTCTTTTTTTTTTTTGCGTTTTTAAACTATATTTTTAATCCGGCCACGCCCTTTCTGCGCTATCTCCTTGCCCCCTAATTTTCTCTGTGCTTTCTACTTCCCTTCCCGAAAATCTCAAACACCCGCAAGAGGCCGGTAACATGTTAAGCTTAGAGGTGACACAAGTGATACCTATTAAAGGTAGTTGATGAAAGATTTTCAACTTAGTACGCTGAAGCTGTCATGGCTCTTCCGGTCAACAGCATTAGCTAAGTTACAAAAAAAAAGTGTGCGTCCCGGGACGCCTGACAGGAGTGATAGCTAATCTAAGTTGATGATTATTTAGTCAATAGTATATGTCTATCGCACACTAAATACTGAGTAGAGAGAGAGAGGGAAGCGTCTATCCGAAATACGGCTAGCGCTGTGGGTTAGAGTGAGAGAGGAGGAGCCTGCCTACCGTATGCGTGAGAGAGAGGGAAGCCAGATAGACTGGCGCCGTAACGAAAGCGGTTCACCCTCCCATAAGAAATTATCACTTCAAAGGGAATATTCTCAACTTGAGGAGTGATAGTTGTTAGACATATATCTCACCAAGTGCGTATCGTGCGCGTGCGTGGTATTGTTGTGCGTGACGCGACGCTCGTGCCGCTCGTGCTTGTCATGTCGCGTCACGTTCGGGTGGGGCTTCAGCGGCAGCGGGTCCGGCCGCAGCACGTTACCGACTGCCTTCGTACGGCCCTCACGGAACACCTGCACCGACACCAACCATCTCACTAAACACGCCCGCCGCCCCCCTCTTAGCCTAGAACTTCTTACTCAAAATAAACAAATTCTATTCAGCCACGTTATCACCCACAGTAACTAGATGGCGCTGATTTTTAATTGTGTAATTTTAAATTGCGGTGTCAAGATTATCGCCATATTAATGACACCCCAGCGTTGTCAATATTTATACATACTCAGCTACAACATCCAATAGTGGTTTGATTTATAATTAGTCCAAAATAGTGCAACAGTTCTAAAGTGCAAGTTCTAGTTATAATAGTGAAAGTGTTTCAACAGTCCTTAAACCCGGTTGGGGTGTATTTATCGGTTCCGATACTGCAAATATCTATTTGCGCATCTGTCCCATCCCTAAATCTACCCTCCCCCTCCAACTTCTTTCCTGCGATATATGCGTCATCATTCGTGTGTGTGTGTACAGTAATACCCCGCTTTACGCGAGGGATACGTTCCGAAGAAAATCGCGTTAACTGAAATTCGCGTATATCGAGGTTTATGATTAAACATAGTCAAAATTTAATACAAATAATTTTAATCAATCACTTTAATTCTAAGAACACTTTATGCAATACATACTCTTATTTTTTACGGAAAATACATCTATTGTCTTTACATTATGTTTATACGCACTCTTTCGCGTAATGCGAGGCATTTGAGCGCGAAATTTGAAATTCGCGTTATAGTGAAACCGCGCGTAACGGGGTCGCGCTAAGCGGGGTATTACTGTACTTAGTTAACGTAAACGCAATCATTTTGAATAATTGGAAGAACCACCAACTACATCAGCATCATCACAGGTCCTCATCATCCGCTTATTATCTTTTTCCTTTTTGTTTGTAACTTGAATACAGTACGCTTTTTCCCCAACACTATTTACTACCGGATCGCTCCCGGCTGAGTATATTAAGTTATCGATGAAGCTGCAAAAGCTTCCCTTCAACAAGAAGAAGCAAAATTAATCTCACCCGATGTTAAGTGATGATGCAGCCTAAGCAAAAAAAAACGACAATTTTACTTAATTCAAACAGAAATAATATAATAGCCAATAAAACGTTACACAACTGACTGAACTGAACACATTTTAGTTTAGCTCGTCGTTTCGATGTCGTTCAGGTATATTCATTAGTTTCCCATCAAAAGCTAAAACCTCGCCATTATAATACTATAGCAACTCCACCGCATGCCTAGATTTTTGACTTACGCTCATAAGACGGTAAGTAAATGTTAAATGATTTTTTTTTTTAGTTATTTCACACATAAACAGCACTGTATCAATGGTTATAATTAAATTGAATTAAATTAAGTTCACGTTCTTGAAGTTATCGATAAATGTGAGTTTAAAGAAAGGGACAGGGAGATGGGGGGGGGGGGGGGGGGGGGGGGTAAGACTGACCATTCTCTGCCCGCGCCTGAGGTACTCCGGGTGCTTGATGAAGCGGAACTTGACGAGAGCCTTGTCGCCGGTGCGGAGGCAGTCGCGCGACATCGTTAGTATCGACGCCGTCTGTCTGATACTACCGCAATGCACTAACATCACATGACATATAATTAATATCAGTTACGTCACATGTTGCATGCTAAATCCAAAAAAGGCATATACTTTTGAAGTAAAAACTCTTTAGACGGGTTGAGCGATTCTTAAAATTCGCATTCATAAGTCTATGACGTCAACCGTCAACATGCCACAGTATATCAAGTATAAGATGGCGCTTATATAATTTTAAAAAAACTAGACAAATATCAAATGTTAGGTTAGTTTCGAGTTTTCATTTCTGTCGGCAGTCCGCATGGCCGCCTACGTTTTTTTTTATCGTCAATCGCCATATATATGTATTTTCATAGTTAAGGAATAAAAATAAATATAACGAATAACAATAAAAAAACGTACGTGCCCTATTAACATGAAACCCTACCCAACTGCTGTGATACGCCCTATTTGCATTGGGCACGCGATATATTTAGAACTTATATTTAGATCGGGTTCGATCCCCGGGTCGGGTCAAGTGGTATTAGGTTTTTTTACTCAGTATCATCCCGGAGTTTGAAATTTGTGCCCGATATGGCGACAGGCTTGCCCCCTGTCACAGCTGGGACTGAACTGAACTCGGCGGAATGCGAGTAGTGTAGTTCGCTACACCACCTCTGCCTAACCCTTCGGGGATAACAGGCGTGAGTGTATGTTATGTTATATTTAGAACTTAGAACTACACAATTATTCCACTAAAAGAAGAAAAAAAACATCTATTTTTATAAATAAAAAAATAACGATATAAATATTTATTATTTTAACCAAATGTTACATTATGAGATCGTTAACAAAAATGTAAACAGAATTAATAGATATTGGTTAAATAACTAATCTGGACTCTGTTACAAAAATTTTTTTAATTGAAATTATTCAAGTTAATCGAAATCCCACTTCTGAAATATATTCCAATAGAATGTTTAAATGAAGATATATATACAGACCCATAGCTTGATATCGAGAGGAGATGGTGGTTGGGTGGTGAAGGACCAGGATCTCGCCCTCGAACTGCCAGCAGGCCTGCGGGTTCAGTGCCGGTGATACCATAACCATGCCCTTTCTGATCTGTGACCTCTTAATCTGTACCCGTCAAGTATAACATAAAGTTATTTATTTCTTTTATTAAGCAATTATATTATATACCATGAACAATCGCTTTTTTAAATATACGCTGAATGTGAAGGAAAATAACTTTTAAGTGGTTTGTTCATAATTTATTGCGGCTGACTGAATACAAGTACTTTAGGCCCGAATTTATTTTTGTTACTTTTTTGTAAAATAGATCGCCTTTTGGTATAAAATATACAAAATGAGATTGCGCCGAAAGCTCCATTAAGAAATATTGAGAACAAAGTGAGGGAAATATAGAACACTATAAATTTTTTGGATATTTCAAATAATCAAGGCACCGTGGTCTACTGATTAGACCTTCGTCCAGGAAATTATTTTTGGGCAGTGTTGGGAGTTTCGCCCACCTTCTTGAGAGCGAAGCTTGCCGTCTGCCCGCCTCGGACCTCGGGCACCGGCATTCGCTTGCGGTGTATCCCGCGCACCGCCACCGGCTGGAACCTGCCGAGGGGATCGGGCCCCAGGAGCAGCGTGTCGTTCACGTGCACCACGCCGGCCAGCGTAGTTCCCGACACCACCGTGCCCACGCCCTAAACATATCCCTCCATTACCATTTACTTGGCTAACCTTCATCTTGAAAGTGGCATAACGAAAAATAAACAATAGAGACCGGATAATATCGCACCTTTAAATATAAACCGACTTAGAGCCAATTTGTTGATCCGTAGTTAAAGTTACTATATCCATTTGTCAATTTTACTATTACTATTACACAAACCAATGGTTATAATCACAATGCGTTTTTTGATGACAAAATCTGCTATGGTTAAATTTAGCAATAGTTATTTATGTTGCCAGTAAAATGAACTGTATAATAGAATACTTTTGATTTCGGTAACTTTTTTTTGTATGATCATTCCGAGTAAAATGTGTCAGGGTCCATAATTCGAGTTGTCGAACAAATATTACAAAAAACATAGGGTCGAGCTACTCTCGAACATCTGTGTCCATTATTATTTCTTGTGATAGTTTTGTAATGATATTAGCTTTTTTTTTATTTCGTCTTGTCTAAAATATTCTTTGATTTTATAATTTAATTCTTGAATTTAATATATTTTACAAGCCAAATAAATATTTGTACGAACTTGATATACTATACATAATGGAATACTGAATTCTTATGAAAAACAAAATACATAAACAACATTATTACGAAAAAGATAATAAATAGCAATACGTTGTAATTATTTAACAAATTATTTTATATTAATTAATGTTATATAATGAAACATCAAATGTCACACAAAAGCAATGAAACAGCTGTTTGCACTAGAGTTAACCATCCGCCATCTTGCTAACCCGACTGAGCTGAATGGTTAATTTTTTTAAACATATAGTCACATTTTTGACAAATGGTTAGCTTAACAATGTTTCAAAAAACGCATCAGGGCATTATTTTAACCATTTGTTACAAATCTGACCATTTCTCGAGTTGACTATGGATCAAAAAATTGGTTCTTAAGTGAATAATCGAAACCAATATCTCGTCAATATGAATAATTTGAATCGTAAACAATTTAAATAAAACATTTAAACAATGTTATATTCATTCAATTATTAAAAATAAAAAAAGAAATTTATGTAATTTTTTAACGAAATTATGAGTGAAAGATAGTGCTTACCGGAACAGAGTAAGTGTCGTCGATCTGAAACTCGGCCGGCTTGTCCTCTTGTGAGGGCATCCGGGTCTTCAGTAAATTCAGGAACATTTTCAGCAGTTCAAGGTTCTCACCGGACACGTTTGACACTTGAAATATTGGACATAGCCTGTGGGAAACAAAACTTACAAGTTATTTATAATATTAAAACGTATTTAGACATTTATCCTTTCAATCACACCGGCAAACTATTCTCTTAAATACATTGGGAAAGGAACGGAAGAAAAAAAAAATTATCACCTCTGTGAGACAAAGTTGGTGGCGCTAACGATGACGTCATCCTTCGTTTTCACCATAACAGGCACTTTCCGGCATCCGGAAGACTTGAGGATCCTGACGAGGAGCTTGAGATTGTCTTGCAGTATGTTCGGTGGGCACATGTCTATTTTGGTGACGACCACAAACACAGGCACCGAGAGGGCCAGCGCTAGCCCTAGATGCTCCTTAGTCATGCCCACTATACCGGCGTTAGCACCCACCTTGAAAATTAAAAGCATTTATTAAATTGTACTCCACAATCAATATAAAATGTAAAAAATAATCTCACTCAAAACAATAACTGTTTTCACTGTAAAGTGTGATACTTTTCACTGTAAAGTGTGATGATATTAATTAATGTAACGTGTGATGGTTTTCACATTAAAGTGTGATAGTTATCTTTATAAAATGTGATAATTTGGACATATTTCAATTTGAATTTACTACATTTTAAGGTTTTCAGTATTTATTCTTTAATATCTCTTCACCGTGTATAGTTTTGAATAGTTTAATTTTATATCAATTATTCAATACCCACCATAAGCATACCAAAGTCAGGTGCGTGTCCAGTCATGCCAAAAACCGTGGTTTTAAGGTATCGCTCGTGTCCCGCGAGGTCGATAAACGTGATCACCTTAGATGACTTCTCACAGATCTTCACCCAGTCAAGAGTACCGTGATCTGGCTTATTCACTACATTTCCTATAAAACAAACATAATAACATTATTTTAAATTATTGATAATCTGCACTGTTCCGAGTGTAAATATAATCATATATAGATTTTATAACAGCAGCATACGCCCTTTTTTTTGACGGGGGGAATGCATTTACGCAATACCCTTACCTATTGCATTAGTGAAACCGAAGTCCCCCAATGCAATAGGTAAGGGGGCACGGAGGGACATCTCCGTGCCAGTGTGGGACTCACCCGGGCAGGGAGTTATGCCCTGCCCCCCGGACTGTTGACCTATGGTCATACCTCTCTTCGAGAGGTGGGCGAAGAGGTGGGTGGGCCCCCCCCCCCACTGGGCCATTGCACGGACGAGGCCTGGTGGGTCTGCCGCAGGGGGCGACGCGGTGCTTGCGAGAGCCATCCCATATCGCCCCCATCCCAAATGCGGCGGACGGCCCCGGGGGTTTAGTGGGTATTTCCCATATAATGATTACGCATTTTCCTAAGAAATTTTTTTGTACTAAGATAAACTAAAAATATTTCTTATCAATTATAGCACTTGCTCGTAAAACTGGGCATTGAATCGGATTTTATTCAATTTTTTATGTTTTAACGAAAATAGTCCCGTTAAAATCGGTCCAGCCGTTCCGGAGTTTACCTAATACAAATAGACATAAAAATTTTAAAAATTGTATTTTTGGTATAGATGTCGTATTTAGTACATATTTAGTCAAAAAAAATGACATTACAAAAACGGACACTTGATTTTTTTAGTATAGTATAGTATACACGTTCCTATTCAAAATTGTTTAAACACATTGTTTTGTTTGTTATTTATAATTAAGTTTAAAGCAACAACATGACGAAAATAAAAGGGAGAGAAAATATGTTTTAAATGTTCTTTTTGAAATTTCATGTGGATAAAAATTTTCAGTGTGTTATAATGAAAATGATTTGTAATCGTTACCCATATTATCGAATCCGAGTATGTCGTTCCCAACGGAACTAGTCCTCCCGCTCTCCATCTCGTGCTTGTGCCTGAAGAGCCGCTGCCTCGCGTACCCGCGACCGTTGTCCAGTTCGCCGTGCGTCAGCACTCCCAGTAACGTGGACTTACCAGCGTCCACATTACCAACTACTGCCACCCTGAAATATGTTTATTATAACTAGTCTTGTTAAGAGGCGGTCGTTTGTCCTGGTATGGACATGTGATGGGCAGGGAGAAGATGTTGTAAGAAAGGTATTGGATATGAAAATGTGGACGGTTACATGGGAAGGGGAAGACCAAAGAAAAGATGGATGGACTGTGTGAAAGATGATATGTTTAGAAAAGGAGTGAATGCGGAGATGACAACAAATAGAGAGGAATGGAAGAGGAAGACATGTTGCGCCGATCCCAAATAAAACTGGGAAAAGGGTAGGAAGATGATGATGATGATGATGAACTAGTCTTGTTATCTACATTAAGTACGTATTTGTAAATAACAAGTTATAATTAAGGAGTCAACATAATTTTCTTAGATTTAAATATAAATAAATCAATCAATGTGCGTTCAGTTGCCCCCTGTGCAAGAAAGAACATTTAGATCAAAAATACGATACGATTTTTTTTTGTAATATGATTATTGCTCATGAATTTCTTTTTAACCAATTTTTTTTTTGTTTTCCGCATTATCAAGTGTCAAGAATGTTTATCGAAGCATATGCCTTCACTTTAGGTGAAAGTTTTAATGACAAAAATATTCTAAGAGTAAAATGTCCGAGGTTAATAATTAACCTGATCTCCATAAAGTCATTATGGTCCAGCTCAGTGCGGAGTAAATATTGTCCAGTGAGGCCAGTGCCGCAGTCCCAGCGTCGAAGTTCGACACAGGAAACCCTCTCGCTCGAGACTAGTGATTGTAACGTCGCCACTGACGCATTATATTCATCCTCTGTCAATCCTCGGCCATCTGTATGAACATTACCAATACGAATGACTAATTTCATGTGATTACTGCAACACTTGCTTATCTACATCTATCTCCAAATGTATGGTAATAGTGGGGAAACTACATTGAAAACATAATAATTATTCATGTACCTATAATTATGAATGATGTAAATTTACTATTGTAAATGTAATCTATTTATGTAAAATGCAACTGACAAATCAATTTCCAGCAACCCCTACAAAGTATTAACATAAGAGTATTTCTTTTTATATATGATACTTTATAATGTTGGTTATCACTTGTCAAAATTGGTTCAGTACTATGAGAGTGATACACGTACACAGGGAAAGACAGACAGACAAAAAAAATCTAAACAAAATATGTTTGGCTTCTATCTCGATAACAAAATCCACACCCATTATAATTTTCAAAAAATATTTGCTGTACAGATTAGGCCTAGTTACAGTTTTATTATATGTATAGATATTTGAGTAGGTGGATCAGTGTTACCAATAATTTGTTAGTAGAAATCATTCATATGGTTTAATTTTGAATCATCTTAGTAGAAAATATCTATTATAAACTCATAAAAACTTCCAAAATAGTATTTCATGCTTAAATTATTTTTCATGAGCAATTATTATTCCTGGATAAATGCACTATCTATCATAATAAAATAAAATTACTTGATAGAAAGAAATGCAAGATAACAGAATTGCACCTTTCTTTATCACTAAAAATAATATTATCTGTTAATAATTGATGTAATTACTGCCTTCTTATCTATATTTCAAATAAGTATGAATTTCATGACAAACAATCAAGTCAATATGGATATTAACATTGTGTTAAGTTATTAGATTCACCTCATCCACTGTGGTCACACGGTAGTTTCTTTATACATGTTAGGTGTGCAAATGGAAAATAAAATGTTTATGCTTAGAGCAAAAGAAATAGAAAGTAATTTAAGATGAGATTGGAAAGAAGTTATAAAAAACTTTTACTTGATAATGGAGATTTTGTTACTTGATTTAAATCTATTTAATAATACATATCAACAGTATATATCCACAGTCAATAACTCAACTATGCCACACTATCAACAAGCTTATAGAATTGATAGTTTACAATTTACAATTTTATTTAATTTACGATTTTTTATACATCTATATGAGTATACATATAGATCAGTTCAGTACCCTATCCTTTTTTTTATGTAGCTATTGAAGAGTTTTCATGTTATCAACAAAAACAATTCATTTATTTCCCCCAAAAATTCAATAATAAAAATGTCCATTTTTCAGTCACTAGTTTAAAAAAAATTACAAAACCTGTATGTGAAGGAGATCATAAATAGGAAAATGTCTTGATAGACTTTCTTGTTAGGTAAAACACACACCTTTTAAACATTATTAGTTCTAAAATACGTTATCACTAAGCTTTCATTGATTAATAGTTCCTAAAGATAAAATTGATAATGTAATAAAGAGTAAACTTACCTTCACCTTGTCCAATGTCATAAATTATTTCACCATTACCAGCTTCCAGTCTCTCCAACATTTGCTTCCGTAGGAGGTCATATTCATCAGCCGTTGGACTTACTAGCACCATCTAAAATTAAATTTAATGATCATACAATAAAATCTGGGCAAGTATCTAAGATTCTGATTCTACAGTATATCCAGGTTAAAGGTCTAGGGAGTGAGTTTTAGCAATAAAGGGGCAATCATAATAGATCTAACTAGTTTCCAGTTATACAGAGCTATGCTATCATGCATAGCCATTTTTAAAAAAATAAATAATTATGATAATTGATAACATAAGATTCTAGTAGGCAAAAATATTTCAACCTGAACAAATATATACTTAAGACAGGAAAAGTAGTTGTAACAGATAAGCATATATACAAAAGCTCAATGAAGTAGAAAGAATAAAAGACATATGCCAAGATTGTAACTAATATAAGGATATAATCTCTACCTAGCCTCCTAAGCGAGAAATGTGACTGTATGTATGTATGCATCATATAATACCTTAATTCAGCTTTAATTTGTCAGTCTACAGGTATATAATTTATTTTAATTTTAGGTATATTATTAATTAATTCCAAATCAGTAATTTGCATAGAGATATCACATTTTTTTTAAGGCAAAGCTTTCAAAATTCATACAATTTAAATAGTTTAAATAATTATAGTGAATTTCATTTATTATGACCTTGGTTGTAGCAACCATTTGGCTATAGTGACTTTGGGTGTATTGACTGTTTTCAGTGAACCAATTGTAGCAAATTCCAGATATTACCACCAAAAGACGAAGATCTTTTCTTATCTTTTATTTACATCCAGAAATAGTCAGCAACTACAGTGAACTTTTATTTATGAATATTAAAACCATAAGATATTAAGGGTTAGGGATACAGCTGTAGGTGTATGTTTTGGAGTTAAATTTATGGTTAAATAGCAATATTTTTAAACTGGCAGTGGATGAACTGTGTAAATAATTTTCATAATAGATGAATATAAACTATACATACTGTATTTCTTTACCTTCGCCTGTAATGTATTTCAGATATAACAAATAAATTACACCGGTCCCCTCAATGTTGTTAAATCCGAAATCCACCACAATTATTTTTGAGTTTAAATTAAACAATGTAGACAAACATTAATTCTTAATGTCAAAATTTAATTCAAAATTTTTAAATATAAAAAACGATTTTGGAACTATTACAAATAGTTTCACCATTATGAGCATATCATTATTATGATTGCAACATATCATGATCATGATTCTCCCTTAACTTGTTATGATGCAATAGTGTATAACGTTTTCATAAAATGTCTATGATTCATACATAAAAGGGTAACAAAAAAAAAACTAGAAATTTCAAACAAACATTACAACATACAAATTTAAGTTTATTTCTTAAAATATAAATTGTTATTATATATTAAGAATGCTTTTCTCATATATTAATGTTATAACTAATAATGATATACCACTTCAAAACAATTTTGCCCATTTAAAAAAAATGTTAGTAATAGCAAATGTCTATCAAAACATGAAAGTGTAATAATATACATATAAAATTAATATTAAAATTACATTGTTGTTATTTTGAAATTAATCCATTATTTATTGTTATCAAATCTCTTACTCCAATAGATTATAGCATTTTATCAAAAATTATTTCAAAATACAATCTTTAGAACTCATACAATAACAAGTCAAATGATGCAACAGTTGTAACTCAAAATAATATTTACATATGTTATAGTTATGTAGGATGATAATTCGTAGCAATGTTATTTAGTTGAATGAAAGATGATTTAGTTTCTCTTTATTTTAAACTTATGTTTGTTGAAAATAAATTTTGTATGAAACACATTAATTTTAATTTAACTCTAATCAAAATAATTGTAAAAAGCAAGTGCAATTTTAAGTAAACCAGAACAGAACGGTTTAATTTACGCGGGAATTATTTGTTAGTAAACAAAGGGTTTTGAACTCACTTTCCCTCTGATGGCAGAATAGTCTGTATCACTACCCACGATCTCCTCGCCCTCATCTTGCGGGCTCATCTTCAGCGGAGAGTCAGTTACACAGTCCATTTTTAGTCAGATTCACCAGAAGCACAACCAATGAAGAAAGTTGTTACACCATTATTGTATCTAATTGCTTCTTTCAAACAATATACCGCATCACTAAACAGTAAAATGTAACAACACACGGCTAATTTTAAAATTGCAAGAGAAAAGCACTGAAGAGAAGTTAAAAAAAGGAAACCTCGAAAAATAAACCTATATTGTGAAGGGTGGAGATTTATTAGATTCGAAGATAATATTATATTGGCAAGAGATAAACGCAGTCAGAAATATTTAATAAATAATGAAAAATTATAACGGTATAGATACCTACTCGTTATATATATTCTAGTCTTCGTAACAGATTTAGTTATTGTAGATGCCTAGGTACTATAAACAGATGGAACCTTAGCCAACTTTTTGACAACTGTTGACAACTCACTGCATTAGAGTTGCAAAAAAAATAAAATATTTTATGCAACTTGACTTGAAGAAAAAGTTTGTAACCTCGTGTATTTATATTATACAAGGAAATTATTATTAAAACAAACAGGACTTCAGTAATAGATTATAATAGTATCGTTTGATTATGATATCAATATTTTATACATATTTTGTAATGTGCTTAAATTTTGTGGTAATTTTAAGATAAAGATCTTATGGTAACACAGTTATTGCATGTACCTTTTTTTAAATTTCTTACGGATGCTGGCCAAACGTCCTTAAAGCCTACATTTTACTGAAGTTTCTTAATTTACAATGTCTACCATATTACATTAAATGTATAAGTTTTCTTAAAATTTATAATATTCATTATACAGTATTTATTATAAATTTATAAATAGATCTAAAAAACCATGGATTTGCTAAACGTAATTGTAGTTATTTGAGACTACATTATCTTCAGAAATGGTTTCTAGTTCTGTCACGAGAATAAGACGTTCCAAGTTCTATTTTTGACAAAAGATAACAATAGGTTACAATTTATTTTGTTTCTATTAAAAGTTGCTTAATTTTAGACGAATATATATAGGTATCCACTATGAAGGGATAGTTTACAATGTATAAATTTGTAAAAATACACCATGTCCAAGTGATTCATCGAATTTAAATAGAAAAAATGTGGTTCTAACTGGAAGTTATTCATGTAAAGACATGATATTGTACTTTGGAGACACAAATACCTAAAAAATGAAGGTAATATGCTTGAACTTGACTAGTGACAGTGGCGGTCCTTTAGATCATTCTGATTGTATGACTTTTATTATCGTAATAATAAAATGTATTTTGAATAGATTTTATTTATGCGTTGCATTACTTTATTATTTATTTATGTATAAGAACTTCACAGCACGTTCACAATAGTTATAAAAACGTAAAAAAATAATTTTAAAGTGCCAATTAAGAATTAATACAAATTACATTCTAAAAACAATATACATTACGCGTGTATGTGAGTGTATATGTTTGTGTGTACATGAAATGATGAGTGTGTGTGTCAATTATTAGATTTAAATCTACATGACGTCTGCAACTAATTTTAACCGGACCGACTTTAGAAACTTATTACGAACGACTAAGGTGGAATATGATCAATGTCATTGAAGAGATTGGTATATTGTTTAGTAGATCTTTAAATAATAGAATTCTGAGCATAAATATGCGTAACTGCTGCTAATGGTAGTTCACATAATGTGTTCGAATGAAATTTACTCTATTTAATTGTCCAAATTATTTTTTTTTTTCGCATAATTCATACAAAATGACATTTTCTTTGACGAACACTAACGTAATATTAACGAGAATGTTCATGTTTGCTCTTCAGTAGTTATGATGATTTGCAGATATTTATTTAATGTTGTTTCATTGTAAAATTCAGTTCTTCATATATAAAATGGATCCTTCAGATAATATGGCAACGCATATATCGAAAATAAAAAATATGTGGTATCGACTAAGACAGGAGTTGATAAAAGAGGAAAACTGTAAAGAGTTACCTGAAATTTTATTACTCTGTAAAATTTTAGATACATTGCCTAAAGTATATTTTTCGTTTAAATCCAGTTGGTTGCTAAAAAACAAAACTGTAGAGAATATAACTAGTCAATTGTGTGCTCACGAAAAAGCACTTGAAAGTTGTATACAGGAGTACTGAAGCTCTTATTGTTGAATTTTGGAAGAAATACATTAAGAAAGGTCAAGACTGATCAGTCACAAATAAAAGGTGCTTCAAATGTAAAGCTGGTTCTCGTCAAGTTGTAGAAGGCAATAAAGCGGTTAACATATTATTATCGGTTAATTCGGTTAAGTCGGAACCAATGTAGATCGTGATAATCGGTACGCAGATAATCATGTTATGATGAGAGGAGATCTTTTTCAAGATTTTGATTATTTTGGAGAAACTCGCGCAGTAACTACTGCTGACGGTAATATCATAAAGGCTCTTGGGAAAGGGTCTATTCAAATTAGAGCTAAGGTTAACAAGAATATTTTGCTTTGTACACTGAGAGATGTTTAGTATTGTTGACTTCACAGTTGAAAGAGAAGTTTCAAGTTACCACAAAACCAGCGTCTTATTTTCTTGGAATAGAAATTCAAAGCAGAGATGATGGAATAAAAATCTCTCAAGCTTCATACGCTAAGAAAGTAATAAAAATATTTGGTATATAAAGCTGTAGACTGGTAATGACGCCGATTATTTTAAATATGAGAAAAAAGCCGTTCTTGTGATCTGTCCAGTTTTTTGAAAAACTATAGACAAATCGTTGGATCCTTGGCATTTCTTATGGTTGGAACAAGGCCAGATATTGCTCATGCAGTAGGCGTTGATTCTAGAAATTTAAAAAATTAACAGATGTTGACTGCATAAAGTTAAAACGGATACTGCGTTATTTGCAATATGCTCCAGATTTAGGAATCTTATACAAAAGGGTATTATAGAAAGCTATAGCGATGCAGATCATGGAGGAGATTTTTATACAAGAAGATCAACTTCTGGAGTATTATGCATGTATGCTGGAGAAGCTATATCATAGTCAAGCCAAAGGCAACAAAGTGTGGCGATATCAACCATTGAAGCTGAAGTTGTTGCAGCAAGTGAGGCTGCTAGAGAAGCGATTTGACTTAGCAGTTTGATGGGTAGCTTAGTTAAGCTAAAAGGCCTGGCAGGCTGGCACAGTTGCAACTAGATAATGAAGCAGCCATAAAATTAGCTGAAAACCCGGTGTTTCATAAGAGAACGACACACATCCGAATTCGTCACTTCTTCGTCAGAGAGTTAGTGACTAATGGAGAACTAAAGGTGAAGAATGTTACCAGCGGACTCCAACTGGCGGACATTTTTGCTAAGACTTTACCAAGACCTAGGTTACTTAAGCTGAAGTTATCAATAGGTTTATAACATTGAGAGAAGATATTAAAGAAGGTTTCATTAGCAATGTAAAAACCTATTTGATATGTCATTCTTATAGTAAAGATTATTTATGAAAATGTTTTGTTGTTTAGTGTCATTCTGGTTATATTAAATTGTTTTATCGAAAGCTGATTTTGTCTTATAAATTTATCTTCCTTGTGTTTTTCCCTTAATTAATTTTAGTCACTCATAATTAATCTTTTGTCACAACTTATCCAACCTTCTCCATCTTTCCTAATTTTTGGGAGGTACAAAATGAGAAAATATGCAACCTGACTAGTTAGAGCTACCAACTCCTGAGCGGGGGGACTTAATAGGGAGCGGACTGTATTATAGTATTGTCATTTTGTACAAGTGAAGTATATTAAAAATAAATACACAAAGCGTTAATTCTGATATCTCCCAACTTCTTTTATTATTAATCGATGCCACCCACTTCTTCTTCTGATTGCCATAATCGCCACGCTTCGCAGGCGAGTTGGCGATCGCAGTCAGGTGTTTGTAGTATTCAGAGGATGCTGTTGCCCATTCCCTGGTGTATCCCTTAGTCGCCTTTTACGACACCCACGGGAAAATGTGGGTGGTTCTATTATTGGCCGGAACAACACGGCTTGATCGAATAAAGCTCGAAGTTGCTCAAAGGGCAATGAACAGGGCTATGCTAGGAGTTTCACTACGTGATCAAATCAGGAATGAGGAGATCCGCAGAAGAACCAAAGTAACCGACATTGAGCGAAGAATTGTTAAACATAAGTGGCAGTGGGCTAGGCACATTGGGCTCGAATAGCTTCCACGCACCGGAAGACGTAGCAAGGGTAGGTCCCCCATAATGTGGACCGACGACCTGGTGAAGGTCTCGAGAATCTGCTGGATGCGGATGAGCTATGTCTAGCAGTGGACAAACTGATGATTGGATAGAAAAACTAATATCCCACTAAAAACTCCATCGGTGCTCCAACCCACTGCCTTGGAAGAAAAGCTTTAAAAAATAACCGTCATTTTGTTAGGCGTTGTAGGATCTTTTATTATTTATCAGTGGTACAACATGTACATTACTAATCTGTGGTATGTGTTCCAAAAGTGAAACTTGGCTACATGGTTTAATACCTTTGCCTTATCCCTAAAAAGGAACAAATGAAACAAAAAAAAATGAGTGCTTTGAAACTTGAAAGCCGTGTGTATTTATTATTGTATTACCAAATAATAATGTTTATGTAGTGTCAATTGATAGCCACGGCGTGTGAAATCGTTTGTATCATTTTATAATATGGTTCTTTGGATAACTCAATCCTTGAACAATCAATATGGGTGATCTGGGCTCATCCGATTGTTCCTGGAAGAAAATGGTGATAGCTAAATCAAACAACAAATGGTGTTCTACAATAAAAAAGGAAAAGTGCGATAGTAATGGAACTGATACGACAGACTTTACTTTATATGAGGAACAGAAATCTTGTAATAATGTGAAAGAAGAACGACGGGATTGTGCCGCGACGAACTTTCAAGTGGCAGTGTCCATGGTGCAAAATATAGATCCGCTTGCTTTCGAACAACCTGCAAAACGCGCCCGTCGAACAGTGTCCTCTATTAAGAACGAAACATCAGAAGAAAGAGAGGCCCGACTCGCCAGAATGTCGGCGTACGCGGCGCGTAGGCTTGCGAACGAATCCCAGGAACAGAGGGCAGCAAGGCTTAAACGCATGTCTGAATATGCGGCTAAAAGGCTCGCTGAGGAGTCGAGCGACCAGAGAGCTAAGCGATTGGCGCGCATGTCTGCATATGCCGCCAGAAGACTTGCAAATGAAACTCCTGAACAGAGGCGGGCTAGGTTAACTAGAATGTCTGCATATTCAGCTAAGAGGCAAGCTATGAAAAAAAGTGTTAGCACTAATACTGCACAGCATTCACTCATGCACAAGGAATCTGACTATAATATAACCAACATTTAAATATATCTGGACTGAGTTATAAAGAATATAACAGAAATATTTATATATCTAGAATAGGATATTTTGTTTTATATAATTTTATGCTGAATTTATTAATGTATATTTTTATTTTTAGATTTAAAAGTATAAATTATAACAATATATTTATTATGTTAACCTATTGAAAATCATTACTAATTGTGTTTCTTAAAATAAGTCTGTAATGCTAATTCAAACTTTTCATTTGAACATTTGTTGTAATTATGTTACTTCAAAGCTCAGTAAATAAATGCATTTAATAGGCGTGAGAGAAGTGATAACTTACACAATTTATAAATAGATCAGTGACTGCGATCCTGCCAGCTTTACACTCTACTTTAGTGAAAGTCACTGTCAATACGAATTTGGATTATAAAACAAAAATATGCTAATCCTATTGATTTCAGAAAAGAAATATGTTATCCTTTGCAAATATCTAGTCATTTTTAATTTCTATATGAAAGTAAACTAAATTAGCTTGTGTGGATTTCAACTTTTAATGGTACATTTCATATTTGTGAGACCACATGAGATTCTTAACATGTAATTTAAATACCATCCAAATTATTAGACAACACTCCAGGGTCGTGTTTGATCCGGAACTAATTACACTTAAACGAAGAAATGATTTAGTTTTCAAAATCCAAAAGTTCCGAACAAATTTCATAAATCAGCAATCTCTTTTTCTAGCACCACATTTATATAATAGAATAAATAAAGAATTATATATATACTCACTCAACACCCATATCTTGAAATTAAAACTTAAAAACTGGTTATCTGGTCTTAACTATGAGGATACAGAAGCTTTACTCCACATTATTATATAATATATAGGTATTTATTCTGGTTCTAAATTTAAACGACAAGGTAGTTTTTTTGTAATTGTAATTTTGTAATTTTGGAATGAAATTCTGATTTCTTACACTCGAATAAAGTAAGCTGTTTTAGTCGTGTCATCTAATTTATTTTACAATAGTTTAAACACACACATACAAATTTAATCACACAACCGATTACACCCGCGCTGACTCGCACCTCATACATACACAACACGAGTATATCTTTTATTATAAACCTGTAATGTTATAAAGAATGGCACTGGATCCCGGGGCACAAAATATTTTTTTTTCCGGGTCCATTGCACCCTCTGATTTGTATTTGCATTTCATGAATAAAGATTTATTTATTATTTTATTTATTATTATTTACCATCAGTTTCCAGACAACAGAGATTCCTTCACAATGTGAAATTGAAATCAATGTATGATGTATTAACTAACATTGTGAAAGATTAATAGTATTGTTTGTTTACATTTATGATGTTACTTTGGATTATTATTATTTCATAATTAAATGTAAAAAAAAACAAACAAAGTTATAAAATACATGGCAGAAATATTTTGGATAACTACTCATGGTCGTGAAGAAGTGTTTGACTTTAACTATAATTACCTATATGGTAACCAATTAATATATATATATATATGTATATAAATAAATTGTGCACCAAAAGTGATCAATAAATAATATGATTTTTGTACATATTTGATATATTTTTTTTTTTAATACATAAAGTAAAATTACATTTTAAAAGTTTAGTACAATTAAACACATTAAAAAGTACATACAATGTGATAATTATAAGGTAGATTATAATTAGGCAGTATTTTGACATTCATAAGCGCCTAAAATGAATAAAAAAATGATTTTGACATACATATTAAAAATATATGTCATAAAATACAGGCTAATTACCAAATTATTAATAGCTGGTCAATAAATTAAAATGAAAATGGTATGTCTGTTGAATTTAACGAAAATGCAATATGGCCAAACAGCGTATTGAGGCCGGTATAAACTAGGATATTATTAAAATAACTTTATGTAAGAATGTTACACAGGTTATTGAATAATTGATTGATAGAATATATTTTACGTTTTTACAAAATAATTAGTGTGTAAATAATCTTAACTCAGAAATTTATCGATTATAGCAAGTTTACGCTTATAAATAAGAAAAAATGAGATTCAATAACTACAATTCGAAGGAATGTAATATCAGTCTACAGTTAGATCCAGTGGCGGATTTGCCCTAAGGCTCAGGAGGCCCGGGCCTAGGGCGGCCAATCGTGACAAAAAATTAACTGATGATAACAAGAAATCAAATCAAAGTACGTAAATATTCTAAAGGCTCGCGCACATTATGGTGAGCCGGACTGCACCGCATCGTATAGCAATAATCGTCATAAATCATTTAAGTACTTTTATAAATAAAATATAGATAATGCAATGTGAAGTAATTATTTCATTCATATAAAACGTATAGGTTATTTCGTGCATATAAGTGATTTAGGAAGAATATTGTTATACGCGAGAAAATATTACAAACTACCAGATATTATAGTTAACTAAATTTCTGAATCGATTTCGATAAAAGTTGTCAAAAAAGTGAATTCATTATGATGTGTGCTGAGGAAGGGGTGGCTGGTACTTACTACAAGGCCTGGGGCCTAGGGCAGCCAAAACTGCAAATCCGCCACTGGTTAGATCGGACACCAAAAAATAATAATTTAATTGATTATAAGTATTATCTTATATATTATACAGATTAAATTTGAATTTTATAAAAAAGGCACAACAAAAAAAACAGTATTTATTGGACTCGAAACATAAATAAGATACATAATATTCCTTTTCAAGAATCATGTCACCTATGTATGTGCTTCAAAAAAATTATACATGGCCGGATTTGAGAGTTAGGGAAACGAACCGCATGTTTCATACGAATATAATTTAAGAGCTTGTGATTCTGACAATTTATTGTTGATAAAAAAAAATTAAAACCTGTAAAGGCCATTTTCGTGTGAGGTAATGGGGAAGAAATACCTATTACCTTCTCCTAAATCCGACTCTGTTTGAAAGTAGTCAACAGTTCTGTGCATTTTTAAAAGCTTCATCGATATTTAAACTCCTTACTAATGTAACTATACACTTACTTTATGAAATCTATAGATAGATAAATTTGTTATTATATAAAATAACCTAGTTTACATTGAATAAAAAAAAACTATACATTTATCATTTGAAGGGTACATAGAAGGAAAAAGGGACGGACACAAGCAGACTAAAATTATAATTATAAATAAGTTACAGACTACAGAAGCAAATGACTGTTCTAATAATTTAGTGAACAAAAGATAATTTTCATATCAATTTGTAATATAACCTAGTCAATGCGCTACTACTTTGCTTCACATTACAAATCATTCAATTACAAAAACAAAAAAAAAAAAAATAGAACGTGTAGAAATATACACATAAATGGTATTTTTAAATATTTATTAATTATAAAATTTCCAAATATGCATTGACTTCACGTACGCAATGCGAAACAAAATGGCGTTTAGGCACACGCCTATTAATACATACATCCTACATACATACACCCTATATGTACATTTCATCCTGTGATACATATTATAATATTTATTTAGTCTAAGAAATATCTATTTAGAGCATATATAAGTTTTTATTTCAATTATTAATCACCTTCCCGTTCACCAACGAGATTGAAGTTAAATACGAAAACAAATGCGAATTTAATCGTTTGGGAATTATTTTTGACATTACATGTAAAAATAATGATCGTTTTTCTTTTAGACAAAGATTATTAACTCCTTGAGCACTAACCTGGCGTTTACGCCAGCTTTCCATTGTTTTCATATTGTCTTATTTTTATGGGTACTCGGCATACTAAGATACAAATTATATGAAACATTCTCTTTTTTGTTACAAAAGAAATTCGCACTTATTTTCACAAAAAAAAAAACTCCAACCTGACCTTGTTTTATATATTGATTCCCAGTTACTCATAATATTTGTTATGTTAACTTTGATCTATCTACATTAATCTACACTTAATACCAACTATAAAAAAAAACTACTGGATACATTTCGATCAATACATTATTTTATTTTTACTTCTTAAACACTTGACCGTTAGTTTAAAAAATTAACACAAAATCGTAATTTAATATTTTGTTAAATAAATACACAACTCAGATCAAGTCGCGAGTGACGGCTAGTTCAGTAATAATATACTTTGTCGGTTACTATTTAGTAGGTTTTAGGTTGCACCTTCAGTAAGGTGGTAAGTCATAAGTGTACGAGTTGCAGAGGGGCAGAGTGAGTTTCGCCCTTGAGGCGGAGCGCTAGCAGGGCGCTGGGTGCGACATTGGGACTCCCCCGGCGGTCAACAGTTGCCTCGTTGAGGATGTCGAGCTGTACGAGTCCCCGGACGAGCGGACACTCGACTGGCTTAGAGGAGTACCTTCGTAAAAAAATTCAATAAAATAAACCAGAAATAAATGGTGAAGAGGATTAAAAAAAAATAGATCTAGCGGCTAGAGCCGCTGCTGGTCACACCTACACCTTCACTCCTGCATCTCCCTTCCATAACAGAACCACACGAGCTGAGCTACGAAGTCACACACACTGTTGATTCCATTTCGGCACGAACATGGACGTCCACAAACCTTTGCCGCCTCGTACGAATGTTAAAAGCATGCAAAATAATTCCCTAAAGTCAAGCACCATGTACTTAAGAAAAATTTTGCTCATTTTTTACATTACCCCCCCCCCCCCCCCCCCCCCCCCAACAATCCTTTTCAGCAATAATGCAGCTCTTAATAAGTTACGTAAGCAACATTAAGATCCCTCGTCTCCTATGTGATTAAAGTGTCCAGTACCTATAAAAATGAAACAACAGGAAAACAATGGAATGTTGGCGTAAACGCCGGGACGGTGCTCAAGCGGTTAATAATGAACCCTTTTGACACTTACCGGGTAATGAAGTGACGTGATGTGGTATAGCCCAGCGCTGCGGAGTACACTCGCCGTTGTTGACCGTTTCCTGCAAAAGAACACGGTCACAGTGTCTCTCTCCACTTGTAATCGTCGACCGGCAAATTGCGGAAGATCGGAAGAGTTTTTCGCATTCACCAAACCACCGTAGTCGATACCGACCAAGCCTTCATTAACAAGTGCTGCATATCGCATAATGTCCATTGTGCATTATAAGTTAGAAACAAGTATGAACTATAGCCTACTTTAGTGTATGTATGTACCTAGGTAGGCACAATAAGTAACACATGTCTCTAAATTGGAATATTTTTTACACCGCCACATTCAGACAACACATAAAGAATGAACATAGTATATATATCCCGAATATAGTAAATTACACGTTATCAAATTCGAATATTAATTGGGTATTGTTTGATCAGTAATAGCTAATATTAGTAAAGTAATACCCCGCTTAGCGCGACCCCGTTACGCGCGGTTTCACTATAACGCGAATGTCAAATTTCACGCTCAAAATGCCTCGCATTACGCGAAAGAGTGCGTATAAACATAATGTAAAGACAATAGAGATTTTTCCGTAAAAAAATAAGAGTATGTATTGCATAAAGTGTTCTTAGAATTAAAGTGATTGATTTAAATGATTTGTTTTTTTTTTTTGTATTAAATTTTGACTATGTTTAATCATAAACCTCGATATACGCGAATTTCAGTTTACGCGATTTTCTTCGGAACGTATCCCTCGCGTAAAGCGGGGTATTACTGTAATTAGGAAGTAAACGACATAAATTTGTAAAATAAACAAAATCTTGAGACAAATCTGAATAAAAAGTCAAAGGGAAATGTTCTAATTATTACAATAAAATAAAAACGTTTATAAATTAAGATTTAATTTCACGAAAAAAAAGGTAAAAATTTTCACTTTTAAAATTTCTTACATTGCGATCAACCTCTGTATACTCGTAAAAATAACCTCAAAACAATGACGTTTTTGCTTATATTGTATGAAATGTTTGTGCAAATAATAAACACGACGCAAAACCAACCAACATAAAGATATTTATCGTACGTGCATAAATGGAAAGCGTCATTAGAAACATCTAAACTACAGACGACACCTACAGCGGGGCGCACACCGGACATATAAGTATACGACATTACTTCAATTAATCGATTTAATAACCCAATAAAACAAAAATTAAACTATATCAAAGTATTTTAATTACATTTGAATATAAAAAAATGGCCGCATGATTATATATTTCCTTGCATATGAGTGTAAATAACTTCTTAGCCTTTTTAGAATCCGTTATATTTCTTTTACGTACATACGAAAAAAAAATCCCTAATAGCTTCTTAATTCAAATACTTATTTATTTCTTATTTTAACTTATTCCAATTGCCAATATTTTGTTTATTTATTTCTATTTAATTGTATATTTGGAACTAAAAATTTGGCTATACAAAAGTTAATTTAGCTTCTTGCATGTATTAAGGAAAATAGTTTGATTAATAAAAAACCTCTTTCTGTGTTTCTTTTTTTTTAAATTGAATAAGGAGGTTTGTTTTAGTTATTTATATTGGTAAGAGTAGTGAGGTCAGGTGTACGCCGGCCGCGCACGTTGATGATGAGTGCGTGAAACACTTACTGAGCGTATGTTGCTCTTGGGTACCGTCAGTATAGTCGTGTTGGTGTCCTCGGGGGTGAAATAGTCCGAGTCCTCGGCGACCGGCGGCGACTCCGCCTCGTTACGAGACTGGGTCCCGCTCGCTGCGTGCGATTTCATACGTGAGGGTACACCATCAGCCACGTACCAACTTACCGTTACCGTGTTCGACCCGTAACAATAACAACCAGCCCACCGCTGGGCAAATCTTTCAATCCAACACAGTCCGGTACTCAAGGTATTCCTGTATTTGCACCTACACAACCTAGATTTACACCTACACCACTCACATCGAGATTGTATTGTACTGGTTTTGTGAGACAAAGGCATCAAACCTAACCTAACAATATCCTTTATTAAGATAGTTTAAAGAATACAAAGGGTGTTCTATTTCGTTTGGTTGCGCAATAAGAAACCTCAGGGTAACCTAATTCATTTCCAAGTAGTATCTGTTACGCGTTTTCAAAATGGAATCACATGACTGGTTATTGCCAATTAATGCTTTATTTTTTTTTTTTTTTTGCAATGGCACATAGTCTTCGTCTATTACAGAAAAAGATTTAGGACAAGTTTGAACACAATCTCACCGAATGTTAAATAATGGTGTTATCTAAAATGGCAGCACTATAAGCCTAGAAGACAACTCCATTTGCTTGAAATAGTACCATATTGTACAACCTGAACGGGCAACACTATCAACAGAGTCATCATCACTTTGGCAGAGTTGCCATCTACTAATTTTATTTATTTTAGATTATTTCCCCTCAACGTCGGCTTCCCTTGAAAATAGCATGGTATCGCAGTTTAATGAAGTTATTATGAAAGCCAATCCATTATAATAAGCAATGTCAATGATACAATGCCATTATTATAACTAAATTCCAAATACATTCCAACTTACAATTTTTTTATAGTGAAGGTAATTTTATACCAAAATTCAAACACAACTAATGCTCTTGATAAGACTTAAAACACACATCTCTCAACCTTTTCCCAAAAGGCAATCACATCTGAATCTAATTCTCGACCTAGCCTTACACCCACTACGCTACAGGATCTTTAAATTTTACACATAACCTTATGTAACACTAGCAGCTCTCCGCGGTTTTATCCGCGTAGTTGCCGTGGGATTTTCGAAATAAAAACTATCCTTTGTCACTCCTTGGATTTGATACTATCTCCAGACCAAATTTCATCCAAATCGGTCCAGCAGTTTTTACGTTTATTCTTTACATACAAACACACAAATCTTTCCTCTTTATAATATTAGTATATATGACCTAAGTCCATGATAAAGAGATGTATTGTATTTATGTAAAGATCATTACATTCCATGACGCAGACATTAACTAGTTATGCCTGTGGCTTCTTTCAGACATAATCATGTCTATCATTTAGAAAAGAGTAATTAATCGGTTTGATTTAATGAAAATAATAGACTTTGCAATTAATATAATGAAATATAATACGTATTTATTTTATCCTGGAAAAATTATTTCATTCGGCTAACAAAATTCTAAGATATAAAGATGTTTCGTGCGATGCGATTGTTATAGTAAATATAACATGTATAAAATACGCAAAGTGTGACGTCATATCTTAGTATAGTATTTTCTCTCTTTCTGTACATTTAAAATTAAAACATAACATAAGCTCACGCCTGTTATCCCCGAAGGGTCAGGCAGAGGTGAAATAGCGAACTACACCACTCGCATTCCGCCGAGCTTAGTTCCGTCCCAGATGTGACAGGGGGCGAGCCTGTCGCCATATCGGGCACTAATTCCAAGCTCCGGGATGATACCGAGTAGAAAAAACCCGATACCACTTGACCCGACCCGGGTATCGAACCCGAGACCTCAGAACGGCAGTCGCACCGTAATACAACTGCGCCACCGAGTTTAAAATTAAAAATGCTTAATATAAAATAATTAAGACCCTTATTTCTGATCGAATCTTATTATCCTTGTTTAAGGTTTGGTTTTTGACGACACAATAGAAAATAATCAGCCAACCCCGATATTATTAACTTAATTTATTAATGCGTTTAAATATTCGAAGGTTTTTGATGTGAAACATCTATAGCCGCACGTAAAACCGCATTTCTGGCGTGGCGACGCTTGCCGTGGCGACGCGTCGCCACGCTATATGATGGTATATATATACAGTCTATATGCAGTAGTGTGTACGGTGCTTATTACTTTTACAAAATAATGTCAATGTTTCACATCTACCAGGCGTCCCGTGACGGCTCACATTTTTTTAAAAATCAATTATCTCTTCACTATTGTCTTCACAACTTATGCATACTATCTAATGTAACAAAACACATAAAAAAAAAAACTTTATAGTATTTCTCAAGTTATTAGCGAACAAATTGAGTTACAATTATTATTTATTATATAACCGGTATTTGTGTAATTGATTAATTTTTAACCAAACAAAATATGCAATGTATTGACGTTATATATATGTAAAGAAAACCATTTTAATCTAGTTTCTATTATTATCTATGTTTTTCTTTATTTTTGTCTATGCCTTGTCATCAGTAAAGATGACATTTAAATGACATATTTAAAATAGATATAAGAGTGAGTTGTGAAAGAAAATACAATTGAAAATAAAGGGCTTTAAATGTTGTTTCTTTCGTCTTACAAAGAAACCCAATTAAGTCGTTTTATTTTTGCCCAAAGTGACACTAAGAGTAAAACCTTATTATATATATATAATCATGTTAAGTTATATGTGTATTAATTGTGCTATACTCACAGTTGGCGTTACGGTCCGGCTCCTCAGTGTCGGTGTCGTCGATGTGCGCGAGCGAGGGCGCTGACAGGCGCAACGCGTCGCTCGCGCTGCAGACCACGCCCCCGTCTGCCTCGTCCCCCCCTGCGCCGGCGCCCCCGTCCGGCGCGTCCTCCCCGGCCCCCGGCCCGTCCGCGAGCGCGCTCATAGACAAGCAAGGCGAGACACGGCACGAGGAATTCTTCAAGATCTAACGTATCGACATTTTATATAACAAAACAATAAAGTGTCAATCCACAAGAATAGCAAAAAAAAAAAAAAAAAATCGAAACTTCGCTCTCAAAAAAAACCATAAATTAAAATTTTATAAAATAGTATTGGGCGATATAAAATACTTCTCATCAAAAAAAAAAAAAAAAAAAAGAAACATCCCTGAAGTTTAGTTTTGAATGAGTCTTTTGATTTTTGTAAGCAAAAACACAAGAAGGAAATATTGTCAGTTAATTGCGGACATTATAAGGTATCGTAATTTTTTTAAGTTTTCGCGTTCCATATTTAAATTCAGTTAATTTTAATGGGTTTTCACGCGTTACCATTGATTTTTTTTTTTTTCGGGATAGCTAAAAATCAAAGATAACGCGTTAAAACCCGTTAAAATTAACTGAATTATAAGGTATCGTTTGACGAACATTTCTAATAATTGAAAACAAAAAATCACAGACTATAGATTTAAGTAAGAATTACCCCTTTAGCCGGGACCTGGGCTAGCAACGGCGACAGCCTCTCGGCATCGCTGTCGGGCTCCGGCTCGTGTTCCGAGGCCAGCGCGAGCCGCTCGCCGCGCAAACTACATTCGTCCTCCGAGCACGATGCGAAATGCAGCGACCCGATTATCGCCGGATAGTCCAAATTTAGCGGGGACTTTGTAAACATAATCATATCAATTTAAAAAAAAAATATACGGACAATATTAAACGATCTTATAAAATAGACTAGCTAAGTGCCCGCGGCTCTGCTGGAACCCTGATTATTTTCCTAAAAATAAAATTTATTTTGCACTAAGAGAAAGTAAAATTTTTTTAATATAAATTCAAGCACTTTCCAACTGAGAATTGAATCGGATTTCATTGTTGTGGATTTTTTTTACGCGAAACCCCAATTATTTTCTAAAGTTAAAAGTATCCTAAGTTACCCGGAGAAACTTCAGCTATCTATCAAAAAAGTCCCGTCAAAACCAGTCCAGCCGTTCCGGAGATTCTCGGTACAAATAGACAGACAAAAATTTTAAAAATTGTATGTTTGGTAAAGGTGCCTTCAAAAAATTGTTATTTTTACAATACAAACAGACACTTCAATTTTATTTATAATATAGATAAAAGTGCTAAAAGTTGCAGAAGTAGCTCTGATCCCACTTTTTGGTGAACTTTTTTTTTCCCTTCTTAATTCATTGTTAGGGATCGTTCATGTCGACGCGATGCCTGCGAAAGCCACCCCGTGTCGCCCCCATCCCAAATGCGGCGGACGGCCCCGGGGGGTTTTAGTGGGTATTTCCGGGCGCTTCACGCCCGGGTGAGTCCCACACTGGCACGGAACTCGTCACTCCGTGCTCCCTTACCTATTGTATTGAGGGGCTTCGGTCTCACTAATACAATAGGTAAGGATAGTGCGTAAATGCTTTTGCCCCCGTCAAAAAAAAAAAAAGGGGATCGTTCATGTATGTATGTTCAATGTAATTATCAATGGAGGGCTGAGGATCTATTCTATGATTATTTTTGACGAGATGGAAGACGGCAATGGCTCTGAATGTGAATTACTTTTCGTTCTCAAAATTATGCCACTGCTTAAGTTATTACGGGGAGATAGTAAGCTTATTATTACCGACAAGGATAGGATCAAAAAGTCTAAAATTTTAATATTTGAACGGACCCCAACTGTGCTAATGGCACATCAACGTAATAGTATATTTTGTAGTTTTCATGGAATACTTTAAGACCAGCTATTTTGCTAGAACTATTCACGGAATATTTACATTGTTTCTTTAAGTGGCAAAATCGCAAACAACGTTCTATCTCTCCTCCACAGAGCGTCACAAATCACAACAGTTGTATACTTTTCATTATTCGTTATTCAATCCTATATTATTCAATGTTGGTGGCGTTTTACCTTATATAATTTGATAATTAACGTTTATTAATTTTAAAAAACTGTGTTGCCGCAGACACCCCATGAAAAGTTCTAGCAAGATGGCTGCAATTGTTCTTAATTTATAATACATGATTGCAAGAATATATAATTGTATTTCTTTTTTATTGTAATTTATTAAAATCATGGATACAAATTTTTGAAGTTATACTTCTTTAGGCGCGTTATGAAAAAATGATGAGAGTGAAAATTTTAAGATGCGCGCGCATCTGTGACACAAAATTAACAGTATGAAGTTGTCTGCTTAACCGCTCATTAAGTCTCGTTAGTCGCGCATGTTGGTACGCTCGTCACCATCAACATGTTTCTAATTTATACATTCACAACACGTGTTTTAGTTTCATACAAGTGCGAATTATATATGTGCTAATAAATTATATTTAGTAGTGATTTAAATTGAATATTTTGATTGATATCACTTACTATTTGTGAATATTAGTGAAAAAAATTGTACTTATATACTTTTTCAAGTGCTCCAATATAATTGAGGTTAACTATTCGTATGTATTATTTATTGATATAAATTAAAATACTTTTATTTAATATAATTAACACTAAATATTATTAAATTATTAATGTTAAATACTTATTATTATTTGCATGCAATTAAAAATTATTTTTTAATGATGCCAAAGAAGTATAACTTCTCACGCGCGTACATAAGTACACGCACCCATTTTTTAAGCCAATTTTCGTATTAATTTACTAATTTTAATTCCACCAAAAAAAGAGGTGGCTTCTAGTATTAACGTTCCAAGGGAGATGCTGTGCGATCCAACAATTAATGGTCAGTGTCTTTATTTTCAATACACTTCGATTACATAACATAGAGTCATATACTACAAATTAGTAAATTAAAAATAAAAACTATTTCCATGACAAATGCTCCAAACAAAACTCCCTCTGAATGTATATAAGACTAGCTGACCTCCACGATATTACCCGCGAAGTTCCCGTTCCCGATCCTATATCACTCCCTGGATTTCAAAGTTTTTATGGCTCATTCGTTACATACAAAAATACAAATCTCTCCTCTTTATAATATTAGTAAATGATTGGCATTAGCTAAATTGAACAGTACAAATCGAAGCAGGAGAATTTGTTAGTATTAACAATTAATTACCTTCGCGGCCATTGTGATTTTGACACCGTTAAAAAGTTTAGGATGGTACAACAGCGGGCTGTTCGCGGCCGCCTTCTCTTCCGCACGCTTGGCTTCCTCCTCGCGTGCGAGCAGGACAGACATACGGAACTATCACAACCACGTGAACTATTAAATATTTAAAACAACCGTAACACTTTCAGTAGTAATTAGTTGTTTCGAGTATACTTTACTCTTTACTCTGAATTAATACAGTGTAACTGGGACTATATAGAATAAAAATAGAATATATAATTATTAAATACATAACTTAAGGGTTGAGTTTAGGGGTGTGTAATAGGTAACCTATGGTGGCTGACTTTGGTAGGTCCCTATATTTTGGTCACAATATCCTTCATAGACATCCGAACATCTTTTTTTCGATTGCTCGAAAAATGGACTCTCCCTTTATGAGATTTTACCTCCATTTCTTCCCCGTCCTACTAACCTCCATTGCTGCCTAATTTTAGTAAATAATAGTCCTTTAGTTGTAGAATGCTTATCGAAATTTATTAAAACTAACAAGATTAAACTATAAACAATGGTAAATATGTACTAATTACTAGTCTATTTCAAAATCAATCAAAATCAAAATTTATTTATTCAATTTGGGCCCTAAGAAGGCGCTTATGAACGTCTAAAACACTACCACCGGTTCGGAAAACAACCCAGTCGAGAAGAGCGCAGGCAAGAAACTCGATCTGGTTCTTTTTTTTTTACAAATATAATATATATCTTTTTTTTTGTCATATAAAAAAACTATACAAATCATAGTCTTAATAATGTTAGCGGAAATACAGAGATGTGGGTTAATTCCAGACATCACTATCGTTCACGTAATGATCCACCCTGTAATAACCTTTTGAGATTAAAACTTGCTCGACATAATACTTGAACTTATTGTCAGGTAAATCGGTAATGTTACTTTGGGATCTTATTGTAAAACCGAATACTATTACCTATAAAGCTTTTATTAGACTTACTTAACCTAAAGCGTGGGACGGCCAACTTTTCTTTACTTCTAATATTAAAATTATGACGATCATTTACTAGATCTAGCTTGTATACATTTTTACGAATATGCATTGAGTTATCGAAGATGTATTGGGAGGGCAAAGTTAAGATATCATATTCTTGATACTTTTTCTTTAGAGATTCGCGAGGTCCCATTTTGTATATTGCTATTTATTGTCATATCTATAGTCATATTTAATATGCTTGAATTTCATAACTACTTCTGGGTATGTTTATATACGAATTAATGCTACTGACATGAAACACTTTACTATAAATATTTATTTTTATTTATTTATTGTTACGAAAACCCAACAGCATACATAGCTATATAGAATAACACATATTGCTTAGTAATTTTAAAGTAAAAGGCTATTTTCTGACGCTGTGACGCTTGTATGTGTTGTGTGTGTTTTGAATGTCTAAGGGCCAATTTTTTGATCCGTAGTAAATGTTACTATATCCATTTGTCAATTTTACTATTACTGTTACACAAACCAATAGTTATAATTACAATGCGTTTTTTGATGACAAAATCTACTATGGTTAAATTTAGCAATAGTTATTTATGTTGCCAGTAAAATGAACTGTATAATAGAATACTTTTGATTCTGGTAATTTTTTTTTGTATGATCATTCCGAGTAACATGTGTCAGGGTCCATAATTCGAGTTGTCGAACAAACATTACAAAAAACAAAGGGTCCAGCTACTCTCGAACATCTGAGTCCATTATTATTTCTTGTGATAGTTTTGTAATGATATTAGCTTTTTTTTATTTCGTCTTGTCTAAAATATTCTTTGATTTTATAATTTAATTCTTGAATTCAATATATTTTACAAGCCAAATAAATATTTGTACGAACTTGATATACTATACATAATTGAATACTGAATTCTTATGAAAAACAAAATACATAAACAAAAATATTACGAAAAAGATAATAAATAGCAATACGTTGTAATTACTTAACAAATTATTTTATATAAATTAATATTACATAATGAAACTTCAAATTATCTACTTCAAATGTTACATAAAAGCAATGAAACAGCTGTTCGCACTAGAGTTAACCATCCGCCATCTTGCTAACCCGACTGACCTGAATGGTTAAATTTTTTAACAAATAGTCACATTTTTGACAAATGGTTAGCTTAACTATGTTTCAAAAAAAACGCATCAGGGCATTATTTTAACCATTTGTTACAAATCTGACGATTTTTCGAGTTGACTACTGATCAAAAAATTGGCCCTTAGCGAGTGATTGAGTGTGTGAAGACTCGCCTTATGTATGACATATGTTAATAATTAATTTATATATTTCCGCGATTTAATTTTATTATTTCGTTTTTAAATGACCGTTTCGTGTGTCGAAATATGTCTATCGTATCGTATTGTTTATTATATGAGCGATTGATACGACATAGAGCCGAATTCAGAGCGTAGTTAGTTATATACATGTAAATCCCACATCGTCCCCACATCTTCTCTACTTGGCCTATGTTTTATACTTTTTGCAACGACGTGACATTGGCAGAATTGTGTAATTCACACAAGTGGCCATTATATAGGAAAAGAAGAAGACATTTTGAATGAAATATATAAGACATATGGTGATGTCTTTCCAGACGTAGGTATTCGTCGACGGCAACAACCTGTCAATTTATTGCATTCGCGTTTCTCGAATACGCACAAATGCGACTCGCAAAGCCGAATTTGGTTTTTAAAACCAAAAACCTATATGTTCGAAATCAGGAATGAGGAGATAGTTAATTGGGGGTTCACGTTCTGAAAGACGCAGCGTGGATCGAGGACCTAGGGAATGATGGAAGTTCCTTAGAGGAGGCTCATGCCCAGCACCGAAGTGCATTATGACAATGGTGATGACAGTACCTCTGGTGTTATAGTCTGCGTGCTAGATCTGTCCCTGATGCTCTTCAGGTCCTCCCTGGAGCCGGTCTTCGCCTTCCTGCTGCCGCTGCTGCCCAGACTAGTCGACGAACTGCGCTCCAAATTACACCGGTTCAGTATTTCCGCCGCCTTAATTTAAACGAAAACTTTCTTAACCCCTTGAGCACTAACCTGGCGTTTAAGCCAACTTTCCTATTGTCTCATTTTTATGGGTAGACGACATATTAATATGGAAACAATGGAAAGCTGGCGTAAACGCCAGGTTAGTGCTCAAGGGGTTAAGTACGATCTCGAATGTATATAAATACAATCGACAGAGACGTCATTGAATATATATATATATATATATTTTTTTTTTAAATTTTACACGCTCTGCGATCCGAGAGTAACATTTTAGAAACGTCAAAAGGATATTAATTATTTTAAATAATTCTTTATAGTTAGAGGGGAAATGTCAGACCGCCATTTTAGATTTTAAAGAATAGGCGTGTTGGCTGATAATTTTCTTAAAAAAAAGGATTATCAATGCAAAACAAAAAAAAAAATCTGCTCAAAAATAACGAACTTATACGAATTTCCGTTGTATTGTAGGGAGTGGGTATTTGTACTAAAATATGACGTCACATTTTACGTGTTCCTACGAGTTCTATCAACTAACATACGTTTTGTGGAACTTGCCGAAACTTTAATTCCTTAGAAAATTTTCTTAACTAAATGCGATATTTCTTTTTTATACATTGAACTAGCTGGTGCCCGCGGCTCCGCCCTCGTTTTCATATGTCCTGTGCATATGACGTTTCATTTATAGCTAATTAAAAAAAAAAAACAAATGAAAGAATAAAAGTAAGAGTATTTGGTTTTTATTAGCGGAAAAAAAAACGTATATAAGCGTAAATTGAAGTGGAAAATGTACAAAATGGTAAATCGAAAAAAAAAAAAAAAATGAGAGAGGATCGGTGGAATCCAAAAAATACCTGTCTACGAAAAATACCGCGTTGAAAGGTATTAGTCCTATCCCGATGTGTTCAGTAGTTGTGAGGTGATGGTGCGTCAAAGGAATAATAAACAAACAAATTGAGAAAACACGGCAAAGGGCTCATAGAATATAAAAAATATATAGCCTATAACCATCTACGATTAATTCCGCGTCGAATGGTTGTGGTTTTACGCTGATCGGTCCAGTAGTTTTCGAGTTTACCTCGGACAAAGAAACAAACTTTGCTTATAAATATAGATAAATAAAACGTCACTCAAGTAATTTCTCAGAGCAGAACGGAACAACACAAGCTCTGATGACTTCGCCTTGAAGACGGCTTGATAGCGGTGGCGCTGACACATACCTGGGAGGCTGTGTCCGTGTCTGGACTAGCGATGGTCGGGTTCAGCCTATGCGCCGGAGGGGGGAGAGAACGCGCCGGGTGCGGACCGTTCAGTGCCTCAATCAGAGACACTGGCTCGTAGCCCGCCGGTATGTTTTCCATACTACCCTGTAATTATCACACATGTAGTAAAGAGATAAGCATTATCAGTTATCAATCGTGCAAGAATTTCCATTGTTCTATTACACGTCTGTCTCTCTGTTATTTGGCATATAATTTGAGAGCCACTGATTCGCGATTTTTTTTTTAATCATAGAAATATTATCTAGTAAGATTATTATAGTATATATTTTTTGTTACGTTGAATAACTTGTTGATAAAAACGTATGTATATATAGGAACATAAATCGGACTAATAGAAAAAAACTCAGAACCAGTACCTCTACCATTTTTACCATCTTTAAGCACATCGTCACTTAACATCAGGTGAGATTGTGGTCAAGGCCTATTCCGTGTAAAAAAAAATCACAAAAATGACCAAAACAATGTTCCTTTTGTTTAATTCTTTTATAAAGATAATAATCCAGTAACAGATATCCATCCAAATAAACTTAATTCGTATCGTGATTCGACTGACGTCACAATCAAAAATGAAAATATCTTAACAATAGTAAGAAATAAAGCAAATTCCATCTGACTGTCTGGCTGTTAGTAGTGTAGTATACCGCTTTACGGACGAACCGCTGAGCAAGCGAAGCCGGGAGCGGTCGCCCGTGTGCCAGTCACTCCTCGGACACCATTCGTTCAGAATAGACATGTTATTTCATATTAAATTCACATTAAATATTTATCACAAGTGAGAATATTAATTTACTATAAGTTACGCGAACGGAGCCGCGGGCACAGAGCTAGTGCGGAATAAACTCACGTCGGGTAGCTGAGGTGCGTTCGTGGGGAGGGCGTTAGGGTCTGTGGAGACACGCTGCAGGGCTCGGATCTGCAGCAGGGCGCGGAACGGAGCCCGGCAGATGGGGCAGTTGTTGGCCTGGTACCGCAGCGAGTCGGCACAAGAGTTGCACAGGCACAGGTGCCTGCACGGGAGTATCAGCGTGTCGCGCACGTCGCACATGCAGATCACGCACTCCGAACCACCGTCTTCGGTCTCCTCGTCCGAACTGGGCTGGACATTTATATAATCCTAGTACATTACTAATGCATTTGTATCTGTTACATAAACATATCGACAAACATACACACACACACACACACACATATGTAAACATAGTCTCTATTTTATGCATCGGTTTAGTTTATATGTCTATTTTGTAAGAGTTGTTAATTTATAATGTAAATAAATAAGCAAACATATCCAAGTGACGTTATCCGCTAATCAAAAGTACGGCTAACAAAACAATTATAATTGTTAACTGTATATTTATTCATTATTGTGAATAAAATATGGTTTAGAGCTGTTACAGACGCGCGGACCGGACCGAGCGCATGGGACGACGTTCTTGTCATCAAATTTTTATTTTGTTTTTCTATTGGTTATATCTACAATCAGTGCCACTATTAGCAGATGTGTTGAAAGCATATATCAACAAAATTTTATTTATGTAAAACCGGAAGCATGATGTCCATATCTGACAAGGCGACTGATAACTTCAGTCGTCCGCCGTACCATGTATGCGGGTCCGGACTGAGAGTTACTGTTATTTCTTACAGTATTTAACAGCTTAAAACATACTATTCAAATACTATTATATGAAAATTACATAAAGATTTTTTTTTTTAATAAAAATACAGGACAAAATACATACATACATACATATCATCACGCCTTTCTCCCGTGGGGGTAGGCAGAGATTACGTCCTTCCACTTGCTACGATCTTGGCACACCTCTTTCGCTTCCTCTACTTTCATGAGCGCTTTCATACATGCTCGTCGGTTATGAGTACTTTTTACCTGGCCTTTATTTAACATATGATTGATTTGGTCTAGATAGGTTCGCCTAGGTCGACCTTTACCGACTTGCCCATTCCCCCTCGCCTTATAAATTCGTTTCGTTAATCTTTTCTCACCCATCCTCTCTACATGCCCAAACCAACTAAGCATACCTTTCTCTATTTAGTCAGCACATCCTCTATCACACCACAGCGTTCCCTTATCATACTTTGTCAATCATCTTGACTCCAGCTATACTTCTCAGACTTCTCATTTCCACCGCGTTAATCTTACTTTCATGCTTCTTCTGCCAAACCCAGCATTCACTACCATACCTAAGTGTAGGGGTCAGGTCTCCTCGATGCACATCCAAACGCGCCTTTTCAGTCACTTTCTGGCTGCACATGAAGTTACGCAGGGCCCCATTCACTCTATTCCCTAACAAAACTCTTCGCTCAATATCATCGTCACACTTTCCATCTCTCGTAACCTTTGATCCCAAGTACACAAAACTCTTTCACTTGTTCCACTCTGTCTCCTTCGATCGAAATTACGCAATCTGTCATACTTTCTTCTCCTTCAAATACAGGACAAAATAGATCACCCAAATACATATAAGTCAAGTCACGCAAAATATATTAGTTACTCAATCAGCCAATAATTGTTACGGCAAACGGAACAACTACTTACTAGATTCCTAGAATCATACATCCTCTAAAAATCTCCGTATGCAACAACATTATTGTAAAGATTATTAGTATTGTATGAAGATGTTTTATTTATCCTGTTAGTAAAAACCCTAACCATTTTATCTATTTATACCCATAATCATGTACAAAGTGCTATAAACAAACCTTCAAAGTTTAAGTGGCTCTATACTCGTACGAATATTTTCTTTAAAAATTCCAATAAAACAAACTGTTTAATATAGGTAGATAATAATTTTTAATAATTTTTGGCTGTACTTGTAATTGTAATTGAGGGTACTTAGTTTTGATTGACGTACCACGACTGGGGGCAGTCGTGTTGAGTGCGTGCGAGTGGCGACGTGGTTTTATATAACGTCGCTGTCCATATGTTTGTTGATTGTTGGTTGATTGTGACTTTAGGTATAAACAGATTATAATAGAATAGTGTTGTGGATAACTATTGTTTTTGTATTGCACTTTGATATCAACATTTATAACGGAGTGTTCGAAAGTGATAGTGCCGAGCCGCCGCCTTTGGATGCCAGGTGGTATCACACTTACACATTCCTCACATCTCCTACACAAACCTACACACCCAACTTCCACCTGTCTCCAGAGCATCGGTGTCGACTGGTATAGGGTGAGTACAATTAATTTAGCGCTGTGGTAACGCATGCCGGGTGCTCTGTTGCTCGGACGCATCGTTCCGCCATCCGACTATCATATATAACTTGTATCACCGGGCCCAGCACGCATAGTTGGATGGTGGTCCGAGTGCGTTCCGTTATGTAACACTAACATTACTGAGTGTTTGAAAGTAATCAGCTTTTTGTTAAAATTAACAATACATATAATGCTAAAGTGAATATAATAATAGTAGCAATACCTTAGTATCCAAATTCTTATTCTCTATACCGTATATCTCTTGGAGTAGATAGCAAAGTCCATCAACAAACAACTTTTGCTTGAGAGCCTTCAAGACATATGTGCCATCTGAATGTTTCTCAACCACAGCTATGGTAGTGTGAGATTGTCTAATCTCTGTTAAAAAAAAACAGTACATTCATTAACCACATTCATTCAAATCAACTTGCTTTCTCAGAAACCAAGGATTATGAATTAAATCTTTATAATAACACTATTATCTATTCACCCATGGACATAGGTCACCCACAAAGATCGGCCTTGCGCCTCCCGCAACCTTCACCAGGTCATCCGCTCCATAACCATTCCAGAACCCGTTGGCCCCATCGGGCATCTGTTCTACGAGCCCAGCCATCCAGCAAGCCCAGACCATTGCAACTTAAGTTTGGTAATCCTTAGGGCAATGTCAACTATTTTGTTAAAGTTACCAAAAGGGCAATGGAGGGGGCTAGATTCGGACTTTCACTGTGTGATTGCATCAAAAACGAGGGGATCCGTAGAAGAACCAAAGTAACACTAACAATAGCAACATACTACATAGTACTACATACTACAAAAAAAGTACACATTTTTTAATTCTATGAATGAACAAAAATAAAACAGTTAAAGTTAAATTATTTTAACTTAAAATTAACTTCAAATTTTCAATAATTGTATTCAATATGTTCAAACTTTGACCATTAAGAGAAAATATATGTATAATTCTGTGAAATCCGATATTAAAAATTCAGACTAAATAAATGATTGTTATGTGTATTGTTAGATATCAGAAACATACCATCTTGTCCCTCGTCAACAACACAATATATTGCAATTGGTATGATTTCTCTGTCTGCATTGTATACTAGATCCTCCTCAGGATACTTTGATGGGTCAAAAACATGTGTGATCTGACAGAACTGCTGGTTGGCACCCTTTTTGTAATGATAAGTCTGAGAATTCATTGCAGGATCACGGGGATAATAACTGCAATTTAAAGGCCTTTTATATTGGATCCAAAAATGTGTTTTATTAAATGGTAATTTTTCTTTAAATCTTGAAGTTCATTTTTTTGTAGATTCCCTACCATGCAAACCTAATATAGTCTTCTTCAGGTGTACAACCATTTAGAATTTATGGCTTGATGCCTTAGTACCCACCAACTACATTCCTATGTGCCTATTTTTTGGCAAAAATAATGAGAAATGTGAGTTGGTGCCATACACCAAAAAATAAGATGTATCTATTTTAAACCATAGTAGAAAATTATCATTATCTACATTCAGGGGTATGCATTCATAATTTATGGTAAATTTTGAGAAAATTATAATGAGCAAAATGGTTTTATATATATATATATATATTAAAATTTTACATTCCCCCATTGATCTTTCTCTGCAATATATTTTACAAAAGATTAAAATCTATAAATGCAAGAGAAAAATATAAGAACTTAATATGACCATATTAAACCAGCTACTAATTTTAATCTTCTTGTAAAATATTAAATTTTACATTTCTAATTAACCATGTACCATATTTATCAGCCATTATTTATTTTACCTAAATTACAGTAATTCATAACAGCATGGACTGATAATAAATCCTTCCTTTATATATTTTGACTGTCATTTTAAAATAGTAAAATATATATTATACAATAGTTATTTCTGAATTATACTCACACAACACCAGTCGGTGTAACTTCCTCAGTACAAAAATAATGTATAGTAATAGCACATCTTGCATCACAGTCAAACGTAAACTCAATATTATAATATGTTCCTTTTCCGTTACCGTCAGGTGATTTTATCACACTATCGCCAATTTTATTATTGTCAACCAGTTTACCCAGTGGTTCAGGACATCTTACAAAACGCAAAGACTCTTTACGAATATTCACTAAACTTTTTAATGTTTTAGTCGGTTCATTTGATTGTGGTGGTGGATAAGGGAACTGTAATAAATTAAATGTAATAGTAATGTGAAATGTTTTTAACTGAACATATGACAATCATGGTGGATAAAGCCTCTCAGACACAATTTACGGAAGTTTGAACATCAAAAGTTTACTGCCATGATTATAGTAGCATTTAAATTGAAAATTGATCTTTTGTAACTATTAACTTATATATCATATATTCATTTTCATAATTACTATATTTCACAGTAGAACAAGATTGTATATCAATTCACATAAATTCTTAATTTAATTTATTATAACCAGTAACTGTTTATTGAAGAATAATGAAAAGAAAAAAAACTCATTAGTTCAAATAGAAATATTATTGGTACCCACAAGAAAAAAATGATTTTTAAAAATCCCAGTCATGTAAGTAGATATTTTAGAACATTATAATGCTCAGTAGAATTAATCATTATTAACCACTCACAGGTGTAGGTTTACTGCCTAGAAAATTTAAGTCAGCATTTTCTCCAAACAAATAAGCTTCAGGTTGTGGAGTGTCAAATCTTTCTCCACCCATAATGAAATGACTTCCGAAATAATTACCTGTAATAAAGATGAAATATATTGATACATATCTAAATAACCCACTCTAGACGTACTTTAAGATAAAGAATTAACATTGCAAAAGTTTTTTTACTTTTCTAGATAATCTATAGACAAAACGTAAAATAAATAAATCACGGACCCGATCTCGGTGGATATTTGTATGCATGATTTGAAACAACGTCAGCTTCCTCGACTCCAGCGTTTTGTCTGCTGGTTAAAGCTCCCATATTCTTATTCTGGTTTGTAGAGAATATTATTTATATTTGTTGGATATTGTAAAGTTTTTACAAACTCAATCAATTAGAAGTATTAGAACGCAAATTTATTCAACCACAAATATTTTGGCAGTTCCATTGACGTTTAGAATATCGTTCGGAAACCACATAAATACTTAACCGGAAATAGGTTATCAGGTAATCATTTTTAATAAAACAAAAAACTATTCTATATACAGTTTTTATTATGGCAGATTAAATCACATTTTAAATACTGTAGAATTAGGTAGCTACCTATTATAACTACCTATACATACCTAACATAAAAAGGATTGTTGGAAGTAAAAATTTACTCTAGTTCTTTCTTTCATATTCTTCTCTGGCAATTTAATAATTAAACGTCAACGTCAGACGTTTTTCCGGCTGTCTTTTCGAGGTTACGGTGTCGCTTTGTGGAGGTGCTTATCAAGTTTTTCTTTATAAATCCCTTGTAATCGGAATAAATGTTTCATTATTGTTTGTGTTATTCATAAAAAAACGATCAGTGTATATTACTAAGATTATATTTTGGTTTATTTCAGAACACAATGGGGCGCCGACCAGCGAGATGGTAAATAATTACCTATAAAACTTGTTTTCTAGTTTTGAATTTGGAACAACTTTTGTTAACGTATTTTAATATTTCAGTTATCGATATTGTAAGAATAAACCGTATCCTAAATCTCGGTTTTGTCGGGGTGTGCCTGACCCAAAGATCCGTATTTTCGACTTGGGCAAAAAGAGAGCGACAGTGGATGACTTCCCACTATGCGTGCACTTAGTGTCTGATGAGTACGAGCAGCTGAGTTCTGAGGCGCTGGAAGCAGGCCGTATCTGTTGCAACAAGTACCTCGTAAAGAACTGCGGTAAAGATCAGTTCCACATCCGGATGAGACTACACCCCTTCCATGTCATCCGCATCAATAAAATGTTGTCGTGCGCTGGAGCTGATAGGTAAGTGTTTGCTTTATCTTAATAACAATACAAAATATTCGGTAAAACTGTTTACTGCTGTCTAGAAGAAAACCTTAATTTGGAAAGTAATCCTCAATATTGTTTAATTATAAATAATTGGTTTCTGTAATAATAAGTCATAAAAAATATTTTTTGTAATTTTGTGTCGAGTACCCATAAAAATGAAACAATAGGAAAACAATGGAAAGCTGGCGTAAACGCCGGGAAGGTGCTTAAGGAGTTAAATGACTGTTCAATATTTGTCTTGCAAAATCATTGTTGATTTGGGCTGTATTATTTGCATTGTCATTTATTAAATACATGATACGTATTACTGAGTCATTATTTTATAATGTTGTGAAATACCTACATGATTAATAAATGGGAAATTATTTCTTTTACAGTCTTTTTTTGATATTTAGTAGTAATTTTTCAATTTGGTCTAATGTGTTTTTTTTTTTTTTTCTAAACTTCAACTCTACTTTAGAATACATATTTACTTAGTTTTTTTATAAAATGATAAATATAATATTTTACATGTTTTTAATTCCATATTTTGATATATTTGATAAAACAAATATTAGTTTTAAGTAATTAACAAGTATTTTTCTGATATTTTTGAGGTCTTAATTTAACTTCAGTATTTGACGAATCTGGGTATGGGTTCAGTTAGATTGCATTGACACCAGTACAATGTACAGCAAAGAAAAGCAAAAGCTTAGGAGAGTGCACGTTTTGGACATACTAGACATAGTTAATTTGTTTCTATAATATTAAACGAAGAAACCATTTATTTTTTACGGTTTCTTTTTTCTTGAGAAAGCCAACCAAGATTTTTCTATTGATTCAGATTCACTATTAATAAGTATGAAGTGAATTGAAACAATTTAGAAATCCAGTATAATTGATCTGTAAGAATTCTTTCCTTTAAAGATAACTAATCTCAGTTAATATTTCTTTTCACTTAAACATACTAATAATCCAGCTTTTCTTAACCAGTGTTAGGTAAATAACAAGCACATCTGTTTTCTAGATGGAGACTCAATATTTTGACAAAAATTGATACCTACATACAGCAAACATTGTTAGACTTTTAACAAAAAAAGTTGTGCAGGGATATTCAATTTTCACAATAAATTTTCATCATTGGCTGGTGACCACCATCAAAAATGGTATTTACCAATTAGATCTAATAACTAATTCTTTCTGTTTATTTAATTCCAGGCTCCAGACTGGGATGCGTGGTGCGTTCGGGAAACCCCAAGGCACAGTAGCGCGTGTGCGTATTGGACAGCCCATTATGTCTGTACGCTCAAGTGACCGTTGGAAGGCGCAGGTCATTGAGGCTCTGCGTCGTGCTAAGTTCAAGTTCCCTGGTCGCCAGAAGGTAAATATCATAAATCGGTTTTATTGTTGCCAAAAAATAATTTCCTATTTTATCAAGAAGTACCTTTTATTTTGATCATTATTAAATTTCAGATCTATGTATCTAAGAAGTGGGGCTTTACCAAGTACGAACGTGAGGAATTTGAGAAGCTACGTGACGCTGGACGTTTTGCTAATGACGGATGCAACGTCAAGTACCGCCCAGAGCATGGACCCCTCGATGTCTGGAGGAAATTCCAAAATGAACTACATAGTGTGTAAAATATTTTGAAATAATAATACACTCCCAAATCATACAGAATTTTTTATTATAAATATTAATATAGTTTAATACATTCCTTTTTACATAATTTCCTTTCATAATATAATTCACAAACATAAATTAATAAATGCTATTACAGATACATTCAATATTATAGCATATTCTTTTTTAAGGTATTTATATAATTTGATATTTTACAAAGAAAATATCCACAGTGCATTACCTAAAAAATGAGTCTATAGACTTGCAAGGTGGTTTTAACCTCTTTGTAGGTGACACCTGTTTCTTTTTACGTTTGTTGCTATTTCCAGTGACTAAGGGAGTTTTTCTATTTAATTCTCTACTTAACTTCTGGGCTTCATGAAAGTCCAAATGGTCTGCAAATTTCTCCAATGGTACTTTATTACCACATTCAGAACAAAATTCAGTTACAATATTATCATCTATTTTGACCAAATAATTTGCTATAGATGTTTCAGATTTTTTTGAACTAACTTCTGCTGGTTTTCTCTTGTTTTCTTTAGATGTCGTATCCACAATATTCTTATGTTTATCTTCACGCGCTACCTGGCGTTCTTCATTTCTTAACATTAACGCTAAATGATAATCGGAATGCTGTTCAAACATATCCAGTGTAAATGTTTTCCCGCAATGTGAACAATCAAATGTCTCCATTTTACCATTTAACTGATTTGCTGTGTTATAACTAACTGTTGTTTTAATTTTTTTTTCTAATACACTGTCAACGTCCACTGTAGAAGTAAGTAATTGTCGAATATTAGTGACGCGGGCGACATCTTGAGGATCATCTTCAAAGAGTGCGATACTTCTGTTAATTTCATTATTTATCGTTGATCCAGAGTATTCGGTATCATTACTATTTTCTTCATATTTGATTACGTCATTATCTATTACTTTAGTTGGTTTAGATTTATCTGCACTAATAGTGTCACTATTATTAATATTGTTTGTTTGTAACATTTTAGCAAAGAATGATTCCTGTTGCAGTAAATTTGTTTCAAGAATAACATCAGTTTTTTCACATTTTATTTCTTCATCTTGGTCTTGTTTAGAGGTTTGAAAGAATTTTTTTAGCATGTACTCCTTTCCAGCATTCTTTTCATTACTTTTAATTATTTTTACTTCATCAACAACAGATTTTTACATTTTCATTTACACTGCCATCTTTCATTGTATTTGTGATCTTTTCAGTTTCTTTTGATGTTCCAACACCAAAATAATCTATAATCTTTTTCGTTTTCTTAGAATCAGATTGATCTTCGAACTTCCCGACACTAATACCCAAAAATGTTATTGGTGCTTTAAGCCTTCTATCAGTTACATGTTCTGTAATAATAGCGTTTAATACATTTACTAAACTGTTTGTTTCTATTTAGACATATCATTTAAAAACATGAAAGATTTACCTTTAAATTTATATCCTTCAGAATTGTCCATAATCAATTCTAGTGCTTTTTTTAGAGAGAATAGTTCACCGCAGAGTTCATCTTCATAACCAAAGTTGTATGATCTTGAACTGCTCACATCTTTTTTATCACAAAGTTGAGTTGTGTAACTGGCGACCATCTGTTTCGGTGTTCTGTTATTCTCTAATGCATCCTTCTCTAACCGATCTTCAATTTCGTCCCCTAAATCTTTGAGCCATTTCTTTAAAATTTCCAAAGTTTGAATAGCAGATTTACCTTTGAAATTTTTACAACAACCAATACTTTTGGGATTGAACCTTGCTAGAACTGGTTCTAAATCTATTCCATGTGCAATGTTGTATAACCATGTTCTAAAAATAAAGTAGTTAATAATATTCATTCAGTTTACAATTATTATCTATGACAAAAATAAAAACAAACTTAACCCATTTTTCTCATCAAATTTAGACTGAAGATCTTTTTCCGAAAAGTTTTGCAATTCACCCATGGTATTAATTTTTAGTCTTTCGCAAACATAGTCACCAAATTTGCCTCCCAGATGTTTTACTTTTTTGACGGACAATGTTCTGTGGAGATAAGTTAACAATTTTATAGGACTTCTATAATTTACAGCAAGTATGTTTGTATCTCTCGACAATATATTCTTTAAAATAATAATGGCTTGATGCAAATGAAATTATAGATCATTGATTTAACTCACTTGTAAAGAATATCAATGCAATGTTTTGGTAGAACTGTTTGTTTGTTGGGTTTATTCATGCCACAAACAAGTTTAGCTAATATTTTGTTGTGAGCAATACCCGCTGAACATCTGTAACCTAAATAATATGAAATAATAAATAATTATTTATGATAATGTTTACCAATAATTACTGGCAAACAACCAGAGTAAAGTAAATTTCTAAAAAATCTGGCAACATTGTTATTAAATACAAAAACGTGTATCATTTTATTTGATATAATAATACCAGTTTCTTCATAGACTGCAGCTCTTATCTCACTCACTATGACTGCTCCGACTAGCAACATGCTGGCATGGTTGTGATCAAAATCTATAGAGTCACTACCATGTGTGCAGACATCAGAAACGAACTCTTCAAAGTTATCATAACCAAGCGCATATGTATTGGGCACCATGTTTGTCTGGATTGTGTTAACACTTATAGAATTTAGTCTTTGCTGCACCTGTAAATTGAAAATTAATATTTCCAACATTATTTTACTTAATACATACATACATATCATCACGCCTTTCTCCCATGGGGGTAGGCAGAGATTACATCCTTCCACTTGCTACGATCTCGACACACGTCTTTCGCTTCCTCTACTTTCATGAGCGCTTTCATACATGCTCGTCGGTTATGAATACTTTTTACCTGGCCTTTATTTAACATGTGATTGATTTGGTCTAGATACATTCGCCTAGGTCGGCCCTTACCGACTTGCCCATTCACCCTCGCCTTATAAATTCGTTTAGTTAATCTTCTCTCATCCATCCTCTCTACATGCCCAAACCAACTACTTTGCATACATTTCTCTATTTTGGTCACCACATCCTCTACCACACCACTTAATAACACAACCATAATAATGTAGGTAGATATAAAACTTTTATCAGCTTTTCCCCCATATAACTTACATACAGCAATATCAAAATTAAACATTTGGTAAAGATAAAAAAAATGATTAACAGTATTTTAATATAACAATAATATAAAGTCTAAAAATAGTTGTGTTGATCCAAAAAGAATACAGTTACTTACTGGGTCTGTAATATCCAAATAGGCTTCATCAATAGAAGCTCTCTCTAATAGGGTTGTAAATTTTTGTAGTACTCTTGCAACTTCTTTACCTGCATCTCTATATCTAAAATAAAAATTTTACTTAGCAAAAAACTGATTTTATTATGTAGCACAGTAATGCCCCGTTTAGCGCGACCCCGTTACGCGCGGTTTCACTATAACGCGAATTTCAAATTTCGTGCTCAAATGCCTCGCATTACGCGAAAGAGTGCGTATAAACATAATGTAAAGACAATAGATGTATTTGTCCGTAAAAAATAAGAGTATATATTGGCATAAAGTGTTCTTAGAATTAAAGTGATTGATTAAAATGATTTGTATTTTTTTGTATTAAATTTCGACTATGTTTAATCATAAACCTCGATATACGCGAATTTCAGTTAACGCGATTTTTTTCGAAACGTATCCCTCGCGTGAAGCGGGGTATTACTGTACATTGAAGTTACTATGGCTCAGTAATAGTATGGGACTGCATTGATTGATGTAGGTTCGAATCTACTTGCCATATTCTATGAGCCTGAGTTTTTGCAAGGAACACACTGAAAGTGCAGTATAGTGGTGAGGCATTTTCTAATACTTGCCTGACTAGTCACCACAATCAAGTCTCAAAATCTATACCCAAGTACCTCTATAGGTGTTTTTCTGTAGTTTCACTTGAGAGCCAGTATCTCTAGGTCAAGTGTGTTCACTATTTTGGACATCATTGTCACTTAAAAACAAATGACTGTGATAAAAATCGTTTAACCTATAAAGGACTTTAGAAAAATTGAGTGAATAAGTAATCTGTGGTTTATAAGTATAGTGAAAAAGTGTGCTTATTCAATTTTATCCTGTTTGTTATTAATAATCTTATACAAAATTTAATAGCAAGATTTGCTTTCCGTTAAAAGATGTTTACACATATTAACAATTTAAGGATAGATTTATTTAAACTGTCTAAATGCTGTTGACCTGAAGGGTCTTAACAGCTTCACTACAATTTGAGGTGAGCACTTAGGGCACTCAGTGGAGCCTAGTAAGTATCTTGGTTTGGGCTGCGATGTGTTAAAAATTAAGTGGAATTTTCCCTAGATAAGGTATAAAGTAAGAGGAAAAACAGTGCCCTACAGAACCTATGTATCTCCTGTTGTAGTGTGTGATCCCCAGTTAGAGATCAGAAAAGGGGAAAGAAGCTTTATGGTGAAAATTATTAACACATACTTCTTAATCCTAATGTTAAGAAACTAACACAAAGGAAAAAGATATACTTAGTTATATCAGCTTTCCCTCTATGACAGGGCACTGAAGGTAACTGGATTTCAGGGCATTTTTCTTTAGCTTCTTTTCCTCTCATATGCCTTGTTACTCCCAATGCTCTGGCTACATAGTTAACAGCGATAATTCTGAAAAAATTAAACAATACAAAGTACATTATTTATTCAGTTTTGTGCTTTTTGTATGTACACTTTTACTTCTTTTATGCATTTTTCTTTTTACATGTTATCTAGTAATCTGATCACATACCTGATGTTAAGTGACAATGTGGACCAGGATGGTCTAGATGGAAAATACACTAAGCCTAGGTACTGGTTCTCAAGTAATACTGCCAGAACACACCTATTGGTATTTGGCAACAGGTTTTCAAACTCGAGGGTGGTAGCTGCCCAGGTGAGCATTATTAGAAAATACCCTACCACCATGCTATGGTTTCATCACAATGTTTTCCTTCACCAAAAGCTCAGGCCGATTTTAGAGTTGGGTAGGTGGGATCAAACCCGCGTCGATTGATGCCAAATCTGGCTACAATACCCACTGAACCATCATTGCTTCAAATTATATGGCACGTTAAATTTTAATTACAATATTTTTTATAAAACAACTACATTGGTGAAAGTAACTTCATTGATACAGTAGTGTTCATGTATTAAATTATAGAAAAATTAAATTATATGAAAATCTAAAACTGAAAATGTAATTGGAAGGAAAAATATTTACCAAAGACCCCATGGTGTTTAATAAAGAACTATTTTAAAATGTAACACCAAAAAAATTCTTAATGTTTTATATTTGTATTTTAAAAATGTAGAATCACCATAATTTGATTTATTTATGAGGATATTATTATGAATTTAATTCTGGACTTTGTTTTAATTTCCATAATGAAAAGAAATAAGTCAGTTTAAAATATAATAACATACAGGTAAGAATCATTTCTAAAAGCGACTACTTTAATTTGCCTAGCTATCTCTAAATTTTGTTTATTCTACAAAAATCTAATAACTCACCCTCCTCCTTGCCAAGGGTTGTACTGAACAACAGCAATGGGTTTCCCTTTAAGTTCGGGATTTAATTTCTCCTCGACTTGGCAGTAGAAACAGTCCATATCAATAAGCACAATAATTCTATTTTTTTGTTCCATGTTAAGAAACGATTACTGCTTAAAATCTTCTTATATAATTTATTAGATACATATTCATGAACGTGTTGATGTTTGCAACGATAAATCTAAAATTATAAATAATGAACTATAATATAATTTTATTATAAAATCATCGGCATCGATCAATAATAAAACTTACAAGTTTTTACATGTCATTGTCAAAACCAGAGCTGACACAAAAGCAAACAGCATAGGTAACTGTTTTCTTGCAAATGCGCGGGTAAAATTGTAAAGCAAGGTGTCTATGGACTGATTAGGGATGCGATCTGAAATCGATTAGAGAATCGATATTTAAGCCCTAAAAATTGATGTTTAAAATCGATATCTAGTGATGAATCGATGTTATAACCTAGGAAATCGAGATTCAATTTTTCTTGTTCAATAAAAACCATAAAATTATTTACAATTGAAAGGTAAAACACAAGTAAATTTATGAAAGATTTTCACTTCATTAATCAAAAATTGGTATTTGGCGATAAATTTTTAGAACTTGAGGGTGGTAGCTACCCAAGTAGGCATCATTAGAAAATGCCCTACCACCATGCTATGGTTTCCTCACGACGATTTCCTTCACCGAAAGGTCAGGGCGATTTTAGAGGTGGATAGGTGTGATAGAATGCGCGTCAATTGACGCGGAATCCGGCCGCACCACCCACTGCAGCATCATCGCTGCAGTTAGTATAGAACTTGCACGAAGTACGTAAAGCTTGAGGTCATATTTTAGTATGGGGGCTATCTTTCCAGGATAAAATTAAAACGATTATAAGTTATTTATTTCTTGTTAGATTTTATTTTGATTTCAATAATCAGCCTTATTTATGGTCTATTTCGAAAGAATAACGAAAGATGAAGACCTTGAACATCCAATATTTTTTTAAATTGAATGTAAATTAATTAATAACATTTCACATGGCTTTAATTTCTTTTAAATATTTTTGAATCTGTTATTTGTAGTATTTTGTTACAACAATGTCTATAAGAAATATATTGTTCTTTTACACACTATTATTTAGGTTATCTTTTATTTGCAGATTATATTTTGTATCTTTTGAAATCGTTCTATTTTCGTAATAAATAGTGGACCTGAACCTATCCAGTAATATATGATTATAGCAGAATCAATGGCGTAACTAAACCATATGAGGCCTGTGCCAAAGTCGATGGATGGGCTTGGATGGCCCAGTATAAATCGTCATGTTGTAATTTGATTTTAATAAATCACTAAAGTGTTTAAAAATTTAGTCGTGACTAACTTAAATTGTGTTTATGAAATTTATTTATTGGTAGTGTTTTAGACGTTCATAAGCGCCTTCTTAGGGCCTAAATTGAATAAATAAATTTTAATTTTTTTGATTTATTGAATTATGTTAAAAATATATGGATTCTTCTGAGCTCGTGATTTCGCAAGGCCGAGGCGCCACTGATTAGAATATACCATCGACAACACATTTATGATTAGTTATGACAACACTATTTCAGCAACCTTTTGCAACTTGTCTATTCTAACGGCTTTGAACTAGTACTGTGAGTCTTGTCTATACTAGGTCTATGGACTGATGTTATCTGATTTAAGCTTAACTCAGATTATACCTACATAATTTTGGCAATGACAGGTAGTTAATAGGTAACTTTATGCGTAGCAAGTTTTCTCATTATATTACCGGAATCGCGATTTTTAAAATGCTATTTTTATAGCGGGAGACAGCTGGTACAAAGCAAAGATCCTAGTACTGCATTCTGTTGGGCACCATGCGACAAATTGTTCAGGAAATTACATCATTTGATAGAACATATAAGAAACAACGGAAATTCTGAATTCAACAAATTATATTTTTTGTTAGATAGATAATCCATATCATTTATTGAAGAATATCACAATTAAAGTTTGATGAAATAAAACAAAATAATGATTTATAATCAAAATCCTTGACCATAAGTTTTATTCCATTTAATATATTGTCCCAAGTCATCTTGAGATACACTGGGCTTCACTCTCTGCAAAGCGTTTTTATGAAATCTTGAAGACAGACTGGACGGACCTGATAAAATATATATAATATATATTTTTTTTTATAATATATATATAACATAAAATTGCGTTTTATAAGATAAATAAAGAACAATCAAAATAAACAATGTGTTGCTTTTTAATAAAGAAACGACATTTTAAGTTTATTTTTTTACAAATCCAAACTGAAAATACAATTCTGAATAATATTATAATTTATAACATATTTGACATATATCAAAATATCATAATGGCCAGTATGACTTTCTTAACCATATAAACTAAACTCTTTACATTATAAAATATAATAATACATAATTAAGGAAATATATTTTCTTTACATATATACACTTCATATAAAATATACTAGGATTATTTCAACCATGAAAGTACAAGTGCTAGTAACCATTTACCTATGTATCCCGAACAAAGAGCTTGGTATCACATATAAAAGTATTGTAGTTCTACCCCGAATAATAGTCCTCTATTATGTTAAGTTTTACTTATAAATAGATAAAGATTGCAGTGCAGTAGAATCTTAATATCAGGTGGAACTGTATACCAGTTTACTACTTTCATAACTTAAAAATCTTTTTTTATCCATATTTAATATAGGGACTTAGATTCTCCAAGAACATATCACTCCCAATGTTACCTAAACTTTTTAAGTTATCAATCTATTACTTAATACTTCCTTCATTAATTTAGGTTAATATTAAATTGATTTAATATTATGTTATATTTCCATCAACAAATGGTGCAATTCACAATTTGGTGAATTTCATAAGGAAAGCAAACTTGTTGAGAGGCATATACGGATATATCTAGAACATAAGGGTCGTGAGGAAGTTTATTAGAGTTGACAACGCGCTGGTGATACCTCTGGTGTTCCAGGCATCCATAGGCCATGGTGACTGCTTACCATAATGCGGATTGTACCCTTGTTTGCCACTTTAGTGGTATAAAAATTAGTTCTGAGATAGTAACAATAAATAATCTTGAATATAGTTTGGTTTACATTGCTCCGTTCAATGGTGACAATCTGCGACAGCGGTACCGAGCGTATGGGTCCCATAGCGGCCTCGGAACATAGGGACTTCATATCCGCACCCGAATATCCCTCTGTGAGATTAGCTATCTCTGTTATTTGTACTGGTGTTAGGTCATTGTTTTCGCTCATCAATAAATTTGATATTATCTGCTTGCGAGCCTGTTATTAAAAAGAGTGGATTATAAAATATGGTTTCCTGCATTGTTTAATTGAGATGTAATTAGATTTTTCTTATTATCTATACTAATAACTAAAATTGAAGTGCCTTTTTGTAAAGTGAAAAAAATTTTTTTTTACTAAATAGATTATTAATTTACATATATATGATATCAATACCAAAAATACAATTTTTTAAATTGTTGTCTATCTGTCAGTTTGTTCCGGGTAATTTCAGAACCGCTGGACCGATTTTGACGGGACTTTTTTTGGTAGATAATTGAAGTTACCCCGCGTTACGTAAATTTTATAATCAGTTCCATATCAAAAATTTTTTTTTACATGGTACAGGCTCAGTGCTTTGACCACAATCTCACCTGATGTTAAGTGACGATATGGTCCAGGATGGTAAACACACTAAGTCTAGAAGAACTGGTTCTCAAGTGATGCTGCCGGAACACACCTATTGGTTTGACGACAGGTTTTCAAACTTGAGGGTGGTAGCTACCCATGCGCTACCACCATGCGCCAGGGTTTCCTCACGATGTTTTCACATGGCACTTTCCACAGAGCCATCATCCCTTCAAATATATATATATATATATATATATATATATTATAAATAAAATTTGGGCACATCCAGAATGATCTAACTGTTATTAGGTTATATCTATAGTAGTACGACATTTTCCTGATGCCCGCCTGGAGATAACCATCTACCATTATAAAGTTGAAATTCTATCTCCAAATATTTACAGGTATTTTTGGACATTTAAAAGCAAGTCATTCTAGAAAAAACTGTCGTAAACAAGAATGAATCAATGGAGGTCTTACTACTACTAGCTATAAGGCATGTCATTAATATATGTAAGGAGAAAATAGTAACATATTTATGTGTCTCACTTCGACGTCAGGTAGCGGTATATATAGACGTTTGACTAGCCTCCGCCGCGCGGCCTCGTCTAACTCTTGCGGGCGGTTTGTGGCGCCCACTATAAGGATACGATCTTCCTCACCTGTCAGGAAATCCATATAGAATGATCAGGACATAGTATAGAAGGCTTCAACGTGGTATTTTGTTTTAAACGACCTTAAATTATTAATTGGTATGATTTAAAAAAAAAATTTGAAGTTATACTTCTTTAGGCGCGTTATGAAAAAGTGATGAGAGTGAAATTTGAAGATGCGCGCGCATCTGTGACACAAAATGAACAGTATGAAGTTGTCTGCTTAACCGCTCATTAAGTCTCGTTAGTCGCGCATGTTGGTACGCTCGTCACCATCAACATGTTTCTAGTTTATACATTCACAACACGTGTTTTAGTTTCATACAAGTGTGAATTATATAGTATGTGCTAATAAATTATATTCAGTAGTGATTTAAATTGAATATTTTGATTGATATCACTTACTATTTGTGAATATTAGTGAAAAAAATTGTGCTTATATACTTTTTCAAGTGCTCCAATATAATTGAGGTTAACTATCCGTATGTATTATTTATTGATATAAATTAAAATACTTTTATTTAATATAATTAACACTAAATATTATTAAATTATTAATGTTAAATACTTATTATTATTTGCATGCAATTAAAAACTATTTTTTAATGATGCCAAAGAAGTATAACTTCTCACGCGCGTACGTAAGTACACGCACCCATTTTTTTTTTAAATAATGAACTAATTCGATAACTAAACAAAAAGCAAAAAAAAGTTTGTTTTTTTTTTTTTCAAATCACTATTTAATATGCTTTTTTACATAAATCCTGGCAACACCGGTTATGACAGTTAGTAGTGTTATAAAAATATATATAAAGTCCGTCTCACTTTAAATATAGCACTTATTCAAAAAAGCATTTAAACAAACTTTAATTCATTCAAACAAATTCTATTATTTTACATTAATACCTATAAATGCGTAAAACGAGTTCAATTTGTTCTATGTACCAGTACATTATTATTAACAGTAAATTATTTATTGAATTAAATAAATCACAGTACATATCTGACTTTTACAATAATACAACAATGGAACTCCCGATTTTTTTTTTACATTATGAAGGTCCTGGGGGTCAGGAGCCACGTTACTTTACCAACGAATCCGACACTGTATTTTTAATTTATGTAATTTAGACAAGCTAGATCTAGTGAATGATCGTCATAATTTTAATATTAGAAGTAAAGACGAGTTGTCCGGAACCACGGTTTAGGTTAAGTAAGTGTAATAAAAGCTTTATAGGTAATAGTATTCGGTTTTACAATAAGATCCCAAGTGACATTACCGATTTACCTGACAATAAGTACAAGTATTATGTCAAGCAAGTTTTAATCTTAAAAGGTTATTACAGGGTGGATCATTACGTGAACGATAGTGATGTCTGGAATTAACCCACATCTCTGTGCGCACCCGCTAACATTATTAAGACTACGATTTGTATAGTTTTAAATATGACAAAAAAATGATATTTATATAAAAAAAAGAACCAGATCGAGTTTCTTGCCTGCGCTCTTCTCGACTGGGTTGTTTTCCGAACCGGTGGTAGTGTTTTAGACGTTCATAAGCGCCTTCTTATGGCCTAAATTGAATAAATAAATGTTGATTTTTTATTTTGAATGCCGAATTTTCTTATTTTTTTTTCAAATAAAAATCAATGTAACATTATTACCAATAGCCGCCCCATCAAACTGTACCAAGAACTCCGTTTTAATTCTCCTTGTAGCTTCATGTTCAGTGTCATTTCTCTGTGTTAATAATGAATCTATCTCATCAATGAATATTACCTTGAAACATATAGAAAAAAATCTTTCTTTAATATTAAAAAAAAAAAAAAAACTTCATCTAACCAGTACCTCTAGGCTTAGTGTGTGTTTTACCATCCTAGGCCACATCGTCACTTAACATCAGGTGAGAATGTGGTCAAAGCACTGAACATATTCCGTGTAAAAAAAAAACTATAGTAATAAATAAAATTGAAGTGTCTGTTTCTAATATAAAAAAAACAACATTTTTATTTGTCTTTTTTGGCAGATAGCTACTTTTATTTTAAGAAAATAAATAACATTCGCTGTATATTTATAAATTACAACTTGTGTTGTGAACAAAAAATGATCCAATGGATATAGGATTATTAAAACGTTATTTTCCAATGATAATTTAAAAACTATATTATGCAGTGAAGAATATTCTCCAGGCGCAACAGCGGGCATACAGTTAGTTTTAAATAAAGTACAATCAAAGAACAATGACGCCCGCAGACAAATAAGAACCTATCGGTAGACGGAATCATTATGGCGGAAACGTCTTCCACGGGTAAAACTCATAAGTGGATCTGGGATTCACTTGCTATTACCGGAACATGACAAAAGTAAAAAGTGGGTCTAAACCTAGTAGGTCAGAAATGATTACACCAGAATAAACCATCGATAAGACAATTATGCAGAGTTACGGCAACACTATTCCATGCACTTTTATAACACCTTTTAACTAACATTGTTGGTCTTTCTATTCTGTCTATTCACCGAGGTGCGTGTCGCGATTTTAGTCTGACATGTTGTCATCCTTGTTTTTAATTCATTATTTTGCAGTACTTGACTATGTACTATGTAATTTTGGTGGCATTTAACGTGATACAGTGTAGTTACAATACGCAAGCGTAGTGAAGTGAAAATAATGACACTGAATGTGCATTCTGAAATGTCCCAATCATTCCCGTTGTAGTCGTAACAGAAGGCCACCATTTTGTTAACACATTTATTAATAGTATTTCTAACGTCAGACTTGGCTGCATGGTCTACTAGTGCCTTTGACTTTTCCTTAAAAATGGAATAAACAGAACCAAAAAAAATGTCTATGCTCCCCATTGACGCTTTCAGCTTCCTTCACTGAAAGCTTCGATTTTGTATACAATAATGATTGAATCTACGTAGATTAATTATGACATTACTCACAGCTGGCTGATGACACCTGGCGACCGCAAACAAGGCGCGTACCATTTTCTCCCCGTCACCGATCCATTTCGATGTGAGTGATGACGCTGATATACTAAAGAATGTGGCATTGCACTGGGCCGCTACACATTTACCTGTAATATTGTGTTATTATGAGGTTCATATAGCATTGTGGTAGACTATTTTCTCCTGGGCTCCGAATCTTCTTACTAGCCATACAATATGACAGGTCTTATAAATCCTGCTCTTTAAATTAACGGGCATTCTGGAGTCACAAATCACACCAACCTGAGTTGATTCTTTGCCTTATTTTTCCACTATACCACAAAAGCGAACCGAGTTTTGCATGGGTGGCAGGGCATTTTCTAATGATGCCTGTTTGTGTAGCTACCACCCTCAAGTTTGAAAACTTTTCGCCAAATACCAATAGGTGTGTGCTGGCAGCATCACTTAAGAACCAGTACCTAGGCTTAGTGTATTTGCCATCTAGACCATCCTGGTCCACATTGTCACTTAACATCAGGTGAGTAGGTGGTCTAATTACTCAACTTATAACATGTAACAAGAAAAAATGAATAAAAAAAAGTGAAACTGTACATACAACAAGCACAAAACTGAATAAATAATGTGCTTTGTATTGTTCAATTTTTTCAGAATTATCACTGTTAATTATGTAGCAAGAGCATTGGGAGTAACAAGGCATATGAGAGGGAAAGAAGCTAAAGAAAAAAGAGAGCTTACACAGTATAAAAAAATGTTAATATCTATACTAATACCAAAAACAGTAAAGCAAAAAAAAAAAAAGAAAATGAAAATCAACTCCAAAAGTTCAAGCCACATCACTTAAATTTACAGTCACTCATCAGGTTCAACCTCTGTCATGTCAAATACTAAGTAAAGTAATTAAAACTTACCTATTAAGGTTTTTCCTGTACCTGGTGGCCCAAACAGCAAGATCCCTTTGGGTGGTCGCCTTAAACCTGTGAATATATCTGGTCTCAATATTGGCCAAACTACAGCCTCCTGTATTACTGACTTGGCTAAATGGAGACCAGCAATATCTTCCCAACCTGCAAAAAGTAAATAAACAAAAGTGTATCCTCGTTTTTGAAATTTCTTCCCATCTCTTCTCCTTCTCTGAGTTGTTTTATGAACCGGTGATAAAAGAAGCAATAAATACTTTGAATTGAATAAATTATTTTTAAATTTGAAATTCATTCTATGAATTTCAATGAATAATCACAGATCATCAATCGCTGTTCACCTATAATTCTTTCTATTCAATAAAAAATAAATAATTAATCAGGCATCCAGTGTGGAACTATAAAATACATTTAAGATTTTATAGTTTTCCTTTTCAACATAATAACACCTACCTATTGGAGTTCCTTTATCAATAATTTCACTTTCAATGAGTTCAATCATCTTGGGATCAATGTGCTTCAATCTTTCATCTGTTATTTCATGTTCCATAATATCTTGTTTATCTCTGAAATTTAAAATATTTTATTAATAACCAATAAAGCCAACCTGTAAATATTCACCTGTTGAGAAGAAATTCCCACCAATTTAGGGGAAATATAATAACCAGACCAGCCTACAAAATATTGGTAGTTCATTTCAAACTTGAATACATCTATAGTGCTTTATATTCTTCACAAATCTGTTTTATTATATAAATATAAGAATTTAAACCAGATTTAAGTTAATAAAACTTATTGCTGGAAGTATCACATTTTATTCATTAAGAATTATGTTTATTAATACAAGTAAAATGTTTTTATTCTTACTGTATTCCTCCAAGCATTGGTGATACAAATTTCCCTTGAGCTTTTCGAGATGCTCCTAAAGTTCTTCTAGCTGCTGGATTGGAGGCCATCAGTTGTTCTTTTGCCGTTTTAAAAGTGATCTTAGCCACATTACTTTTATGGGCTCTTTCTTCTTCCTCTTCTTTACTAATGTCAATAATTTCATTTGTTGTTATGTTAGGAATTGTTTTAGATGTTGTTGCTTGAATATTATTTCCAGTTGGCTTGAGCAAATTAAGTGCCAGGTTTTTGATAGGACCTGTATTTTTACCAGTTAAATCTTCTGTTGGGGCTTCGATAATACCCAAGTCACATTTGCATTCATTTTTTTTTTAACTCTTTAAATCCAACATTTTTAATAGGTGAGGAGCAATTATCACATCTTGATAATGTTTTTCTTAATATTTCTTCAGTGTCAATATCACTGTAAGTTAGTCTATGACTGTAATATTATAAAGTAATAACAAACAATAGATTTTTTTTGTAACTCTTTAACTTTATAAATAGAAAGTTACTTCATAGCCTGTTATTTTGTAATTGTTATTTTTTACATAATCTACATCTGAGATAAATTTCTCTTAATATTATTAAAATGAAATACAGAAAAAAAGAAGGTACCTATGTAAATACAAATAATAAGAAATGATGTTTCTTTCAAAATATTAATGTATAACAATAATAGACATATTAATTAAAAGCATGGTAAAAAAGCAAAAAGTTATACCTCAGATGGCTTTTCCATGTAGTCATCGTACTGGTATCAGCATTTTGAACTAAAATTTCAACCGAATTAAGAATATGTTCAACAGCATTAATATCGCATAAACGATTATTGTCCTTCCACACATCCTCCAGTAAGATTTGTGAAGAGATATTTGAAGCCCTACAAAAATAACAGTATTACAACATTGAAACTAACATGTCATGGACATATTTGATGTTTTATTTGTAAGACGATCACCAGATCCTTGGGGTTACGAATGATCAAACTCATCATACCTTTGTAGAGATATTTTAAATTGTTGTAATTTGCACCTATCAATAATAGATAAATGGGTATCTTCAGTATCTTCTGGTAAAATGTTTTCTAAATCTGAGTCATACATTTCGAAATTCATTATGAACCTATCGGCTATCACAACAATTGTAAATAATTCTCTTCAATTTTTTTTTCAAAATATTTGCAGTCCCTTGTCTATTATCTATGCTTTTGTTCGCTTCATGTAATTGTAAATATAAATTAATAAATTATGTACTCAATTGATTATTTAATGAATCGATTATGATTGATTATCACTGAAATAATCGATAATTTTCTACTTTTTTTTCTTTAATAGGGGTTCGTACCATATGGTAGAAGGAACCCTTATGGTGAGACTCCAATGTGTGTCTGTCCGTCCGTCCATCTGTATGTCACACCCAATTATCTCAGGAACTATAACGACTTGAAATTTAGAACAGATCCTATAACGTTAGTGGCTACAATGTGTAGAAAAAAGTTATTTAGAAATATAATTTCTTTTAATAAAAATTAGGGGACAAAAAATAAACCTTCTCGATATGATCATGTGTGGTATCATTTGAAAGGTCTTGAATTAAGCATTTCAAAACTATTTTTTCAATTTTTATGTAATAGTTTTTTTGGTAATTTAAAAAGAATGAAAAAAATGGCCAAACATACATTACATATGTTTATACATTAAATAGATTATCTCTGAAGTTTATGCGCCAAAAAATCTGAAACAAGTCAAGAAGATAGGTAATAATCTAAAATTTCCAGGAAAAATATAACGAAGGAGAATTAAATGTTAATTTTGGAAAGAAAACAACCAAAATTACGAAAAAAAAAAATGGCGCGAGTTCAAAGTTTCTTTCAACACACTAATAACACCTTGACTATTGTGTTGTATCTAGGACATAATAAACCGGGCCATTGCACGACGAACAGGGCCATTGCACGACGAGGCCCGGTGGGTTCGCTGCAGGGGGCGACGCGGTGCCTGCGAAAGCCACCCCGTGTCGCCCCCATCCCAAATGCAGCGGACGGCCCCGGGGGGTTTTAGTGGGTATTTCCGGGCGACTCTCGCCCGGGTGAGTCCCACACTGGCACGGAGCTCGTCACTCCGTGCCCCCTTATCTATTGTATTGGGGGACTCCGATCCCTCAAATACAATAGATAAGGGTAGTGCGTAAATGCATTTCCCCCCCCCGTCAAAAAAAAAAAATTGTAAAAAATGTATTAATTAGTTAATATTATAACACTTTTAATATGTCAATAAAAATGTTATAACTTCATTTATAAGTAAGTATTTTCTTCATCCATACTGTACAAAATCCATTGTTGTACAAACCACTAAAGGAGGTTGCATGCGTGAGTTTATACTATCCTCACACCACGTGCTCTGCGGCTATAGGTGCTACGGTTATTTTAAATTTAGAACTTTTTAGATCCTGTACCTAGGAAAGCTCAAAAGTTTTTAAGCAAATTGATTATAGTTATCTAATGATTACTACACTGCCATATATAAAAAAATAGGCACCATTAACAATTTATTATTATTCATCTCTGGCTTGCAGTATTTAATCCCTTGTTATTATTTTTTGCATCTTAGGTGATTTCGTTTAGTTAGTAAAATGTGTTGAAAATAATAACATGGGATGTTATAAAAAGTCGCCTTAAAGTTCTAATAATGTGGCCCTTTTTACAAACACTGAATATTTGAAATATTTCAAAAAGTTGACGCTAAAGCATTTGTTTATATGGTTGTAATAAAATTATAAGCAATAACTGTCAAATGTCAAAAGCAGTAAACTTAGAATGGAAAATTGTCAAGTTGTTTTGTGAGCTTCTTTGCGGTGAAATTTTTAAAAATTACTAAATTCGTATAGAAATTACAAGAAAAATAATTCTTCAGAAACATAATTATAATTTTTTCACCTATTTTTAGAAAAAATAACGTGTGTATGATAACATATTGGAATATGTTAAATGGAATTTTAGCGATATGAGTACTAAACCAACAATTTACCACGAAAAAACAAGTCAAGGAATTGCGCTTTACACGCACTTAATAATTTATTCCAGGTAAATTTTAAATCTCTTACATGTTCGTCGTATAGCGTTTCGTATACGACCGTGAATGTTAGTTAGCATTGTTAGAGAACATGTATTGTGATTTGTATTTTTTGTTTGTTATGCTTATTATTTCTTTTTAACATGTTACTAAACGATATAATTTTTCATTTCTATTCTTCACGCCTGTAATACACATACCTGTTTATTTAGTATATGTGATATATTTCATTCTTGCATGTAATAATAGTTTTCTTAATTATTTCTTAATGAGAAAATAATTACAACAATAACTGCTTATGTAATTACTAGTAACTGAATTCATATATATTATAGTTATGGGTATGCATATATGTTTTAAAATCTATGTAAATAAATAAAATCGAAACATCTGTTTGTAATATTAAAATAAAAACTTTTTACTAAATAAATAGGAATGTATACACAATACCTGTGCCAAAGACACAGTTTTCAAAATATTTGTCTGCCTGCTTGTTCTTGCTAATCACCAGAATGGGTAGACGAATTTTAATGGAACTTTTTCTGACAGGTAGCCAAAGTTAAGGAGTACAACTAAGGCTAACTGTTTTTGAAAAAATCATTACAGTTCTGAGTAAAAAAATTAAAACTCATGAAACTTTTCCCTCACTTCACTTCAATTAATAATCCTGTGGAACAGCTAGTTAAAAATAAAAGGATACCATGTTCAGTGTTGTCACAGATTTATTATATACCAGCTGTGCTGGTGGCTGCACCCGTGTTTTTCATATAAATTCTCACTGGATAATTTTAATTTTTTTATACTGAACCCTAATTCTTTTCCAAAAATGTTTTTACTACTAACATTAAGGAAAGGTATTTCTCACAACTTCAAATACCTGCCAGTAAAACTGGGCAGTGAATCAGATTTTATTCAAACTTTTATGAGTTTTGATTTTTTTTTTATGTAGAACCCTAAAAAATTTTGAAAACTTTAAGTGCCCAAAGTTACGCGGAGTAGCTTCAGCTATGTAACAAAAAGTCCTGTCCAAATCAGTTTAGGCGTTTCGGAGATTAACTGTTACAAACAGACAGACAGTCAAAAATATTAAAAAATATATATTTGGTATAGTTATATGTTTTTAGTAAAAAAAAACAGACACTTTAATTTTATGCATTAACAACAACAAAAATTGATTTTCTTTGAAGGATTCTACATTGTGCCATGGTTGTGTTTTCTATTAAACATATTTGTTTCGAAATAGTATATGCTTCAATTTTATTTAGTAGTATAGATTTATATCTATGTTTTTAATAAGATGTATAGGTGAAATAATGCATATTTTTCAAAATTTCTAAAATTATTAACATATGTATATTCTGAGTAATTTTTTTTTTCTCTGCTACTACATTTTGGAATTGTTAACTAAATCTAACTCTGATCAATGGTGGATTATTGAACCACAATTTTATTTTATAATATCCAGGTCCCTACAGTACAAAGTGACATGTAAAATGAGGTTCACAGGAAAGCCTAATGAATATTCAAATCACTCTAGAAATTAATCATTTACATTTTAATTTTTATTTTTTCTGCAATGTTTTATTTGATTTTTGAAGGTGCTATTACTTTATATTTTCATGAAAAACCTGTCATCAAGTCTTGTCACATGTCCCTTTGTATGTAGGGACCGTCGATATATATTATTAATTGTTTACTTTTACTGTTATAGTAACAATAAGAGTTGTTAATAAATTACTAAACATTTAAATTACAGGCTCGAGGCACATTTTCAAAATCGGAGTTAGATGGAATATGTAGTCAACTGTCTCCGAATGTATGGATCAACCCTCACCGTTCAATGCTGGGGTTGGGAAACTATGACATTAATGTCATCATGGCAGCATTACAGAAAAAGGGTTGTGAAGCAGTTTGGTTCGATAAAAGAAAGTAAGTTTTTACCTTTCATTTGTTTTATTTAATATAATGTTATTTATTGTAATGTATGATAATCAAATGTAACAGTTCAGATATTGTTCTCAAGTGTTTCTCTATAAAAAAAAGTATTGTTTAGTAGCTATAATAACAGCTTTAGAATTATTAATTTAAAAATATTTGGAAACAGTTTTTTTTCTTCTAATTTGGTGAATGACAACAATAATGCTTTAGGTTTAAAAAAAGGCCTACATAAATCCATTAAGGTTCATAAAAAGGCTTCTGTTCTAGAGGCCTTGAATTATTAGACTATTTAAAAGATTATGGAATCATAAAGAATCTTGTTAGGTATTAACAGCTATGAAGGCTAACAAGCAAGGTTAACATTTGAACCTCATGTTAACCTTGTTTATAATTATTTTAATTTATATCATGAATATTAATGCCTTTAAACAAATTGAATATTGATACACAGACAGACTTGATATAACATTTTTAGAAGATTTGGTATTCTATTTATTTCAAAGTTTTATGAAAGGCTTACAGTCAAATGTAGTTAGTTCAACATAGGTAAAAAGAAAATATTATAGTTTTACAATTCCTAATTATAAGCCTCCACCTTTATATCTACATCATATTGTATATATTATGATTTACAAAAACGATTTATTTTATATATCTATTAAATGCCCAGGTGTAGTCATCAAAAGAATTTTTATCATACAAAATGTGGGAAATAAAAATATAATTCACTTCTTATGAGAATGACGACACGCATAATGTACACAATTCCGCCAATGTCGAGTAGATAATTAAATATAATTACATAGTACTACTTATGTTATTGTGATTATTTGACATTAGCAATTTGTAATTTTGCAGTATTCGATAGGTAGATTATTTGGTGTAGTTACCAAAACTTAAGATATAATATTTTCTGTTTGCAATATAAAATTCGAATTTCCAATTTATTTAATTGCTTGAATATCATAGAAATAAGATACATTACAATATGTTTTCTTTTTTTTTTTATACAGAAAGAGTTACACCTCCTTTCATATATTTGAAATTCGAAAGTTATTTCATTTTACAATACATTTTTATTACATAATTATCTGAAAGGAAATGTTCTGGTCTGTTGTATGTCACATTGATTATTTAGATATTAGTGCTTTATGAAAGATTCTCAAATGTTGGTTATTTCGGTATGCTTTAGGCTGTAATATCAAGAATAGGTTTTATTTTAAACGTAAATTAACGGTTAATGTAGGTTTCATCATTTCTGTTTTTTTTTTTTTGAGAATTTTATTATATGGCTTGTATTAAAATCTTTAAAAATATGTATTGGAATTAGTTTGACATTTTAATTACAGAGACCCCGGGTGTTTAGATCTTTCAAATATATGTGGATTCATTCTGAACGTGCCTTCCGACTACAAACTCGGTTTCGTGATGTTACCACTGCGCCGCCGGCACTGGATCACGATACGACAGATCCAGGAGAACTTTTATAACCTTGACTCTAAGCTAGATTCCCCACAGTTGATCGGAAGGGTGAGAATATATAATTTTTTTTATTTTCATATAAAACGAGGTAGAAATGTTGATAAGTGATAAACAAAAACATTAATTTTAGCATATCAAATAATAATTATATTTTTTAAATGCCATGTTTACTTATTAGTAGAATTTTTATATAAAAGTATGATAAAATTGGTGGTAAACTAAATGTCTCGCGATAAGAGTAAAATTTCAAGGTCACATAAGGCGATAAGTATCATATATTAGCAACACGAATTTAAATATTACAGGGCTCATAGAAGGCATTAGAGACAAAATTAATAAAGACACTTTATTTTTTGACTTTATAATTATTTATTTTTTAACCCTTCGAGCATTAACCTGGCGTTTACGCCAGTTTTCCATTGTTTTCCTATTGTCTCATTTTTATGTTTAATTGACATATTAAAAAAGCAAGCGGCGGCATTGCTGTATTTTGGAAAGTTTTTTTTTATCTCTCTTTGTTGGTATCTGATATTTGTCCTTTACATATAAATTGTTTCAAATAATCTAAAGATTTCCAAAAAAGTTTTACTTCTGACGCGTGTACTCCGTTCCCGCCTTCTTTTCTTTTAGATGTAGAATGGCAAATAATTTTATAATGTTTTATGTTTTTCCCAAGTTAATAAATTCGTTGCAATTTGATTAGTAGTTTAGTAACACATAATATAAAGAAAAAACATACAAAAAAAATATATCGATTTCTATTTGTAAAGATTTTTTAATGCATCTTGTTTCAGAGCAGCGATTTAATAGCTTACTTGAAGGAGCAAATATATTCGAAAGAAAAGGAACTGTTTGTTGTGGTGAGTAAGGAGGTCGAGGAAAAGCAGCTGTGGATCCATCAGTACGTTGTCGAAGGTTCGAGACCGAACACATGCTCGGGACAAGCACAAGTGAACAGTCGGTGTGTGAGCCCATCCGACAGCGTGTCTTCGGAGAAAGACTACGAGTACCACAGGAACAGGGACGCCGAGTGCCTCAAAGTGACTGAAGTCCGGAACTGTGTTATCGCGTCTGACAATCTATCCTGAAGTGACGTCACTCCAGTTTAAGCGGACTGCATGCTGAAGAGATATGTGTTCATTTTTTAGTTGTGAGAATGAAAGTTTCTGTGGTAATTTTTTTTGATGGTGAATTTTTTTGTGAACTATTCCTTGTCAGGGAATATAATAATTAAGCGAGTGACTGGATTATCAGTTAGTATAGTTATAAAAATTCACAGTATTTTTTGTTTGTTGTTGTTTTGAATATATTTACGAATAATGGGTTTCCGGACTACTCTACTACTAGTGCTGTTACTTATTTACTTTTATTTTAGTATTTAATTGTGGATATTAATTTGCACTTATTGTTTTTTTCGTTATTGTCATTTCGAATGTTGAAGTTTTTTACGGCCTAAAGTTTTATAGATTATGTTGTGTTTTTTTTATGTTTTCGACTTTGTTATTTTATTATGTGTATGTAGGTAAATTTCTGAGGTAATTTTCAACGAGTTACGATAAACGGGGCCGCTGTTAGCGGTTCTAAAGACGTCTATACGATTATACGGTTATACGAGTAACTCTTAAAATTTGCAACATTTTCAACGACTAAATGCGTGTGCTGAGATATTACTGCCATTTCCTTTCCCCATATCACGATTACGAACATTTATGTTCTCTTTGATGCGTTCCAAGTGAGTGAAATCACTTATATTCGTTTTTCGATTTGTTTCGTTTTGTAAGGTGTTTTAATTTTCATCCGTAGAACCGGGAAAAACAGCACATTTTTTTTGTAGTGGCTTCTGTGAATGATTCCCCAATTCCCAAAAACAGTATAAAATTTAAGCCAACAAACTTCAGTCACATTGGCGGCCTACATTTTCAAAGTCAAACGTATAGAGATAAAATATTTAAAGTTATGTTTAAATTTGACCGCCAACGGTTGCCCCTAACAAAGCTATAATAGGAATTGATATATAATTTTTGAAGAGAATATTCCCTATTAATCGAGTCAACAAGTGCCTTTTAGGTCAATTTTTTTTCGCCGGTTCCTAAAAAGATGGTTCTGGTGTCATTCGATTCGGAATCGCATGTAGAAAGTTTTTGAAATAATTCAAGATGCGCTCGCAAAAATTACAAAAGTAATAAACAATTAAGTAAAATAAAAGAAGGGGTTTGGTTTATTGCTTATATCTCAAAAACTATTCGAGTTATTTGAAATTTATAAAAAGTTTCAAAAAGAGAATGAAAAGAATATTTTAAATATATTGTGCATAAAATTTGATTATAACAATTTTTCAAACAATAAAAGATAAAAATTATAAAAAACATTTTAGGTAGTTTTCGTTAATAGAAAAATGAATAAATACTAATATTTGAAAAAAAGTTTTATTTAAACTTTTAATTATTCATCCACGTAAATTGTTACTTCTTAATAACGATGTGAAAATTAACATTTTTTTCATTCTGCCGAAAGGAATCTATTTTAAAGCCTTTGAAGAATGGCTCTACGAATGGAAAAATCTGAGATTTGTAACTGAACAATAATCGCACTTGTAATATCAACATTTAAGCTATTTAAATTAATAATTAACTAATGTAATTATAATATTTAATATGTTTAAGTAATATTTTGTGTTGTAGTGCTCGAAGGGGGCGTGACTTGCGCAAACCTGAGTAGTCGTTTACGGACGTATTTTCAGGCCTTGGTAAAAATTATAAATATTGGTCTTACAGTTTCGGGAACTGGGACTTTTTTAGGAAATTTATTTCTCTTTTTGAGTCTTTTTTCTAGATTTGAAATATCTTAAATAGTTTTTGAAATAAAAGTAATAACCCGAACCCCTTTCAGTTAATTGTTTAAAACTTTTGTAATTTTTGCGAGCACATCTTGAATTTTTTCAAAAAATTTCTACATTCGATTCCGAATCGAATGACACTTCGATCATATTTTGAGGAACCGGTGAAAAATGTTGACCTAAAAGGCACTTGATGGCTAGACTATAATATCTTCTGTAGATCTGCTAGTTATGACATATACATATGTATTATACGTTAGTTATTATCTCATACACCAAATACTATTATAACCAAACTTTTAATGAATAATTTAATGAATTCCGAAGCCAAATAATATATAGGAAGTTTGTGTTATATAATTATGTTCTTTTTCCGAATAATAATTATTTGTTGAATAAATAAAAAAAGCAATAAAACATTGTTTTCGGAAAATACATTGAATTTTATTGTTTGTATTATTGTGAAAAGATTGAATCGTCCATTGGATAATATTTGGAATTAATTTATTATTCGGAAAACAAGTAACACTTTTTGAGGAAACTTTGGAACAAATGTATGGATGAAATAAAGTTGACCTACCTTTATACTTAATGGTATAAAATATTTGTAACTTCGTACAAATTTTTAGCAATGTTATATACATTATACAAAGTTTTGTTTACGCACAATTTTTTTTTTTTGGCGAACTATAATTTTTGTAACTGGTTTGTTATTTTTATCGGTTTTAATGAAGCATATATAAGGTAAAAGTTTAATCATGTTTCAGATTATCCTATGAAAATACAATGTTATCGGTACGGTTTCATCTTCCTAGTAATAAGTGTTTTAAAAGACATAGTAATCCATTGTAATAACTACATCTTTTCGTTCGTTAATTTAATTTTTCTGTTAAGTTTAATTAAAATTATTTTGGTTTTTAGATTATGGACGGCGGGTTTATATTTTCTGGAGTTATTCAATCTTCGTCTATAAGTTGTCAAAAAGTATTTATATTTTTAGTTGTGTAGTAAAAAGTATACAATAAAATCATTAATATTGCTAGTGACTAGTAAACAAAATAGGAGGGTCTCGTGCAGTTTGGTGTTACTTTTTATGTTTGGAACTATTCACACACGCAGACATATTCGTAAAAGCCATTAAAACACGAGACGTTTTTGTCTTTATAACCAATCTTAATCTCTTGTGATACCAAACGAAATTCTTAGCCTATTCAAAGTTATTGTTAGGAACGCATTTTCTCAATGCCCGGTGATATAATGACGATGGTTTATATCCGGTTTATGTGATTTCAATCTTTTACGTTTGAAATTTCAATCCTTTTTTTTCTCTAAAATGACAGATCATTGTCAGTGATCATACAATCACAAAACCCGATTTGTTTTTGGTTTGATCTCATTCTAAAAGTTAAGAGGATATGCTAGCGAGATTTATTCCATACAAACGTAGTCCCCTGTTTCCTTCCTGGATAATAGCATTATGCTAAATATTTTTATACCAAATAATATATATCCACGACCGCCATGCCCGTACGTTTTGATTTTTTATATAAATTGGTAATTGTAGAAACTAGGAGCCTTTGAAAATGAAAAAAATCCACGATTATTACCATCATATTTTCGTCAAACAAATTTGATGTAAAATTTACAAAAGCAAAACGAAGAGGAATAGATGAAGTATTTCTTATTCTATAACTGAAAGAAAATTAAAAATCGGTCCAGTTTTTGAGGAGGAAATAGGGTACTACGAAGTGATGTTTTCGTCTATTTTGCATTCGGTAAAATCTGCCCGAGCTGTAGTTGTCCTTTATGCGCTTTATAACTCTTACTTTGGAGCATAACACGTTAGCAATAGATTTCTAAAATACCTACTTTTCAAATTTGTCGCCAACCGCATATCCTCTTAAGAGTTGATATTGAAACCGGCCGTTAGAGTATATTTGTCGACATTTTTGTTAGCATGTGGCTATTTCTTTTTTGCCAAACAATTTGTGGCTAAAACACTTGTATTTAAAACTCCAAACAAATAAGAATGCAATGACATAGACTTGCGTATATATCTACATTCAAATGTTTATTTAATTTATATTTAAAATGTGATAATAATTCCTTTTTTTTATGAAGTATTAATAAATATGTATTCATTATACGGCCTCATCAAATGACGATTATATGTAAGTTTTATTATACAAATGGAGGACATGTAAAACTTAATTGTAAATATTAAGATATTTTTCATTGATAAAAAAAATATAAATATAGAAAGTGTGATGAGTATTAATTATTTCGTTTTTTATTTATTCCTTTATATTTAAGACCTCAAGAGATTTGCTTTAACAATGTTTTTTTTCTTTTCCATTTCCTCTAACATAGGGGATATTTTTCGAAATCCTCGATTTCGTAATAAAGAATTCCCCTAAACTCTAAAGTCACTACGAATTCAATGGTATAAAAAGTTGAAAAACAAAACCAATCATGTAATTAATGATCGACCCTTAATAACGAAAATAGATCAGTATCAAAATCAGATGTTAATTATGAAAGTGTCTTATTTTATTAGTAAGTTATCAGTACAGTTTGTTGTTCTTAGATATTATAAGTCGATCAGGGTCGAGATTTAGTTCTTGCATGATGGCGTATATTTGAGCGCGAACCGGCGCATCTATTTCACGCTCCCGCCCCAACACCCAAATCCGATCTGCGGGAAATATTACACATTATTTAATATGGATATAATGAAAGTGGCTAAAACATAAAAATGAAATTTCGATTAAAATTTTAAAATTCTGCTTCTATGCGTTATTAAAAAAAATTGTTAGGTATACGGTCAAAAAAAAGTATTTTTCTACATATTTTTGAAACATAATTAAGTTAACATAACATAGTTTTAATGCCTGAATTACCTACTATAGTATTGCAGAAGTAGCAATTACATACAGTGGGTCACGTCACGTGCCGAGAGAAAAAAAATGTAAAATATACACTACTAGCTGTGTCCCCGCGGCTACGCCCGCGTTTCACATATTGTCCACTGCATTTTTATACTACAATTTTTTTTAGTACTAAGATAAAGATATAATATTTCTCATAAATTCAAGCACTTGCCCGTAAAACTGTGCATTGAATCGGACTTTATTCAAAAATTTTTATTTGTTTTAATTTTTTTACACGGAACCCTAATTATTTTCGAAAATTAAAAGTACTCTAAGTTACCCGGAGTAACTTCAGCTACCTACCAAAAAAAATCCCGTCAAAATCCATTCACCCGTTCCGGAGATTACTCGGAACAAACAGATCAACAATTTTAAAAATTTTGTCATTGGTATAGGTGTCCTGTATACACTCATATATATTTAGTAAAAAATAATAATTTTGACATTACAAACAGACACTTCAATTTTATTTATTAGCATAGATATCGATCTCTCCAAATAGTGAGCTGTTTTTAGTATTTATCATTTCTGTATTTTCTGACATTAAACTTTTGTTTTATTATCATGTAAAAGTTAGGGTTTCCTACTGAGGGGTGCGGTGTCAGACAAACTCCTCGTGGTGTACCCTGGGCAACGGCAGTCCTTCTGACTGCCGGCTAATAGTCTGACTGGGCGGCTGGGCGAAAGCCCACTTTTGGGGGGGGGGGAGAGGTGATTACTGTGGTCGCAGTGATCACTCCTCTTCCTTTCGGAAGGTAATGCCTCTTTCAGAGGCGGGCGAAGAGGTGGGGTAGAGAAATTCTCCCCCACCCCCGCTGGGCCATTGCACAGACGGGCCTGGTGGGTTTGCCGCAAGGGGCGACGCGGCGACATGCCTTGCAACCCCGTATCGCCCCTATTTCAAATGCGGCGGACGGCCCCGGGGGGTTTTAGTGTGTATTCCCGGGCGTTTATCGCCCGGGTTTGAGTCCCACTTTGGCACGGAACTCGTCACTCCGTGCCCCCTTACCTATTGTATTGGAGGGACTCAGGTCCCACTAATACAATAGGTAAGGTGAGTGCGTAAATGCATTTCCCCCCGTAAAAAAAAAAAAAAAAGGGTTTCCTACTGAGATTTGTTACAGGGTTTCTGCGTTGGCGTATGAAGCCACTTTGGTCCTTCACGCTGCAAGGTTGGTTAACTAGTGTCGTATATTCATAAGTAGACAGGATTTTTTCATGACAAAGATGAAAAACATGTTCTATGTAAACTTTATAAAACATATTAAACAAAATTGTTTGTTTTTTAAGTCAAAAAAATCTACCGATACTTAAAATAAAAAAAATAATGGCGGCAATTTGTCTTTTTGTCCGGGGCGACGTAACTGCTAGAGTGGACGCTGCTCACATCTTGGACCCTAAATGGTCTTGGGCAGTACCAGTTCCAGAGGAGTTTTCTCCCGGAATACAGTATGGAGATTTCAAGCGAGGCACGCCTCTGGTGTTGCAGGCGTCCATAGGCTACGATGACCGCTTACCAACAGGCGGATAGTACGCCTGGTTGCCAGGAAGAAATAAATAAACAAGAACAAAATAATAAATGATATATCAGTGCCATTAATACTTACCTATCCTCTTCGTATGATATAAATGTAAGGTGAATGGTGGATCATAACGGAGCTAATTAGAGTACCTAATAAAAGTCATCCTATGTTCATTACTTAGACAAAATGTACTTCTATTAATTTATCTATATTGGTTCAATCATTTGAAAGGTACCTAATAAATATTATCAACGTACGAATATTAACATTTATTATAATAAATAATGACGTCATAACTCACCTGAATGCGCAACACTGACGCTGGTGCAAGACCATATTAAAGCGAAACGCTCATAATCAGTAAAGAGGATGTTGTATTGTCCAGCTCCTGGCAACAGCCGCCCTATGATGTATGGCATCCTGTTGTTCACTTTATATCGGAAGGTCGACGAGCCATTGTAGCTTGGTATACCTATGCCATATGACGTAGACGGGCTACCAGTCCTGATTGTTCAAAATAATATAAATTGCAATCCAAAATAAACATCAGGTACGCGTATATATATATATATATATATATATATATTTAAGTTATAACGATATATCTAAGCTGATAACATTTTTAAATATTTTTTTTGTCGTGATCTTATTCTGTCATTTAATGCTTTTTTATTTTGTTCATAATTTTGCGTTATTTGACCGTATATTACGCAATTTTGGTGATATTCCATGTGATGTAGTTTGGTCTTCGTGCAATAGTGAAATGTATTGAAAACAATAAGATGAAACATGAATTAGCCGCTGCTTTACGTGTATTGTATATATTAACACAGTTGGCAGGGGATGAAAAAGAACATCAGGTATTTTATAACCTCGAAACAGTTCAGCCAATCATGAAACAGTATGTTAATTCAGCTGAAAATAGTTTTAGCAATTAAAATCGAATGACAATTTAATTGATTTATAATTGACCTAGCTAATGCTGTTGACCGGAAGGGCCTTTACAGCTTCACCAAACTTTGAGGGCGAGTGCTGAAGGCACTCAACCGCATAAGGTGACTAGCTCAAGGGCTACCAAAGTGGTACGAACCTCGACTTGGCCGTCACCTGAGTTTTCAAAACTCTCTCGCGAGTTGTATCCTAGCTATTCCTTGGAGGTTTGAATCCTTTTATCCTATTCTATAAAGATTCTGGGCCTTCGGTGAAGGAAAATATCGTGATGAAATCATAGTATGGTGGTAGAGAGTTTTTCTAACGCTGACTAGATAGCACCCTCAAATTTGAAAATCTATAGACAAATATCCATAGATGTCATGCTCGCGCAGTTTTATTACGGTACGACTGTCGTTCTGAAGTCTCGGATTCGATCCCCGGGTCGGACCAAGTGATATTGGGTTTTTCTACTCAGTTCATCCCGGAGTCTGGAATTTGTGCCCAATATAGCAACAAGCTCGCCCCCTGTCACATCTGGGACGAAAATAAGCTCGGCGAAATGTGGGTGGTGTAGTTCGCTATTTCACTTCTGCCTAACTCTTCCGGGATAACAGACGTGAGCTTATGTTTAGTGTGTTTATGAATTTGTGGTCAAAGTAGCCTATATTATATAAAAGAATAACAGTTGTTTAAGTATTTTTCCGCGGGTCAAGGGTGGATCTTATGACCGTTGTCTTATAAGCGGAAACACGGCTAAACTAATATCATAATAACAAAACTGAATTCCTAATCGTATTCCTGAAATGCCAAAACTTATGTTAGTACCAAAATTAATATAAAATTTATCACCTTTTACCTTGTCCTACATGTCAATATGTTTTCTTCTTTCACTCTCCTCTGGCAGCTGCCACCATCAACATTCACAACTTCGGTTTCCCTTTTCTTCTATATCCATTCACTTTTAAATTTACACTCTTTTATTAACGTGACTGTCATATATCCTCATAACATGTCCATACGACATATGTTTTTTCTCCTTAGCTTCTCTATCATTAGTACCCACTCTAAAACTTTCTCTGATATGCTAATTTCTATTCTTATCATTTTAGTTACACCACACATCCATCATAACATTCACAACTCTGGTATAAGCACCTTTCTTTCATCCATCTCTTTAGTTGCACATCACTGAGATTCATACAACACGACAGCTCATTGGCCTTATAGATTACGCTCTCTCTAAAGGTCGGCAACGCAAAAGGTAAAACTCCTGGTGCTGCAGTTGTCCATAGGCACCGGTAACCATTTAACCATCATGAATTATAAATACCTACTTACTCTTGAATTAAAATAATAAAATTTGACAATAATCATACCATCTGTTAATAGTTTTTATCAATATTACGTAGTTTCCTTTGTCGTTCAGCGCTACGTTTAGTTCAGTGCAACTCGCGGCTATTTCTACCAAGTAGAAGGATCTCTCCACCTCATACCATGTCCCTGTCATCTGAAACACACAAGGATTATAGAAATAGTTACTTAATCCTTTACAAATCGAGTGCCCGCTAATCGTTGGATAATAGTGAAATTTGTTGATAAATAATGAGCATTTTCCATACCCATTATATGTTTATCCCTTTCAGGACCATAAGTAGGCAGAGAGTAAATATTACCATACAACTGTTTCTTTTAGTTTTTTAAATATAGAGTATAGGAAAATCACAAAATGATGCATTTGTAAGTAAGTCTATCACTTTTAGAGGTTTGTGGGAAACATTTTTTGAATATTTCTCAAATTGAAATTCAAATTTTGTTATAATTAAATAGACAGCTGCCAATTTTACAATGGGGGAAAATGTTTCCCCTGGTCGTGAAAGGGTTAAACTATTGAATATTTAACAGATGTAATGTAATAGAATAACTGTAATTAATATAAATTGTTAAATGCAATCTAAGCCACGGGTATAACATGTGTGAAGGACATTCGTAAACTTCTAAAGGCTTGAAGTTAGAAGAAACTTGACCTTTTAATGAAACATCGTAAAGAACCTGAAAAGTGTTGGTAATCTTCCAAGAAGGCGCTTGATTAGGTACCATCTACGAATCGATAATCTTTCGATGTTTTCAACCACGTAGAGCTGTAAACCAATGTTTTATTTAGAATGGGACCTACAATCTGCGAACACCTCGAATTTGAAAGAGGTCGAATTTTCGTGTACTGAGCCGGTATGCATTTGGCGTCATTATTTTATGTCGATAGCGACATTTAAATGAAAATTATGGCCATATAAGACTGCCAAGTTATTCTCTGGTGTTAGATCAACATAAATTATTATGAAATATTAGTACCGACCTTGAACGTTAACTAAGGCAAATTTTAATGCCATTCTTAGAAGATAAATCGCGTAAAAAATTATTATTTTTTAAGTAAATGGTTTCAGTGCCTATGTATCATCAAACTGTTCTTTTATATTTCTGTTATCTCTCAAAAGTCAAAGATACCCAAGAGCTGTAACCAGTTGTCAAGAAAGCAATACAGAGTCTCAGAAAACATCTTTTGTTTGTTCTTTATCTATGATAGCGTTCATTTATAGTAAACGATTGACCTTCCTGAAGATAGAGTTAGAGCGAGGTTATAGGTATTTTTCATTGTTTCTAAAAACACGGGTAGCTTCCAGTAGAAGACGTAAGCAATTTATTGAAAACGACCGGTAAACCACAAAAATATTGATCCAAGACCGAAATAACTGAATAAATTGAATATGTACATACGCAATGGAGTGCGAATGTCAATTGGTCGAAAGGTATCGCTTGCATACAATTAACATTTACAATGTAACTGTTTTTATTCACACGGACTTTAATCTTTGTATATTATGGCTTCTTTTATTAAAAAGAAGTAAAGAAATTGCTAGAAAAAGTGTTATGTCGTCGCACATTACATAACTTTTTGTAGAATGCCTATTTCTAAAAATACTGAAGATTATTTTTTCATATTACTGTAATCGACTGTCTCGCGTGAAATTATATGAATATCTAATCTATACTACTAAATAAAATTGAAGTGTCTGTTTGTAATGTCAATTTTTTATAGTAAATATTTATGAATACTGATACCTACTATACCAAAAATACAATTATTAAATTTTTTGTCTGGCTGTCTGTTTGTAATGGGTAATCTCCGGAACGGCTGGACTGATTTTGACGGCACTTTTTTTGGTAGATAGCTGAAGTTACTTCTCGTAACTTAGGGTACTATGAATTTTCGAAAATAATTAGGGTTTCGCGTAAAAAAAAAAGATTCCGATTCAATGCACAGTTTTACGGGCAAGTGCTG